>CM040120.1:385148045-385750544 GCA_022559845.1 Amorphophallus konjac
TGCTAAAACTGAATGATAGGAGTAAAAGCCCTCTTGTTTCATAAGATTTCATGCATTGTACACGTTGTATTCGACGATTTGTTATCACTGCGCATTTAGCTTATGTGGCATGCATAATCCCTAACCTTAATTCCAAAGATAACAATCCTAGCTTAATTTATGCAACCCTGCATCTCCATGGTGTTAATTCTTTTGCAGCATGTTTTATATCCCTGTTTAGTTTATTTCCATACATTATTTTGCCCTAGAATAAGCCTGAAGTTTGGTTTTAATGTCTGTCTGCTACAGAGGAAAATTTGTCTCCGTAAGATCGCCAGATTCCCCTTGCGGCCCTACAATAGACCGCTAGGTTCGATAAAACGGCCCTTAAGCGACCGCTTTTATTTTCTGAGTTCTGTAATTATGTTAACCCAAAGCATAATGCAGTGTAGCCTTATTTATCTTATGATAAGCCTGGATAATTTGGTTTTATTTCTATTTTAAGTGCTACATTTGTAAATTTGGTTGTATTGGTGGGTTATTCTAGTTGATTGTAGGTTTCATATATGCATGGAAATTATTTTAAGTTATGTTAATTTTATGCCAAAACTTATACCCTTCTAATTAATGAATATAATTTTCATGGACTTGACTAGTTTTGATCACTGTTTTATCACGATCTCTTCTTATATATGAGTCATTTTCATAAGTACATGGCGCTTACTCCGGTATGCGACCATTAGATACACTTTGCACTTATAGGCACACTCTTTTGGACTTATGAACCCATCCGTTGAATATTCCTTCTGTCGGACTAGGGGATTATGTTTCAAGGCCTCCGTAAGTCTCCGCGAGCCTGGGATTCCCACTAGGACGCCGAGCTGGTTGTATCCTCAAACCCAATTGTCTAGAAAGCACTTACCGGTGTGTTATGAGTCCTGGACCCTAGCGGCCTTCTGGACGACCGCCAGAGGAACCTAGCGGCCATTCACTTAACCACTAAGGACTCCTAGCGCCCCTGCCTAGACCGCATGGTTCTGGTTCATTCATTTCATTAACTTTGTTACTAAACGGTCCTGACTCGACCGCATATCTCCATGAAACGATTTGGATCTGACCGCTTTCGTGTAAAAATGGTCCAGTAAACGACCGCAAGGTCCCTAATCTTGTCTAACCCGAGGTTTGACCTTTGGGTTGGGTTTTACAAGTTCCTAGATGGTCTGATGATTGCTTGGAAATTAACACTTGTCAAATAACATATAAATAACTATGGAAAGTATAGAATGTGCCGTTATGCTGCAGTGGCATGACCTTGCTTTAAGTCATTTTTTGACTCCCATATTCTTATTTGGTGCATTCTTACCTTGATATTGTATCATGAAACTATCATTGAACTTATTACATTATTGGCTGTGCTTTATTGTTATACTCGTGGAACTAGCTTGATTTATACGTGAAGATGCAGTTCGGGCACTGATTGTGTCCAAGGGCTCGATGCTAGCCCCCTCGATTGATTGTCGGAGACATACTGTAAACCATGGGAAATGATTCTACTGGCGTCGCATTGCGCTGGGAGTACTTTCTTTATAAATAAGTGAAATCCGTGAGACTATCTCATGATTGAATTATCACAAGCTTGATTACATGACATTCTAGTGCATAACCTTTATGGTTATGAAAAGTGAAAAGTGAAAGTGTGTTCTCGTTTCATGCAAGCATATTCTTGTTCATGAAAGGCAAAACTTTCATTCTTGTTATATATCTGTTCAATCTCGTATCTCAACCTTGATCATATCTCGTTACTTTGGTTTATTCATATGTTTCATCGTATTTTCATTTTTTTTCCTTTCTCGAGAGCTAAAAGTTAATTATTTAAACATTGCCTTCATGTTGATATGAAGATACCTACTAAACATGTGTGCTCATTCCCTACTTTTCCAATCTTTTTCAGAAAATTCTAGGGTCAGATTCAGATTTCTCAAGTGATGGATCTAAGAGTGATTGATGGTTCGAGAGAAGCCGTAGTTAGTCTAGACAAGAGTCACTTATGTAATTTTCACTTTATTGAATCCAGTTGGTCAAAGAGTTAATATAATGTACTTGATTATTATTGTCAATAAAAGTTAGGTTTTTGATCAATTATTGTGTCCATTCATCTTATGTGTGAATGATTTGCGCTCTGATTATTATTGTCACTTGAGGCTTCTCTTGCCGGCTGTTCACGTTCCCGATTACCTTCCGCTGTACTATAATCTCGGGGCGTGACAGTTAACGTGGTATCAGAGCATAGGTCTTAGGATATATTTATTCCTTGGAAAATGTTATGTCATAGGCTAAGTCCAAAGTTTAAGGACCTACACCTATGAACTAGGAATGAAATTTCCCACCTAGGAGAGAATGGGGTAGAACTCGGGATGAGATAGCTAATTAGAAATTATCTCTCGATTTAATTCCCCTTCAGACCGTAGGAAGTAACATATTTCTCTTCTTCTCAGGTACCCCACCCTCCTAATGGCTCACCGTATCAACTGGGATGAGATGCAACAAATAGTCGCGGGTCTCACGCAGGCTCTACAGACGGTGGCCCAAGCTGGCACACGAGCAGGCACAGGGAATTTACACGAGAATTTTCAAAGCATGAATCCTCTAAGATTCTCTGGGTCTTCTAACCCAAACGAGGCGGAAAATTGGATTGACGAAATGAACAGGATATTCGACATCATGCAATGCACTGATCAAGAAAAAGTCTGTCTCGCCACCTTTCAATTGAACAAAGATGTGCGTACTTGGTGGAAAGCTATTCCGGCACCACCTCCAAACGCACCGCACACTTGGGAGGGATTTCTCACACTCTTCCGAGAGAAGTGTTTCTCCAAGCACGTTAAAGAGAGAAAGGCCGTGGAATTCACCGCACTTCGCTAATGCATGATGTCCGTAGCGGAATATGAGCTCCAATTCTCTCGATTAGCACCTTATGCTCCTCACCTGGTTAGCACAGACCTATTAAAGGCTAACCGATTCATGGACAGTTTAAAGCCCGGATTTATACAATAACTTGGGTCTCAAAATATCCGCACTTATACAGAAGCGGTCTAACGGCCACATCTATGTGAAAGAACCCTAGAGAAGGTGGAGAAGCTATGAGGGAGGGAAGAAAGGTCGAGCCGGAAACATGATAGGCAAGAAGAGAGAGAAGTGGATGATGACGAACCCCGTCATAATAAGAGGTCCCGTAATGGGAACGGTAATGGAAAAAGAAATGGAAATGGCAATGGGAAAAGTAAAAGAGTTAAGGAAGAAGAAGGAATGCAAGTCGCCACGGCTTGCTCATTATGTGAAAAGTTCGGGCACTCGACCGAAGAGTGTTGGAAGCATCTTGGCACTTGTCTCAAATGTGGAAGTGGGGAGCATCACTTGCCCATGTGTCCTCTTATAAAGGAACAATCTTCGAGGGATAACAATGGACGCGGGCGACGAGGCCGACTAAATGCCATATTGGACGAGGAAGGTAAAATGATTGAAGGTACCATCCGAACCTATTCACATTGCCTTAATTATTAGTGCACGTAACTAGCTAATTAAAACATACACACACTCTCCGTAAAAAGTCATATTAAGAATTTTGTCACCAAATTCTCTTAAGTGGGGGAGGGTGAACACCCCAGATTTTTCTGGAATTAAAATATAATTACTAAGCAATTTTAAAGGCTTAATGGGCTATTAAGAAGAATTTATAGATTATTTAAACTATTTAAAGGCCCTATATTCATTAAAAGGCTCATCCCAACTTAAATTGGCCTGTAGACTAATTTCTAAGTCTTTTAGGCGCAAGCCCATTAATAGAAACGTAAATTAGGTAATTACGGATTTAATGGGATATACACATCAAATTAGGGGATAAATGAGAGATAATAAGAAAATCTGGATTTTTCGGATTAAATACACCCTTGCGGTCTATCGCGAGACCGCCAGGCTCTCCTTAGCGGTCCGTCTATGATCGCTAGGCAACCCCAGTTCCATGAATGGAAGGAAATGTAAAAAGCTTGGAACTTGGACGACCTAATCACCTTAGATTGAAGCTACCTGGCAAGGATGACTCTCTAGAACTCTCTAAGGATTAACTCTACTCCTAATTAGGACTCTAGGTTCGTTCAAATCTCCAAAACCCTAGCTAACCCTATAAATAGTCCTTAAGTTCAACCTGAGCGACCCTTACGTTTGGCTCGCGTAGAACTAAGGTAAGGAAGCATTATTTGAGGTAGGTTCTTTAAAATATTTTGTTTATAATACTAAGGTCTAACTACCCTCAAAATTTCATTCTAGGAGATCAAGCCCACAAGGAGTTTGAGGCCTGCGAAGACGCTGGTTCAATGCAAGTGACCCAGGAACTTGTGCGTAGGGCCCAGGGAAATTAGCATATTAGAAGTCCTAAACAAGGTAATTAGATAGGGGTTCTTTAGAGTTATTTGTTCCTTTTAGTACCCTCTTCTTACCCTCTAAAATTCATGGTCTTAGGTGATGATAATCAGAAGTTAGAAGGCCATGAAGTTGCTGGTTCGGTTCTGAACGAGTAGAAACTAGGGTCAACTTCTATCCTAAAATTCAAAGTCTAAAGCATAGATCAGAGGTAGGTTATCTCATGAAAAGGCTAAAATTGAATGATAGGAGTAAAAGCCTTCTTATTTCATAAGATTTCATGCATTGTACACGTTGTATTCGATGATTTGTTATCACTGCGGATTTAGGTTATGTAGCATGCATAGTCCCTAACCTTAATTCCAAAGATAACAATCCTAGCTTAATTTATGCAACCTTGCATCTCCATGGCGTTAATTTTAGTTTGTTTCCATGCATTATTTTACCCTAGTATAAGCCTGAACTTCGGTTTTAATGTCTGTCTGCTATAGAGGAAAAATAGTCTCCGTAAGACCGCCAGAGTCCCCTTGCGGCCCTACGATGGACCACTAGGTTTGATAAAACGGCCCTTAAGCGACCGCTTTTATTTTTCGAGTTCTGTAATTAAGTTAACCCGAAGCTTAATGCCGAGTAGCTTTATTTATCTTATGATAAGCCTAGATAATTAGGTTTTATTCCGATTTTAAGTGCTACATTTGTAAATTTGGTTGTATTGGTGGGTAATTCTTGTAGATTGTAGGTTTCACATATGCATGGAAATTATTGTAAGTTATGTTAATTTTATGCCAAAACTTATACCCATGTATTAATAAATATAATTTTAATGGACTTGTGATGAGGACATCAGAGCAAGGCCACCCACATTTTGTTTACATTTGTGTCCTTTTAGTTTGCATTAATATCCTTGGGAAAGTATGTTTACAATTGTAAGGCTTTATAAGCCAAATTGTGTGTCTTTAAGTTTTAGTCGATTTTTGTGCAAAAGTCCAGTAGGACCAGTAAGGGGCCCCCATCTCCTTCCTCATTGGTCCAAGTGGCATCTTGGGGTCCATGTGGAGCTGGTCAAAGGTCTAAGGTGGGCTTCTAGATGGCTTGACCATTCAAGGGGACAATTGGATTAAAAAGTCCAATATTCCACCCTTAAAGTCAAGGGGGTGCCCCCCATTTAGTATATAATAATAGATTTGTAATTTTTATTTTATTTGGGTCAAAACACATGTGAGAATTAAATGTGTTCTCCCCCATTTACCCCTCCCCAATCCTAGATCTAGGGGTAAGTTTGGTCTTTTGTCAATTTCTATATATACTTGTATTTTTCCATTTGGTAGGAGTTAATGATGAAAAATTGTTGAAAAATTGCCAAGAGAGCCTTATGCGACCCTCTCTCTCTCTCCTATTGTTCTTCTTCTTCCTCTACCCCTCTGAGTTCTATCTCTGCCGCCGCCGCCGTTCGTGCTGCCCACGAGCTGCCGCGAGCTATCCTCCGAGGTGCTATCTCGATTGCTGTTCTGCTGGATAGAGGCATACTACGGGATTTTTATCTCTCAACTCCCAAATCTTCTAGAGCTGAAATTTTCAGGGTAGGTTCCCCACGTGATTCCCTACCTCAAGTAAATTTTCCTCGAATTTAGGTCATCATCAAATTTCCTTTTCCATTTAGCTTCTAGATCCACCAGATCTATCCCTGTTCAGATCTGTGTAACAACAGCTCTGCTCTTCCATATTTAGACCACTTTCTCCTTGTCTGATTGCGTTGCCAATTTTATTGGGGATTCTGTCCCCCTAAACCTTCTTCCACGAATTGTTTTGAGATTTATAGATCTCATTTCCATTTTCTAAAAATCTCTGTCTTTTCCCAAATCAGTTCTATCTACCACTGTCCAAATCCGACCCACCTGTGTTAGAAATTCTTTTTCCCCAACCAAACTTCCACCATAAATTCCACAAAAATATCCCCGTCTTCCTTACTCTCCCCTCACCAACTTTCATGAAGAACTCAACACCTAGATCCGACGTTTGAGTCAGGGTCAATGCCAACTCTCAGGAAAATCTATTTTTGTCCCGAGTTTCATGAGTCTGTCAGCCAGCAACTTGTAAATTCAACCAAGGCCAATTCCAGGATAGACAAAATTCTTTTTCTGGCCATAGATCGAAGTATTTTGAGTCATCTTTCCATCGGTACCAATTTCACGTAGATCCGACGTCGAGGCCGGTCGCAGCAGCAGATTTCGTCGGGCAGCGCAGGTCTGAAATAGAACTCAGATCCGTGGACAGCAAGTTCAACACTTGAAGATTGGAGCCGACTCGCCTTCCACAAGGCGAACCAGTGCGCCGCCTTCCCAGGGAGCATCCCACCAGGCGTCCTTGTCACAGCGGTGCCACCCCGGGCCCACTCGGCCCCACTGACCAGCATGTGGGTCCCACGTTCGTGAGTACGCGTGCCGCCAAAGCTACACAAAGCGCTGCCCGTCAACCTGAACCCGCTACTCCCGGGTCCTGCGTGTCGCCCTTTACCTCCCTGCGTGGAGTGGGTAGTAATATTCAGTGCTGTAATTTTAATTATTTATTGTTTCGGGAGTATAAGGTCAGTCGGGATCATCTTCCGCACGCCCGGTGCATGGAGGTATCATGTTCGGTCCTTACTCGGCATTTGCGTTATTTCGTATATATTTCATATGCCACTGCTAGAGAGCATGATAGGATAATTAGCTCGCCAAATATTTTTATATCACCGCTGCGAGAGAGAGAGAGAGCGAGACCGTCCCATGACCCGTTCTGGGCACGAAATTGTGAGTTGACCACCCTAGATCGTTGCCGGTTTCTAAACCGCACACGTCCGAACACTTCCTTCGCTAGGTACGATCGCGAGCTTGCATAGAGTCCAAGGATCACATATTAAATTGGCGTCGAGTCTGCTGTCCCTCCCGCATCAAATTGGTATCAGAGCCAGTTGAGTCTAGGGTAGTCATTCGTCATTGCTTAAAAACACAAAAAAGTCATTTAAGTCTAGGAGTCTAAGTCTAAGTCGGTCGTTGCATTTACATCCCAATAACCCGGTATATCAAAAGGTGTTGCCCGAATGTTAGGTTACGCCTATCGGGACGGCCGCACACTTGTGCGAGAGGATCTTCGGGTCCCGTGACTCCGCCAAGTACCGAATATTGGTTAAGTCTAGGTTCATCACTTCACCTTTGGTCGGTGCATCTCCACCCCGTGTCCATTGCATGCCCACTCGTAGGGGTACCCAATACTCACCCCCACCACCACCTATGGCGGATCCCCGAGTCCCTAGTCTCGATGCGTCAGTGGTGGCCGAAATGTTCCGAGCTATTATGGGAAAAATGGATGGGTTGAGTGATCGAATGGACGAGTTGAGTACTCGAGTGGATAAAATGGAAGGAGTGAGTACGCGGGTGGATGGCCTAGGCACACGCCTAGAAGAAAGGTTGAAGGCCTTAGAGGATAAGGCTGTAGGGTCGGACCAGTCTATTCAGGGTCTGGTTGGGAGAGTTGTCGCAATAGAGAGAGCCCCAGTCAAGGCACCCCCCCACCTACACATGGTCAATAGGAGCCAGTTCATCAACCTGCTGCTCCAAGGGTTCAAGGGATAGATGTTAGGAGGCGTCAAGTTCCCGAGGTGCATGACTATGAGTCCGACAACGAACATGGGGGATATGGTCGTGACCGTCGTGTTCAATGGCGGAACCGTGATTTATATGAGGATGAGCGGACCCTTAGAACCGTTCGTGCAGACCCTCCCACCTTTGACGGGTCCATAGACCCGAAGGTCTATCTTGATTGGGAGGCCGGCATGGATTGATATTTTGAGTGGTTTGAGATGTCGGACCAACAGAATGTCAAGTTCGCCAAGATGAAACTATTAGGGCAGGCCCAAACATTTTGGAGGAACATGGAGAACCTCCTATTCCACCGTCATGAACCCCAGGTAGAGACGTGGGAAGAGATGAGGTCCAAACTTTGGAAGAATTACCTCCCTGCCACCTACCGCCAACGTCTCATAGACAGATGGCAAAAACTCACCCAAGGAGATCGGTCCGTCTCCGAGTACATCACCGAGTTCGATGAATACTTTTTACGATGTGACGCCACGGAGGAGAGCTCCCTCACTCTTTCCCGATTTTGGCGTGGTCTACGACCGCACCTACGGTATGAGCTTTTCCGCCGCAAGGTGGATAAGTTTGAGAATACATATCAGGTTGCTCTTGAGATGGAGCAATTCAAGGGACAGTTCGAGTCTACTCAACGGTTGGGCCCCGTCCCTCTCGGTAGTGTCGAGTCACGTAGCGCCTTAGGTCCATACCCGAGGGGTCCCATGGCTCGACCTCAAGGGCCCGCCCGTCAGGAGCACTTCGCTCCCAGGCCCCGTCCTCCCCCGCCACGGGAGCTACTTCCATCCCAACCCATTGCTCGCCCCCCGGCACCCATTGCCCGTCCTCTGGCACCTGCACCCCCACCCCTGTTGCCTACGGCACCTCCACCCCTGTTGCCCGCACCCCTTGTCCGTCGGGAGGACAAGGGTAAGGGACCACTCATCGGAGAGAGTAGTAGGTCTCGACTGCAGTGTTATCACTGTCATGGGTTTCGCCACATTGCCAACAAATGTCCCACTCGCGCCACACTAGCCTTAGGGGTTGGAGAAGCCTCGCCTTCTGGGATTGTGTCTGTCAGCTACGAGGCCGAGCCGGAATTAGCTGATGAATTCTATGGAGATGGTCTGGAGGAACCTGCCGACACTCAGGATGCGGCACTCAGATCCACCTAGGGGTGATGTCACCGCATTAAGTCTAGGTCCCTTCATGAGTGTGTTTTCTTCTTTGTGTGGTTTATTTGTGTGGTTTGTTAGGAGTCTATGCATACGTTTGTCAGTCCATGGTGAGTCTGCATGTGTCTGGTGCAAGCTCGTAGGTGTTAGTCCGGGAGGTACCGTAACTGGCCGGAGTCGTCTTCCCCACGTCCGGAGCGTGGAGGTATCGTGTTCGCTCTCTTACTCGGCGTTTGATTTACTCGTATTTATTCGTATATGCCGTTGCATGTGATAGTTAACTAGCTCGATATCTATTTTTATCACCGCTGCGAGAGAGTGAGTGTGACCCATCCCGTGACTCGATCCGAGTACACGCGGAAAGCCGATATCGAGACTCATTGCCAGTTTCTCAACTGTGCACAGTCCCATGTCTTCCCTCGCTTAGGGGCGATCGCGAGCTAGAGTCCCAAGTCGCGTGTCCGTCCCGCATCAGTTTGGTATCAGAGCGAGTTGAGTCTAGGTAGTATTTATTTAAAAACACAAAAAAGAGTCATTTAAGTCTAGGAGTCTAAGTCTAAGTGTCTCACTTGCATACCATTGTTCGGTATATAAAAAGGTGTCGCCCGACCGTTAGGTTACGCCTATCGAAGAGGTGATTCACTCGCGTGAGAGGATCTTCGAATCCCAGACTCCACCAGGTACCAGATCTTGGTTGTGTCTAGTTTCATAGTCGAGTCTGCATTTCAACTTTGCATCGCATTTAGAGTCATGTCTAGGTGCTTGCATTAGTTTGCATAAAATTTTGCTTATAAAAACAAAAAAATGCCATTGCATACCCATTCCAAGGGATATGTTCCCATTTTTTGGCAACTACGGCCAACCCATGTCGACCCGTCCAAGGCGACAAGTCCGTGTCCGAGTACATTAGGGACTTCGAAGTGTACCGGTTTGGAAACGGAGTTAGGGAGGAGAGCACCATGACTTCCTCTTAGTTCCGGAGAGGTTTGTGGCTTCATTTCTAGTATGAATGTCTTATCCGTGACACGTTCTCTCTGGCACAGTCATATGAGGTCGCTCTCGAGGTTGAGCCTTTCGAGGCAAGGTTTGATGCCGCCATTCGGCAAGCCGATGCTGCCCTTCGGCGAGCATCTACCTCCCAGCCAATTCTCGATTCGGTCGGACCCCCACTCGGGCCCCCACCCCAGTCGGGTTATCCTTCACCACCCGTGAGTGCTCCATTACCATCCTCTACTTCTGATCCTTCGAAACCATCTTATTTGGAGCCACCTAATCCTGAGCCACCCTGTTTCTAACGGGTACGCTTTTCATAGTCGAGCCGCTTCTTAGCTGGCTCAAGGATGGCTTGGTCCCACCTCCTTACCCATCCATGGACCCCACCCTATCATTAGTTCCGGTCAGCTCATTCCATACCACATTTTGGTCTAGTCACCATGTTGATACATTGGATGACCTTATTATGGGATTAGACTCGCAATGGAAGTTGACGCACTCATTGGCCCGAGGCTTCGACCAACCCACTAGTCTTAGCTTCACCCATCCGGCATTAGGGTCCATTACCTCCGTGTGCACCGTGGGTTGTGTCACCACAGAGATCCTCTTATTCCTCTCATGCTAGCCGAGCTCGACATCATTTCCTTTTGCCCAAGGGAGGAATCTTATTTTATACACATGATCACCGTCCCACCAACCACAATGCATGAAGGCGACTATCCACACCTTTAAGAGTACCACACATGGGACCGTGACTTGTGGGAACCCACCACAAGGGGTCATACCTTCTTTGATCTCTTTGCCCCATTCCCTAGTGGACCCCTAGACCCACCATATATACTTCACTTCTTTGAGGGAGTCCACTTGTCACGCCCCGAGCGCGGAAGATACCCGGAGATGCGCGACGTGTCTATATCAATCATGTCAATCAGAGTGGTCGTATATTCGACACAAAGACAGAGATGCGCAAAATAGCAAGATAACCCAATCCTTTATTTCATAATGGATAGACTATTACAAATCCAATACTCTGTTTAATAAAAAGGAAAAGAATACATATTTGACTCAAGAAACTATAGAAAAGACTAGACGACACTTGTAGAAGCTCTATCACTTTCACTCTTGACCATTCCCATCCGATTGACTTCCATCGTCGTCGGACTTACCTGAAAAGTAGAAAGGGACAAACGGAATGAGCGAACGCTCAGTAGGAAATTATATCTCAAGTACTAGCAAGGGGTTTAAGTAATTACATTTTCATGAATGTAATAAAGCTATGCATGCTCGCATAAAACGACATGATAGAGAGAATGTAATATCAAGAAAATAAGATGAACTTAGTCATGAACTTCCAACAAGATAACAAGTTTATTCGAGATATTCAAGCAAGTACATTTAACAAGTCATGTCAAGAACTTCGGCTATCATGTATCAAGCAAGTAAATTACCCTTTTTCGGGCCACGCATTTCATTTCATGTCAAGTACGAGTCAAGTACAAGATGTGTGTGGAATGTCCAATCAAGCAAGTCAAGTACTCGGTATAATGCCAGATACCTTATCATTTTAACTCCCATGGGCACAAGTACTTTCGGGTGCTCCTCCCAGGACTAGATCGGGCCCTATATGCGCAGGCATTTATCATGTGTTTTGACATCCACTCTTGTTTATATAGCCAATATAGAATTTCAATCATCAAGCTTGTAGACACGTATGACAACTTTGATAGAATAGAGTCCAAAATATGACAAAGGACATAGAATGGCGATCATAACGGTATAATCACGTTATCGATAAAACTAGGTAGAATATGGTTCCCTTAACTTAGGTACCATGACAAATCAATATGGACATTCTTTATATAGAATTGAGGTCCACATGAACATTAGATCAAGCAAGATACCCTCATTCTTATCATAGAATTGGGGTTTACAAGAATGACACGATATGGCATGATATCATCATCCCATCAAGAATTTCTTATGATATACTCTTTGTATAATCATAAGGGCCGGTATACCATGTTTCTTTAGATTGACATGGCAAAAACTGTGTAATGGGTTTTTAGGGTACAACCAGCTCAGTCGGCCTTGAGGGAATCCAAGGCTACGAGGAGTCTTACGGAGGTCTCTATGACTAACTCGCTAGTCCAAAGGAACGGAATGTCCAATGGAGAGCTTGTATGTCAATGAGAGTTGAGTGTGATCGGTAAATCAACATGAAAACATGGGACTATACTCACGGAGTGGAGAATAGTGCCGATATATATATATTATAATATATAAAACCATCGGTTAGCAAATCAGATGAAAATCAGTTTATAGTAAAATAACGACTTAGGTCAAGTCGTTTCTCAAGTAATTAACGCCTAACATAGGGGTGTTTACATATTTCTATTTTACAGAATTTTCAATAATCTCATTAATTTATGAAAAACACGCCCTTGTCAGGGGCGTTTTTCAAGTAACTAACGCCTAGTATCAGGGCGTTTATATATGTTCCGTTTCGCAGAATTTCCTTATTTCAATACTCTATCTAAAAAGCGCCCTGGACAGGGTCGTTTCTTCATATTTGATGACTGCTGCTGCAGGCGTCTCATGAATTACGGATTTGACAGAATATAAATAAGTTGCAGGATTTATATAAGACACGCCCTGGGAAGGGGCGTTACTGTTAAAGTCACGCCCTATGATGGGGCGTTAATACGTGGAAAACGACCTTGTACAGGCCGTGAATTCAAGAAATTGCAGGACATTAGATTTGGAGACAGGATCATGCATTAATAATCAAGGTTTCATATATAATCCGTTCTTAACATGCTTAAGTCATGATCTCGTAAAATTAACGCCTGTGTACAGGACGTTTCTTAATAAATTGACGACCGCTGTTATGGTCGTTTATTTGAAAATAGCGCCCTATTCCAGGGCGTTTCTTTCAAACAATTCAGAAAACACACCGAAACCATATATATATATAGACCGTATGCATGCCATGCTTATATAATATCTTTCACTAATTTTATTTGGGCTACAGTATCTTGAGAAAATCCTACCTTTAATGGAACGTGAAGGATGAGATAGAAGATGAGCTCTGTTGCAACGAAAATCCGCAACAGCAGCAGCAGCCGGAAGAAGAACAAATGTTCTTCAAAGATCTTCACGCTACAGAACCTGTAGAGGAAGAGAAAAAGAGGGAAGATGAAGATGTTAATAATCTTCATAGTTATAATCGACGTTTAAGGAAAAAGATAGAAGAATATTACCTATTCTTCGACGGCAGTAGCAGAGTTTCCTGAACAAGAAGAAAACTAATTATTATTCATATAATCTGAAGCAAGAAAAACAAAAGGGAATAAGAAGAACAGTTTGTTCTTCACATACCGTGCAGCAGTAGTTCGTCCAAATAGGTTTAGGGTTGGCCGAACAGGTTTATTTATAAGACTTTGGAAGTCCTATTAGAGTTAGTGATTGTGTGAGGGTAGTATATCCCTAATAGAGTCCTTACTCTATTAGACACTTACTAGATTAGGTTAATCTTTCCCTGGATAAGCTCTGGGTTCGAACGGTCCACGAACGGAATTAACGACTTTGGTCAGGGCGTGTATTCTTTAATTAACGCCTTGCATAAGGGCGTTTCTTAAAAAGCGCCTTGAAAAAGGGCGTTTCGTGTTTTAAAACACGCCCAAGATAGGGGCGTTTCTTTTACTTACCCATTTGGTCGCATGAGAACTGACGACCGCATGTGTGGGCGTCCTTTCTTTAGTCACGCCATTGATAGAGGCGTTTCTTTATAAATTAACGCCTTAATAAGAGGTGTTATTTTTAATTTGTTTTATTTCATCCAATTAACCCTATTCCTTTTATATATATTACTTCTGTAATATATATGTTTTAATTCATTTCAATTATTCATTTATTAGGGTTGCTACACCCTCCCCCACTTAAAAAGAATTTGGTCCCCAAATTCAATATATATATAATTATATACGTGGAGAGTGTAGAACATATACCTCTTAGAATAACTCGGGAAATCGTTTCTTCATAGATTCCTCGGTCTCCCATGTCGCTTCGTGTTCAGGATTCTTATTCCATTGCACCTTAAGCATGGGAATAACCTTATTCCTTAGAGCTCGTATTTCTCGATCTAATATCTTTAAAGGCCTCTGTTCATATGTGAGATCTTTCTGGATCACCAGATCTCCATGTTCAATAATATGAGAGGGGTCGTGCACATACTTTTTCAACATGGATATGTGAAATACATTGTGTACCTCGGACAACTGAGGAGGCAACGCGATGCGATAAGCAACCTCGCCAACTCTTTCGAGTACCTCAAATGGTCCGATGAATCTTGGCGTAAGCTTGCCCTTAACACCAAATCTTCGTATGCCACGTCCAGGCGATATCTTGAGAAATACATGATCTCCGATTTGGAATTCAAGATCTCTCCTTCTTGTATCAGCATAAGCTTTTTGTCTCGTCTGAGCAACTTGCAATCTTTCTCTGATTACTTGCATCTTCTCAGTTGTATCCCTTACCATGTCTGGACCTAAGAGTTGTTTCTCTCCAACTTCGTTCCAACATATGGGAGATCGGCAACTCCTTCCGTATAAGGCTTCGAAAGGTGCCATTTGGATACTAGCTTGGTAGCTATTATTATATGCAAATTCAACTAAAGGTAAGTGGTCATGCCAGCTTCCTCCAAAGTCAATAATGCATGCTCTCAGCATATCTTCAACAACTTGATTAGTTCGCTCGGTCTGACCATCCGTTTGTGGGTGAAAAGCAGTACTAAAGTTGAGCCTTGTTCCCAACGAATGTTGTAATCCCTTCCAAAAATGAGAAGTAAAACGGGGATATCTGTCAGACACGATTGAGACAGGAATTCCATGTATCCTGACTATTTCCTTGATGTACAGTGCAGCTAGCACATCAATTGACCATCGGCTTTTTATTGGCAAGAAATGTGCCGATTTAGTTAATCGGTCAATGATAACCCAGATTCCATCATGTCCTCCTTTAGATTTAGACAAACCCATGATGAAGTCCATACCAATATCCTCCCATTTCCACTTAGGAATATCTAGAGGATGTAGTTTTCCCGCAGGCTTTTGGTGTTCCGCCTTGACCTGTTGGCATGTGAGACAGCGCGATACATAGTCCGCTATTTCTCTTTTCATATTAGGCCACCAAAAGTTCCTCTTTACATCTTGGTACATTTTGGTTGATCCAGGATGAATAGTGTATCTTGATCTGTGAGCTTCATCTAAGATCTTCTTCTTTAATTCCGGACAATCAGGTATACAAGTTCTATCTTTGAATAATAATCTTCCCTCGGAAGTTAGTTGAAAATCAGATTGTCCTTCTAATCTGCCTTTGATTTCCACTAACATAGGATCATCATCCTGAAGTGCTTGTATCTCAGATAATAAGTCTGACTGTACGCTTACATGAGATAGTGTGACAAATTTGGATTCCGTGTCCAAGCTTATATTGAGCTCGGAGAATTGTTCAAGTAACCTCCATTCTTGCATCATACAATTTGCTATCATTGCTCTCGGCTTTCGACTAAGGGCGTCAGCAACATAATTACCCTTTCCGGGATGGTATTGTATATTGAAGTCGAAGTCCTTGAGATATTCTAGCCAGCGTCTTTGTCTCATGTTTAGCTCCTTTTGTGAAAATAGATATTTGAGACTTTTGTGATCAGAGTATACAGTAAACTGTACTCCATATAAGTAGTGTTTCCATATCTTTAGGGCAAATACTACCGCGGCCAGTTCTAAGTCATGGACGGGGTAATTCTCCTCATGCTTCTTCAGCTGACGTGAAGAGTATGCTATGACCTTTCCTTGTTGCATCAGGACACATCCGAGGCCAATGCCAGAAGCATCAGTGTAGACCTCGAATTTCTCTCCTTCTATCGGTAGAGCTAAGACCGGAGCTGTGGTGAGATGATTTTTGAGAGTTTGAAAACTTCTTTCACATTCCTCACTCCATTCGTATCGGATCTCCTTGCGAGTTAACCTTGTAAGAGGCACGGCGATCTTAGAGAAATCTTTGATGAATCGCCGATAATAGCCTGCAAGACCTAAGAAACTTCTGATCTCGCTTGCATTAGTGGGTCTTTCCCAGTTTCTTACAGCTTCAACCTTTGACGGATCTACAGATAAACCATTCTTGGATATGACATGTCCGAGAAAAGCCACTTCTTCAAGCCAGAACTCGCATTTGCTGAGTTTAGCATATAATTGATTTGTCCTCAAGATTTGTAATGAAATCCTCAAATGCTCTTCATGTTCTTCCTTAGTCTTGGAATATATCAATATATCATCAATGAAAATCACCACAAATTGATCTAGATAAGGCCTGAATATGCTATTCATCAACTGCATAAAGGCAGCAGGGGCATTTGTTAGTCCAAAAGGCATAACAACAAATTCATAGTGGCCATACCTGCTTCTGAACGCAGTTTTATGAATATCTTCGTCTTTAATCCTCAATTGATGATAACCAGACCTGAGATCAATCTTGGAGAAATATTTGGATCCAGAAATCTGATCAAATAATTCATCGATTCTTGGCAGTGGATACTTGTTCTTGATAGTAAGATGATTCAACTGTCGATAGTCGATACACAATCTCATGGATCCATCCTTCTTCCTTACAAATAGGACTGGGGCTCCCCACGGGGAAGTACTTGGTCTAATGAACCCTTTTTGAATCAATTCCATCAATTGCTTCTTCAATTCTTTTAGTTCTGCAGGGGACATTCTATAGGGTGCCTTTGAAACAGGACCAGCACCAGGGACTAAGTCGATGGTAAAGGCCACATCTCTTTGCGGGGGTAATCCCGGCAATTCTTCCGGAAATACGTCTGGAAATTCTCGTACTACTTGAACGTCTTCTATCTTGGTTTCCTTAGCTCCTTTAATAGTGACAAAAGCAAGGAAGGATACACATCCTTTCTTGACGAGCTTGCTTGCTCGAAGAGCCGAGATAAGAGGGGATTTGCTTCGACTCTTAGGACTAGTATAAGTCAGTTCCGGAAATTCCTTGAAAACAATCTTGCTATCACGGCAATCAACCGTTGCCTGGTATTTGGATAACCAATCTGCTCCTAGTATAACATCATACTCTTTTAGATCTAAGCAGATAAGATCAATAGGAAAATTCTTTCCTCGAACCAATACCTCACAGTTTTGGTAATGATGTGTGATATCCGTCTCGTTTCCGAGAGGAGTAGACAATATTAACTTCATCCATTCTGGTTCTAGAGGTAATGGGTCAGCAAACTTCTTGGAAATAATGGAATGCGATGCACCCGTATCAAATAAAACATGTGCATATTTGGAACAAATTTTTAATGTACCTTCCACCAATCCGCCTTCTTCTTCTGGTTCGGTCTCTTGGATCGCATGAAGATGAGCATTCTTTGTCACTGGACGTTTACCCTCACCGGCTTGGTCATTCATTAATGGACAATCGGGAATCCGATGTTCACGACTCCCACAACGGAGACATGCTCCTAATTTCCTCCAGCATTCTTCTGTTTTGTGACCAGCCTTGTCACAATGCTTGCATACTACGTTTGAAGGTGTAGTGGTGATAGAGAAAGGCTTGGATTTCTTGAACTTCTGATCTTGAGAGGAAGAACCTCCATTATTGGGCCTCTTCTTAAAGTTGGGTTTAAAAGAACCCGAACTTGTGACTTGCTCCTTTTTGTCTTTCCCACGGATCCTATCAGATAGTTCCGTGGCATCTTCAAGCAACTGAGCTCGGCGCACTATTTCAGTATAAACTTGAATATCCATAGGCGCCAGTTGAGTAAGGTAGTGGGGCCTAAGCCCATTAAGAAATCTACGGGCTTTCATCTTTTCCGTGCTAATTAAATGCTTAGCATATCTAGACAGTCTAGAAAACTGTGCTTCATAATCAGCCACCGATAAAGATCTTTGCTTTAATGCGGCAAATTCGGCGGCCTTCTTTTCCTGGACCCTATCAGAGAAATATTTGGCGTTGAAATATTCAACGAATTCTCCCCATGTAACTTGAGTTGGGTCAATTGTAGCTTCAATCGACTCCCACCAGCATCTAGCATCCTTTTCTAACTGGAAAGTAGCTAATAAGACTTTGTCCTGATCCGTGCATTGCATCACACGGAATATACGTTCAATCTCCCGAACCCAATGCTCGGCATCGTCTGGATCGGTCGATCCCATGAACTTCGGGGGATTCATATTCTTGAATGCTTGGTGTAAGCTTCCAGCTCGTGGAGCACCACCTTGTGCTACCTGTTGTAGCACTTGGGTCATCCCTTGAAGGGTACGCTGCATGTTGCGCCATTGAGCACGTTCGGCAGCCATTATCCTACAATTACAATAGCTACGTTAGTATTATATCACTATGATCTTATAAAGGACTCATTGATCATTTAACCCTTGGTTCTACCCACTCTCACTTGGTTAAAGGTTTTGAAACCTATCCTTGGACTTGGGTTTCCTAGGAATTGAATACCTTAGGCTCTGATACCACAAAGACTGTCACGCCCCGAGCGCGGAAGATACCCGGAGATGCGCGACGTGTCTATATCAATCATGTCAATCAGAGTGGTCGTATATTCGACACAAAGACAGAGATGCGCAAAATAGCAAGATAACCCAATCCTTTATTTCATAATGGATAGACTATTACAAATCCAATACTCTGTTTAATAAAAAGGAAAAGAATACATATTTGACTCAAGAAACTATAGAAAAGACTAGACGACACTTGTAGAAGCTCTATCACTTTCACTCTTGACCATTCCCATCCGATTGACTTCCATCGTCGTCGGACTTACCTGAAAAGTAGAAAGGGACAAACGGAATGAGCGAACGCTCAGTAGGAAATTATATCTCAAGTACTAGCAAGGGGTTTAAGTAATTACATTTTCATGAATGCAATAAAGCTATGCATGCTCGCATAAAACGACAAGATAGAGAGAATGTAATATCAAGAAAATAAGATGAACTTAGTCATGAACTTCCAACAAGATAACAAGTTTATTCGAGATATTCAAGCAAGTACATTTAACAAGTCATGTCAAGAACTTTGGCTATCATGTATCAAGCAAGTAAATTACCCTTTTTCGGGCCACACATTTCATTTCATGTCAAGTACGAGTCAAGTACAAGATGTGTGTGGAATGTCCAATCAAGCAAGTCAAGTACTCGGTATAATGCCAGATACCTTATCATTTTAACTCCCATGGGCACAAGTACTTTCGGGTGCTCCTCCCAGGACCAGATCGGGCCCTATATGCGCAGGCATTTATCACGTGTTTTGACATCCACTCTTGTTTATATAGCCAATATAGAATTTCAATCATCAAGCTTGTAGACACGTATGACAACTTTGATAGAATAGAGTCCAAAATATGACAAAGGACATAGAATGACGATCATAACGGTATAATCACGTTATCGATAAAACTAGGTAGAATATGGTTCCCTTAACTTAGGTACCATGACAAATCAATATGGACATTCTTTATATAGAATTGAGGTCCACATGAACATTAGATCAAGCAAGATACCCTCATTCTTATCATAGAATTGGGGTTTACAAGAATGACACGATATGGCATGATATCATCATCCCATCAAGAATTTCTTATGATATACTCTTTGTATAATCATAAGGGCCGGTATACCATGTTTCTTTAGATTGACATGGCAAAAACTGTGTAATGGGTTTTTAGGGTACAACCAGCTCAGTCGGCCTTGAGGGAATCCAAGGCTACGAGGAGTCTTACGGAGGTCTCTATGACTAACTCGCTAGTCCAAAGGAACGGAATGTCCAATGGAGAGCTTGTATGTCAATGAGAGTTGAGTGTGATCGGTAAATCAACATGAAAACATGGGACTATACTCACGGAGTGGAGAATAGTGCCGATATATATATATTATAATATATAAAACCATCGGTTAGCAAATCAGATGAAAATCAGTTTATAGTAAAATAACGACTTAGGTCAAGTCGTTTCTCAAGTAATTAACGCCTAACATAGGGGCGTTTACATATTTCTATTTTATAGAATTTTCAATAATCTCATTAATTTATGAAAAACACGCCCTTGTCAGGGGCGTTTTTCAAGTAACTAACGCCTAGTATCAGGGCGTTTATATATGTTCCGTTTCGCAGAATTTCCTTATTTCAATACTCTATCTAAAAAGCGCCCTGGACAGGGTCGTTTCTTCATATTTGATGACTGCTGCTGCAGGCGTCTCATGAATTACGGATTTGACAGAATATAAATAAGTTGCAGGATTTATATAAGACACGCCCTGGGAAGGGGCGTTACTGTTAAAGTCACGCCCTATGATGGGGCGTTAATACGTGGAAAACGACCTTGTACAGGCCGTGAATTCAAGAAATTGCAGGACATTAGATTTGGAGACAGGATCATGCATTAATAATCAAGGTTTCATATATAATCCGTTCTTAACATGCTTAAGTCATGATCTCGTAAAATTAACGCCTGTGTACAGGACGTTTCTTAATAAATTGACGACCGCTGTTATGGTCGTTTATTTGAAAATAGCGCCCTATTCCAGGGCGTTTCTTTCAAACAATTCAGAAAACACACCGAAACCATATATATATATAGACCGTATGCATGCCATGCTTATATAATATCTTTCACTAATTTTATTTGGGCTACAGTATCTTGAGAAAATCCTACCTTTAATGGAACGTGAAGGATGAGATAGAAGATGAGCTCCGTTGCAACGAAAATCCGCAACAGCAGCAGCAGCCGGAAGAAGAACAAATGTTCTTCAAAGATCTTCACGCTACAGAACCTGTAGAGGAAGAGAAAAAGAGGGAAGATGAAGATGTTAATAATCTTCATAGTTATAATCGACGTTTAAGGAAAAAGATAGAAGAATATTACCTATTCTTCGACAGCAGTAGCAGAGTTTCCTGAACAAGAAGAAAACTAATTATTATTCATATAATCTGAAGCAAGAAAAACAAAAGGGAATAAGAAGAACAGTTTGTTCTTCACGTACCGTGCAGCAGTAGTTCGTCCAAATAGGTTTAGGGTTGGCCGAACAGGTTTATTTATAAGACTTTGGAAGTCCTATTAGAGTTAGTGATTGTGTGAGGGTAGTATATTCCTAATAGAGTCCTTACTCTATTAGACACTTACTAGATTAGGTTAATCTTTCCCTGGATAAGCTCTGGGTTCGAACGGTCCACGAACGGAATTAACGACTTTGGTCAGGGCGTGTATTCTTTAATTAACGCCTTGCATAAGGGCGTTTCTTAAAAAGTGCCTTGAAAAAGGTCGTTTCGTGTTTTAAAACACGCCCAAGATAGGGGCGTTTCTTTTACTTACCCATTTGGTCGCATGAGAACTGACGACCGCATGTGTGGGCGTCCTTTCTTTAGTCACGCCATTGATAGAGGCGTTTCTTTATAAATTAACACCTTAATAAGAGGCGTTATTTTTAATTTGTTTTATTTCGTCCAATTAACCCTATTCCTTTTATATATATTACTTCTGTAATATATATGTTTTAATTCATTTCAATTATTCATTTATTAGGGTTGCTACACCACTACCACACCCCTTCTCCACGGGCCGGGTCGTCTACACCCACCAAGTCCGTTCACTTACGAGATACACCATCATATAGGGGAAAGGAAGAAGATGCATTTGGTACTCCTGGCCCCCCCACATCCAAATCCAATGTTCATGCATGGTCCACTTTAGGATGTCTAGGAGTCCCACATTCTGCCAACCACCGGTTACGTTAAATGCATGCATGGCACACATTCGGGTGTCCTAGTCCACCTTTGCATATGCATGAGTCGGGCGAACATTAGGTGTGTCTAAGGTCTCGTGTGTTTGTACATGCATGTGTCGAGTCGAGTCGGTCTCTTGTATGCTCGCGTTGTTAGTCCCTTTCGAGTATGAGATTTGTCGGACTTTCGGTTCAGCTCTATCTCAACATAATCGGATCTAGTCACATATAGGGACCCATCGGTGATTCCTAGTGAGTCTTTGAGCTGCCTCCCTTCATTTGAGAGTGACCCCACCCTGGAGTGTCCACCTCTAGCCTCCTCCCCAGCAGCGTGTGCATATAGAATCTATACAGGATGAGTAGGTGTCGATTACTTGGAGTGGAGCGTACTCCGCGCTTCCAGGTTCGGTGACGCATCCGCCGGAGCTACTCGAGCAGCCGCACCCCTTACTCGACGGGGTTGAGTTCTTCCCACCCGGGGAGAATTGATGGGAATCAACACCGGACACTGATATTTTTAATTTACATTTGTGTCCTTTTAGTTTATTTTTATATCCTTGGGAAAACATGTGTGCAATTGTAAGGTTTTATAAGCCAAACTGTGAGTCTTTAGGTTTTAGTAGGTTTTTGTGCAAAAGTCCAGTAGGACCAGCAAGGGGCCCCCTCACTCCTTCTCCATTGGTCCACCTAAGCCCTAGGGGTCCACATGAGACTGGTCAAATGCCAAGGTGGCTTCTAGAAGGATTCTTTCCTTCTTGGACAAGTCAAGGGGACAATGGGTGAAAAATATGCAAGATGCCTCCCCTTAAGTCAAGGGGGTGCCCTCCCATTAAAATGACATTTTGTATTTTCTTTTTTTAGACCAATTGATCATATGGGGGAAGAAAATGCTACCACTCCCCTCTCTCCCATGAAATTCCAACCCCCTCCCCCTTCCTCCCCTTCTATATAAACCCATGTATAGTGTTTTGTAAGGTTTAATAATGAATGATGAAAATTCGGTGAAAATATTGGAGCCTCCTTGAAGGGTGCGCCCCTCTCTCCTCTCTCTCTGCTGTGCTTCTTCCTCCTCCAGCCTTCCAGGGTGTGAGACCCATTCTATCTCTCCCTCTTATCCTCTGATTTCTGTTTCTGCCGCCGCCATCGCACCTCCATCGCGCCGCCGCCACCATCGCCGGAGTTCTATCCAAATCAAGATAGAACCTCAACTCTAAAATTTTATCTTTTGTTTTTTTTGTCTGATCAAGCCCAAACTTTGAGGGCTTGTTCTACCTGTCTCCCCTACTCTCCAGTTTAAATTTCATGCCATTTGGACACCGTTTAGTATTTTTCCCATATTTCTTGTTCTCCCCTGTAATCTCCCATTCTGTAGATCCACGGGACAGTGTTCACTTTTCGTATTTTCCCACCCCCTTATCATATTTCATAAAATCCATACAAATTCTCAGGTGTTCCTAACATCCACCCCTTACACCAATAATTTTTGCAGCACCCATAAAATTTCCCTACCCACCGGTCAAAGGACAGTTTCAGGCAGATCCCTTTCTATCCTTAGTGTTAGTAATCAGATCTATAGATAAAAACACAGTGTTGCAGAGCCTCTCATTTCTCATCCCTTCATTGGATCGACCTACAAAAATTATATGTTGTAGATCTCGGAGTCCTCTTTCCAACGCCATTGGTCTCACCTCGATCTGATTCCAGATCTGAGAGAATTAATTCTTGCCGCCGAGGCGTGTAAATTTGTTCCATGTGCAGGTCCGAATTAGCAGTCCGGGAGAAATTCACAAATAAATACCAAAAGTCAACTTCAGCGACCACCACTTCAGGGAGTCGTTCAGGGACGTCCAGCCATCGTCCCAGCCAAGCAGCACCTTCAGAAGATCTCAAGAAGGTGATGTTCCTTTGGAGGCAACAGCTTGCTGCCTAGCGAGTCAGAACCGAGTCGGCGCAGCACCGAGTCGGCACAGGACCGAGTCGGACAAGCATGCCGAGTTCTCCCCGAGAACCCTCCTAGTTTGCTGCCCGTCAACCCAGGGTCGGTCCTCCCGGGCCCCACTTGTAGCCCTTTACCTTTCTGCATGGAGTGGGTAAAAAAATTTACTGTTGTAATTAAGTTTTTACTACTGTACCGGGAGTTACCGTAACTGGCCGGGGTCGTCTTCCCCACGCCCGGAGCTTGGAGGTATCATGTTCGCTCTCTTACTCGACGTTTGCTTTACTCGTATTTATGATAAGTACAATATGAAGTGATCTAGAAGGGGAGGGGATGAATAGATCACTGTTTTTAAAAAATTAAAAAAAAATCTGCAGAGTATATTGCTAAATGCAAATAACCTTGAGCTCAGGCTAACGAATATGATGCAGTGCAGTTAATAGCTCAAGCAAATAGAAGGCATATCATGATAGTACCACAATCGATCGCACAAGGGCTCAGAAAATTTTAAGGTGGTTCGGTCCTTCAGACCTACATCCACCCCACACTCAAACCGAGTGTGGCTTCACTAAAGGCTGGGCAACACAGCTTGCCAGACAACTGCTGATACACAGCTTCCCAGGAGAACAACCTCTCCTCTTCCTCCTACCCGGAGGGAACCTCTAGCGACCTGCAGTCACTAGAACCCAGAGACTTACGTCTCTCTTCCTCTTTACCAAGAGGGAACCCCACTAGTAGCAACCCTGCTACTAGTGAACCAGAGGTCGAAGACCCCTCTTCCTCCCAACCCGGAGGGAACCTACAAGCAGCTCACCTGCTGCTTGCAAACAGGAGAATGAATCTCCCTTCTCCTGATCTCACAGGAGGACCCCGACCTCAATCCAGAGGATCGGAAACACAAACAAGGACAGTAGAAGAAAGATAAGAACAATAAACGGAAAAATACGAACGAAGAAAATCAAATGCCAGAAAATGGAAACAATGTAGCTCAACACAGAGCAATAGACTTCGGATTTGATCCGCAAGTCAGAACAACTCTTCTGATCACTCTTCTGCTCTCTCTCTCTCTTTTTCTTTCTCTGCTATTCTTTCTTCTTTCTTTTCTTCTCCTGGATCGAAGGGCTCTCAATTTTCCTGTTTTTTCTTCTATGCCTCTCTTCTTCGATCACCTTCATCTGAGGACGAAGGATTCTATTTATAGCTGAACAGCAGGTGGATAGGGCACAAAATGCGTGTGCCTCCCACGCTCGATCCAGAATCTTCCTGCCACGTGCCTTTATCAGATTGGTTCCTCTTGTCTCGGATCACGTGCAGCCCTGGAGTGTGGAATGTTCTTCCTCGGACCTGTAATGAGATTAAGTCCTTTAATACGCTGCATGGCCATTAAAACCAAAACTGCATGAGGTATAGTAACAACACGACGTGACTATTACTCGAGATGACACAAGAACGACACGAGATACTCTGTAACAGGTCAGATACACAGAAGAAAATGACACGAGGAGAGGTTATAAGCAAAAGAGACACGAGGTCACGAATGCAAAAACAACACGAGGACAACACGGGCTAACGACAGAGACCGACATGAAGACTAAAGCGAGAAACCAACACGAGGACAGAATATAACGAAACGACTCGAGGTGAAAACAACACGAGGTGAAGTTTGACACGAAGTAAAAAGCAACGACACGAAGTATAGTGGTGACAAACACACACTATATATAGAAAACGACACGAAGCCAGTAAGAACAGCACGAGATGAAAACAAGACGGGCTGATAACGACACGAAGTCGAAACAGTAAATAACACGGGATCAGACTGCACGAGGTAAAACTACACGAAGACTTAAGACGACACGAGGTGGCAATAAGGAGAACGACATGAAAACAACATGGACTAGCAACCGAAACCGACACGAAGTCAAACAGTACAACACGAGGTGTTGTAACCAAGAAGAAGTGCCAATCAACACGAAGACAGTATGCAGAGAAACGACTCGAAGTGAGATGAGAACAGAATGAAACAAAGAAGACGACACGGAGTGCATAAAACCAACACGAAGACGTGGACTATAGTAACCGTCACGAAGTGTGGTTACTAAGTAGGAACGACACGAGGTCTACAGGAAAACTACTCGAAGTTCATCAGAACTTTTAGAGCAGCTTCAGGAACACGACACGAAGTCATGAGAAGAGAAAACAATCACAAAGTGAAACGAACACTTGAACTTAGACTGACTTAGAGACTCAGCGAATGGACTCGAAGACAGGAATACAAAGGATGACATGGAACCAACACAGTAAACAAATACTGCACGAGGTGAAAGACAACACTCAATCAGACGACAACATGGCTAGCTCGACACGAGGTGAAAACGCGAAGCAAGAACTACATGATGTTTGAGGAAAACAGCACGAAGACAGAACATGAACGAACACACGCAGTGTTACCTCTTAGCAGCTATTTCATATAAGACCATGGATAACTCAAGTGCAAGATATCTAAAAAAAAATAACAAGAACAATTAACATAGTGTTGCTCATCATCAAAACACTTAGGGAAGACACACAAACCAACAATCTCCCCCTTTTTGATGATGGCAACACTATATTAAATATGAGAGATAAGTTCAAATGAGATCAATTCAGGATATATGATGCAGACAACTTAAAGCATACTTGCTTCCTTACCACCGCTGAGAAACCTGAACACTCCCCCTGAACACAGCAACAGTTTACCTCAAACTTGATAACTAACTCCCCCTCAACAAACTAACTCCCCCTCAACACTACTCTGAACCCCCGACACAATTCTCTCCCCCTTTGACATCATCAAAACTAGGGGCAAATCTGAAGATACAGAGAAAGGAAAATTGCTGACTATAGAGAGAAAAACAGGACAGAGTAAGGCAGATAAATGGAGACTATTGAGATATTTAGTCAATTAAGAAAGCCATTAATTTTATGTGAGGATTTTTGAGGATCAGTTAGTCAGACTGTGCAAAAACTGTGAATAAGGATTCGCTCCATACACAGAACCAGATTCTAAGCAAGTGAGGTACAAGATACCAGTTTGATCAAAATAAGTCTTTACTGAGAGAGTATTATGTAAGACAGTCAGAAGACAAAGACCTGTGGTATTGAGAACAAACAAATCAAAAGCTATACTTCAAGTGAGCAGGATCTTTAAAGATGGTCAAGATCAAAGGTAAGTCTGTCAAGTACACCTTTGACATTAGGGAGACACCTTGTTTAGAGGCAAGAATCCCCAGTTACTCGGTGGCAGGACCACATTACCCCTTCAGATAAGAGGACAGAGATAGTATTCTAGCTGGTGTTGACATTAAGGAGACACCTTTATCTGAGGCCAGACACCCCAGTTACTAACCAGATATGTACCATAGCTCTGTATGATCAAGACAACTACTAAGACCAGATAATTACTGCCATCTCATGACATGGGAAACATTCACTTCATTGATGAAAATCCCAGTTTCTCAATGAGCAGTTAACAAAGTTGATAACAATTTTATGAAATTTGTTTTTATTAACCAGCTCTTAAAACCTTGTTAATGAAGCTTGAGTCCGTTTGAGAACAATACACCAGATCCAAGGTGATACAGACTAAAGCACAAAATACCTCATTTCGGACTCAACATTGACTAAGTAGGTATGCAGTACTGACTAGATCAGAAGACAGTTACCGTGTAGGAAGATAATCTTTGAATTCAGATTTTGATCTCAGTGGGACTAACAGCTGAAATTCCAACAAGAAATTAGATGAACAGTCTTAAAGGATAAAGCATCCAACTCTTTCTTTTATACACCTCATCAACCTGATTCTCTTTTGATGTCAGCAAAATGTCGTTCGGAGTATGTTCAAATTAGGTCAAGGATCAAAACACCTATTATAAATCAGCTCCCCCTGAGACCTTGACCCCAACACAAACTTAACCAAGACAACCCTCAAAATACTTCAAAGAGAACACCATGAAGTTTGGACAGACTATTCAATCAAAACGGAGTGAGTCACCAAACACTCATAATGAAGTTATTTCTTCAGCAACAGATGATGAATATGATAAGCATAATAACACATGACATGGTATTCAGAAATCAATTTTTCAATCATGAAATTCTGTAAATACCTAGTTCTCTGCGCAGAGTGCTAAATTTTTCAGTATCCAGTGGCTTAGTAAAGATATCTGCAATTTGTGAGTTAGTGCCAACATGGATCAACTCAAAAGTCCTCCTAGCTACTTCATCTCGAATAAAATGATGCCTGATTTCAATATGTTTGGTTCGGGAATGAAGTACATGATTCTTTGCAATATTTATTGCACTAGTATTGTCACAAAAGATAGAAGTACAACCTAGCTCAACCGAGTAGTCCAGAAGCTGGTGTTTTATCCATATAACCTGTGTGCCACAGCTCCCTGCTGCCACATACTCAGCTTCAGCAGTAGAGAGAGCCACAGAGTGTTGCTTCTTGGATCCCCAAGAGACTAAGCACCCTCCTAGAAATTCGCAGTGACCACTAGTGCTCTTCCTGTCCAATTTACATCCTGCATAATCTGCATCAGTGTATGCAATGAGATCTAAACTACATGATGCAGGATACCAGAGACCTAGATCATGGGTGGCAGATAAGTATCTAAAAATTCTCTTTACAGCTGTCAGATGCAATTCAGTAGGCCTAGCCTGGTATCTGGCACACATCCCTACACTAAATTGAATGTCGGGCCTGGATGCAGTTAAGTAGAGGAGTGAACCGATCATACCTCTATATAGTTTAGCATCCACCTCTTTACCTTTTTCGTCTGAATCCAGTGAGGAGCTGGTACCCATGGGTGTTGAGATTGTCTTGAGGTTGGTCATTCCAAACCTTTTCAGCATCTCCAGAGTATACTTGGTTTGATTTATGAAACAACCATCCTCCATTTGTTTGACCTGCAGCCCAAGAAAGTATTTTAGTTCGCCAACTAGACTCATTTCAAATTCTTGGGACATAGACTCAGAAAAATCTTTACATAATTTTGAATTGTTAGATCCGAAAATGATATCATCAACATATACCTGGACTACAATTAACTCCTTTCCGAGACTTTTAGTGAAGAGGGTTTGGTCAACCTTACCTCGAATGTAGCCCTTGCTCACAAGGAACTCAGAAAGTCTCTCATACCAGGCTCGGGGAGCCTGCTTCAATCCATAAAGGGCTTTATTCAACCTAAAAACCATGTTAGGCTGAACAGAGAAATTAAACCCAGGAGGTTGTTCAACATATACCTCTTCCTTCAATAACCCATTTAAGAATGCACTTTTGACATCCATTTGCTGTAGCCGAATGTTTCTAGAGCATGCAAATGCAAACAGAATTCTTATAGCTTCCATCCTAGCTACTGGTGCATAGGATTCATCAAAATCCACACCAAATTCCTGATTGTAGCCTTGAGCTACAAGTCTTGCTTTGTTTCTAGAGATAGCTCCATTTTCATCAATCTTATTTTTGAAAACCCATTTAGTGCCAATGACATGAGTGTTTTCAGGTCTAGGAACTAGTTTCCATACATTATTTTTCTCAAATTGGTTTAATTCCTCGCCCATGGAGGATACCCAAGAGTCATGCTTTAAAGCCTCTTCCACAGTCTTGGGTTCTACCTGAGATGTCAAGGCAGCTAAGTCCTGTTCTTGGACATTTCTAAAATGAGACCTTGTCCTAGTGGGGTCATGCAAATTACCTATGACATTTTCACTAGGGTGGTCTTTGTGAAAGATTACCTCACCTGAGGGTTCACCTACCTCAGTTGCTTCTTCTTGTTGTAAGTTTTCTGGTTGAGCAGTTTGCTGCATCTCTTCTTCTTCAATTTTCTCCAAGAAATCTCCCTCATCAGATGGCTCCCTGTCATCATTTATCTTTTTGTCAGATAGAACATTCTCATCAAACACTACATGAGGTGTTTCTTCAACAGTTTGCTCATCTTTATTGAAGACTCTGTAAGCCCTAGAGGTTTCTGAATATCCGAGAAAGATTCCAGGAGAGCTTCTTGCTTCAAACTTATCCAAACCATTCTTACCATTATTGTGGATGAAACATTTGGAACCAAAGATTTTAAAGTAAGAAATGTTTGGCAGCTTACCCTTGAGGAGTTCATAAGGAGTTTTCTTATGAGTAGGTCTTACCAAGGCTCGATTTAAAATGTAGCATGCTGTATTTGCAGCTTCTGCCCAAAATCTCCTTGGAAGTCCACTCTCAATCAGCATAGTCCTGGCCATTTCAATTATTGACCTGTTTCTTCTCTCAACAATTCCATTCTGCTCCGGTGTCCTGGGAGAAGAAAATCTGTGAGTCACTCCCTCTCTTGAGCAAAATTCAGAGAATGAAGAGTTTTCAAATTCTCCTCCATGGTCAGACTGAATTGTAATGATATTATGTTCACCTTGCAGTTTGATTTTATTAAAAAGTTCTTCAAAGTGAACAAAAGCATCATTTTTATTTGCTAAACAGAACAACCAAGAAAATCTAGTGAAGTCATCAACTATGACTAGACCATATCTCTTACCTGATAGGCTTTGTATTCGAGTAGGACCAAAGAGATCCATGTGCAAGTGCTGTAGTGGTTTAGATGAGAGACCCTCAGTTCTCAACTTAAAAACTGCACGAGTCTGTTTACCTTGAGCACAAGCATCACAGAGCTTGGACCCTAACAGGAATTTTATTTTGGGCAAACCTCTGACTAGGTTATAATTAGACAGTTTATTCAAAGTAGACACACTAGCGTGGCCTAGACGCCTATGCCAGTCAAAAGCAACCTGTTCAGAATTAGCAGACAGACACAAGTTTGTTTCAGAATTATCATCTAGATCAACGATGTACACATTATTTACTCTATGACCTTTGAACATGATGTTATCAGAATTCAGCTCAAAGACAGTGCAAGAGTTGTGGTCAAAGAGTACCTTGTGTCCTTTGTCACAAAGCTGACTTATACTTACCAAGTTGTGCTGAAGTCCTTCTACAAGATACACATCTTCAATGGAGTTAGTAGAGGACTTACCAACCATACCAATTCCAATTATTCTTCCTCTGTTATTTCCTCCGAATTTGACCAAGCCCCCAAGCTTCATTTTTAGTTTGCTGAATTTGGACCGGTCTCCTGTCATGTGCCTGCTACAGTCGCTGTCAAGATACCACTTGTTATGCTCAGCTGCCAGGCTGACCTTCAAAAATTCAGACAGAGTAATGTGGGACCCAATTCAAATTGGGTCCAAAGCCAGTTTTCAGATTATGCAAAAAGCACTTGGGAACCCATATCTGTTTTACTGATTTCTTCAGTGGTTTTATGTGGGTTGATTCTTCCCTTTTGGCATTTCTTGGTGGGTGTTGAATGAACTTATTCCCATTTGAACTATGCTGTTTCTGAACACAAACATTGTTGGTTGGCCTCTTAGAGGATACGCGTGTGTGTTGAGCATAATTCAGGTAAGCATTTTTACTCCAATAAAATTTGTGCTGAAACTGGTGAACGTTGCCATGCTCTACTTGATAATTAGCATGATGAGCTTTCTTAACAAAATTTTTCACTCTTTTTGTGACATCAATAGGACTGGTTCTGTGAGAACATTTGTTCCCCACCTGTTGCACATGAGCAGTTCTTGTTTCAGGGTTTCCCGACTTAGGTTGCTGACCAATGGATTGAATGAATTTGTCGGTCGAAAACTTCATTGTAGAGACAGATTTGGAACTGGATGGTGTTTCCAGTTTCTCTTTGCCTTTGGCGGGGCAGAACGTGGTAGTCTTAAATTCAAAGGGTTTTTTACTAGTAGGATTGTATCCTAATCCCTCCCTATTGAAGTTTACCCTCGACCCCAGAAGGACATTCAGGTTGTTTCTCCCCTCTGTAAACTTCTCAAGCACTTTTTCTTTGTCCTCAATCTCCTTCTTAAATTCATTGCATTGGTCCTGAAGTTCCTGATTAACTTTTCTAACTGCCTCATATTTTCAGCCATCAGTCTAATCTCTCCTTTACACTCTTCAGCTTTACACTTCAGCTCATCTATTCTAGCTAGACTCTCCTCTCTTTCCATTCTCAACCTCTCAATCTCACCTTTAACCTAGTCTAGCTCAATGACCATCTTCTTGGTTTTCATGCTATCAGTGACAATAGAAGAGTGTTCTTCAGACAAAGAATGAAACTTACGTCTAAGCATTCTGTGCTCCTTGTTTAAACAATTATATTTACTTAACGGGTCGCCATAGGCGTCCTCCCAATCATCCAAAGTAAAATTCTCAAACTGGTTTGTTACCTCTTTCTCATGATCAGCCATGAGGCAGGTCTTCTCTTCATTTTCACTGGACGAAGTGGCTTCTGGGTCCTCCTCCTCATCGCTCCATGTGCACAGCATGGCCTTCTTCTTCTTGTGCACCATCTTCTTCTGGTGTCCTGGAGCCTTAGCTTGTAGCTCTGGACATTCACTTTTCATGTGACCGGGTTTCTGACAATGATAGCAAGTGATCTTCTTAGCAGACCGGTTCTTCTCAAATCCTCGCTCAGGAGACTTCATTGCACCATTAAATTTCTTCCTCCTGTAGAATTTTCCTTTAGTTCTTAGGAACTTTCTGAATTGCCTGGTGAGCATAGCTCGCTCGTCCTTGTCCAGGTCTGAGAATCCATCAGAGCCTTCGCTGCTATCATCACTGCTGCTGCTGCTGCTGTTGTTCTTCTTAGCATGTCGTGAGACCTTCAGAGCAACATTCTTTCCCTTTCTGTCATGCCCATCGTTTCCATGTTTGAAATTCATTTCATGGGTCATGAGGGATCCAATCAGCTGGGTCACTGTCATGATGGATAAATTTCTTGATTCCTCTATTACAGTCACCTTGGTTTCCCAGACGGGAGTTAGAGACCTAAGGATCTTCCTGACTATGTCTTCATGTTGAATATCCTTTCCAAGGCCTTTCAGACTGTTGATGATCACGGATAGTCTGGCATACATTTCTGTGATCGGCTCCTCTGGCTTCATCTTAAATAACTCATATTGAGTTGTAAGTATGTTGATCTTGGTAGCCTTCACCTGAGATGTGCCCTCATGAATTAACTGCAAATCATCCCACATTTCCTTTGCAGTCTTGCACGCTGAGATCCTTGAATACTCTTCCGGGTGGACGGCGCACTGTATGATGTTAACAGCTGTCCAATTCAGTGCGGAGAGTTTGACCTGATCTTCTGTCCACATATCTTCATTTGGTGGAAGGGTGTATGGACCATTTGTGATAACTTTCCATAGCTTGTGGCTTTGGGCCCTGATAAAGACTTCCATCCTGTTCTTCCAGAAGAAGTAATTATTACCATCAAAGAAGGGGGGACGGTTGATAGACTGCCCATCAGCTATGAAACTGCGAGGACCAGTGGATCCGTTTCCCTGGCCTTTGGACCACATTCTGGGAAAAACCTGCTCGGATACCAACTGATAAGTACAATATGAAGTGATCTAGAAGGGGAGGGGATGAATAGATCACTGTTTTGAAAGAATTAAAAAAAATTCTGCAGAGTATATTGCTAAATGCAAATAACCTTGAGCTCAGACTAACGAATATGATGCAGTGCAGTTAATAGCTCAAGCAAATAGAAGGCATATCATGATAGTACCACAATCGATCGCACAAGGGCTCAGAGGATTTTAAGGTGGTTCGGTCCTTCAGACCTACATCCACCCCACACTCAAACCGAGTGTGGCTTCACTAAAGGCTGGGCAACACAGCTTGCCAGACAACTGCTGATACACAGCTTCCCAGGAGAACAACCTCTCCTCTTCCTCCTACCCGGAGGGAACCTCTAGCGACCTGCAGTCACTAGAACCCAGAGACTTACGTCTCTCTTCCTCTTTACCAAGAGGGAACCCCACTAGTAGCAACCCTGCTACTAGTGAACCAGAGGTCGAAGACCCCTCTTCCTCCCAACCCGGAGGGAACCTACAAGCAGCTCACCTGCTGCTTGCAAACAGGAGAATGAATCTCCCTTCTCCTGATCTCACAGGAGGACCCCGACCTCAATCCAGAGGATCGGAAACACAAACAAGGACAGTAGAAGAAAGATAAGAACAATAAACGGAAAAATACGAACGAAGAAAATCAAATGCCAGAAAATGGAAACAATGTAGCTCAACACAGAGCAATAGACTTCGGATTTGATCCGCAAGTCAGAACAACTCTTCTGATCACTCTTCTGCTCTCTCTCTCTTTTTCTTTCTCTGCTATTCTTTCTTCTTTCTTTTCTTCTCCTGGATCGAAGGGCTCTCAATTTTCCTGTTTTTTCTTCTATGCCTCTCTTCTTCGATCACCTTCATCTGAGGACGAAGGATTCTATTTATAGCTGAACAGCAGGTGGATAGGGCACAAAATGCGTGTGCCTCCCACGCTCGATCCAGAATCTTCCTGCCACGTGCCTTTATCAGATTGGTTCCTCTTGTCTCGGATCACGTGCAGCCCTGGAGTGTGGAATGTTCTTCCTCGGACCTGTAATGAGATTAAGTCCTTTAATACACTGCATGGCCATTAAAACCAAAACTGCATGAGGTATAGTAACAACACGACGTGACTATTACTCGAGATGACACAAGAACGACACGAGATACTCTGTAACAGGTCAGATACACAGAAGAAAATGACACGAGGAGAGGTTATAAGCAAAAGAGACACGAGGTCACGAATGCAAAAACAACACGAGGACAACACGGGCTAACGACAGAGACCGACATGAAGACTAAAGCGAGAAACCAACACGAGGACAGAATATAACGAAACGACTCGAGGTGAAAACAACACGAGGTGAAGTTTGACACGAAGTAAAAAGCAACGACACGAAGTATAGTGGTGACAAACACACACTATATATAGAAAACGACACGAAGCCAGTAAGAACAGCACGAGATGAAAACAAGACGGGCTGATAACGACACGAAGTCGAAACAGTAAATAACACGGGATCAGACTGCACGAGGTAAAACTACACGAAGACTTAAGACGACACGAGGTGGCAATAAGGAGAACGACATGAAAACAACATGGACTAGCAACCGAAACCGACACGAAGTCAAACAGTACAACACGAGGTGTTGTAACCAAGAAGAAGTGCCAATCAACACGAAGACAGTATGCAGAGAAACGACTCGAAGTGAGATGAGAACAGAATGAAACAAAGAAGACGACACGGAGTGCATAAAACCAACACGAAGACGTGGACTATAGTAACCGTCACGAAGTGTGGTTACTAAGTAGGAACGACACGAGGTCTACAGGAAAACTACTCAAAGTTCATCAGAACTTTTAGAGCAGCTTCAGGAACACGACACAAAGTCATGAGAAGAGAAAATAATCACAAAGTGAAACGAACACTTGAACTTAGACTGACTTAGAGACTCAGCGAATGGACTCGAAGACAGGAATACAAAGGATGACATGGAACCAACACAGTAAACAAATACTGCACGAGGTGAAAGACAACACTCAATCAGACGACAACATGGCTAGCTCGACACGAGGTGAAAACGCGAAGCAAGAACTACATGATGTTTGAGGAAAACAGCACGAAGACAGAACATGAACGAACACACGCAGTGTTACCTCTTAGCAGCTATTTCATATAAGACCATGGATAACTCAAGTGCAAGATATCTAAAAAAAAATAACAAGAACAATTAACATAGTGTTGCTCATCATCAAAACACTTAGGGAAGACACACAAACCAACAATTCGTATATGCCGCTGCAGGTGATAGGTAACTAGCTCGATATCTATTTTTTATCACCGCTGCGAGAGAGTGAGTGTGACCCGTCCCGTGACTCGATCCGAGTACACGCGGAAAGATGATATCCGAGACACATTGCCGGTTTCTCAACCGCACACGGTCCCACGTCTTCCCTCGCTTAGGGGCAATCGCGAGCTAGAGTCCCAGGTCGCGTGTCTGTCCCGCATCAGTTTGGTATCAGAGCGAGTTGAGTCTAGGGTAGTATTTATTTAAAAATATAAAAAAAGAGTAATTTAAGTCTAGGAGTCTAAGTCTAAGTGTCTCACTTGCATACCATTGTTCGGTATATAAAAAGGTGTCACCCGACCGTTAGGTTACGCATATCGGAGAGGTGATTCACTCGCGTGAGAGGATCTTTGGATCCCCAGACTCCGCCAGATATCAAATCTTGGTTGTGTCTTTTTTCATAGTAGAGTCTGCATTTCAACTTTGCATCGCATTTAGAGTCGTGTCTAGGTGCTTGCATTAGTTTGCATAAAATTTTGCTTATGAAAACAAAAAAATGCCATTGCATACCCATTCCTAGGGATCTGTTCCCATTTTTTGGCAACTATGGCCAACACATGCCGACCCGTCCAAGGCGACAAGTTCGTGTCCGAGTACATTAGGGACTTCGAAGTGTACCGATTTAGAAACGGACTTGGAGAGGAGAGCACCACGACTGCCTCTCAGTTCCAGAGAGGTTTGTGGCATCATTTCTGGTATGAATGTCTTATCTGTGACGCGTTCTGTCTGGCTGTAGTCATATGAGGTCGCTTTCGAGGCAAGGTTTGATGCCCCATTCGGTAAGCCGATGCCGCCCTTCGGCTAGCATGTACCTCCCAGCCGATTCTTGATTCGGTCAGACCCCCACTCGGGCCCCCACCCCAGTCGGGGAATCCTTCACCACCCGTGAGTGCTCCATTGCCACCCTCTACTTCCGATCCTTCGGAACCATCTTATTTGGAGCCACCTCATCCCGAGCCACACGTGTTTCTAGCGGGTACGCTTTTCATAGTCGAGCCACTTCTTAGCTGGCTCAAGGATGGCTTGGTCCCACCACCTTACCCATCCATGGACCCCACCCTACCATTAGTGCCGGTCAACTCATTCCATACCATATTTCGGTCTAGTCACCATGTTGATACATTGGATGACCTTATTGTGGGATTAGACTCGCAATAGAAGTTGACGCACTCATTGGCCCGAGGCGTCGACCAACCCACTAGTCTTAGCTTCACCCATCCGGCCTTAGGGTCCATTACCTCCGTGTGCACCATGGGTTGTGTCACCACGGAGATCCTCTTATTCCAACCCATGCCGGCCGAGCCCGACTTGATTTCCTTTTGCCCAAGAGAGGAATCTTATTTTCTACACATGATCACCGTCCCACCTACCACAATGCATGAAGGTGACCATCCACACCTTCAAGAGTACCACACATGGGACCGTGACTTATGGGAACCCACCACAAGGGGTCATACCTTCTTTGATCCCTTTGACCCATTCCCTAGTGGACCCGTAGACCCACCATATATACTTCACTTCTTTCAGGGAGTCCACTACCACACCCCTTCCTCAGGGGCCTGGTCATCTACACCCCCCAAGCCCGTTCACTTACGAGATACACCATCATATAGGGGAAAGGAAAAAGATGCATTTGGTACTCTTGGCCCCCCCACATCGAAATCCAATGTGCATGCATGGTCCACTTTAGGATGTCTAGGAGTCCCACATTCCACCAACCACCGGTTACGTCAAATACATGCATGGCACACATTCAAGTGTCCTGGTCCACCTTTGCATATGCATGAGTCGGGCTAACATTAGGTGTGTCTAGGGTCTCGTGTGTTTGTACATGCATGTGTCGAGTCGAGTCAGTCTTTTGTACACTCGAGTTGTTAGTCCCTTTTGAGTATGAGACTTGTCAGACTTTCGGATCGACTCTATCTCAACATAATCGGATCTAGTCACATATAGGGACCCAACGGTGATTCCTAGTGAGTCTTTGAGCTGCCTCCCTTAATTTGAGAGTGACCCCACCCCGAAGTGTCCACCTCTAGCCTTCTCCCCAGCAGCGTATGCATATCGAATCTATACGGGATGAGTAGGTGTCGATTATTTGGAGTGGAGCGTACTCCGCGCTTCCAGGTTCGATGACGCATCCGCCGGAGCTACCCGAGCAGCCGCACCCCTTACTCGATGGGGTAAAGTTCTTCCCACCCCGAGAGAATTGATGGGAATCAACACCGGGCAGTGACATTTTTAATTTACATTTGTGTCCTTTTGGTTTATTTTTATATCCTTGGGAAAACATATGTGCAATTGTAAGGCTTTATAAGGCAAACTATGAGTCTTTAGGTGTAATATCCCGATTATTTATTAAGTTTTATTGAGCTTTTATTAATTAAAAATTGAATTAAAATGAATTAATGTTTGAATTTTGAAATATTAATATTTAATTCATTAGAAAATAGAACCTATAAATTCGACTACCTTAGAAAAATATGTAAAAATAGTAATTGGGTAAAAGATCATTTTTATAGCAATTTTGTCTTCTGGACTTGACCCAAATTAATTACGTAACCTTGTCTAATTAGAGGATTAATCCCGCATTTGACTTTTACCTAACCTTTACCTAATCGTAACTTAAAACGTGAAATTCGACCTTATTACTCAACCAAATGATCTGAAATCAAGGGCAAATGGAAGGCCACGAGGTAAGGAACATTTACCCTCAATCAATTTGAGGTAAACCTAGCCATAAAATGTGCTGCCAACATAGCTTTGGTCGAGTCAGGGATTCCGACGCCGTTTCTAACACGTAACTTGCAACGCCAAATGCTCCCAACTCTGAAGGCTCCAGAAGCTCCATGACCTATAGAAATGTAGCTCTTCGACTCTAGTTTCATTTGGTAGCTGGGTCAGCCGACGAGGAGTCCAGATCTGGGAGTATTCGTCGTTTTGGTGGAGGGTGTTGGTAGTTCGTCGTTCTTCATCTCCAGCCCTTTAATCCGTCGATTAAGGTAGGTACCCTTAACCAAATGAGACTTGTAAATATAGTATCTTGATCAGCTCGACGAGATCTATCCAATGGGACTAAAAGCCCCAAATTTCATTTGGTATCCGTGGAGATATCAAGCTTTTTGTGAGCTGCTGTCAAGCTTGTTCTTCATCCTAGGGTTTCGAATTCTTTCTCCGATTTGAGGTAGGATTTAACAGGCCAAACTTTAATTAACCTATATGATATAATCAGCATGTTGTTAGCTTTCATTTAACGTAGAAAGCCCCAATTTTATTTGAGCATGCTTGGAGAATTTCAATTTTTAGTGAGAGCATATCTAAGAACTTGATTTATTTTGTGACCCTTAGAGTTAGAGCTTCATTACGGGCTAATTTTGAGTTAGATTTCTTGATCCACATATACCTTATAATACATGGTTGGATTCATCATCAAGTTAGCTTTTTTTTGACACCAAAATCCCCAACTTCCGTTGTGTATGTTGGGAGAATTTTTAGATTTAGTGGAAGTATGTCAAGAATTAGGTCTTCTTGTGTTCTTCATAGAATAGGTTGTGATTCTTGTGAATTCTGATGAAATTCGTGTTTTCAAATTGTAGTTTTATGACCCTAATATGTCTAGTAAGATTCCTATAGCATGTGGTTATGTTTCCAACTCAATTGGACCACAATTCGGTGAGTTTTTGTGCTTTCCGAAAGTTACTGCCGTTGCTGTTCTTGCAGGGGTCGACCCCTGGGGTCGACCCATTTTCTGGGCAACCCTGCAGAAGCGCATGGGTCGACCCCAGGGGTCGACCCATGCTCTGGAATGAAGGGGTCGACCCCAGGGGTCGACCCATCCTACAGAATTTTGATGGGGTCGACCCATTCAGCTGCCAGACCCCATTTTTACAGGGGTTGACCCCAGGGGTCGACCCATACACCAGAAAACCAGTTTTATCATTTTTTTGACCCGAGGATCGATCCGGATCATTAGGGGATCGACCTAATCAACTTAGACCAATTGAAAACTATATTTTTGAAGAACCAGTGACCCATTCTGGAAACCTTATGATTTCAATTTACATTGGTTCCTACTTGCAACCATAGTGTAAAAACATGCCGTTTACCATCTTCATTTCGACTCATACATTGGTTAAATAGAAACCCACATAATTAGTGGTTAATGGTGTAACTAAATCTCTGTAATGCATGCTATTTCATTCCTGTGAGCTTGTTCTTTAATCATCTTGAATCTTCTTTTGGCTTAATGATTAATGCAAATGATAATGGATAATCTTTGACATATTAATTTGGTAATTAGGATTAATATGTTGATTAGCTTGTTGGATAGCTGCTGTACTACAGTAGCGTCGCATGATTAACTCTTATTGTGACTTGGTTTTCAATCTTCTTGATGATTGTGCTTACCTTGAAATTCTGAAATGAATCCCCTTCCTACTTGAAATTGTTATTGCTACATGGTTCAAACGTTGAAATTCTGGCCATAAATTGTGGAAGTCTAGATTCGTGGGATCTTTGATCCAAAGAAATCAATGCCTGGCAAACAATTAAGGGCTTGGTCTAGTCCTGGGAGGAGCGCCCGAACACTACGTGTACCCCCGGGGAGATGATTGACTAGGTGTGGCATTTGGCACCAGTACTATGACACGAGTTAAATCTAGGACTGTCCACTACTCTCTACTACTGTCCACTACTCTCCATTACTCTCTACTACTTTTCACTTTCCACTCTTCACTGTTCTATACCCTACTTGTTGATACTTACTGCTGTTACTTGGATGTGGAAATGAAACTACTTACGTGCTTGACATGACTTGAATTATCTTGATATGGCCAACTCTTTATCGTTATCTCCTGTAGTAAATTCTTGTCTTTGTTATTCCTCTTAAGTATTACTATTCTGTTCCTTTATATTTCTTGATCTTGCAAGATCTTTAAATTTTGTTTCATTATATCATCATTATTCTTTTATTGCATTATCCTATGTGGCATGATATTTTGAAAATGTAATTAAACTGCTAATCACTTATACCTATCTGTTATTTCCTACTGAGCGTTAGCTCATTGTTGTTGTTTCCCCCCTTTCCAGGCTTTTCAGGTGACGTGCCTACCAATGGGGAAGGGCAGGAGTGATGTTTTGAGTGTATCAGTTAGTTGTGTTTAGAGTGTGTTGTGCTTCAGTTATGTTATTGTGGTTTAGAGTTGTTATCCCAGTTGTATTGAGTTGATTTGAGGATTTTGTACCAGTTATGTTTTGTTTAATGGTCATTAAGTTATTTCCATTTCTTAGCATTTGTATATATTTAGATTAGTTCTCTCTCTTTCCAGCTCGTTTCTAACTGTACGTCCCGATATTTCGCATCAGGGCGTGACAGTTTAGTTGGTATCAGAGCCCTAGGTTTCATTTTCCTAGGTTCCCTAAGTTTAGGTTTTCTTGCATTGCATCCCAATAATCGGTATATCAAAAGGTGTTGTCCGAACGTTAGGCTACGCCTATCGGGAAGGTCGCATACTTGCGCGAGTGGTCTTCAGACCGATTAGCTCCGCCAGGTACCGAATTTTTGGTCGTGTTTAGGTGCATTGGACCTCTAACCTTGTTAAAGTCTAGAACCTGACCTGGTGAGATTGGGTAGAAACTTGGGTTAAGTTCGTTCCTTAATCGTGTTATTATCTATTTTATTGGACCTAAGTAATCTATTTCTCGTGTAGATGGCAGCCGAACGTGCTGAATGGAGGAACCTGCAGCGCACGGTTCAAGGCCTGACTCAGGCGTTACATCAGGTAGCTCATGCTGGAGCAGCGGTTCATGGCACCGGTGACTTATACCGGAACTTTCGAGGAATGAACCCGCCAAGATTTGCTGGTTCGACTAACCCCGACGAGGCCGAGCATTGGCTCAACAAAATGGGGAGAATTTTTGAAGTCATGCAATGCACCGACCAAGAGCGTGTCCTTCTTTCTACCTTCCAATTGGAGCGGGACGCGCGTACTTGGTGGGATTCCGTCAAGGCAACTCTAGGCGATCAACAAGTCACATGGGAAGAGTTCGAGGAATTCTTCAACGACAAATATTTTTTCGATCGTGTACAAGAGAAGAAGGCGGCGGAGTTCGTGGCTCTAAAGCAGCGAAGCTTATCGGTGGCCGAATATGAAGCACAGTTCTCTCGGCTTTCGCGCTATGCTACTCACCTTATCTCCACAGAAAAGATGAAAGCTAAGCGATTTCTCAACGGGTTGAAGCTTCACTACATCAATCAACTGGCGCCGATGGAGATCTCTACTTATTCTGAGATGGTGAGAAAGGCACAAGTTCTAGAAGATACCTTAGAAATGACGGAGAGGATCCGTGGGCAAGGCATGAAGAAGGAACAACCAACTCCTAGACCCGGAATTGGCACTAGCAAAAAGAGGCCCATGAGTGGGTCTAGTTCGTGGATCGGATCGGGAACGTGGAAAGGCAAGATGCCAAGAAATGAAGAGAAGAAACCTGGCCCTATTGTTCCATTCAAGGGCAAGTGCAAGTATTGTGATCGTCCAGGTCACAAGATGGAGGAATGCTGGCGCAAGCTAGGTGCGTGTTTACGATGTGGGAGTAGGGAACACTGTATCCCTGACTACCCTCTTCTATCGGAACAAGCTACACCGGCAAAACCTCAAGTTATCAAGAAGCCGCAAGGAAGGCTCCAAGCTTTACATGCGGATGAAACTGGGATTTCTGATGATGGCGGACTCATCGAAGGTACCCTTACTATAATCGACAAGCCCGCATTTGTTCTCTTTGATACTGGTGCAACGCATTCTTTTATTTCTCGGAAATTTGCGAAGTCGTTATCTGTCGAACCTATTATGATGAATTCTCCATTAGTTATATCAACTCCTATTGGTTCTGGAGCGGCTATTCAATATTACTATCCTTCTAGTAAGGTTATTATTGATGAACGGAACTTTCCAGCCGACTTAGTTTGCTTGGATATGAAGGATTATGATGTAATCCTTGGAGCAGATTGGTTGGCCAAGTATGAGGCCAGTGTTCACTGTAGTTCTAGCTCAGTGACTTTTACTGGACATTCTGGTTTATCTTTTATGGGGATCAAGCACCATAACCCCGTATCGCTCATCTCTTCTCTTCGAGCCGACAAGCTGATGAGGCGAGGTTGCGAGGCTTTTCTAGCCTTTGTCCATGCTACACCGGAACAGCGAGTTGAGATAAAGGACACTCCTATTGTCCGAGAATTCTCCGAAGTCTTTCCGGAGGAACTACCAGGACTTCCGCCTGAGCGGGAAGTTATCTTCTCCATTGATATTGTTCCTGGCGCGTCTCCTATTTCTAGAGCTCCTTATCGTATGTCTCCTGCGGAACTGAGGGAATTGAAGCAACAGCTGATGGAATTGCTCGAGAAGGGCTTTATTCGTCCGAGTACTTCACCTTGGGGAGCTCCTGTATTATTCGTCAGGAAAAAGGATGGTTCGATGAGATTATGCATCGATTATCGGCAACTGAACCAGCTAACTATCAAGAATAAATACCCATTGTCGAGGATCGACGAATTATTCGACCAGATAGCGGGAGCACATTATTTCTCTAAGATCGATCTTCGATCTGGATATCATCAGCTGAGGATTAAGGAAGATGATATTTATAAAACGGCTTTCCGCAGCAGGTATGGTCATTTTGAGTTTGTCGTTATGCCTTTTGGTCTAACGAATGCACCAGCAGCTTTCATGCAGTTAATGAATAATGCATTCCGGCCTTATCTTGATCAATGGGTCGTGGTATTCATTGACGACATACTAATTTATTCCAAGACTGAAGAAGAGCATGCCGAACATTTGAGGATGGCATTGTAGATATTGAGAGATCATCAACTATATGCCAAATTCAGTAAATGTGATTTCTGGCTGCAAGAAGTGTCCTTCTTAGGACATATCATCACCAAAGAAGGTATTTCAGTTGATCCTTCGAAAGTGGAGGCAGTAAGGAACTGGGATCAGCCTACTTCAGTGACCGAAGTGAGAAGCTTCCTAGGCCTGGCAGGCTATTATCGGAGATTTATTCAAGACTTCTCCAAGATTACGGTACCTCTCACTCGATTGACCTGCAAAGACAACAAGTTTGAATGGTCCGAGGAATGTCAGCAGAGCTTTCAAATATTGAAGGATTGCTTCACTACTGCACCCGTATTGGCTTTACCTTCTGGCGACGGTGGTTTCGTGGTCTATACCGATGCTTCTGGTATTGGCTTAGGCTGTGTACTCATGCAGCATGGTAAGGTGATTGCCTATTCTTCTAGGCAGCTGAGGAAGCATGAAGAGAATTACCCCGTTCATGACTTGGAACTTGCAGCAGTTGTATTCGCCTTAAAAATTTGGAGGCATTACTTGTATGGAGAAACATTCACAGTATTTTCAGATCATAAGAGTCTGAAGTATTTATTTTCTCAGAAAGAACTTAACATGAGGTAGAGAAGATGGTTGGAGTACTTGAAGGACTTCGACTTCTCGATTGAATATCATCCCGGTAAAGGCAATGTGGTGGCAGATGCATTAAGCCGGAAGCCTGTGGCTAAATTATCAAGTCTCATGTTACAAGAGTGGAGGCTATTGGAACAGTTAGCTAGTCTGGATCTAAATATTGATAATGATCGGGTTATAATTGCACAGATTTGACTTAAGCCCGAATTATTGATGGAGATCAAATCCTTGCAAGATAATGATCCCGAGATGGTTGAGATCAAGAGAAGTTTGAGCAGCAGACCCGACTTCATGGTGGCTGACGATGGAAGATTGTTATTCCAGGGTAGAACTTGTGTACCTGATGAAGCTGAGTTAAAGAACAAGATTCTGGAGGAAGCACATAGATCCAAATACACTATTCATCCTGGAGGCACTAAAATGTTCAAGGATTTGAAAAGGTCCTTTTGGTGGCCGAATATGAAAAGGGAAATTACGGATTTCGTGAGTAGATGTCTGGTTTGTCAACAAGTTAAGGCTGAACATTTCAGACCGGCAGGAAAGTTGAAACCACTCGACATACCCCAATGGAAGTGGGAAAGCATTGGCATGGATTTCATTATGGGTCTACCTAAGACTCGTGGTGGATTTGATGCGATATGGGTGATCGTCGATCACTTGACAAAATCGGCTCATTTCTTACCCATTAAGTCCAAGTGGACAGTTGATATATTGGCTGCTTTATATTTGAAGGAAGTGGTAAGGCTCCATGGTATACCTGTCAGCATTGTGTCTGATAGGGACCCGAGATTTACTTCACATTTCTGGAAGGGACTGCAAGAGTCTCTTGGTACTCGTCTGAATTTCAGTACTGCTTTTCATCCACAGACAGATGGACAGACTGAAAGAACCAACCAGATAGTGGAAGATATGCTGCGAGCTTGCATGATTGATTTCGGAGGCAGTTGGAGTAATCACTTGTCATTGATTGAATTCACCTACAACAACAGTTACCAATCCAGCATACAAATGGCTCCATTTGAAGCTTTGTATGGAAGAAGCTATCGTTCCCCGTTGTGTTGGGACGAGGTGGGCGAGAAGCAATGGCTTGGACCGGATCTTATTTCGGAGTCATCACAGAATATCCGTATCATCCGAGACCGGTTACAAGTGGCACAATCAAGACAGAAAAACTATGCTGACAACCGGAGAAGGGCATTAGAGTACCAAGTGGGTGAGCATGTATTTCTGAAGGTCTCTCCTACGAGAGGGATTCGTAGATTCGGCATTCGCGGCAAGCTAAGCCCGCGGTATATCGGTCCGTTCGAGATTTTGGATAGAGTGGGCGAGGTGGCTTATCGATTGGCGTTACCGCCTCAGTTGTCTGGCGTGCACAACGTCTTCCATATTTCTATGTTGCGGAAGTATGTGTACGACCCCACTCATGTTATTCATCATGTGGATTTCGAGCTGAAGGAGGATCTGGCCTACAAGGAAAGACCGATAAAGATTCTGGACCAGAAGCAACAGCAACTCCGGAATCGCTCTATATCGATGGTCAAGATTCATGGAGTCGGCGTGGGACCGAAGAGGCTACTTGGGAATCGGAAGATACTATGCGGAAGCGGTATCCCGACCTATTCTAGGTGATCTATCTTTTCCCTACTTTCCGTATATAGCGCAGTGAATTTGGAGGACCAAATTCTTTAAGTAGGGGAGGGTGTAATACCCCGATTATTTATTAAGTTTTATTGAGCTTTTATTAATTAAAAATTGAATTAAAATGAATTAATGTTTGAATTTTGAAATATTAATATTTAATTCATCAAAAAATAGAACCTATAAATTTGACTACCTTAGAAAAATCTGTAAAAATAGTAATTGGGTAAAAGATCATTTTTATAGCAATTTTGTCTTCTGGACTTGACCCAAATTAATTACGTAACCTTGTCTAATTAGAGGATTAATCCCGCATTTGACTTTTACCTAACCTTTACCTAATCGTAACTTAAAACGTGAAATTCGACCTTATTACTCAACCAAATGATTTGAAATCAAGGGAAAATGGAAGGCCACGAGGTAAGGAACATTTACCCTCAATCAATTTGAGGTAAACCTAGCCCTAAAACGTGCTGCCGACATAGCTTTGGTCGAGTCAGGGATTCCGGCGCCGTTTCTAACACGTAACTTGCAGCGCCAAATACTCCCAACTCCGAAGGTTCCAGAAGCTCCATGACCTATAGAAATGTAGCTCTTCGACTCTAGTTTCATTTGGTAGCTGGGTCAGCCGACGAGGAGTCCAGATCTGGGAGTATTCGTCGTTTTGGTGGAGGGTGTTGGTAGTTCGTCGTTCTTCATCTCCAGCCCTTTAATCCGTCGATTAAGGTAGGTACCCTTAACCAAATGAGACTTGTAAATATAGTATCGTGATCAGCTCGACGAGATCTATCCAATGGGACTGAAAGCCCCAAATTTCATTAGGTATCCGTGGAGATATCGAGCTTTTTGTGAGCTGCTGTCAAGCTTGTTCTTCATCCTAGGGTTTCGAATTCTTTCTCCGATTTAAGGTAGGATTTAACAGGCCAAACTCTAATTAACCTATATGATATAATCAGCATGTTGTTAGCTTTCATTTAACGTTGAAAGCCCCAATTTTATTTGAGCATGCTTGGAGAATTTCGATTTTTAGTGAGAGCATGTCTAAGAACTTGATTTATTTTGTGACCCTTAGAGTTAGAGCTTCATTACGGGCTAATTTTGAGTTAGATTTCTTGATCCACATATAGCTTATAATACATGGTTGGATTCAGCATCAAGTTAGCTTTCTTTTGACACCAAAATCCCCAAATTCCGTTGTGTATGTTGGGAGAATTTTTAGATTTAGTGGAAGTATGTCAAGAATTAGGTCTTCTTGTGTTCTTCAAAGAATAGGTTGTGATTCTTGTGAATTCTGATGAAATTCGTGTTTTCAAATTGTAGTTTTATGACCCTAATATGTCTAGTAAGATTCCTATAGCATGTGGTTATGTTTCCAACTCAATTGGACCACAATTGGGTGAGTTTTTGTGCTTTCCGAAAGTTACTGCCGTTGCTGTTCTTGCAGGGGTCGACCCTTCGGACCATAATTGGGTGAGTTTTTGTGCTTTTCGAAAGTTACTGCCGTTGCTGTTCTTGCAGGGGTCGACCCTTGGGAAGGGTCGACCCCTAGGGTCGACCCATTTTCTGGGCAACCCTGCAGGCCCGAGGGTCGACCCCAGGGGTCGACCCATCCAGTCCCTGCAAGGGGGTCGACCCCAGGGGTCGACCCATCCTACAGAATTTTGAGGGGGTCGACCCCAGGGGTCGACCCATTCAGCTGCCAGACCCCATTTTTACAGGGGTCGACCCCAGGGGTCGACCCATACACCAGAAAACTAGTTTTGTCATTTTTTTGACCCGAGGATTGATCCGGATCATTAGGGGATCGACCTAATCAACTTAGACCAATTGAAAACTATATTTTTGAAGAACTAGTGACCCATTCTGGAAACCTTATGATTTCAATTTACATTGGTTCCTACTTGCAACCATAGTGTAAAAACATGCCGTTTACCATCTTCATTTCGACTCATACATTGGTTAAATAGAAACCCACATAATTAGTGGTTAATGGTGTAACTAAATCTCTGTAATGCATGCTATTTCATTCCTGTGAGCTTGTTCTTTAATCATCTTGAATCTTCTTTTGGCTTAATGATTAATGCAAATGATAATGGATAATCTTTGACATATTAACTTGGTAATTAGGATTAATATGTTGATTAGTTTGTTGGATAGCTGCTGTACTACAGTAGCGCAGCATGATTAACTCTTATTGTGACTTGGTTTTCAATCTTCTTGATGATTGTGCTTACCTTGAAATTCTGAAATGAATCCCCTTCCTACTTGAAATTGTTATTGCTACATGGTTCAAACCTTGGAATTCTGGCCATAAATTGTGGAAGTCTAGATTAGTGGGATCTTTGATCCAAAGAAATCAATACCTGGCAAATAATTAAGGGCTTGGTCTAGTCCTGGGAGGAGCGCCCAAACACTACGTGTACCCCCGGGGAGGTGATTGACTAGGTGTGGCATTTGGCACCAGTATCATGACATGAGTTAAATCTAGGACTGTCCACTACTCTCTACTACTGTCCACTACTCTCTACTACTCTCCACTACTCTCTACTACTTTTCACTTTCCACTCTTCACTGTTCTATACCCTACTTGTTGATACTTACTGCTGTTACTTGGACGTGGAAATGAAACTACTTACGTGCTTGACATGACTTGAATTATCTTGATATGGCCAACTCTTTATCGTTATCTCCTGTAGTAAATTCTTATCTTTGTTATTCCTCTTAAGTATTACCATTCTGTTCCTTTATATTTCTTGACCTTGCAAGATCTTTAAATTTTGTTTCATTATATCATCATTATTCTTTTATTGCATTATCCTTTGTAGCATGATATTTTGAAAATGTAATTAAACTGCTAATCACTTATACCTATCTGTTATTTCCTACTGAGCGTTAGCTCATAGTTGTTGTTTCCCCCCTTTCCAGGCTTTTCAGGTGACGCGCCTACCAATGGGGAAGGGCAGGAGTGATGTTTTGAGTGTATCAGTTAGTTGTGTTTAGAGTGTGTTGTGCTTCAGTTATGTTATTGTGGTTTAGAGTTGTTATCCCAGTTGTATTGAGTTGATTTGAGGATTTTGTACCAGTTATATTTTGTTTAATGGTCATTAAGTTATTTCCATTTCTTAGCATTTGTATATATTTAGATTAGTTCTCTCTCTTTCCAGCTCGTTTCTAACTGTACGTCCCGATATTCCGCGTCGGGGCGTGACATTAGGTTTTAGTGAGTTTTTGTGCAAAAGTCCAGTAGGACCAGCAAGGGGCCCCCTCACTCCTTCTCCATTGGTCCACCTAAGCCCTAGGGTTCCACGTGGGACTGGTCAAATGCCAAGGTGGCTTCTAGAAGGATTCTTTCCTTCTTGGACAAGTCAAGGGGACAATGGGTGAAAAATGTCCAAGATGCCTCCCCTTAAGTCAAGGGGGTGCCCTCCCATTAAAATGACATTTTGTATTTTTTTTTAGGCCAATTGACCATATGGGGGAAGAAAATGCTACCCCTTTCTTCTCTCCCACGAAATTCCAACCCCCCCCTTCCTCCCCTTCTATATAAACCCATGTATAGTGTTTTGTAAGGTTTAATAATGAATGATGAATATTTGGTGAAAATATTGGAGCCTCCTTGGAGGGTGCGCCCCTTTCTCCTCTCTCTCTGCTGTGCTTCTTCCTCCTCCAGCCTTCCAGTGTGTGAGACCCATTCTATCTCTCCCTGTTATCCTCTGATTTCTATTTCTGCCGCCGCTGCCATCGCACCGCCATCGTGCCGCCGCCACCATGGCCGGAGTTCTGTCCAAATCAGGATAGAACCTCAACTCCAGAATTTTATCTTTTGTTCTTGTTGTTTGATCGAGCCCAAACTTTGAGGGCTTGTTCTATCTATCTCCCATACTCTCCAGTTTAAATTTCATGCCATTTGGACATCGTTTAGTATTTTTCCCATATTTCTTGTTCCCCCCTGTAATCTCCCATTCTGCAGATCCACGGGACAGTGTTCCCTTTTCGTATTTTCCCACCCCCTTATCAATTTTCATAAAATCCATACAAATTCTCAGGTGTTCCTAACATCCACCCCTTAGACTAGTAATTTTTGCAGCACCCATAAAATTCTCCTACCCTTAGGTCAAAGGTCAGTTTCAGGCAGATCCCTTTCTGTCGTGAGTGTTAGTAATCAGATCTATAGAAGAAATACAATGTTGCAGAGTCTCTCATTTCCCATCCCTTTGTTGGATTGACCTAAAAAAATTATATGTTGTAGATCTCGGAGTCCTCTTTCCAACGCCGCTGGTCTCACCTTGATCTGATTCCAGATCTGAGAGAATTAATTCTTGCCGCCGGGCGCGCAAATATGTTCCTTGTGCAGGTCCGAATTAGCAGTCCGGGAGAAATTCACAAATAAATACCAAAAGTTAACTTCAGTGACCGCCACTTCAGGGAGTCGTTCAGGGACGTCCAGCCATCGTCCCAGCCAAGCAGCGCCTTCAGAAGATCTTAGGAAGGTGACGTTCCTTTGGAGGCAACGGCTTGCTGCCTAGCGAGTCAGAATTGAGTCGGTGCAGCACCGAGTCGGCACAGGACCGAGTCGGACCAGCAGGCCGAGTTCACCCCGAGAACCCTCCCAGTTTGCTGCCCATCAACCCAGGGTCGGTCCTCCCGGGCCCCACTTGTAGCCCTTTACCTCCCTGCGTGGAGTGTGCAAAAAAATTCACTGTTGTAATTAAGTTTTTACCATTGTACCGGGAGTTACCGTAACTGGCCGGGGTCGTCTTCCCCACGCCCGGAGCGTGGAGGTATCATGTTCGCTCTCTTACTCGGCGTTTGCTTTACTCGTATTTATTCGTATATGCCGCTGCATGTGATAGGTAACTAGCTCGATATCTATTTTTTATCACCGCTGCGAGAGAGTGAGTGTGACCCGTCCCGTCACTTGATCCGAGTACACACGGAAACTCAATACCCAAGACTCATTACCGATTTCTCAACCGCACACGGTCCCACGTCTTCCCTCGCTTAGGGGCGATCGAGAGCTAGAGTCCTAGGTCCCGTGTCCGTCCCGCATCATGTTAGTCCCTTTCGAGTGCTAGGCAAGTCGGATCTAATGCGTACGTTGTAGACTTGCCGGCATTTGGGATCGGCTCGATCATTCTCTATCTCGGATCTAGTCACATAAAGGGACTTAGCGGTGATTCCTAGTGAGTCTTTGAGCCGCCTCCCTCCTTTGAGAGTGACCCCACCCCGGAGTGTCCACCTTTAGCCTCATTCACTAGCAACGAGTGCATATCGAATCTATATGGGATGAGCAGGTGTCGAGTACTTGGAGTGGAATGTACTCCGTGCTTCCTGGTACGATGACGGATCCGCCGGCGTCACGAGCAGCCGCACCCCCTACTCGACGGGGTCGAGGTTTTCTCACCCGGGGAGAATCGATGAGGACATCAGAGCAAGGCCACCCACATTTTGTTTGCATTTGTGTCCTTTTAGTTTGTATTAATATCCTTGGGAAAGTATGTTTGCAATTGTAAGGCTTTATAAGCCAAAATGTGAGTCTTTATGTTTTAGTGGGTTTTTGTGCAAAAGTCCAGTAGGACTAACAAGCGGCCCCCACCTCCTTCCTCATTGGTCCAAGTGACATCTTGGGGTCCATGTGGGGCTGGTCAAAGGTCCAAGGTGGACTTCTAGATGGCTTGACCATTCAAGTCCAATATTTCACTCTTAAAGTCAAGGGGGTGCCCCCCCCATTTAGTATATAATAATAGGTTTGTAATTTTTATTTTATTTGGGTCAAAACACATGGGTGAATTAAATGTGTTCTACCCCATTTACCCCTCCACAATCCTAGATCTAGGGGTAAGTTTGGTTTTTTGTCAATTTCTATATATACTTGTATTTTTCCATTTGGTAGAAGTTAATGAAGAAAAATTGTTGAAAAATTGCCAAGAGAGCCTTGTGCGACCCCCTCTCTCTCTCCTACTATTCTTCTTCTTCCTCTGTCCCTCTGAGTTCTATCTCTGCCGCCGCTGCCGCCCTTCGTGCCGCCCACGAGCCGCCGCGAGCTATCCTCCGAGGTGCTGTCTCGATTGTTGTTCTGCTGGATAGAAGCATACTACGGAATTTTTATCTCTCAACTCCCAAATCTTATGGAGCTGAAATTTTCAGGGTAGGTTCCCCACGTGATTCCCTACCTCCAGTAAATTTTTCCTGAATTTAGGCCATCATCAAATTTCCTTTTCCATTTAGCTTCTAGATCCACCAGATCTGTCCCTGTTCAGATCTGTGTAACAACAGCTCTGCTCTTCTATATTTCGACCGCCTTCCCCTTGTCTGATTGTGTTGCCAATTTTATTGGGGATTCTGTCCACCTAAACCTTCTTCCATGATTTTTTTTGAGATTTATAGATCTCATTTACATTTTCTAAAAATCTCTATTTTTTCCCAATTCAGTTCTATCTACCACTGTCCAGATCCGACCCACCCGTGTTAGAAATTCCTTTTTCCCAACCAAACTTCCACAAAAAATTCCACAAAAAATATCTCCATTTTCCTTACTCTCCCCTCACCAACTTTCATGAAGAACTCAACACCTAAATCTGACGTTTGAGTCAAGGTCAACGCCAACTCTCAGGAAAATCTATTTTTATCCTGAGTTTCCTGAGCCTGTCAGCCAGCAACTTGTAAATTCGACCAAGGCCAGTTCCAGGATAGACAAAATTCTTTTTCTAGCCATAATCGAAGGATTTTGAGTCAGCTTTTCATCGGTACCAATTTCGCATCAATCCGACGTTGGGGCCGATCGCAGCAGTAGATTTTGTCAGGCAGCGTAGGTCTGAAACAGAACTCAGATCCGTGGACAGCAAGTTCAACACTTGAAGATCGGAGCCGACTCGCCTTCCACAAGGTGAACCAGTGCGCTGCCTTCCCAGGGAGCATCACACCAGGCATCCTTGTCACAGAGGTGCCACCGCGGGCTCACTCGGCCCCACCGACCAGCACATGGGTCCCACGTTCGTGAGTACGCGTGCTGCCAAAGCTACACAAAACGCTGCCCGTCAACCCGAACCCGCTACTCCCGGGTCCCGCGTTTCACCCTTTACCTCCCTACGTGGATTGGGCAGTAATATTCAGTACTGTAATTTTAATTATTTATTGTTTCGGGAGTACAAGGTCGGACGGGATCATCTTCCCCACGTCTAGTGCGTGAAGGTATCGTGTTCGCTCCTTACTCAGGATTTGCATTATTTCGTATATATTTCATATGCCGCTGCTAGAGAGCATGATAGGATAATTAGCTCGCCAAATATTTTTATATCACCGCTGCGAGAGAGAGAGCGAGACCGTCCCGTTACCCGATTTGGGCACGAAATTGTGAGTTGACCACCCTAGCTCGTTGTCGGTTTCTCAACCGCGCACGTTCGAACGCTTCCCTCGCTAGGGACGATCGCGAGCTTGCATAGAGTCCAAGGATCGCATATCAACTTGGCGTCGAGTCCGCTGTCCATCCCGCATCAACTTGACTAGTTTTGATGGCTGTTTTATCACGATCTCTTCTTATCTATGAGTCATTTTCATAAGTACATGACGCTTACTCCGATATGCGACCATTTGATTCACTTTACACTTATAGACACACTCTCTTGGACTTATGAACCTCGCCGCCGGATATTCCTTCTGTCGGACTAGGGGATTATGTTTTAAGGCCTCCGTAAGTCTCCGCGAGCCCGGGATTCCCACTAGGACGCCGAGCTGGTTGTATCCTCAAACCCAATTGTCTAGAAGGCACTTTACCGATGTTTTATGAGTCCTGGACCCTAGCGGCCTTCTGGATGACCGCAAGAGGAACCTAGCGGCCATTCACCTGACCGCTAAGGATGCCTAGCGACCCTGCCTAGACCGCATGGTTCTGGTTCATTCATTTCATTAACTTTGTTACTAAACGGTCTTGACTCGACCGCATATCTCCATGAAACGGTCTGGATCTAACCACTTTCGTGTAAAAATAGTCCAGTAAACGACTGCAAGGTCCCTAATCTTGTCTAACCCGAGGTTTGATCTTTGGGTTGGGTTTTACAAGTTCCTAGATGGTCTAATGATTGCTTGGAACTTAACACTTGTCAAATAACATATTAATAACTATGGAAAGTAAAGAATGTGCCGTTATGATGCCGTGGCATGACCTTGCTTTAAGTCATTTTTGGACTCCCATATTCTTATTTGGTGCATTCTTACCCTTATATTGTATCATGAAACTATCATTGAACTTGTTACATTATTGGCCGTGCTTTATTGTTATACTCGTGGAACTAGCTTGATTTATACGTGAAGATGCAGTTCGGGCACTGATTGTGTCCAAGGGCTCGATGCTAGCCCCCTCGGCTGATTCTGAGAAACATACAATAAATCATGGGATATGATGCTACTGGCGTCGCATTACGCTGAGAGTACTTTCTTTATAAATAAGTGAAATCCGCGAGGCTATCTCATGATTGAATTATCACATGCTTGATTACATGACATTCTAGTGCATAACCTTTATGGTTATGAAAAGTGAAAAGTGAAAGTGCATTCTCGTTTCATGCAAGCATATTCTTGTTTATGAAAGGCCAAACTTACATTCTTGTGATATATCTGTTCAATCTCGTATCTCAACCTTGATGATATCTCGTTACTTTGGTTTATTCGCATGTTTCATCGTATTTTCATGATTTTTGCTTTCTCTAGAGCTAAAATGATAATTATTTAAACATTGCCTTCATGTTGATATGAAGATACCTATTGGGCATGTGTGCTCATTCCCTACTTTTCCAATCTTTTTCAAGAAATTCTAACGGGTCGGATTCCGATTTCTCAAGTGATGGATCTAAGAGTGATTGATAGTTCGAGAGAAGCCGTAGTTAGTTTAGTCAAGAGTCACTTATGTAATTTTCGCTTTATTGAGTCCAATTGGTCAAAGAGTTAATATAATGTACTTGATTATTATTATCAATAAAAGTTAGATTTTTGATTAATTATTGTGTCCATTCATCTTATGTGTGAATGATTTGCGCTCTAATTATTATTGTCACTTGAGTCTTCTCTTGCCTGCTGTTCACGTTCCCGATTGCCTTCTGTTGTACTATAATCTCGAGACGTGACACTCTATCGTTGGATATAAAAAGGAGAGCGAGGGCGAACAAGAAGGAAGCAAGAAAACCGCAAAGAGAAGTGTGGCACAAGGAAGAAAGAAAAAGGGGCTGTGCAGAAGCAATAGAAGAATGAGAGTGAGAGATGAGAAAGAAGAAGGAGAAGAACCGGTGAGTGAGCAGAATAGAAGAAAAGAGAAAGAAAGAGAGAAGAGCTGAGAAGAGGAGAGAGCTGAAGTCTATGCAGCCAGTGCTTTATTTGAAGATCTATTTCAAGATTGATCTCGTGGATCAAATCCAGAGCCATCCCGCTCCTTGGAGCTACATTCTGATTGTTTTCCTTTTGTCTTTTTGTTTGTTCTTTTCCATTTACTTTAGTGTTCTTTCGATATCCTGTTTTGGGATCGGGGTTCCTTCTGAGCAATCAGAAGTAGGGAGACTTGGGTCTCCAGTTGTGAGTGACTCGGTGTCACTCACGGGTTCCCCTCTGGTTTGGAGAAAGGGAGGATTGGTCCTTAGGTTGTGGGCAACTGGGTGTTGTTCACGGTTCCTTCTGTGGTTGTAGGAGAAGGGAGAGGTGGACTCTCTGGTAACTGCGGTAATAGTGGGTGTTGATCTTGTGGGTAGCAAGATCAGGTCGAGAGATTTGTTTCCCTTAGTCTCAAGCTGTTTGGCAGTGTCTGTTGTAGACTGAGTCTGCTTCTTGCATTGGCAAGGGAATCCTCACTAAGGTTAAGTGTGGGGTGGATGTAGGCGGACTGGTGTCTGGCCGAACCACCTAAAAATCTAGTGTACCGTGGTTTGCCTTGTGCGTTTTCTCCTTGTCATCCACCTTCTTTCACAGGTTCACCCATGAGGGTTGTCGGCTTTGTGATTCCATTAAGTGCACGATTGCCATATTGCCTTGATGATCATTTATACTGTTTGATTCAGTCATGAATGTTCACATCTTCAATTTGCCATGTGCTCGACAACAGGTCTGTCTGAATGTTTAAGTGTTAATCTGATTTCTGATTGAGCAGTTTTTCTGAAGGCTATAACTTGCGTGAGTTTATTTCAATTTGAGAAATCTCACTCTCATTATTCTCTGGTTTTATCTTGGGCTGCTCGTTGTGGTTTAGGATTATAGTCTTGTTGTCTGAAATATTGTAGTGAATGTTATGTTGCTTACGAAATTAGGTTGTTATTGTCATTGAGCTTAGGTTTTAATTGGGGATCTATTCAACCCTCCCTTCTAGATCCTTGCTTCGCACCTAACATGGGATAGGTTTGCGGCCGTGGTATGATAACGTCGTCGTCTCCTCGAGCCTTTGATTGACATGTTGTCGGGGACAACCGCGTACACTCGATCGGAGATATGGAACCGCTTCTCTTGACCCTCTTTAGAAGAAGTTTAGAGGATGATAGAGAGAGAAGTTTTGAAGAAACATTAGAGAGAGATGGGAAAATATTGTGCAACATAAAAATGAAGAATTGAATAAAAATAATAGCAGAATTAAACTTCAATTAAACCAACTCAAAAGTGCATACAAATTATAACAAAAATAAAATAACTTACAACAAAGCTAGAACAATAAGAGAAGGAGATAGAGAGGGACAGAACATACTCCTACACTAAGAAACTAGGAGTGGAGGGGGGAAACAATGAAAGCTTGAATCTTTGTAAGAGAGGGAGAGGAGAGCCCCTTCCCATGCCATCCCCTCCTTTTATAGGGCTCAAGTTAACCCGTTTCCCCATGTGAACACCCTAAGCCCACCATCCTCTTTCTCTCTCTCTTCTGCCCACTTTGAAGCCACAAAGGGTGAAGAGGAATGGCCAAGGCTGACCACGTGAAGGGGGCTGTGGCGTGAATCTTGAAGATCGCCTGCCAACGTTGAAGAAATGGCCGTGTAAGCCCACTTTCGCCGCCCACTTCCGCTGACCTTCCCCCTCGTCGCCCGTGCCTGCGTGTCTTACGTAGGCACCGCCTGCCGCTTTGACCGCCCGCCAGCCTGCCAGCGCAAAGCCGTGCACCCTTCGCCGCATGAGCTAGCCGCGCCCATCGTCGCCCGTGCCAACGTCTACGTTGCCACGCCATGCACCTGCGTCGACGGCGAGAGAGCCCTCTCTCCCGCGCCCGCTTGCGCCTCCGCCAGCCTGCCGATCGTTGCACCCTGGCCATTCACCTTGGCCCATCGTCGACCGTGCCCTGGATGTGCGTCGCGTGAGCTGGCCGCATCTGCCATTGGGTCACCTGCCTTGGCCGTTTGAATGGGCTTTGGCCCATGTGAAGACGTGAATGGGCCTTTGGCGCATTGTTATGTTCTTATATATATTTTTTCTTTGTTCTCTTTGAACTAACACAATTGATCCTGGGCCTTTGGCTCATTTGCGGAGGGGGCTTGGGTTATGGGCCTTTGGCCCATTTCTTCAACATTTATGCAGACTTTTCTTGCCGCTTTCCTCATCGTATCGAGTGCCTGCAAATATCAAAATGTAATTAAATTTCTCAAACTAAACATTTTGATCTGAAATTATGATTAAGTGTGATAAATGCATAGTGATGCATATTAAAGCTCATAAAAGTATGTTATAACATTAACATGTAAAAATGCACACTTATCACACCCCCCAACTTACTCATTGCTAGTCCCTTAGCAATGCAAATAATTTTAAGGTTTAGGACCAACACGAGTTTAAAATATCCAGGCCTCATTTCCAGATCATCTTTCATAGAGTTGACGTAGGAGTAGAATTTCTGGATCATTTAAGCGTACTAGCCTTAAATGAAATATTGATGGACATAACTGAGAATACACTCAAAGTTCAATAGCACTCGTGCTCATGAAAAACTAGACAATTGCATCCCTCATATTACTATTCTAGATAGGTGTCATTCAACTTTACAGTTTTCAGTTTGGAACATTGAGCATGATAGCTTTCACTGTGCCTTATTTCATTTTTTTCAAACACATGGTGTTGTACATACCTTCACTGTTTGACGTGAACCTCAACTCTTGCCTTAGGAGAAGCAGGCCCGGTTACTAAGATCTAGGACATTTTCCATGGTTATATATATATATATATTTTTTTTTCATAATTTCTTTTTTGTCAAGGTGTGATTTTCACACTTGATTTGACAGGTAACTTTATCAAAAAAGATTTCTTCACTGAAAACTATAAACTATCGGACACCGCACTTAAATAACAAAAGGATTGTCTTGCTTGCTTCATTAGTGTGTAAGTGATTTTTTTTTTGTCAGTGCTAATGGACTTTTAGAAGATTCTAATTCAATTTTTCTTGGCTAATTTAAAAAACTATTTCCATCATCCCTCTCCATAGTCTCTTCCATTCCAGATTCTCTTTCATGAGAGCATGAAGCATAAAAACTCAATTGGGAGCAGGTTGTATAAGAATGCAACATGATTTTCTTCCCCTCCTCAATTTAAATGACATTGTCCTCAATGGCATGCACAATATGGAATAATGAACAATGTAGACATGAAATTTTTGAGAAAGAACGGGACAACCTGAGGGAGGTGAACTTCGACGGGCTTGGTGATGCGGGACGAGACCACGGACTCGACTCCGAATGAATATGCAATCGTCAGACTCTAGACAAGCTCGTGATTGTCCCTTAACGAGGGAAGCATCGGACGTGCGCGGTTGAAAAACCGGCAGTGATCTAGGGTGGTCGGCTCTCTCTTGTGCCCGGATCGGGTCACGGGATGGTCACGCTCTCTCTCGCAGTAGCGGTGATATGATAATATAGCGAGCTAACGGACCTAAAACATGCTCTCTAGCAGCGACATAAACAAATATATATGAAATAAAGCAAATGCCAAGTGTAGGAGCGAATACGATACCTCCACGCGCTCGGCGTGGGGAAGACGGACCCGGCCGAAACACGTACTCCCGGAACAATAATACACGATTGTTACAGCAATGAATCACTGCCCACTCTACGCTGGGAGGTAAAGGGTTACACAAATGGGTCCGGGAAGACCGATTTCAGGTTGACGGGCGGCTTCTCGCGTCTCTGTGGCAGCACACGTACTCGCGACCGTGGGGCCCACGTGCTATCCGGAGGGGCCGTGTGGGACCCGGTGGCACCGCTGTAGTAAGAATGCTTGGGGAAGCGCTCCCTGGGATGGCGACATGCTGGAACGTCGACCGGAGGCCGGGCAGCTCCGTTCGGCACCGGTCGGAATAACCGGCCACGGATCTGCCGGTTCTATTTTCTGGCGCGCGCTCCGGCGAGAACGGACGATGCGATCAACCCTGATGTCAGATCGACACAAAACTGGCACCGTTGGAAAGCTAACTTGAAATACTTCGATCTAGGACCAGAGAGAAAAAATGGAGTGCTCCAGATCTGGCCTTGACCGAATTTCCAAGCTGCTGTTGTACAGTGGCCGAAATCTCAGATCAGTAGAGAACTTTCCTGAGAGTTGGCGTTGACTGATAGGTTGACGTCCGATTCAGCTCCTGATCTCTTCACCAAAGTTGTAGTGGTTTGAACAAGGGAAACGGCAATAATTTTTGTGGAAGGATTGGTGGAGGATATGATTTGTTATGAATTTTTGACTGACTGGTGGTCGGATATGGAAACAGGCTGACAAAACTATAGATGGTCCGGAAAGGGAATTTCTAAAAATATGAAATAAGTTTTCAAAATTCCTATAAAAATTGGTGGTAGAGAAGACGTGAAAAGAACTCCCAGTAAAATTGGGGGCTCCAAGAAAAATCAAAACAAGGTCCGGATATGGGAAACGCAGGGTTGCTGTCACTGTAGATAGAATCCGGGCAGATCTAGGATGACCTGAAGACTGAAAATGGAAAAATAGCAAAAGGAGGAATTTTGGTTTGAATTTTTTTGTGAAGATAGGGGTTCGAGAGGGGAACCACTCCTGAAAATTACAGCTCCAGAGGAGGTGGGAGGTGGGAGCAGGAATTCGGGGAAGATGCTTCTATCATGGATGGATAGAATATCGAAGACGACTTCGCGGCTGCTCGATGGCGGCACGAACGGCGGCGGCGGCGGCACCGATGATTACCGGAGATAGAGAAGAGATGATAGAAGGTAGATCCACTCTAGAATTGGGGTTCAGGAGGAAGAACACCAGGGGAGAGGGGAGGGGCGCAAGAAGCACTCTTGGTTTTCCAACAATTTTCTCTTCATTAATTCATCCAAATGGAAAAAATACAAGTTTTATAGGTTACATATCAAATCCAATGTCCACCATTGGATCTAGGGAAGGGGAATGAATGGATTAGATTAAATGTGACCAACACACAAAATAAAATAAAATATTAAGGGGAGAGGGGCGCCCCCTTGACCAAGGGGTTTGGTAGGTGAAGGTAGGTAACCTACCTTGGACTTTGTAATCCCTTTGTCTCCCATGTGTCATATTGACATTCAACCCTTCTAGATGGCCACCTAGGATGGTTGACCAGTCCCACATGGGTGACATGGACCAATGGGAAAGGGCTGAGGGCCCCCTTACTTGGACCTACTAGAATTTTACATATAAACCCACTAAGACCTACAATTGCGTACCCATATAACACAAGGGTATACATACAAATATGAAAGGACATAAATGCAAACAAAATGTGGACGGTCTTGCTTTGATGTCCCCGTCAATTCTCCCCGGGTGGGAGGAACTCGACCCCGTCGAGTAGGGGTATGGATGCTCGAGTATTCCGGCGGATCCGTCACCGTGCCAAGTAACGCGGGTATGCTCCACTCCAAGTCATCGTCACCTGCTCATTCCATATATACCCGATATGCACAAGCTGCTGTGGGCTAGAGGTGGACACTCCCGGTGCGGCACTATCAAAATGGGGGGAGGCGGCTTGAAGACTCACTAGGAATCACCGCTGAGTCCCTGTAGGTGACTGATCCGCGTATATATGTAGAACCGATCCCATACTCATCGAGCGAGTCCACTCGCCTCTCACTCATAAGAGACTGACATCGACGAGCTTGCACAAGACACATGCAGACAAACAAACGACACACAAACTATGCAAACAAACCACACAAAATAAACCACACAAATAAAAGTACATTGACTCAACTACGACCCTAGACACACCTAATGTTAGTCCGACCTACGCATAGGCGATGGTGGACCAGGACACCCGAATATGTGCCATGCATACACTAGATGTACTCGATGGTTAACATCATGCGGAAATCCTAGACCTCGTAAGGTGGGCCATGCATGCATATGGGATGTGGATGTGGGAGGGCCAAGAGTATCTCCCCTAGATGATGGTGTATCTTGTAAGTGTACGGGCGTGGTGGGCATAGACGACCCGGCCCGTGGGGAAGGGGTGTCGTAGTGGACTCCCTCGATGAAGTGAAGTGAATATGAAGGGTCTAGGGGTCCACTAGGGAAGGGGTCAAAGGGATCAAAGAAGGTATGACCCCTTGTGGTGGGTTTCCACAAGTCACGGTCCCACGTGTAGAAGTTTTGAAGGTGTGGATAGTCACCTTCTTGAATTGTGACGGGTGGGACGGGGATCGTAGGCAAGAAGTATGATTCCTCCCTCGGACAAAAGGGTATGAATTCGGGCTCGTCCGGTAGCGGGAGAAGTAGAAGAACCTCCGTGGTGACACAACCCACGGTGCACTCGGAGGTAATGGACCCAAAGGCCGGATGGGTGAAGCTAAGACTAGCGGGTTGGTCAAAGCCTCGCGCCAAAAGATGCGTCAACTTCCATTGTGAATCTAATCCCATGACAAGATCGTCAAATGTGTCAACATGGTGACTAGATCGAAATGTGGTATGGAAGGAGTTGACCGGCACTAAAGGGAGGATGGGGTCCATGGATGGAAAGGGAGGTGGGACCAAGCCATCCTTGAGCCAACTAAAAAGTGGCTCGGCGATGTATAGTGTACCCGTTAGAAATACGGGTGGCTCGGGCCTTGGTGGCTCCAAATGAGATGGTTCCGAATCACGTTCGGACATAGAGGGTGGTGGCATTGGAGCTCTCAAGGGTGATGGAGGTGTGGTATCCATGGTGGGAAGAGGGCTTGGGGATGCTAGAGGTGGGGCCGGGTGAAGACTACCGTGATGTGACACCAAAATGCAGCAATTGAATGTGACCCCTAGGACTTGATTCGCAATCACAACCACAAGATTTGGGAGCAACTTGAGAGTCGCCGTCACACCGCGCACACCCGTTCCCGTGGTGACTCGGTGATGCCGAGCCGAGGTAGTGGAGAAAGTCCCTGGCTAGCCAGTGGATTAGCACTACTAAGGTTGTCCCTCCCGAAGATATGAAGCCCACAAACAAGGGCGGCCGGTGCCTTGGGGGCACTAGGACACTCGTCTCACTTTGGCCACGGTGACCACACAAGAGTTGGTGGCTCCGGGGTCGGGCACTCTCTCACCGACCAGCGGATAAGTTTCGCAAATATTAAATGAACAGGAGCAAATGAGCAAGGGTAGAGACTCACCTGGTTGGTTTGAGGAAACCAACCCCGGTCGGAGACGAGGGCGAGCGGGGAAGTGTGGGTTCCCCGCACACTGCGCCGGTGTAGTTTGCACCCTGTTTTAAAAGTACATTCACTACTCCTCACACAGGAGGGTTGGACTAGGGGTGGGGAAATAAGGTGTACAAGCAAACACTACCTCCACGCAGGGAGGGGCGGTAAGCCGGCCAGGCGGGGAAGGGAGAATCGTCGGAGAACGGAAGAGGGAAGCCGAGACCGTGTCCACGTGCAGGCTGTGAAGACTGACTGCCGGACGGTCCCGGGGCTGTAGGTCGCACTCCCGAATTATGCTGGAGGCGAGACCAGCGTGGGGACCTTCGTATCTGGCACGCGGATGATCCAGAATTTTCTTGATTTCTTCTGCTGCAGCTACTGGTCCGGGTCGAACTTGGAACAGGGTAGCAGATTCTGGCCGCAGCAGCTTCCTGATACGAGCAGCGACTTGCAGAAGCTACCCCGGCCTTTCCCGAGCTCTGAATCATGAGCCGCTGGAGTTTCTGGAATCGTGGCCGAGTCTAATTCGTAGCAAAGCCAACGGGGAAGCCGTCTGATGTCGGTGAGAACAGGGAGACTCAGAAGAGTGGGGGCAGGTCGCTGCAGACTGTGGGAGGCAGACCCGACCAGCCAAGAGAGAAAAACGAGAACTCTGGCCTCCGGACCCCGAACGCAGTTCTACTTCTTGATCCTGATAGAGGACTGGAGGAAGAAGAACTTTGTAGAAGAACTTGAAGGCTGAATTCTTCGCCGTTCATCGTGGTGCCGCTTCTAACCTGGTTCAGGTACTCTGCAGAGGGAGTCCAGCGCCGTCAGGGGAGAATGGCTTTCCCGGACAGCCCCAAACTCGGAATGGGATGAGATTGCCTCGCCTGCGAAGACGACTGGTCGACCTTTCCAGCAATGTATGGTACATCTTCAGAGGTTGCCGTATGACTCCGTGACAGCTTCTGAAAGATAATCCTTTCTCTGCCACCTGCAGACTTGGGCCAAATGAAGGGGATGGTGGTAGAACTAGGTTAATGGAAGTGGGGGTTTGCAATGGAGGGAAGGGTGGTGCGATGGTGGATGGGGGAGGGATGTTTAGGGATGATGAGAGGGGTGGAGCAGGGAATGAGGAGGTCTGAGGGGGTGGAGGGGTGAGGGGGTCGCAGCTAGGAGAGGGGAGATGGAGTGGTCAGCCAAGGCAAGGAGGGGGTGAGATGGGAGAGGGGGTGCGCAACTTGTGGGGGGTTATGGGGTTTAGTTCTCCTAGGGATATGAATGGGGGTGTGGGGGAGTGGAATGGTTGCTTGGGGGAGTGGGAAGGGTGCCTTGGAAGTTGAGAGGGTGTATGGGGAATGGGAAGGGTTGTTTGGAGATGTGGAAGTATTGATGGGAGTTATGGGCCTTGGGGAGGTGAAAGGGTGGAAGGGTGATGTGGCTGATGATGTGGCAAAGGGGGGGGGGAAGGGGAAGGGGCAGGTTCGCCCAAGGGAGAGAGAGAGAGGGGGAAGAGAGAGTGAGGGGTTCGCCCCCTTAAGTGAGAGAGAGAAGAAGAGAGAGAGAAAGAGCTAGAGAGAGAGGGAGGTGCACTAATGCTCAAAATTCATTCAAACTTTCATTAGCCTTCAAAAGAGGGATTGGGGTCCTATTTATAGGAAACCCACTTTTACATATAAGACCCTGACTTTTAACATACTAACAGATAACCAAGGAAGGGGGTGCGCCCATGGGCCTAGCTCAAAGAAATAGGCCCAATAGCAAGCACCATAGCCTAATGAGACTCGAACATAGGGAAATGACTTAATAACCTAGGTACAAGACTCAAATAAAAGGTAAATTACATGATTATGACTCAAGTAAAAAGGAGAACACAACAAGATGACCAAATGGAAAGCACTAAGGTCCAATCCAGAAGAAGGGCTGCTCCCTAGCTGCCTCCGGGAGGGAGAGAGGTGCCAAGCCAGAGGGAATCGTGAGTGATGCCCTCATCAATTCTCCCGGGCTGCGAAGAGCTCGACTCTGTCGAGTAAAGGCCCTCGCTGCTGCGGTACTGCTCTAGAAGATCGGGGTCCAGCTGCTGGAGATCCTCCCGGCTCACCCAGGCATCGTCCGAGGGTGGTCGTCCCTTCCACCTGACCAGGTATCGCTCATACGCCTTGCTCCTTGTGTTGGTGACCTGTTCATCTAATATCCGCTCCACTTTATCACGTTGGTTTCTCAAGTTGGGTGGAGCTCTCTGAAGTGTGGGGGCGCTCTCAAGGGGTGGAATAGGCTGGATCTCCTCACTGGGTGTCACCGTGGGGCCCTTGTAGGGTACCAGGTCAGCCACATTGAATGTGGGACTTACTCCGTATTCTTCAGGGAGGTCCAATACATAAGCATTGGTGCCAAGTCGTCTCAGCACCTGGAAGGGGCCGGCTCCACGAGACCTCAACTTAGAGGTATTCCCAGGGAATAGCCTCTCAGTTCTCACCATCACAAAATCACCAACTTGGAATTCTTGGTGGCGGCGGTGGGAATCAGCTGACTTCTTGTAAATCTCATTGCTCTTGTGGATGTTTTTGCGAATATCTCATGCAACTCTCTAAGGTGTTGTGCAAAAGACTCAGCAGTGATGGATACCCTAGCATGAGGGGGTAGGGGAATGAGATCTGTTGGCTTCCTGGGTTTGTAACCATGCACAGCTTCGAAAGGACTCATGCCTATGGACCTATTGGTGGAATTATTGTATGCAAACTCGGCTTGAGGTAGAATGAGATCCCAATTTCCAGGGCGGTCCTCAACAAGGCACCGCAGGAGATTCCCTAGGCTCTGATTGACGACTTCGGTCTGGCCATCGATTTGAGGGTGATAGGCCGTCAAAAATTTAAGCAGGGTCCCCATTAGATGCCAGAGGGTCTTCCAAAAGTAGCTGGTGAATTTGACGTCCCTATCTGAAATGATGGTCTTGGGCAAGCCATGGAGGCGGACTACCTCATCAAAGAACAGACGGGCCACATGGGAGGCGTCAGAGGTTTTAGAACAGGGGATGAAGTGGGCCATTTTTTAGAATCTGTCCACTACCACAAAGATGGAGTCATGTTTCCTCTGGGTCTGAGGTAGTCCTAACACGAAGTCCATGCTCAGGTCCTGCCATGGCCGATCCGGGACGGGAAGAGGGGTGTATAGGCCCGTGTTCTGTTTAACTTGCTTAGCAGTCGCACATGTACGCCATTGCCCCATAATTTTGGCCACATCCCTTTTGAGGCTGGGCCAATGGAACTGTCCTTCAACTAAGGCAATGGTTTTGTGAACCCCAAAGTGCCCAGCCAGGCCTCCTGCATGTAATTCCCAGACTAATAAATCCCGCAGTGAAGTTCTAGGTATGCAGAGTCTATGCCCTTTGAAGATGAATCCGTCCTCTAGGATAAAACCCTGGTGTTCCTGGGGCGAATGGGTGATTAGGATGGCATGGATATGTCCAAAATCGGGACAGTTTGGGTATTCTTACTTAACCCGATCGAACCCTATTACTTCTACCTGAATTGTAGCTAGCAGGGAGATCCTCCAACTGAGTGCATCAGCAGCACGGTTTTCACTTCCGGCCTTATGTTTGATCACAAATGTGTAGGCCTGGATGTACTCGACCCATCGGGCATGCCGGGCATTCAATTTCTGCAGGGAGTTGAGGTATTTTAGGGCCTCATGGTCGGAGAATATGACAAATTCCTTGGGCAAGAGGTAGTGCCTCCAATGCCGGAGGGATTGCACCACAGCATAAAATTCCTTGTCGTAGGTGGAGTATTTCATCCTGGCATCACACAACTTCTCACTAAATTAGGGTACAGGGTGTCCCTCTTGGCTGAGGATCCCGCCAATTCCTACCCCGGAGGCATCACAAGTCACCTCAAAGACCTTGGAGAAGTCAGGGAGGCATAGTACTGGGGCTTGGGTCATCCTCTCTTTGAGCTCCTGGAAGGCCCTAGAAGCCGACTTGGTCCATACAAAGGTCCCCTTTTTAAGGCAGTCGGTGATAGGGGCTGTGACTGTGCTGAACCCACGGATGAATCTCCGGTAAAAGGTGGCCAATCCATGGAAACTCCTGACCTCATGGAGGGTGCGGGGCTCCGGCCAGTCAATGATAGCTCGGACCTTCTCGGGGTCCATGGATACTCCCTTAGTGGAAACCACATACCCAAGGAAAGTAATGGACTCAGTCAGAAAGTGGCACTTTCCTGGGTTGGCATAGAGACTCTCTTTCCTGAGGACAGTGCAGACTTGCCTAAGGTGGTTGAGGTGGGCCTCCCTAGTCTGACTGTAGATAAGGATGTCATCGAAATAGACCACTAAGAAGACTCCTATGTAAGGTCTAAGGACCTCTGTCATGAGACGCATGAAGGTACTCGGGGCATTTGAAAGCCCGAAAGGCATCACTAGCCATTCATAGAGCCCATCTTTGGTTTTAAAGGCAGTTTTCCATTCATCCCCGGGCCTTATCCTAACTTGGTGGTAGCCACTCTTAAGGTCTATTTTTGAAAAAATGGTGGCCCCAGCTAGCATGTCTAGCATATCGTCAAGTCTAGGTATGGGGAACCTATATTTGACGGTAATTTTGTTGATGGCCCTACTATCGACACACATTTGCCAAGTCCCATCTTTCTTTGGTGTGAGGAGGGCGGGGACAGCACAGGGGCTTTTGCTAAGACGGAGGAAGCCCTTTCTAATGAGTTCCTCCACTTGCCTCCTCAGTTCAGCATGCTCAGTAGGGTTGAGGTGATAGTGGGGGAGGTTTGGGAGGGTGGCCCCTGGGACAAGGTCAATAGCATGTTGGACGTCCCTCATGGGTGGCAGTTGATCGGGGAGCTCCTCGGGGAACACATCCTTGAATTCTTCTAGGAGAGGGTGTATTTCCACAGGATGAGGGTTGGAGGTGGTGGGTTCCCCTAGGCATATGACTACAACGTATACGGGTGTCCCGAGGGCTACCTCTTCCTCGAGTTCTTGTCTAGTGATGAGGTGTAGGCCCTTGGTGGGGCTCTCATGGGTGGACGGTTGACTTGTTGGTTGGGTTGGGGGTGAGGGGACCCCTGGGCTTTGAGGTGGTGTAGGGAGAATTCCCTTGGAGGTTGGTTCCTTTCGGGGTGGGGAAGGGTTGAGGCGAATGGTCTTCCCCTCGTGTTCAAAGGTGCATGTGTTCGTTTTCCCATAGATGGTAGCATTAACATCATATATCCAAGGTCTCCCTAATAGGATGCTTCCTACAGCCATAGGTATGATGTCACACCATATTTGTCCTTGGTAGGATGAAAAGGTGATGGGGATAAGACAACATGTGTTGACGGGTAGGGAGTGGTTGTTTATCCATGATACACGATATGGTTTGGGGTGGGGTGTTGGGGTAAGCCCTAGGAGCTTGACGGTGTCCGGGGACACGGCGTTGATACAACTCCCGTTGTCTAGGATGACCTTCCTAACATGGTCCCCGATTTTGATGAAGGTGTGAAAAATGGAAGTCCTCCGCCAGTCGTCCTCTTGAGGTTGGGTAAGGGTGCACCTTATCACCCCTAGGTGGGTGGAATGGGGGTCATCTTCTATACCTTCCTCAAAGAATTACTTCTCATATTCCTCTTCCCACCCTAAAGCAGCCTCGTGTTCCTCAACAGTATTCTCATGGGTTTCCTGGGATGTGGTAGGTCCGCCCTCAATAACAAGGCTCGACAACCCCTTGGAAGGGCATTGGGAGGCTATGTGGCCATAACCATGGCACTGAAAACATTTAACCGTACTACTCCCTGGGGTCTTCCCTTTGGAGGCTTCCTCCCTTCGGGGAGGAGGGTTGGATGGAGTGGCCTTTGTGGGGGTAGGATTGGTTGGCTGGGGGTAGGGCCGAGTGGGGGTTCCCCCACTGGGAGGAGGTGTTCTCAACAGAGGAGGCAGGTTGGGACGGGGTCCCGGGCCCTTGGGGGGGGGGCAAACCTTGGGTTCCAAGAAAACCTTTCTACATCACGGGCTATTTGATAGGCAACCTCAAGGCTATGCGCTTCCCTCATGAAAAGCTCCTGTTTGATGTGGGGAAGGAGACCATTCCTAAACCGGGATAAAGTGACGGCTGGTTTTTCGATGACACCACACCTTAAGAGATATGAGTCAATTTTCTTAACATACTCTTCCACGGTCTTTCCCTCTTGGGTAAGGCTTTGCCATTCATCTAGGAGAAGTTGGCTATAAGAGTTGGGAAGATATTTACTCCTAAGCTGGACTTTCATGTCCATCCAAGTGTCAATGGGTTCCTCACGCCTGATTCTCCTTTGGCTTTCTACCTTTAGCCAATATGTCTTGGCTAGCTTAAGAGGTGCATCTTGGCCAACCTAACCTTTCTCTCCTCGGACATGGGATACCAATCAAAGTATTGGTCCATGCCATGCTCCCATTCTTATAGGCACTAGGGTTATGAGACCCGTCAAAATTCGGGGCTTCCACTTTAATCATCCTTAAGAGGAAGTCATCCGGATCCTATCGTGGTCGCCTCTCATGGTACCGAGGTTGTGGAGCTCTCTCTTGCTCATGATACCACTCATTCTCTAGGTCTTCCCTCTCATGTTCAACCCGCGGAAGAGGAGCCCTTTGGACATGATTCCTAGGTGGGGCCCTAGCTTCTTCTAATCTCTCTAATCGGGTGGAAAAACCATTCATTTGCTCCGTGAGGGCTTGAATGGCAGCCTCAAGTCGATCCATAGGAGCTTGGGGAGCTTCCCTAGGGATGTTTTGGTTGCCTTGGAAATTGGGATCCATAGGTGGATCGGAAGTAGAAGGGTCGGTCCGGAATATGGTACCCCTACGGGTGGACATGCACAATGACAAGGTGACCGACACGGGATGGTAATGCAATTGCCCTAGGACCTAGGCTTGTAGAGACAAGTTTAAAACTTGCTCTGATACCACTTGATGTGACACCAAAATGCAGCAATTGAATGTGACCCCTAGGACTTGATTCGCAATCACAACCACAAGATTTGGGAGCAACTTGAGAGTCGCCGTCACACCGCGCACACCCGTTCCCGTGGTGACTCGGTGATGCCGAGCCGAGGTAGTGGAGAAAGCCCCTGGCTGGCCAGAGGATTAGCACTACTAAGGTTGTCCCTCCCGAAGGTATGAAGCCCACAAACAAGGGCGGCCGGTGCCTTGGGGGCACTAGGACACTCGTCTCACTTTGGCCACGGTGACCACACAAGAGTTGGTGGCTCCGGGGTCGGGCACTCTCTCACCGGCCAGTGGATAAGTTTCACAAATATGAAAAGAATAGGAGCAAATGAGAAAGGGTAGAGACTCACCTGGTTGGTTTGAGGAAACCAACCCTGGTCGGAGACGAGGGCGAGCGGGGAAGTGTGGGTTCCCCGCACACTGCGCCGGTGTAGCTTGCACCCTGTTTTAAAAGTACATTCACTACTCCTCACACAGGAGGGTTGGACTAGGGGTGGGGAAATAAGGTGTACAAGCAAACACTACCTCCACGCAGGGAGGGGCGGTAAGCCGGCCAGGCGGGGAAGGGAGAATCGTCGGAGAACGGAAGAGGGAAGCCGAGACCGTGTCCACGTGCAGGCTGTGAAGACTGACTGCCGGACGGTCCCGGGGCTGTAGGTCGCACTCCCGAATTATGCTGGAGGCGAGACCAGCGTGGGGACCTTCGTATCTGGCACGCGGATGGCCCAGAATTTTCTTGATTTCTTCTGCTTCAGCTACTGGTCCGGGTCAAACTTGGAACAGGGTAGCAGATTCTGGCCGCAGCAGCTTCCTGATACGAGCAGCGACTTGCAGAAGCTACCCCGGACTCTCCTGAGCTCTGAATCACGAGCCGCTGGAGTTGCTGGAATCGTGGCCGAGTCTACTTCGTAGCAAAACCAACGGGGCAGCCGTCTGATGTCGGTGAGGACGGGGAGACTCAGAAGAGTGGGGGCAGGTCGCTGCATACTGTGGGAGGCAGACCCGACCAGCCGAGGGAGAAAAACGAGAACTCTGTCCTCCGGACCCCGAACGCAGTTCTACTTCTTGATCCTGATAGAGGACTAGAGGACAAAGAACTTTGTAGAAGAACTAGAAGGCTGAATTCTTCGCCGTTCGTCGTGGTGCCGCTTCTAACCTGGTTCAGGCACTCTGCAGAGGGAGCCCAGCTCCGTCAGGGGAGAATGGCTCTCCCGGACAGCCCCGAACTCGGAATGGGATGAGATTGCCTCACCTGCGAAGCCGACTGGTCGACCTTTCCAGCAATGTATGGTACGTCTTCAGAGGTCGCCGTATGACTCTGTGACAGCTTCTGCAAGATAATCCTTTCTCTGCCACCTGCAGACTTGGGCCAAATGAAGGGGATGGTGGTAGAACTAGGTTAATGGAAGTGGGGGTTTGCAATGGAGGGAAGGGTGGTGCGATGGTGGATGGGGGAGGGATGTTTAGGGATGATGAGAGGGGTGGAGCAGGGAATGAGGAGGTATGAGGGGGTGGAGGGGTGAGGGGGTCGCAGCTAGGAGAGGGGAGATGGAGTGGTCGGCCAAGGCAAGGAGGGGGTGTGATGGGAGAGGGGGTGCGCAACTTGTGGGGGGTTATGGGGTTTAGTTCTCCTAGGGATATGAATGGGGGTGTGGGGGAGTGGAATGGTTGCTTGGGGGAGTGGGAAGGGTGCCTTGGAAGTTGAGAGGGTGTATGGGGAATGGGAAGGGTTGTTTGGAGATGTGGAAGTATTGATGGGAGTTATGGGTCTTGGGGAGGTGAAAGGGTGGAAGGGTGATGTGGCTGATGATGTGGCAAGGGGGGGGAAGGGGCAGGTTCGCCCAAGGGAGAGAGAGAGAGGGGGAAGAGAGAGTGAGGGGTTCGCCCCCTTAAGTGAGAGAGAGAAGAAGAGAGAGAGAAAGAGCTAGAGAGAGAGAGGGAGGTGCACTAATGCTCAAAATTCATTCAAACTTTCATTAGCCTTCAAAAGAGGGATTGAGGTCCTATTTATAGGAAACCCACTTTTACATATAAGACCCTGACTTTTAACATACTAACAGATAACCAAGGAAGGGGGTGCGCCCATGGGCCTAGCTCAAAGAAATAGGCCCAATAGCAAGCACCATAGCCTAATGAGACTCGAACTTAGGGAAATGACTTAATAACCTAGGTACAAGACTCAAATAAAAGGCAAATTACATGATTATGACTCAAGTAAAAAGGAGAACACAACAAGATGACCAAATGGAAAGCACTAAGGTCCAATCCAGAAGAAGGGCTGCTCCCTAGCTGCCTCCGGGAGGGAGAGAGGTGCCAAGCCAGAGGGAATCGTGAGTGATGCCCTCATCATACCGGCTATGACCTCCTTGGGCTCGGGTTGGAGTAGTGCCCTCTCAATCCTATCCAGTCCATCCGTAAACTGTTTCAAGATCTCGGCGAGGGTGCGGGTTGGAGTAGGGACCTTGGGGTGGACTCGCTCCTCGTCCCTCGGCCTAGGTGTGGTCCTAGGCTCGGCTATAAGCGGGGCTTCCACTCGGTTGGAGGTACTTGAGTGGGTTGGGATGGGGGTGCCAAGGGGAGGTTGGTTGGAGGTGACTGGGCGGGCCACTAGATTGGGGTCGCCTTGGTGGGCTTGGACAGTGGTGAAGGGGTGGGATTGGGTAGAGGTGTGGCCCACTTGATTGTGGGTGAGTTGGTGGGGTTGGTGAGTGGTATGACCTCCGTGGTTGGAGGTAGGTGGGCGGGGAAAGTAGGCCCTCCTAAGTGCTCTCTTTATTTCCCACCATGACTCGATGGGCCTTAGATTCCTATCCTCCCTCCAATATTTGATGTCCCTCCATATTTCGACAGCTTCACCAAAAAGTCACCTTTTGGCAACATCGACTTGCATGGGCCCGTACATATTGTACACCTCGAAGTAGTCATCTATAATGGCTTCCCACTCTAGGTAGTCACCTAGGTCATCGGACCCGTAGAAGTCCCGGGTTTCGGGCCTAGTGGGGTGATTCGGGTGGTCCTTCCATTTGAGATAGTATCGCCACCATGGATAAGATCCGGGTGTTCGGTAATCCATGGGACACGGAGAAGCTAGTGGATGGCCATGTCGACACTAGTAGATAAACCAACTAGACAATGGACTACAACCCTAGACATGACGACCAAGACTCGGTATATGGCAGAGCTAATCGATCCAAAGATCACTCGCATAAGTGTGCGGCTTTCCCGATAGGCGTAGCCTAACGTTCGGACAACACCTTTTGATATACCGACTAATGGTATGCAAATGCAACTCCTATGAGCGACTTAGACACTTAGACTTAAATGACACTCTTTTTTTTTTGACACCCTAGACTCAAACTGGCTCTGATACCAAATTGATGCGGGACGAGACCACGGACTCGACTCCGAATGAATATGTAATCCTAGGACTCTAGACAAGCTCGTGATTGTCCCTTAACGAGGGAAGCGTCGGACGTGCGCGGTTGAGAAATCGGTAGTGATCTAGGGTGGTCGGCTCTCTCTTGTGCCCAGATCGGGTCACAGGATGGTCACGCTCTCTCTCGCAGCAGCGGTGATATGAAAATATAGTGAGCTAACGGACCTAAAACATGCTCTCTAGCAGTGGCATAAACAAATATATATGAAATAAAGCAAATGCCAAGTGTAGGAGCGAATACGATACCTCCACGCGCTCGGCGTGGGGAAGACGACCCGGCCGAAACTCATACTCTCGGAACAATAATACACGATTGTTACAGCAATGAATCACTGCCCACTCCACGCAGAGAGGTAAAGGGCTACACAAGTGGGTCCGGGAGGACCGATTTTAGGTTGACGGGCGGCTTCTCGCGTCTCTTCGACAGCACACGTACTCGCGACCGTGGGGCCCACGTGCTATCCGAAGGCGCCGTGTGGGACCCGGTGGCACCGCTGTAGTGGGGATGCTTGGGGAAGCGCTCCCTGGGATGGCGGCACGCTGGAACATCGACCGGAGGCCGGGCGGCTCCGTTCGGCACCGGTCGGAATAACCGACCACGGATCTGCCAGTTCTATTTTCTGGCGCGCGCTCCGGCAAGAACGGACACTGCGATCAGCCCTGATGTCTGATCGACACGAAAATAGCGCCGTTGGAAAGATAACTCGAAATACTTTGATCTAGGACTAGAGAGAAAAAATGGAGTGCTCCAGATCTGGCCTTGACCGAATTTCCAAGCTGCTGTTGTACAGTGGCCGAAATCTCAGCTCAGCAGGGAACTTTCTTGAGAGTTGGCGTTCACTGATAGGTTGACGTCCGATTCAGCTTCTGATCTCTTCACCAAAGTTGTAGTGATTTAATAAGAGAAACGGTAATATTTTTTTTGGAAGGATTGGTGGAGGCTATGATTTGTTATGAAGTTTTTACTGACTAGTGGTCGGATCTGGAAACAGGCTGACAGAACTGTAGATGGTCCGGAAAGGGAATTTCTAAAAATATGAAATAAGCTTTTAAAATTCCACTAAAAATTGGTGGTAGAGAGAACAGTGGATAGAACTCCCAGTAAAATTGGGGGCACCAAGAAAAATCAAAACAAGGTACGGATATGGGAAACGCAGGATTGCTGTCACTGTAGATAGAATCCTGACAGATCTGGGATGACCTGAAGACTGAAAATGGAAAAATAGCAAAAGGAGGAATTGTGGTTTGAATTTTTGTGTGAAGATAGGCGTTCGAGAGGGGAACCACTCCTAAAATTATAGCTCCATAGGAGGTGGGAGGTGGGAGCAGGAATTCAGGGAAGATGCTTCTATCCTGGATGGACAGAATACCGAGGACTACTTCGCGGCGGCTCGATGGCGGCACGAACGGAGGCGGCGGCGGCACCGATGATTACCGGAGATAGAGAAGAGATGATAGAAGGTAGATCCACTCTAGAATTGGGGTTGAGGAGGAAGAACACCAGGGGAGAGGGGAGGGGCGCAAGAAGCACTCTTGGTTTTCCAACAATTTTCTCTTCATTAATTCATCCAAATGGAAAAAATACAAGTTTTATAGGTTACATATCAAATCCAATGTCCACCATTGGATCTAGGGAAGGGGAATGAATGGCCTAGATTAAATGTGACCAACACACAAAGGAAAATAAAATATTAAGGGGAGAGGGGCGCCCCCTTGACCAAGGGGTTTGGTAGGTGAAGGTAGGTAACCTACCTTGGACTTTGTAATCCCTTTGTCTCCCATGTGGCATATTGACATTCAACCCTTCTAGATGGCCACCTAGGATGGTTGACCAGCCCCACATGGGTGACATGGACCAATGGGAAAGGGCTGAGGGCCCCCTTGCTTGGGCCTACTGAAATTTTACATATAAACCCACTAAGACCTACAATTGCGTACCCATATAACACAAGGGTATACATACAAATATGAAAGGACATAAATACAAACAAAATGTGGACAGTCTTGCTTTGATGTCCCCATCACTTGGCTTTTGACGACTTGGCAGAGGTGTAACCAATCTCCTCTCTCCTCCCAACTTATCCTTCTATTCATACTTGTAAAATAAAAATAAAATCGCAATAAAAACTTGGGTTGCCTTCCAAGAAGTCATTTATTAGCATACGTAAATTACTAAAACTTTGGGTTGCCTTCCAATAAGTGCTAAATTTAACATCTTCAGCCAGATGCAGTATAGCTTACTAACCAACGTGTGACATTTTGAATGAGCCACCAAGTGATCTTGTCCTCCTTCAAATTCCAGCCCTTATGCCATTGGAAGATAAGAGTAAGCATGGACATACGGTGGCTAGAAATATGCTAGTCTCGTACATTATTGATTTTAACTTTAACCATATGTGTGAACCAGTTTTCATCTTTGGGGATCATGAAATGATCAATAGCCAATAATCTTTCAAGATCGAGGTGGAACCTGTGCACAACATCTACCCATTGGTCCCCTTGTCATGTATCTTCCCTCCTAACTACCCCTTTACTGACTACTTCCTCCACGGTAACTTGGTTAGGCACTGGTGGCTTATGAATAAGATTGTCATTATTAGCCACATTCCTCTCAGTAACAACCTCATGAGCATTAATGGCACTAATCAACTTATCTTCATGATGGGAAGTCAAATCAAAGGTGAATATTGTTGGCACATCTCCCTCAGGTCCTAGAATGTCATATTGGAGAGGCTTTACTTTCAGGAGAATCAAATTAGAAGGAAGCGTGAGCCCAAAATCTAATTCATCCAATGATTAAAGGATTATGGGATCGGACTCAGGGGTTAGATCAAATGTGAAATTTTCTAATAAGGACCCATCATCACACTCATCACTCAACTGAAGATTATCAATCAAATTTTTTAATAATGGGGTGAGTAGATGAAACGTAAACCTTTCCAACAATGCCCCATCATCATGTTCTTCAAGGGGAGGATGATATTTTGAATTTGTTTTCATTAAATCAATAAGATTAGTAATCACAAAGCAATCTTCCTCTTCATGTATATCCTCAATTGAGTTGTTTGGGCCACTATTCTTCACAGTGAAATTCTCAATCTCAAAACATTCATAGAATGAGGTGATGGTATTAATACGATCATCTTCATCCTTCAATCCACCCCCTAATTCCTTCCCTTCCTTCAGCATGGCATTGCTGGTGCACTCCCCCTCACTCCCAGTATTGATATATTGAGCCAAAATGACAGGCAACAGATCGTCATCATCATCATGCACGTGTTGAGGGGATTGGTGTAATATTGAAGGAGGGTCACGGTAAGTAGACTAAGAGTACACGATTTGAGGTTTAGAGTAGTGGCCTGATGAATCACCCCTAGTATCGATGTTGCTTTTGAAGTTTAGGTGAGATGAGTTGGGCTGAAGCTGATTACACACGGGCCACTCGCGGGCTTCTTGGGGTGAAAGTTTAGACAAATTGGCTTGAATTGTTTGGTCCATACAAGTCAAATTTGGGTGATTACTCCAACCGAGATTATACTCATTTGAAAGGGTATCACACTTGCACTGAGAGAACCCTAGAGCATTTTGGACTTGAGTATGGATTGACCAGTGGGAGTCGGGTTATAGTAGGACACTCACTCACATGGTGAGTGGTACTGGCACAAAAATCGCAGGCTTCTTTGGAAGTTTGGGTTGGAATTTTAGCCTGTCTAAAAGGTCCTACAGATTATTTATGAGATGAGATTGAGGCACGATTCATCAAATTTTCACTCAAAATTTCAAACAGATCATAAGCCTCATCTTCATCCTTATTCATGAATACCCCTCCACAAGATGTGTCCACCATTTGTCTATCATGATCAGATAAACCTTCATAAAATGCATACATAATTTACTATTTGGGTAACCCATGGTTTGGGCATTGACGTAACAAATCTTTCAGCCTCTCCCAAGATTCATGAATTTGCTCTTCTAGAAGTTGAGTAAATCTCATAATTGCCATTCTCATAATGTTGGTCCGGACTATGAGGTAATTTTTTTCAAAATTCTAACCGCATAACCTCCCAAGTCCTAATGATCTTTCCAAAACTCCTTAACCAACATTTTATTTTTTCTTTCAATGAGAATAGAAATAAGATCAACTTAAGGACATCATCACTAAAATTTTAGATTTTGACCAGAGAGTAAATTTCTAGAAAATCATCTAGATGACTATAAGATTTTTATTGGGATTCCCATAAAAAGATGGAAGCATCTGGATGATATTAGGGCCAATCTCATAATGATCTACAAGAATGTCAGGTAGCTCAATACAAGTTGAAGGTTTATAAGTAGAAGGAATAAAGTGCTACTTCATGGGCGTGGGTTTCCCTCCAAGATGGATAGCCATTAAAAATAGGTTTGATCCCAAAAAGATTTTTTTTAATTTTTTCTATTTTTTGTTAATTTGGTTAATTGTATTTTCCCTTTATTGATCTCCATTTTTAATTTTATTCTTTTTTATTTTTTATTTATTTTGTTTGGTTTTATTTATTTATTTTATTTTAGATTAAGTTATTTTTTCTTTCTTTTTTTGTCTTTTTATTAGAAACCTTCCATATCTCTTATTTTTTTCCTTTTTTTTGTAAGATTAAGATTAGAAACCCACCATATTTTTTTATTTTTTAATTTTTTAAAAATTTTTTTGGGCAAACAATAATTAAGACGAAGAGAGAGAAGAGGAGATTTTTTTTCTTTTTTTTCTTTGTTTTGTTTGTTTAATTTTTTTTTACATACACAAACAAGTTAACACGTAAATTACCTGATGACCTAGATGTGACTTAGACGTATAAATGAGGTTTCACAAAATCACTAAAGTACAACTTAAGTACACCCTCAATATTTTCACCGGCCAGGTAAGGGGTAGGGTAGTGGGAGGCTCCCCCTACTTCCGTAGGGACCTAATTAGAGAACCACTAGCCCGCTTAAGGTATTTGTCGTCCGACCATCTTGTCTTAGGCATCGGTTTACACAAGAGGGTAAACCAAAATAGCACAAGAACCACAGTGTGAAGCCAATGTCTATAAAATTTTCTTTACAGCTTAGGACATACAAAGATGCAAGGGGAATGTGGTTTGTGGGCTAAGAAAGGGTGATGAAATCCCCACCTTATCTTGCTTATGGGTGTTGCCCTTAGAATTTTTTTCTAGAATGAAATGCTCACCACAATTTCAAAATAAGGGGTTCTTATGCAATCATGCGTGCTCAAGTTAAGATAAGTAGAACGTACCTTGCCCCTCGCGATCGCCAAAATACAATGATAGAATTTAAACAAGATAACTCTATTCTATATGATGCATGACTTATCCATGAATGGTATAGTTGCTAATCTGGAGATGAAGTCTTTTATTTTTGTGATCAAGTATTTTTTTTTAATTAATGAAGCTACCTAGCCAACACAATTTTTTTGTGAGATTTTTAAAATATAAAAGTTAACAAAATGTAGAAAACAAACTAAATCACAAGAGGGAAGATTGAGTTACTTACTTAGATCGCGATCCCTCGTCCTTTAATTTTTTTATTTTTGTTGATTTTTCTCTCTTTTTTTAGGGAGATGTAAAAGGGAAGACAGACTTCAAATTTTTTCATTATTTTAGTATAAATATATACAAAAGAAAAACTAAGCTTTCAACTCAAAACTAACCTCCCCGACAACGATGCCAAAAATTGACGTGTCGAAATATTCGTCGTTAAAAACATGCGGTAATCAATCAAAATACCGAACTCGCAATACAATTCAAATTAACTGTAGTACACTGGCGAGCATGGGTCGAATCCACAGAGAGGAGTTTTAAAATTGAAAACTTAGAATTTCTTTTGGAGAAAGAATAGATGAATGTTTTTTTTGGTTTTTTAGAATTTAAAGAACATGAAATTTATTTACAGAAATATGGTGGATTAAGAAATAGAAATTTAAAAATCTAGAGAGAGAGAATTTTAATCCAACAAAATTAAATACGAAATAAAAATAGACAAAGTGGGATAGGTTTGCAGCCGTGGTATGATAACAACGTCGTCTCCTCGAGCCTTTGATTTACGCGTTGTCGGGGACAACCACGTACACTCGACCGGAGATACGGAACCACTTCTCTTGACCGTCTTTAGAAGAAGTTTAGAGGATGATAGAGAGAGAAATTTTGAATAAACATTAGTGAGAGATGAGAAAAGATTGTGCAACATAAAATTGAAGAATTGAATAAAAATAATATCAGAATTAAACTTCAATTAAACCAACTCAAAAGTGCATACAAATTATAACAAAAATAAAATAACTTACAACAAAGCTAGAACAATAAGAGAGAGAGATAGTGAGGGACAGAACCTACTCCTACACTAAGGAACTAAGAGTTGAGGGGGAAAACAATGAAAGCTTGAATCTTCGTAAGAGAGGGAGAGGATAGCCCCTTCCCACGCCATCCCCTCCTTTTATAGGGCTCAAGTTAACTCGTTTTCCCATGTGAACACCCTAAGCCCACCATCCTCTTTCTCTCTCTCTTCTGTCCACTTTGAAGCCGCAAAGGGTGAAGAAGAATGGCCAAGGCTGACCACGTGAAGGGGGCTGTGGCGTAAAGCTCGAAGATCGCCTGCCAACGTTGAAGAAATGGCCGCGTAAGCGCGCCTTCACCGCCCACTTCTGCTGACCTTTGCCCTCGTCGCCCGTGCCCGCGTGAGACACGCGGGCACCACCTGTCACTTTGACCGCCCGCCAACCTGCCAGCACGAAGCCGTGCGCCCTTCGCCACTTGAGCTGGCCGTGCCCATCGTCACCCGTGCCAACCTCCATGTCGCTTCGCCATGCTCTTGGGTTGACCGTGAGATAGCCCTCTGTCCCGCGCCTGCTTACGCCTCCGCCAGCCTGCCGATCGCTGCGCCCTAGCCATTCGCCTTGGCCCATCGTCGACCGTGCCCTGGCCGTGCGTCGCGTGAGCTGGCCGCGTCCGCCATATAGTCACTTGCCTTGGCCATTTGAATGGGCTTTGGCCCATGTGAAGACGTGAATGGGCCTTTGGCCCATTGTTATGTTCTTATATAAATTTGTTTCTTTGTTCTCTTTGAACTAACACAATTGATCCTGGGCCTTTGGCTCATTTGCGAAGGGGGCTTGGGCTATGGGCCTTTGGCCCATTTTTTCACCATTTATGCAGACTTTTCTTGCCGCTTTCCTCATCGTATCGAGTGCTTGCAAATATCAAAATGTAATTAAATTTCTTAAACTAAATATTTTGATCTGAAATTATGATTAAGTGTGATAAATGCATAGTGATGCCTATTAAAGCTCATAAAAGTGTGTTATAGCATAAATTAACATGTAAAAATGCACACTTATCAGAGAACGTCCTAGCAGACGCTCTCTCACCACTGGCCTCTGTGACCACGGTGTCCAACTCGAGATCTATCTTGATCAAATAATTATCGGTACCGAGCATAGAAGAACCAACACCCCAAGTAAATTCCATCGACTATGAGACCTCCTGGATTGATCCCCTCCTGGATTTTCTACTACGACAACTACTCCCGAGCGATCGTGTTGAGGCTCGCCGCACTCGAGAGTGAGCGGTGCACTTCACGGTGGTCGATGGTCACCTGTATCGACGATCCCTCTCAGCTCCACTACTAAAGTGCTTGTTCCCCATCGAAGCCAAGCAGGCTGTCCAGGAAGTCCATGAAGGACTCTGTGGAAGTCACATAGGTGGACGAGCACTCGCGCGGACATTTATTCAACAAGGATATTGGTGGCTTACCCTACAACAAGACTGCCTCGCGTATGCCGGAAGGTTCCCCCAATGCCAGAAGTTCTCCAACCTGCGCCACCAACCAGCTACGCAGCTACACGCCCTGATGGAGCCTCGCCCATTTGCTCAGTGAGGGATAGACATAATGGGTCCTTTCCCTGAAGCTCATGGGAGGAAGAAGTTGCTCATGGTCGCCATCGACTGCTTCACCAAATGGGTCGAGGCAGAACCACTGGGAAAAATCACAAGTGAAGCAACCTGGAAATTCGTGCTGTGAAGTATCATCTGTCGGTTTGGGATCCCACGTGCTCTCACATCCGATAACGGCTAACAATTCGCAAGCGCTGCCCTCCAGGAAAAGTGCTCGGAACTAGGGATTTTTAACCACTATACTTCGGTGGGACATCCCCAGGCTAACGGATTGGTGGAAAATGTAAACATGATGCTCCTCCACGGCATCAAAACTCGATTGGAACAGGCAGGAAACTCATGGGCTGATTCCATCCGGAGCATCCTATGGGCACACAGGACTACCGCGAGGGCTGCCACGGGCGAAACACCCTTCCATCTTGCGTGCGGAGCCGAGGCAGTGGTTCCAGTGGAAATCTCTAACCCGTCACTGTGGGTAGGGCATTTTTATGAGGCCAGAAACAACCAAGCGATGCGAGAAAACTTGGACCTACTTGAGGAGGATAGAGCGCATGCTCAAGTAAGACTCGTAGCTTATCAGCAAAAGTTGGCCCAGTACTACAATGCTCGTGTAAGAGAACGACACTTCCTCCCCGGAGATCTGGTACTATGGCGAGCAAGCGTGGTAGACCAAAAGGCCACCATGGGAAAGCTTGCGCCCAATTGGGAAGGCCCATACCAGGTAGCCGAAGCACTTGGCAAAGGGGCATATAGGCTGACGACGCTGGTGGGGCGTGAGGTACCCATGACATGGAATTATGTAAATCTCAAAAAAAATTATCAATGAAGCGTCACCAGCCGTATTCGAAGAGGTAAACTACGGGTTTCCTAGAGGTGAGCACTGCTCCCCTTGAAAATGAGAAGGTAGCTTACAAGCTCCCTAGAGGCGAGCACTGCTCCTCTTGAAAATGAGAAGGTAACCTACGGGTTTCCTAGAGACGAGCATCGCTGCCCTTGAAAATGAGAAGGTAACCTACTGGTTCCCTAGAGGCAAGCATTGCTCCACGTGAAAATGAGAAGGTAGCTTACGAGCTCCCTAGAGGCGAGCAGTGCTCCCCTTGAAAATGAGAAGGTAACCTACGGTTTCCCTAGAGGCGAGCACTGCTCCCCTTGAAAACAAGAAGGTAACCTATGGGTTCCCTGGAGGTGAGCACCGCTCCCCTTAAAAACCAGAAGGTAGATTACTTGCTCCTTAGACCCGAGCACTACTCCCCTTGAAAAACATGGTGACTCTAAAGACTCCAAGGGACTGGCACCCGTACCCCCTTGATGGAAATGATGGCAGCACTCAAAAGACCCAAGGGAAAACACAATTTCAGTGTGGGCTCATTAAGACGAGTGTATGCGCATAAATTAAAGAGAGGATCATCACTCACTCCCACCACCACACCACGCAAGAGTCTCCCATCAAGAGGTACACATTAACATGAAACCAAACTAGAGGAGTTTATTTCTTTAGTCAGAATACAAGCTGCCAAAATCCAAAAGTCGTTATTACATGGCCGACATACAAGCACACGAATGAAGGAGACAAGCTGAGGCTGCGAAAGCACGATGATCGATCTAGCACCTCGTCCATCTGGTACCGCCTCTGTCAGGTCACCTGCCAGCGACCATGGAAGCAACTTCTGCAGGCAACAACCCCTCGGCCCATTTGTTTTGTGGAAGTGGACCAGCTGGAGAAGTCGCCCACAAAGAGACCTACACTAGGAAAGAGGGCTGGATTGTAATATCATGGATTCTTCGGATCGGAATCAGAGAGCTTTCGGATCGCTTTCGTGGGTCATGATGCGTGTTTTATGATCCACTCGGGGTTTTCCCTTGTATAATTTGTGGAACCCTGTGGATAGTTAACCATTGAGTTTTATGACTCAGGGACGCTACAGGCGCATTGTGCTCGTTCCGAGGATCGCGGAGACTATTTTTTCATATTTTTTTGAATTTACAAAATTTTGTGCAGAAAATCAGATTTTAGGAAATTTGCTAATTTGCTAATTTCATATTTCCTTTTTCCTTTTTATTCCTCTCACCTCTCTTCTCTCTCTTCTCTCGCCATTTCACCCTCTCCCCCTCTGTTCTCTATCCTTTCACCCCCTCTGCTTCGACTGCAGATGGAGGAGGCTCGGGGATGTCGTGGAGATGCCGTGGAGGTGGCATGGAGCGTGCTGGCATGAAGAATGGAGCGTGGTGTTGGCGCGATCCTGTTCGGTGGATTCAAAGCTGACACGCGGTTCGTGTGATGGTTTTCGACGAAGTTTGGAATTTTTGGCTCTCGAGCTCTTCGGTGAAGGTAGGGGGACAAATGCCCTACTCTATTACTGGATTCCCTTGTGATTTGGAGCCGAACAGTGTGAGTTTGAGCGAGTTTTGCCTTGTTTAGGTGGAATGCATGTTCGGGGGGGTCTGAGCCATGTTCACCGTTTTAGGTGACAATTTGTAGTTTAAATGGTTTCATTTGAACTCCTGGCATGTTGGGATTCATTTCCAACCAGTTTTATTGCATTTGGTTGAGAATCGGAGTCGGTATGAGCCAGGCTGTCCATGTGAGCCGTTTTGGGTCGATTCATGGGAATCACCCGTTTCCTACGTTTTTACGCATGGTTTGATCCCTTCCAGCTTGTGGAAAGTGGATATCAGCATTAGGATTGTTTCCCCATTGTTTAGACGCGATTGGGGCATGAAAAAATTGGGTTTTAAGTAGTTCAGTGATTTTCCTGTCGGAACAGCCTAGCGGCCTTACCAGAGGCCGCAAGGGGTGCTTGGCGGTCCATTGGAGACCGTTAGGTGGAGTATGTCGGTTTGGCTTAACGGTTACGCGACTGACCGCAAGGCTGGTGTCAGCGGCCCTTGGGTTACCGCTATGCGACGTTTGAATTGGTCAACGGTTTTGAGTCGGTTTGGGCTAGCAGTCTAGCTCTGATCGCATGGGGTCCTTGGCGGCCTTGGGGTGACCGCCAGTCCCTGGGAAACGGTCCTAGGTAGACTGTTAGGTGGTTAAGTCGGTTTAACTATTTTGGGGGTTGACTGGGCGTAGCGGCCAGGTCGTGATCGCTAGGTTCAGCTTGCGACCCTGAGGAGACCGTCTTGTGGCAGTAGCGACCTCATGCAGACCGCAAGGCTCCTGTGTTTGTGGATTTTATATGTGGGATTTCTTGGGGGTAGCTGCCCTTTGGATGACGGGCATGTTGGTCTAGCGGCGAGGGGCAAGACCGCCACCTGCCCAGAGTGTTCTTTTGTGTTGGTTTGGTTTCTGGTTGATGTGGCTTCGACCACTTGGTTAGCCCATTATTCCGTGGATGTCTTGGATGTCCTATGAGGGCTGTCACCGTGTTATAGGGTGTCTGAGAAGGCCATTGTACCGAGCAGTGTCTTGTATTATTTCGATGGTCATTATGGTTTCTGGTCAACCCGGTTGTGACCCAATGGTTGACACATGACCCCGTGAGTGTCTCGTCTATCCTGTGAGGATTGGGACATAATTTTGGGCACTTGAGGTAGTGTCTTACCTTGATTTGCATGCCATGTGGTTTGAGGGCTTTTGGTGATCCCTCGTGTTTCGTGTTTTGTATTATACGGAAATGCGAGTCCATTGTGCGGCTCGAGGGCCGAGGACTCATTGTCATTATTACTGTTATGGATCCGGTTGTTATGTGTCGTCTTCCATAGTGTGTTTTACCGTGATTTTGGCTTAGGGACTTGGCTAATTAACAGCGTGTTGCTATGATGTTCGACGATCTTGACCCAAGTCTTGTGACTCAAGGATCGTTGTCAGCAGGTCTAGTTGACAGTCCTAAGTCTGGTAGCAGTTGCATACTGCATTATGCTCTGTAGTACATGTGATAGGTGTGTACTTATTCTATTTGTACTTCGATGTTCGCTATTTTAAGTCTCTGTGTCTGGTGAACCTCCACTAGGCGTAGCCTAATGACACCTTCCGGTGTGTCGGCCCACTTGGGAGTGGTGGCGGGGTAGTTCCCGGTTGACGGTTTTTAGGCTAGTTTACGTGGGCCCCCTTGCTTTGCGGTAGCGTCCTACTAGGGGAAAAGCTAGCTAGAGGCCTGGCTCAAGGCATTAGGCTTGTGTGTGCACACGTGGTTAGGGGCGGTTGAACGAGCGCCGAAGGGCGTGACCCTTACTAGTCACTCGTTACTGTAGTTCCTTGGTTCCTCGTGAGTGTCTCAGTTACTGCCGTGCTAGGCGAGTACGAGATACTTGAGGCGCAGTGTAAGACGTCAGTGTATGCATCTGGCTGTTCTTCTAGTGAGGAGGTGCTTCTATCACTTGACAGGATGACTTGTGTTTTCGTGACTTGTCCGGGTAGCCTGTGCTTGGCTACTCCCGATGTCAGTGTAGCATACACGATAGTGAGATCGTGTATGTCTTGTGCTTTCAGACCATAGGGTTGTGATTTTGGCTTTTGTCTCTGTGGACGAGCCTACACTACTGAGGTGTCGTGACATGTTCTGGCAATGTAGCCAGAGTGTCCGTATATCAGTTTAGTGATTCCTGACTGTGTGTTTGGGGATCTATTTCTTTGTCAATTCGGAGTAGTTTAGAGGGCCGAGGTTCCTTCGGGTACCATGTTTCTGTGTTACGGCTTTCCTCTTTACTTTTACTGTTGTTCCTACTCCTGTTGTTACTGCTTTGCTTTAGTGTAGCACTGCTGTTACTGCGTGTTTGGTGGTAGGATTCTGCGGGATCCCTACTGAGCCAGTGATAGGAGGCTCACCCCTGACTTTTCAGGTGTAGCTATTCTTCCTCGTGCTGGGAGGTTCCTGCTGCGTGGTTCTTAGTGCCAGTGTTGCCAGCGTCGGGCTTCCTCCGACGTGAGAGTACGTTCTCTTTCCTGTTGGACTGTACTTGTCTTTCTTTGGACTAGACTTTATTAGTTTTTATTATTATAGAAAATATAATTTTATTTATGCTATTTTAGCAATCCTGATCATTGAAATTTAATTGCTTACTGCTTTATCTGGAAGTTCAATGTACTCTCACATACCGTTCTATCCCTTCAGAGTGTTTCCGCTCTTGGGAGGCCTCGCAGGTTCCAAGTGGTATTGGGTTTACCCGGTATCCAGAGTCTGGGTCGTCACAGTTGGTATCAAAGCAGAGTTCAGAGTTGTTCGTAGTTTTTCTGAGCTAGCTAAACTTTTGTTTATGAAGTACATGGGAATTCAAGATATCGCAGTGTTCAGAGTCCTTAAGGTCTAGTACAGTCGGCTGCTGGCATAGATTTTACGATTGATTATCGCTTTGCTTTCGCGTGTGGTCTTGTTCGTACTGTGTTGGCACTGTGCGAGATGATTTTGCTCTCGTCAGATTCTGATGGAGCGCCTTTATTTTGTCATGGTGTTTGTCTCAGTTATGCTGTACTTGGCAGAGTTCGCCAACAGGCGTGAATCTGTGGTGCGGTGTTCGAGATTTTTATGTGGCCTGTTCAGGTGGCTGGTGGTATTATCGTTGGTGTGATGATCGTGCACAGTCTTATGTTGTTTTGGTCATCCCAACTTGAGGTTTGTTCAACCCCTTAGGTGTTAAGGTTGTGTTGAGGTGGTCGATTGGATGCCTTACTTGAGAGAATGCTCGGGCGAACCTAAGATTTTCCTTTCCTGGTGAGCTACTGTTAGTCAAGCTTGATTCATCTCTTCTTGTCTTGTGGCATCTTTTCGAGGTAAGCTTTGGGAGTGTTGTCTCAGTGAAGCCTTTGTCCTGTGTCTACTTATGTGTAGACTGTGTTAGTTCTAAACCTGATGTGTTCTTGGTTCGGCGGTTGCTTGGCTTTGGACCCAATTTTTATGTTTGGGGGCCGTTGTGCACCGTGTCCAACGTGCCGTGTTTGGCGGCTGTTGTGCTATGAAGGTTTAGTGATCGTTTCAAGACATGAGGATAAGCTGAGATTAGCATTCTTTGTGGCTTGTGTTGTGGCTCTTGGCACGATGGTTTGCACTTTGGTGACTTGTGATCGGTTGTTAGCAGGATCAATACTCGAGGCGTGGTATATTGCAGTTTTATGAATTGCGATGGCGCCGGGTGTGTGCTGAGATGCGGATGCTGAGTTATTTGTGATGCCTGTGTGCGTTGTGTTGAGTGAGCAGCAGAAGCGTGTGGGCTTATAACCCACAAGTTGAGGATCGTTTGGTTGGAAGATTTTGACCGGTCGAGAGGTTTGTTTCCTCGGAGTGACATCGTCTTGGCTATGTGTGCCTTGATGTTGTTGGTTGCCATGCCGTTGTTGGAGGCTTTGTGGTTATTGGCACTGGCAGGTTTGAGGATTGGGGAATCTATCGGCATATATGCTGGTCGAGTACCCTTTCTTCTTCTATTTTTCTTGGGAGTTGTGCTCTTGGGACGGATCGTGGTCCTTGAGATGCATTCTCCAAGGTTGTTATTGTTTCGTGGTTGTGTTTAGCTTGGGAGGAGTTCCCTGTGAGTCTGATTTGGCATTAAGTGGACCGAGATCTTATCGGTTGGTTTTGCTGTACTCTTCTATCGTGGTAGAGTTGGCATGCGACTCGAATCGGATGTAATGTCTGAGTGATGACTGACTTGATTGTGCTTGTGGTCCAGTGCTGTTCTTGGCATTTTACGTGCCAGTTTCATGGTTATTCTTGGCACGTAAGTTGATGATTTGGAGTTGTCAGTAGAGAGGACTGTGTTTCCTTGTTTAAGATGATGTTTGTTGTGTCTGCCGAGTGTATTTTATCGGTAGCTATTTTCGTGGCATGGGTTGTGTCTCCTTTCCCTTTGAGACGAAAGCGATGATGCCTTGTTTCAGAGGTGTCGGACTTGTGTTTCTTTGCATGTCCTGCTCGTTCTGTGGATCGATATGCCTTGAGATCCGGAGCATGTACCTATGATTGTGGTCTGGCAGTGTCCCTCTGAATTATGTTTTTCGAGAATTATGTTATCATGTTTTGTGTTTGAGGTTTGGCTGATGCTTGGAGAGCGTAGCCAGTGTTTTGAGTTTGTTCTTCCCTGTTCACTTGTTAGCTCCTTGAATTTCGACGATGAAATTCCTTAAAGGAGGGAGGACTGTAATATCGTGGATTCTTCGGATCAGAATCGGAGAGCTTTCGGATAGCTTTCGTGGGTCTTGATGCATGTTTTACGTTCCACTCGAGTTTTTCCCTTGTATAACATGCGGAACCCTGTGGAGAGTTGACTGTTGAGTTTTATGACTCAAGGACGCTACAGGTGCGTTGTGCTCGTTCCGAGGATCGCGGAGACTATTTTTTCCTACTTTTCTGAATTTATAAAATTTCGTGCAAAAAATTAGATTTTAGGAAAGTTGCTAATTTCCTATTTCCTATTTCCTATTTCCTATTTCCTTTTTATTCCTCTCACCTCTCACCTCTCTCTTCTCTCGTTGTTTCACCTTCTCCCCCTCCGTTCTCTCTCCTTTCACCCCCTCTGCTCTGACTGCAGACGGAGGATGCCCGGGGATGTAGTGGAGATGCCGTGGAGGTGTCGTGGAGTGTGGTGGGGTGAAGAATGGAGCTTGGTGTTGGCGTGATCTCGTTCGGTGGATTCAAAGCCGACGTGTGGTTCGTGTGATTTTTTTCAATGAGGTTTGGCATTTTTGGCTCGCGAGATCTTCGGTGGAGGTAAGGGGACAGATGCCCTACTCTTTTACTGTGTTCCCTCACGATTTGGAGCCGAACAGTGTGAGTTTGAGCGGGTTTTGCCTTGTTTAGGCGGAATGCATGTTCGGGGGGGGGGGGGGGGGTGTGAGCCGTGTTCGCCATTTCAGGCGACGGTTTGTAGTTTAAATGGTTTCAATTGAACCCCTGGCTTGTTGGGATTCATTTCCCGCCAGTTTTATTGCATTTGGTTGAGAATCGGAGTCGGTATGAGCCCGGCTGTCCATGTGAGCCGTTTTGGTTCGATTCATGGGAATCGCCCATTTCTTGCATTTTCATGCATGGTTTTATCCCTTCCAGCTTGTGGAAGGTGGATATCGGTGTTAGGGTTGTTTCCCCGTTGTTTAGATGCGATTGGGGCGTGGAAAAATTGGGTTTTGAGTAGTTCTACGGTCTTTCCGCTGGAACGTCCTAGCGGCCTTACCAGAGACCGCAAGGGGTGCTTGATGGTCCATTAGAGACCGTTAGGTGGAGTATGTCGGTTTAGCTTAACGGTCACACGGCTGACCATAAGGCTGGTGTTAGCGGCCCTTGGGTGACCGCTATGCAACGTTTGAATTGATCAATGGTTTTGAGTCGGTTCGGGCTAGCGGTCTAGCTCCGACCGCAAGGGGTCCTTGGCGGCCTTGGGGTGACCACCAGTCCCTGGGAAATGGTCCTAGGTAGACCATTAGTTGGTTAAGTTGGTGTAACAGTTGTGGAGGTTGACTGGGCGTAGCGGCCAGGTCATGACCGCTAGGTTCAGCTTGCGGCCCTAAGGAGACCGTCTGGTGGTAGTAGCGGCCTCAGGCAGACCGCAAGGCTCCTATTTTTGTGGATTTTATATCTGGGATTTCTTGAGGGTAGCGGCCCTTTGTATGACCGCCAGGTTGGTCTAGCGGCCAGGGGCAAGACCGCCACCTGCCTAGAGTGTTCTTTTGTGTTGGTTTGGTTTTCGGTTGATGTGGCTTCGACCCCTTGGTTGGCCCATTTTTCCGTGGATGTCGTGGACGTCCTATGAGGGCTGTGACCGTGTTATAGGGTGTCTGAGAAGGCCATTGTATTGAGCAGTGTTTTGTATTATTTTGAGGGTCATTATGGTTTCTGGTCAACCCGGTTGTGACCAGTGGTTGACACGTGACCTCGTGAGTGTCTCGTCTATCCTGTGAGGATCGAGACATGGTTTTGGGCACTTGGAGGTAGTGTCTTATCTCGATTTACATGCCATGAGGTCTGAGGGCTTTTAGTGATCCCTCATGTTCTGTGTTTTGTATTATACAGAATTGTGAGTCCATTGTGCGGCTCGGGGGCCGAGGACTCATTTTCATTATTGCTATTATGGATCCGGCTATTATGTGCCGTCTATCATAATGTGTTTTACCGTGATTTTGGCTTAGGGACTAGGCTGATTAACAGCGTGTTACTGTGATGTGCGACGATCTTGACCCGAGTCTTGTGACTCAAGGAACGTTGTCAGCTCATCTAGTTGACTGTCCTGAGTCTGGTAACAGTTGCATACTGCATTGTGCTACGTAGTACATGCTACAGGTGTGTGCTTACCCTATTTGTACTTTGGAGTTCAACGTTTTGAGTCTCTATGTCTGGTGAACCTCCACTAGTCGAAACCTGACGACACCTTCCGGTGTGTCGGCCCACCGGGGAGTGGTGGCGGGGCAGTCCCCGGTTGATGGTTTTTTGACTAGTTTCCGTGGGCCCCTTTGCTTTGCGGTAGCATCCTACTGGGGGGGAAAACCAGCTAGAGGCCTAGCTCAAGGCATTGGGCTTGTGTGTGCACACGTGGTTAGGGGCGGTTGGATGAGCGTCGATGGGTGTGACCTGACTAGTCACTCGTTATTGTAGTTCCTTGGTTCCTTGATGGTTTTTTGGCTAGTTTCTGTGGGCCCACATGCTTTGCGGTAGCGTCCTACTGGGGGGGGGAAAACTAGCTAGAGGCCTAGCTCAAGGCATTGGGCTTGTGTGTGCACACATGGTCAGGGGCGGTTGGACAAGCGTCAACAGGCGTGACCTGACTAGTCACTCGTTACTATAGTTCCTTGGTTCCTTGTGAGTGTCTCAGTTACCGCCGTGCTAGGCGAGTGCGAGATACTTAAGGCGCAGTGTAAGACGTCAGTGGACGCATCTGGATGTTCTTCTAGTGAGAAGGCGATTCTATCACTTGACCCGATGACTTGTGTTTTTGTGACTTGTCCGGATAGCCTATGCTTGGCTTCACCCGAGGTCAGTGTAGCATACACGATAGTGAGTTCGTGTCTTTCTTGTGCTTTCAGACCGTAGGGTCGTGAGTTGGGCTTTTGTCTCCGTGGATGAGCCTACACGACTGAGGTGTCGTGACGTGTTCTGGCATTGTAGCCAAAGTTTCCTTATATCAGTTTAGTGATTCCTGACTGTGTGTCTGGGGATCTGTGTCTTTGCCGATTCAGAGTAGTTTAGAGGGCCGAGGTTCCATCGGCTACCGTGTTTCTGTGTTACTGCTTTCCTCTTTACTTTTATTATTGTTCCTACTCCTGTTGTTACTACTTTGCTTTAGTGTAGCACTGCTGTTACTGCGTGTTTGGTGGTAGGGTTCTGCGGGATTCCTACTAAGCCAGTGATAGGAGGCTCACCCCTGACTTTTCAGGTGTAGCTGTTCTTCCTCGTGCTGGGAGGTTCCTGCTGCGTGGTTCATATGATGTAAAATAAAATAATCCATGTCCAAAATTTTCTCCTCTCTTTTTTTTGAAATATTTTGTGCTCATTTTTTTTACCTTTCTTCATTTTTTTTCTTCTCTTTTTTTTCCTATTTCATTTTCTTTCTCGAGCCTCTCATGTTTTCTGTTTCTCTAGAAAATTTCATCACTCCTTTTTTTCCAAACTACGCTTACATCATAACTACAAATCCAAACACATCTCAACATATGAAGAACTCGTCATTGGTGTAGTTGCTACCACATGCTCTGCACAGTGTATTCCCAAGCTCCTCCTGGCAAACCCATGCACCTCACGTAACTGCTCCCACTCTTTACATTTTTTTCCTTTGCTTTGTGGTTCTGCTACGATGGCTAAAAGAAAATGTGAGAGAGGGAGAGGAGAAGAGAGAAAATAGTAGAGTGAGAAAGAGAGAAACATACGGGGGAGGGGTTGTGCTTTTCTTTTCTTTTTTGTTACACGGGCTTCACGAGAGAACGAAGAGAGAGAACGGGATTGAGAGAGAGAGAGAGCACGACGAAGAGAGAGAGACGCAAGAGGTTGGGGGGAACGACAACAGGGGCCTGGGAAATGGGTGCGGCGGCAGGCATGGGCAGACGGCACTGTGAACACTGCAGGTGGTTGGGGTGTCTAGTGGAGGCGACGACAAGAAGGAAACGGACGGCAAGGGGTGTGGGTGTCAGGGCTTAGAGAGAGAAGTTAGAGAGAGAGCAGAGAGAATGAGAGAGAAGGTGGGATGGGTGCCTGTCCAGCGTACTGGGTGTGCAAAGATCAGAAAGGGAGGGGGAAATGAGTAAGGGGGAAGAGAGAGTGAGGGAATGAGGAGATGGGGTGCTAGAGCGAGGTAAAAGAGAGAGAGGGGGGAAGAGAAGGAAGCACCTGCGGTGCCCCTGTTCCAAACAAGGAACTGGCCGCGAGATTGGAGAGAGTGAGGGGGATGGAGAAAGAGACTTGGGGGGTATGGTTTTACGTGAGTGAGGTTTGTGAGGAGTAGCAAAGGAGAAGGGGGTTAGATGAGAACAAAGAGAAGGAGGAGAGAAGAGAGATCACCGGTGGTGCGAAGGTAAGAGAGAGAGGGCTGAGGAGAGGAGAGGGTGAAGAGAGGAGAGGCATGAGGGGAGAGGGAGGAGAGAGAAAGATAGAGAACAGATAGAGAGAGGATGGTGTGGCCGTTGGCGCTGCTCTGCTAATGGCCAAGCTCGGAGAGAGGCGGAGATGCACGCTCATGCGACTCAAACCGTCATATTCGGCGGGGGGTGCCACCGCCGTGCTTGGACGCAAGGATGCACGGCCGATTGCCGTACGCGCTAGGGATGGCGGTGCAGAGCAGCCACCGTGGAGCCCATTATTGCCAGGGTTGGTGACGGTGTGGCGTGGGGCCAGAGCTTTGCTGCAGCGTCCTTCCCACCTTAATGGGACAGTCGCACCAAACAGTGCTCTGTTCTGAGTTCCTCGTAGCCGTTGGCGTCCCAGCTAAAGTCGTAGCTGCCCACTAAGAAGAGGGCCTAGCGGGAGGCGATCAGTGTGCATGGCGGCCACGGCAACGCGCATGTCTGCTCTGAGCTTGTCCACTTCACACTCCTTGCTTCACGTAGTAGCAGGACGGCAGGTGGTTCATGGTGGTAGGGAGGGGTTGGTGCGTGGGGAGGGGTTCTACAAGGAGATGGAGGGCGCAGCAGGGGGGGAGGGCAAGAGGCACCTGCAGTGCGTGACGAGGAGAGGGCGAGAGTTTGGCCGGTGGAGGGCTGCTACATGTGTGGGAAGGGAGAAAGATAGAGGGAGAGGGGGTGTGAGAGTTATAGAGAGTTAGAGAGAAGGAGAGATAGGGACGTAGGAGGGAAGGGAGGGGATGATCTGGGCGTCGCACCCAGCCGAGGGGAGAGGGAGAGAGGGGCGTCACACCCCTAGGAGGGAGGAGATGAGGAAGAGAGAGATAGAGAGGGTATGGACCCCACATTGGAGGATATCTTTCCAAAAATTCTTGATTCAACTTGTTCTATTAAAGAGAAGTTACCCGACCTTTTATAGACTCCACAAAGAAGACCAAAAGATAACACACCTAACACCTACGCCCTACTCCTCATAACTCCCTTGGGAAGACTAAAAGACACAAATAAATAGAGGATTCATAATTCCTATAAAACCTGAAACATGACCCATTAGGCCCAAACATGTGGCCCAACTAACAAGAGACAGCTAAATAGAAATAACTATTTGATAATTTTGCTGGAGCCGCTTGTCAATCTCGTCAAGCCCCTCTGCTTGGAGAAGGTTCGACCTCAAACCTCGTAGCTCAGGATCCCGATTTGATAGAACAACCTGGTTCCCTAAGCTTTGATACCACCTGAAGTAAAACAAAATAATCCAGGTCCAAAATTTTCTCCTCTCTTTTTTTTGAAATATTTTGTGATCATTTTGTTTACCTTTCTTTATTTTTTTCTTTTTTTTCCTATTTCATTTTTTTTCTCGAGCCTCTCATGTTTTATTTTTCTCTAGAAAAATTCATCACTCTTTTTTTTTCCTAAACTGCGCTTACATCATAACTACAAATCCAAACATATATCCACAATTAAGCATTTTAGAAAAAATGAACAGGGGCACTGGTGTCCTGGAAACGATGTCAAAGCAGGGACTTGTAGGCTGCCACTATTCCAAGTTTTGGTACTGAACTTTTATGGACTTCTATCTAACCAATCAAGCTATTTTGGTTCTCTTGTTACTGTAACCAGGGTACTTGTATTGCTTAATATGCTCAGCTCTTGCAGGGGTGATCCTAACACATTTCCCATGAAACCATCTCTTGCACACATCACAACATATCCAGAACTCGTCATTGGTGTAGTTGCTACCACATGCTCTGCACAGTGTATTCCCAAGCTCCTCCTGGCAAACCCATGCACCTCACGTAACTGCTCCCACTCTTTACATTTTTTTCCTTTGCTTTGTGGTTCTGCTACGATGGCTAACAGAAAATGTGAGAGAGGGAGAGGAGAAGAGAGAAAATAGTAGAGTGAGAAAGAGAGAAAGATACAGGGGAGGGGTTGTGCTTTTCTTTTTTTTTTCTGTTACACGGGCTTCACGAGAGAACGAAGAGAGAGAACGGGATTGAGAGAGAGAGAGCACGACGAAGAGAGAGAGACGCAGGAGGTTGGGGGGAACTGCAACAGCGGCCTGGGAAACATGTGTGGCGGTAGGCATGGGCAGACGGCACTGTGAACACTGTAGGTGATTGGGGTGTCTAATGGAGGTGACAATAAGAAGGAAACGGGCGGCGAGGGGCGTGGGCGTCAGGGCTTAGAGAGAGAAGTTAGAGAGAGAGCAGAGAGAATGAGAGAGAAGGTGGGGATGTGATGGGGACATCACCTCCCATGCCCACGTTCACAGCTCGTCTCCTCGCCCCGGTTACATCCGGCATGGTCTAGTTATCTAATTTTAAGTCCTATGTAATTTTTATTTGAGTCATTTGATGTAATTTTCAATTTACTTGAGTCATGTCCCTAGGTCTTGTGCTTATTTCCCTAAGTTTGAGAGTCATTATGTTGTTTAGTTAGTTATTGGGCCCAATTCATTGGGTTTGGCCCAAGTGCACCCCTTATCCCCTCGGTTATTTGTCATTGAGTCTTTTGTCAGGGACTTATTGTAAAATGTGGGTTTCCTATATATAGGACCCCATTCCCCCCATTTCAACTTAATGAATCAATGAATAAAAAAACTTGCCATTTTGAGAGTTTACACTTCTTATCTAGTGGAGAGATTCCATTTTTTGGGTGAGAAACCCTAGGGGAGAGATTCCCCACCCTTCCCTCTCTTAATCTCTCTTTTTCACTCCACTTTCTCTCTCCTCAACACCCAAATTTGAATTTTCTTCTCTCTCCTCCCTTCCCAACCACCTCCACTCCCCACCTACCCCATTTAAGCCTCTTCCCATTCCCCACAACCCTCATCAATACTCCACCCCTTCCCAAGACCCCCTTCACCAATCCTATCCTCACCATCTAACCCCCAACTACCCCTCCCACTTTCCCAAGCACCCTTCCCACTACCCCAAGCACCCCTTCCCTTCCCCAACACAACCCCCCCATTCCCAAGATAAAAAAATTAACCCCACCCTTAAACCTATTTTCGAATATCCTTTCCCTCTCTCCATTCCAACCAAATTCGCAGCCCCCACTACCACCATCAATTGGATCCTCTTCCAGACTTTATTCTCCACCTCCCACAACTTAGAACACCCCCTCCAAGACCCCCTTACAACCAGGGGTCACTCCCACACTCATCTACCCCCTTCCCCTTCTTCTTTCTTGGTCATTAGAAGCTACTTCAAAGTTGCAGTTTGCTATCCAGAGGTTGCAGATGAACCAGCAACTTGCAGCGGCCACCACGACTTCCTCCGGATGAGTCTGAAGACCCAAGAGCCATCGTCGGAAGCGTCTACCAGTCTCCTTCGCAATAGAAGTGGTTTCATCTTCTTCCGATCTCCGATCCATCCAGGAGGTCCATTCTCCCACAACTGCGTAGTTCTACCTTGGCTGAGGACCTGAGCCAGATTAGAAGCTCTGTCACGACGAACCCCGAAGGAATCAGTCCACGAGTTCTTCTTCAAAGTTCTTCATCGCTTAGTCTACTTCCAGAATCAAGAAACAGAACTTCATTCGGCATTCGTGATCCAGAGTTCTCATTTTTCTCCCTCAGCTACGCAGATCTACTACTCATAGTCTGCACCGACCAGTCGCCATTGTTCTGTATCCCCTAGTCTTCTCTGACATCGGTTGGCTTCCCCGTCAGTTTTGCTACGAAGAGGACTCGTCCACGATTCCAAAAACTCTGACGACGCTTGATTCCGAGGTCGGGAGCTGCCGGGGCATTCTATGCAATCTGCTGTTGAAAACCAGGAGCTGGCTCTGCAGAGATCCTGATCCGGAGAGAAAGCTTCACCACGACAAACCCCAGAGAAATCAGGCCCCAAGCTCTGCTGCAAAGTTCTTCCTCTCCCTATATACTTTCAGAACAAAGAAGCGGAACTCCGTTCGGCATCTTGCAGCAGAAGTTTCCAATTTTCTTCCTCAGGCGTTCGACTCTGCTTCCCACTATCTACATCGATCACTCCTCACTTTTCTAAGTCCTCTGATCTTCACCGGCCTATTTTGGCATCCCCGTTTATTCTTCTGTAAAGAGGACTCCACCACGGTTCCAACGGTTCCAACGGCGACTGATTCGGAGTTCGGGAACGGTCGGGGCAGCCACGTCTTTGTGCTGTTGATAATCTGTTGCAGACAATCTGAGAATCAGCAACCATGTTCATGCTCCCGCCCAGGCCGACAGCAACCCCTGAAGAAATTGGTAAAATTCAGAGGCACTCCTGTTCTAGAGTCGAAGAGATCCCCACTGGTCTCGCCCTCAGCAAAATTCCTGAGCAAGTTCTACAGCGGCAACACCGGCTATCTGTCCTTATCCGCAGACAGCAGGCAGATTCGGTGTCATCACTTATTCCTCACTCTTTGCTTTGATTTCCCCTCCCCGCTTGGCCGGCTGAAGGCCCCTCCCTGCGTGGAGGTAGTATTGATTGTAATATCATTAACCCCCACCCCAAGGTCCCCCCACCTACGAGAGGTGTAGTGTTGTAATAGCTTAAACAGGTCAAGCTACCCCGGCGCGGCGTGTGGGGAACCCACGCTTCCCTGCTCACCCTCGTCTTCGAGTGGGACCGGTTTCTTCAAACCGGTCGAGTGAGTGCTCCAAAACTTTGCTCTAATTCATGCTTGTTCTTTCAATATTAGTTCATAAACTCCGTTGGCCGTGACGAGAGCCCGATCCTTAAGCTCATTGCTATAAGTGATCATCGTGGGAAGAGAGTGGAACCCGTGCCCTTTGGCACTTCGTCGGACCCTTGATTTGGGTAGCCATACCCTTGGGGAATCAAACCTTGTCCTTGCTGACCCTCTACCAGCAAGGGCCCAGCCCACACAACCTCCCCTTGGCATTGCCAAGTTACCCTCGGGTCTTAGTGAGCAACGGGTGAGCGGTTGCCATTATCGGTCCATTTTGAATGCTTAATTGTGCTTGTTTGTTGAGTCCTAGGTCGTGTCACATCAATTGGTATCAGAGCAAGTTCTAGACTTGTCTCTACTAAGTCTTGTCCTAGGGTCATTGCATGCATCACCCTTGTCCACTATCATGACTACCTCATACATGGCATATTTGCCACTCTTAGGCCCATTAGCAGCCTTTGTGTTTGATGGATCCCGCCCTAGCATATATCTGGAATGGGAGAAGTCCATAGACCAACACTTTGTGAGGTTTACCCTATCAGGGCTTGTCCAAGTCAACTATGCCAAGAGTTTGCTTTGGCGCCAAGCTAGGAAAGAATGGGAGAACATTGTAGGTTTGAGAGAAGCCAAAGGGGAAGCACCCATTGAATCTTGGGATGAAATGAGGGCCGATCTTAGAAAGATCTACGCACCCCAACCCAAACCTCTTCAACCAACCGATCTTTCACCCCCGAACCCAACTCCCACCCATGAACTTCCCCGACCAAGCCCAACCCAAGTCCACCCATGTTCACCACCCCGAGAGTACCATGCACTGACCATTATCACTCCACCCACCATAGACTATCCTACCCCATTATCCTTGGAAGTTGTGGCCCACACTCCTACCCAAGTGGAGATGGATGCCAATCCGGATTCACCTCCCACCATAGAGAACATCCTAGACCCCCCACTTCCACCCACCTCTCCTAGTTCGGGTCCTCATGAGCCGCACACCCTAACCATGAATGAGTCCATACTCCAATGGCTTAAGCAAGGCCCCACCATTCCTAGCTCACCACCTTACCTCTCACCCTTGGCATATCAAGTCCAAATTATGCCCACCTGGTCTTCCCATGTCACACTTCAAACCTCCTACTTTATGGAAGGCTTAGGGGACCTAGTGGACTGTTTACAATGGTAAGTCTACCTGACCAATATGCTAGCCATAGGACCATTGGAGCCTAGCACCGTCAACTTTGTCCACCCAACCATCGGTTCCATCACCTCCCTTTGCACAAGTGGGCATTGTACTAGTGAGATCCTCCTATTTCTCCCCTTGGAGGAAGAACCCATCCCGGTCTACTCCCCACCCCTTGAGATCCCAAGTACCTTGAACGGTCAACCCACTAGAGACCTTGGACCAACTACTTGGGAGGAGGATGACTCACCACCTTGTAAGGACCTTGGGGACATAGAGTTCCTCTCTCTAGGTAGCCCTTACCATGATCCCTTTGACCCATTCCAATGGGAGTACGGATACCCATGTGGCCCAACCACCTTATCCACCACCCACCTTCCCCTACTCCAACCCACCATGATGGATCAAACCCACCCCTTCCTAGACTCGGGTTACACCTTGGGAGCCATGACCTTGGGCCACATATCCCTAGGTAATAAGGTTGTGCCCCACACCATGATGACCACCTTCTTAGATCCATTCGATCCTTTTCAATGGGAGTTCAAAGGTTGTCCCACACCTATACACATGGAAGTCACCCTTGGAAAAAACATGCATGTGTCTAGGCTTACCACACCACTTGATATGAACACTATGTTGGGTCTATTCATTCATATCACCCACATGTCAAGTAAAATGTATGAGTGGTCCATGTTCGGATGTAATGGTCCACCTTCATTCATCATGGGTCTTAAGCATGTCAAAGGCATCTACGGATGTCCGGGTCCCCCGATGTTTATCACCACTTTGCATGATAGGGCCACCTACGGGTGCCCCGGCCCACCTAGGCTGACCAAAGTCTACACTACATCATTACATGATAGGTCTACTTTTGGTTGCCCAGGTCCACCCATCACCCCTAGAATGTCTGCATTCACAACATTACATAAAGAGATCCGCAAGCACATTAGCAAGAAGAATGTGACTTATAAAAGGTGAGCCGACTCTCATCGACGTCACCAAGAATTCCATGAGGGTAACTTTGTGATGGTAAGGACGGAGAGGCTATCCCCGGGAGCCATCTCCAAATTGAGGCCACGTGGGGCTGGTCCCTTCCAGGTCTTGAGGCGCATTGGTGCAAATGCCTATGAGTTAGATCTCCCCGAGGAATATGGGGTAAGTCCCACATTCAGTGTCGCCGACCTAGTGCCATACAAGAGACCCACGGTGGTACCTAGTGAGGATATTGAGCCTATTCCCTCCGTTGAGAGAGCACCCACCCGTGAGGAGAGTCCACTAGCCAAGAGAGCCCAGCGTGAGCGCATTGAACGAATATTGGATGAACAGGTCACTACCACCATGAGCAAGGTATACGAGCGCTATCTCGGCAGGTGGATGGATCGGTCTTGTTCGGAAGACTTGAGGGCAGTACCACTTCTACACCCTCCAAGGAGGGAAGGACACTTACTCGACGGAGTCGAGTTCTCCGCACCCTGGGTGTATGATGGGGACATCACCTCCCATGCCCACGTTCACAGCTCATCTCCTCGCCCCGGTTGCATCCGGCATGGTCTAGTTATCTAATTTTAAGTCCTATGTAATTTTTATTTGAGTCATTTGATGTAATTTTCATTTTACTTGAGTCATGTCCCTAGGTCTTGTGCTTATTTCCCTAAGTTTGAGAGTCATTATGTTGTTTAGTTAGTTATTGGGCCCAATTCATTGGGTTTGGCCCAAGTGCACCCCCTACCCCCTCGGTTATTTGTCATTGAGTCTTTTATCAGGGACTTATTGTAAAATGTGGGTTTCCTATATATAGGACCCCATTCCCCCCATTTCAACTTAATGAATCAATGAATAAAAAAACTTACCATTTTGAGAGTTTACACTTCTTATCTAGTGGAGAGATTCCATTTTTTGGGTGAGAAACCCTAGGGGAGAGATTCCCCACCCTTCCCTCTCTTAATCTCTCTTTTTCACTCCACTTTCTCTCTCCTCAACACCCAAATTCGAATTTTCTTCTCTCTCCTCCCTTCCCAACCACCTCCACTCCCCACCTACCCCATTTCAGCCTCTTCCCATTCCCCACAACCCTCATCAATACTCCACCCCTTCCCAAGACCCCCTCCACCAATCCTCTCCTCACCATCCAACCCCCAACTAGCCCTCCCACTTTCCCAAGCACCCTTCCCACTACCCCAAGCACCCCTTCCCTTCCCCAACACAACCCCCCCATTCCCAAGACAAAAAAATTAACCCCACCCTTAAACCTATTTTTGAATATCCTTTCCCTCTCTCCATTCCAAACAAATTCGCAGCCCCCACTACCACCATCTATTGGACCCTCTTCCAGACCTTATTCTCCACCTCCCACACCTTAGAACACCCCCTCCAAGACACCCTTACAACCAGGGGTCACTCCCACACTCATCTACCCCCTTCCCCTTCTTCTTTCTTGGTCATTGGAAGCTACTTCGAAGTTACAGTTTGCTGTCCAGAGGTTACAGATGAACCAGCAACTTGCAGCGGCCACCGCGACTTCCTCCGGATAAGTCTGAAGACCCAAGAGCCATCGTCGGAAGCGTCTACTAGTCTCCTTCGCAACAGAGGTGGTTTCATCTTCTTCAGATCTGCGAGTCGTCCAGGAAGTCCATTCTCCCACAACTGCGCAGTTCTACCTCGGCTGAGGACCTGAGCCAGATTAGAAGCTCTGCCACGATGAACCCCGAAGGAATCAGTCCACAACTTCATCTTCAAAGTTCTTCATCGCTTAGTCTACTTCCAGAATCAAGAAACAGAACTTCATTCGGCGTTCGTGATCCAGAGTTCTCATTTTTCTCCCTCAGCTACGCAGATCTGCTACTCATTGTCTGCACCGACCAGTCACCATTGTTCTATATCCCCTAGTCTTCTCCGACATCGGTTGGCTTCCCCGTCAGATTTTCTACGAAGAGGACTCGTCCACGATTCTAAAAACTCTGACGGCGCTTGATTCTGAGGTCAGGAGCTGCCGGGACATTCTCTGCAATCTACTGTTGGAAACCAGGAGCTAGCCCTGCAGAGATCCTGATCCGGAGAGAAAGCTTCACCACGACAAACCCCAGAAGAATCAGGCCATGAACTCTTCTGTAAAGTTCTTCCGCTCCCTGTCTACTTTTGGAACCAAGAAGCAAAACTCCGTTCGGCATCTTGCAGCAGAAGTTACCAATTTTCTTCCTCAGGCGTTCGACTCTGCTTCCCACTATCTGCATCGACCACTCCTCACTTTTCTGAGTTCTATGATCTTCACTAGCATCTTTTGGCATCCCCGTTTGTTTTTCTGTAAAGAGGACTCATCCACGGTTCCAACGGCGAGTGATTCGGAGTTCGGGAACGGTCGGGGCAGCCACGTCTTCCTGCTGTTGATAATCTGTTGCAGACAATCCGAGAATCAGCAACCCTGTTCGTGCTCCCGCCCAGGCCGGCAGCAACCCCTGAAGAAATTGGTAAAATTCAGAGGCACTCCTGTTCCAGAGTCGAAGAGATCCCCACTGGTCTCGCCCTCAGAAAAATTCCTGAGCAAGTTCTACAGTGGCAACACCGGCTATTTGTCCTTATCCGCAGACAGCAGGCAGATTCGGTGTCATTACTTATTCCTCACTCTTTGCTTTGATTTCCCCTCCCCGCTTGGCCGGCTGAAGGCCCCTCCCTGCGTGGAGGTAGTATTGATTGTAATATCATTAACCCCCACCCCAAGGTCCCCCCTCCTGCGAGAGGTGTAGTGTTGTAGTAGCTTAAACAGGTCAAGCAACCCCGGCGCGGCGTGTAGGGAACCCACGCTTCCCTGCTCGCCCTCGTCTCCGAGCGGGACCGGTTTCTTCAAACCGGTCGAGTGAGTGCTCCAAAACCTTGCTCTAATTCATGCTTGTTCTTTCAATATTAGTTCATAAACTCTGCTGGCCGTGACGAGAGCCCGATCCTTAAGCTCATTGCTATAAGTGATCATCGTGGGAAGAGAGTGGAACCCGTGCCCTTTGGCACTTCGTCGGACCCTTGATTTGGGCAGCCATACCCTTGGGGAATCAAACATTGGCCTTGCTGGCCCTCTACCAGCAAGGCCCCAGCCCACACAACCTCCCCTTGGCATTGCCAAGTTACCCCCGGGTCTTAGTGAGCAACGGGTGAGCGGTTGCCATTATTGGTCCGTTTTGAATGCTTAATTGTGCTTGCTTGTTGAGTCCTAGGTTGTGTCACATCAGGATGGGTGCCTGTCCAGTATACTGGGTGTGCAGAGATCAGAAAGGGAGGGGGTGATGAGTAACGGGGAAGAGAGAGTGAGGGAATGAGGAGATGGGGAGCTAGAGCGAGGTAAAAGAGAGAGAGGGGGGGAGAGAAGGAGGCACCTGTGGTGCCCCTGTTCCAAACAGGGAACCGGCCACGGGATTGGAGAGAGGGATGGGGAGGGAGAAAGAGACTTGGGGGTGTGGTTTTACGTGAGTGAGGCTTGTGAGGAGTAGCAAAGGAGAGGGGGGTTAGATGAGAACAAAGAGAAGGAGGGGCAAAGAGGGATCACCGGCGGTGCGAAGGTAAGAGAGAGAGAGCTGAGGAGAGGAGAGGGTGAAGAGAGGAGAGGCATGAGGGGAGAGGGAGGAGAGAGAAAGATAGAGAACATATAGAGAGAGGATGGTGTGGCCGTTGGCGCTGCTCTGCTAATGGCCAAGCTCGGAGGGAGGCGGAGATGCACGCTCATACGTCTCAAACCATCGTGTTCGGCGGGGGGTGCCACCGCCGTGCTCGGACGCCAGGATGCACGGCCGGTTGCCGTGCGCGCTAGGGATGGCGGTGCAAAGCAACCACCGTGGAGCCCATTGTTGCCAGGGTCGATGACGGTGTGGCATGGGGCCGGAGCTTTGCTGCAGCGTCCTTCCCACCTTGAGGGGATAGGCGTACCAAACGGTGCTCTATTCTGAGTTCCTTGTAGCCGTCGGCGTCCTAGCTGAAGTCGCAGCTGCCCACTAAGAAGAGGGTCCTGCAGGAGTCAAGCAGCGTGCATGTCGGCCGCGGCTACGTGCATGTATACCCTGAGCTTGTCCACTTCCCACTCCTTGCTTCACGTAGTAGCAGGACGGCAGGTGGTTCATGATGTTGGGGAGGGGTTCTACAGGGAGATGGAGGGCGCAGCAGGGGGGGCAAGAGGCACCTGCGGTGCGTGAAGAAGAGAGGGCGAGAGTTTGGCCGGTGGAGGGCTGCTACGTGTGTGTGTGAAGGGAGAAAGATAGAGAGAGAGGGGGCGTGAGAGTTAGAGAGAAGGAGAGATGGGGACGTGGGAGGGAAGGGAGGGGAAGATCTGGGGGTCACACCCAGCCGAGGGAAGAGGGAGAGAGAGGGGCATCACACCCCTAGGAGGGAGGAGATGGGGAAGAGTGAGATAGAGAGGGTATGGACCTCACATCAGAGGATATCTTTCCAAAAATTCTTGATTCAACTTGTTCTATTAAAGAGAAGTTACATGACCTTTTATAGACTCCACAAAGAATACCAAAAGATAACTCACCTAACACCTACGCCCTACTCCTCATAACTCCCTTGGGAAGACTAAAAGACACAAATAAATAGAGGACTCATAATTCCTATAAAACATGAAACATGACCTATTAGGCCCAAACATGTGGTCCAACTAACAAGAGACAACTAAATAGCAATAACTATTTGATAATTTTGCTGGAGCCGCTTGTCGATCTTGTCATCTTAGTGCCAGCGTTGCCAGTGTCGGGCTTCCCTCGACTTGAGAGTACGTTCTCTTTCCTGTTGGACTGTACTTGTGTTTCTTTGTACTGGACTCTGTTAGTTTTAATTGTTATGGAAAATATAATTTTATTTATGCTATTTTAGCAATCCTGATCATTGAAATTTAATTACTTACTATTTTATCTGGAAGTTCAATGTACTCTCACATATCGTTCTATCCCTTCGGAGCTTTTCCGCTCTTGGGAAGCCTCGCAGGTTCCAAGTGGTATATGGTTTACCCGGTATCCGGAGTCTGGGTCGTCACATGGATCCTCCCTGAAGCCACGACCCTAGAGGAAACCCAGCGATAGGGGGTAGAGGAACAACGAGGCCGACACATTACGAAGGCCAACACATTGCACCGGCCATGCCTACAAACTGGCATGCGAGGCTGACTGTTCCGGCCGCTGTCATCTGTGGATAAAGAGACGCTTCCCCCAGTCAGGGAAGGCACCTCGTCAAATGCCTGAAAACCAAGGAATATGAGGGGGAAATAGTCACATGCCACAACAACATGGAGAAGATGGAAGAGAAGGAGTATCATTTAGAAACAAAGGGAAAAATTACAAGGAAATATACCGCTCTTTTAGGGACGGAACCTGTCCGGCTCAAGGAGCAGAACCCCCCTGCCAGCGTACAGTCGGCTAGCCTTCTCCAAAGCCTTCCACCAGCCATCCAAGTATCTGACCCTGTACTGCGCGGAGGCGACATGGCCGTTCTCCCCCGGCACCGGCCACGGCCGCCACGGAGCAGGCAAAGCTTCCCTCCGAAGGATCAAGGGTTGGCGACGAGACTGTAAAGACTCATCGTCTGACGAAGTACCGGACTCTCCCGACGACATCTTGCAGGAACTCCTCCCTCAAAGCCTAGCGAACCAAAGATGGCCGTGAGGTCGAAACAAAGGTCGCTACTTATAGAAGGAAGTGAAGTTCCCATAAGGAAAGAGGACTCCTACGACCTTTTCAAAATCACAAAAATCGAAGCGGCGTATCTCGAAGGTCGCGCCCTCTTAGAGTAACTCTCAAGACGCCGCTCCGTATCCCCATAAGATATCAAGGTAAATGGAGGAAGCAAGATCTGCAGCAGGACCCCAAGATTCCAGAATTTGTGAGAAAAAAGAAATCCTTCCATTTCAAAAAATAAAAGGTCTACAAAAGGAGGCCACCGCCCTAGTGGGGCAAGAAAGAAAGTTATAACAAGAAAAGGAAAAGGGAAAGAATGGCGAGCGCTCCTCAAGAACTCACCCCAGCAGTTCCATCACGCAGCCCTTCACCGACTTCGGCCCCGGTCGCACGGGCCGGCGAGTCCTCGATCGAGTCAATGGCGCCCGGCCCCTCACCTTCCGGTTCCTCATCTCCTTCACCAGCCTCAGGGCCACACGGCGTTGGTGGAGGAGGCAGAGATGAAGTCGGGGCCCTCAAATTGTCGGATATGGCTTTCCGAGCGGCTGAACAACCCTCCTGGAAATTGAGATCCCGAGTACGACCGAAGACCTTGAGCGCAGCCACACTCAACTCATCCCGATAAGCCGAGGAGGAACAGAAATGCTCCATAGCTTCTGCACCAGCGGTGGCCAGCGATGAATGCAACACCTCCGCTCGCACCTCCGCCTCTTGAGCTCTACTCTTCACTACCTCAAACTCGGCCTTGAGCACCCCCAACTAGGCCTCTGCTACCTCCATTCGGCTGGACGTCTCCTGGAGAGACTTCTCAACGGCTTGGGCCCAAACACTAATAGCATCCTGGTCTACCGCGACTTTTATCATGTCCATCTCCTGCTGCTCAACTAGTTCCTTGAGCCTGGCAAGCTCGGCCTCATCCGCCGCACCAAATTTTTGGAACTGGGGATAGAGGGCCCCCATTTCCAACCGCTCCTCTCGAGCAGTCTGCAGCTCTTGCACGACGCCCGCATAGTGGTACCTCCATAGGCTAAGAGCCCTAGCAAACGAGCAGATCTCCTCCATAAGCCTTTTTGTAGCAACCCATATAAAATTAAAAGAAATAAATTTAGATAAATTGAAATAAACTAAAAGATTAAGTGAACAAATGAAAAAGGTTGAAACAAGAAGAACAAAGCCCTGATGAAATTAACGCCTTGGAGCAAGGCGCTACGCCCTCATCTAAGGTGCGTTTTTAAGAAGGGACGCCCACGTTTCACGGCGTCAAATTTCAGACGGCCAAAATAAATAAAAGGCATAAAAAGACAATAAAAAGAGTAACGCCCTTGACATGGACGCATTTTCAACAAGAAACGACGCACGTTAAGGCGTCAATTTAAATTCGACGCCCTAGCATAAGGCGTTAATTCCGTTCCAGTTTCGTTCGAACCAGGAACTTATCCAGGGTAAGTTGATAACTATGAGAAAGAGTTCGAATGTACTAATAACTCTATCATGGAAGTGTTACTTCCAATCGAACACTAACCCTATTAGGTTTCACCCAGATCCTATAAATACCCCCTAAATTAAGCCTGATCGATATTTTGGCGTTCGATTCTTCTAAAGGTATGTGAAGAACAGGAGGTTCTTCCTTATTCTTTCTCTGTATACGATCTTATGAAGAACACTAATTGATTCTTCATCTTCTTTGTTTCGAAGGTAATCGGCCTGTCAAGCGTGAAGAACAAGGTAATGTACTTCCTCTTCCTTCTCCTCTGATTATGTGCGATGAAGAAAACTAATGTATGCAGTCCTTCTTCTTCCATAGGATCTGCAGACGGTTGACAGGGAAGAACAGAGGATCCTTCGTCACCTACCTTCGTCCGTTGTTTGAGTTCTGGGGATACTCTGTTCATAACAGAGTATCGCAAAGCATCTCCAAATCCTCAGAACCTTCACCCAGATAACTATCAAGGTAGGATTTTCTCAGGGATTGTAGCCCAAATAGCCTCTTAACAATTAAAACATCATCAGTTCATACATGCATATAGTTTTCATGCGTTCTGTTTATTTTCTACAGAGTTTTTGAAAGAAACGGCCCTAACAAGGGCGTTAATTTAAAAGCCACGACCATGCCCAGGTCGTCGATTCCAGATTCGACGCCCTACACACGGACGTTAATTCCTGTTAATTAATAAATAGCATGTTTAACAATTAATTATCAATGCAAACATGATTCTAAATAAATGCATGACTATTTTGTTGAGATCCTGATATTTTTCTGGTCCTGACTATATACCATGTTCCTGAAATATTCATTATCTTGAAATTTGTAAAATTGCGAATTCACGACCTTGACCAGGTCGTCTCTTGCTTAACTAACGCCCCAGACTAGGGCGCCTTTTTCCTAGTAACACCCCTTCCCAGGGCGCGTTTTTAACAAAATTACAGATTATTAATATCCTGTAAAATAGCAATATTGGAAAGGACGACCTCTGTATATGTCGTCAAATTTAATAGAAACGCCCCTGATTGAGGCGTTAATTGATGAAAAAATGACTTTACCAAAGTCGCTATTTTTCTGCTTACTGATTTTCCTGATTACTGTTATCCGAGGGTTTCACTATACATATATATGTACCTATATCTATATATCAGGCACTATTACTCCACTCCGTGAGTATAGTCCCACGTTTTCTACGACGATTTATCGCATTACACATTCAATTCTCGTTGACATACAAGCTCTCCATTGGACATTCCGTTCCTTTGGACTAGCGAGTTAGTCATAGAGACCTCCGTAAGACTCCTCGTAGCCTTGGATTCCCTCAAGGCCGATTGAGCTGGTTGTACCCTAAAAACCCATTACACAATTATTGCCATGTCCCTCTATAGAAACATGGTAATACCGGCCCTCATGTCATGCCATGGGTATGATATGAGAATTATCTTAATGAACGGGGAAGAATATGCCGTTGTTATGATGTTCTTGTAAACCCCAATTCTATATCAACATTGTTATGATGTTCTTGTAGACCCCAATTCTATATTAAACTTGATGTTCTTGTGAACCTCAATTCTATATTAAGAATGATGACGTCTTGCCATTGAGGTGCTATTCATATGGACCTCAATTCTATATAAAAGAGTGTCTCTACTTACTTATCATGGTACCCGAGTTAAGGGAACTAATTCCACCTAGTTTTACCGAAAGTGCGATTGTACCGTTATTATCGCCTATTGGTGTCAAAAGTCATATTTTTGGACTCTAATCTCTCAAAGTTGTCTTACATGACTACAAGCTTGCTTATTGAAATTCCATGATGGCTATACACAAAAATGTGGATGTTAAAAATACATGACTAATGCCTGCGCATATAGGGCCCGATCTGGTCCTGGGAGGAGCACCCGAAAGTACTTGTGCCCATGGGAGATAATTGATCACGGTATTGGTATTATACCGAAGTGCATGACTAGCTTGATTGAACATTCCACATATCTCGTTCTTGACTTGATATTACATGACTTGCGTGGCCCGAAAAAGGGTAATTACTTGCGTGCTTGAACGTGATAGCCAAATTTCATCTTGACATGATAATGTACTTGTTGACTATCTTGATATCATTAATATAAGTTCTTGAATTCCATGTCTAGTTCGTCTTGTTACCTCATTGATATATCTTCTTTCTACCTTGTCGTTTTATGCGAGCATGCATAGATATAGTGCATTCATGAAAGATGTAATTATTTGAACCCCTTGCTAGTTCCTGAGATATAATTTCCTACTGAGCGTTCGCTCACTCCGTGTTTCCCTTACTTTTCAGGTAAGTCCGACGATGAGATTCAAACTGACGGGGAAAGTCAAGAGTGAAAGAGATAGAGCTTATTCTCCAGTGTCAACTAGTCCTTTCCCTATTTTCTTGAGTCAACTATGTACTTTTCCTTTTTATTTGAATAAGAGTATTGGGTTTGTAATAGACCTATGTTATGAAGAAATAAATGGATTGGGTTATCTTTACTTTTGCGCATCTCTGTCTTGGTGTCGAATACATTACTACTCTGATTGACATGATTGATATAAACTCGTCGCACACATCCGAGTATCTTCCGCGCTCGGGGCGTGACACTTTTTCTCCAGGACAAACCACTATAAAGAAGACCTCGACAGAGAAGAGACACATGGTGGAATCTTCTGCCAAAAGCTACTCACGGAGAATAGAGCTCCAAGCCTTGCTACAGTAAGAGAGAGAGGTCGCGCCCGTCTACGCTCTGAGAGAGAACCCCTCCCGCACGACCTTACCGTCCAGCGAGCACTCCCCGAGTGTCCACTGGGAGCGGCGAGCACTCGTTTGGTGGATCTACACGTCTCTCAGATCTCCTACTACGACCTTTATCCTATTCTCTCCCCAGCTCTTCTCTATTCCTCTCCTACAATCATTGCTGACTTAAGCATCGGAGGGTTGTCCCCTGGGGTAGCGCCCAGGGCTCCTTCTGATGCCCTTCTGCTCTTGGTGTTTTCAGTCTTCCGTGACCCGACAAATAAATAGAGTGATGGGGACATCACAACTTGAAGACTATTTTTAGTTTGGACATTTTTTTATGGGATATTTGAGTCCTTGTAGGCCATTTATGGGCCATATGAGTCATATGTGAGTCATTAGTCTTAATGGAGTCTAGATCTAGGGCAATTAGGCCTTTGCCTGGCATGGAGCCCACTTAGGCCTTCTTATTCGGCTGGCCGCCCTGGTCACCCTTGGAGGGCCCAAGAGGAGGGCGCCCCTCTCTCCTAGGCCATCTAAGAATGGGCTGCCCCCCCTTATCTTATCCCCTTATCCCCTTATTCACCTCTCTAGGACTCTAGGTAGGAAAATAATTGTTTTAAGTAGGAGTCTTATTGTTAGGGTTTTGTATCTTTCTCTTTAAATACTCTCTTGTAAACATATTGTGAAAATTAATGAGTGTAAAAATTTGAGAGAAACCAAAAGGTTGCCCCCTTTTCTCCCTTCCTGGGACTTTGCTTGAGATGAGCATCCCCTTGGTGAGACGCCTAGGGTTTTGGGGTGAGACGCCCTTGGGTTTGGTGAGAGGCCCGCCCCTTATCATCTTCTTCGCTACTTTGCTGCATCTCCTACTCCGACCTCCAACTTGGGAAATTCATTCACACCTCTATACTACGAATTGGAGTCCAAAATTTGGAGGAGACGTGTTTCATCCAGTCCCCTTCTCAACGAGCATGGTCTTGCCCTCATCTGCCACCGGATCAGGCCAGGGCGTCTGTTCTCCCCCGACTGCGCAGATCTACTTCCCTAGAGAGACAAAAACGTGGTGAACGGGTTGGTCCACTGTAAGACCCCAAATTCCTTAGAAATTTATTTAGAAAGTTATTTGTAATTATTTGGAATTTATTTGAAGTTATTCGAAATTAATGAGAATTATCCAAATTAATTAGATTAATTAATTAATTAATAGAATAAGTCATTTTTCAACTATTTTATAAAAATCCCCAAAAATCACATCTTGTAGAATTAATTTTGTTTGGCAACTTTGTCTTCTACATTTAAGCCTAATAAAATCATTTATTACGCCGGAATTAGTGAACTTAGTCTTCCGAACTTAATATTTAATTAATTACGGAATAGTATAAGTAATAATTCGACTACCTCAGAAAAATCTGTAAAAATAGTAAATATATTAAGATTGATGTAGATAACAACTTTTCCTTCTGGCTTTAAGCCATGGTAAATCCGTGGTAAGATCTATTTAGAGTTCAAACCCAAATGTGCACACTTTTGACTCATACCTAACCCTTAGATTAAAACGCGAAATTCGACCTGATTACTCAACCAAATGATCTGAAATCAGGGGCAAATGGAAGGCCACAATGTAAGGAACATTTACCCTCAATCAATTTGAGGTAAACTTAGCCCCAAAACGTGCTGCCGACATAGTTTGGTCAAGTCTAGGATTTCGGCGCCGTTTCCAAACACGCGGCTTGCAGCAGCGAATACTCCCAATTCCGAAGGCTCCAGAAGCTCTATGAGCTATCAAAATGAAGCCCTACGAGTCTTCTTTCATTTGGCTGCTGTGGGGTTCACTGAAATTTCGGATCTGAGGAGATCTAGTTCGATTTGTGGAGGTCGGTCAGTAGGCCGTTGGCTTCTCTTCATCATTCTTTGATCCATCGATTGAGGTAGGAATTCTCAACCAAATCTTGATCATGAGTATAGCAAATTTGTTCCTCTCATCCAGCTCTATCCATTGGTGGCAAAAGCCCTAATTTTCATTAGGTATCCGTGGAGAAATCGAGCTTTTGGTGAGGTGCTGTCCAAGTGTTCTTCATCCTAGGGTTTCGAGTTTTCTCTCTCCGATTTGAGGTAGGATCTAACAACCAAACTTTAATTAGTTCACATGAAGTAATCAGCATGTTATTATCTTTCATTTAACTTAGAAAGCCCCAAATTCCATTGAGCATGCATCATGAATTTTGAAGTTTTGTAAAAATATATCTAGAACATGTTTCATATAGAATTCCTTAAGCCAGAGCTTGATTACGGGCTCATTTTGAGTCATATAACTTGATCTTAATGTAGCATATAGTATATGGTTGGATTCATGATCGAGTTAGCTTTCTTTTGACACCAAAATCCCTAAATTTGGTTTTGTATATCGAGAGTATTTGTCAATTTAGTGGAGGTATGTCCTGAACTAGGTCTACTTGTGTTCTTCATAGAATAGGTTGTGATTCTTGTGATTTCTGATGAAATTAGTGTTTCCAAATTATAGTTTTATGACCCTAGAATGTCCATTAACATTCCTAGATCATATGGTTTTAATTTAAACTCATTTGGACCCCATTTGGGCGAGATTTCACGCATTCCGGAAGCAACAGCCGTTGCTGTTCTTGCAGGGGTCGACCCCAGGGGTCGACCCATGCACCTGGCTATCCAGGCAGCCCGAGGGTCGACCCCTGGGGTCGACCCATTCGGCCCAGACGCGAGGGTCGACCCCAGGGGTCGACCCATGCAGTTCCAGAACCCCGTTTTGCAGGGGTCGACCCCGAGGGTCGACCCGTACACCAGAAAACCCGTTTTCTTCGTTTTTCGAACCGAAAATGGATCCGAATCAATGGGGAATCAACCCATTTAACTTAGACCCATTGAAATTATATGTTTGAAGAACTTTTGATCTATTCCTGTACCCCTCTTGATTTCAAATTTGGATTGGTTCCTACATGAAAACTTAGCATAAAAACGCACCGTTTACCATCTTCATTTCAATGCATACAAGATTAAATAGAAACTCACTTAATTAATGATTAATGGTGTAACTAAATCTTTGTTAATGCATTCTTTTTCACTCCTGTGAGAGCTTGTTCTTTACCTTGACAACTTGTTCTAGCTTGATGGCATTTTGGCTAATACAAATGATAATGGTTAATCATGATATCTTAACTTGGTGATTAGGATTAATATGTTATTTAGCTTGATTGATAGCCGCTGTTCTACAGTAATGCAGCATGATTTACTCTTATTGTGACTTGATTTCAATCTCCTTGATGATTATACTTACCTTGGAATTCTGGAAATGAATCTCTTTCCTACTTGATGTTGTTATTGCTACTTAGCTTAAACCTTGGAATTCTGGCCATAAACTGTGGAAGTCTAGATTCGTGGGATCTTTGATCCAAAAGAAATCAATGCCTGGCAAACAAATAAGGGCTCGGTCTGGTCCTGGGAAGAGCGCCCGAACACTACGTGTACCCCCGGGGAGGTGAATGACTAGGTGTGGCATTTGGCACCAGTACTTGACATGTGTTAAATCTAGGACTGTCCACTACTCACTACTCTCTCCACTACTCTCTATATTACTCGCTACTACGTTTCACTTTCCACTCTTTACTGTTCTATACTCTACTTGTTGATTACTTGGACGTGGAAATGAAAATACATGCGTGCTTGACATGACTAGAATTGACTTGATATGGCCAACTTCTTATCGTTATCTCCTGTAGTAAATTCTTGTCTTACCATTCTATTCATTATATTTCTTGACCTTGCAAGATCTTTAAATTTCGTTTCGTGATATTATCGTTATCTTTATATTGTTTTATCATTTGTAGCATGACATTTTAAAATGTAATTAAACTGTTAATCACTTATACCCGTCTGTTATTTCCTACTGGGCGTCAGCTCATAGTTGTGTTTTTCCCCTTTCCAAGCTTTTCAGGTGACGCGCTTACCGATGGGGAAGGGCTGGAGTGATGTCTTGAGTGTATCAGTTCTAGTGGTGTTTTGGAGAGCATTTAGTTTCAGTTATGTCATTGAGTTTTAGTGGTTGATTATTCCAGTTGTATTAAGTTAAACTTGAGGTTATTGTATCAGTTGTGGTTTGTTAATGATCATTTAGTATTCCATCTTGTAGCACTTGTGTATCATTTTAGATTTAGTTCCCTCTCTTGCTAGCGTGTCCCTAACTGTACGTCCCGATACTTCCGCCTTGTTCGGGGCGTGACAGTTTAGTTGGTATCAGAGCCCTAGGTTTCACATTCCTAGGTTTCCTAAGTTGTAGTTTTTCTTGCATTGCATCCCAATAATTGGTATATCAAAAGGTGTTGTCCGAACGTTAGGCTACGCCTATCGGGAAGGTCGCACACTTGCGCGAGTGGTCTTCGGACCGATTACCTCCTCCAGGTACCGAGTTTTGGTCGTGTCTAGGTGCATTAGATCCCTAACCTTGTAAAAGTCTAGACCTGACCTGTGAGATTGGGTAGAACTTGGGTTAAGTTCGTTTCTTAATCGTATAACTATTTATCTTGATTAAACCTAAGTAATCTATTTCTCGTGTAGATGGCAGCTGATCGTGCTGAATGGAGGAACCTGCAGCGTACGGTTCAAGGCCTTACTCAGGCCCTTCAGCAAGTAGCTCAGGCAGGAGCGGCACAGCATGGCACCGGTGATCTATACCGGAACTTCCGCGGAATGAATCCGCCTAGATTCGCTGGTTCGACTGACCCTGACCAAGCCGAGCACTGGCTAGATGAGATGGGAAGAATCTTTGAAGTTATGCAATGCACCAACCAGGAGCGTGTCCTTTTGTCCACATTTCAACTGGAACATGATGCACGTACTTGGTGGGATTCTATCAAGGCAACTCTCGGTGATCGGCAAGTTATGTGGGCAGAGTTCGAGGAATTCTTCAACAGCAAGTATTTTTCCGATAGAGTGCAAGAGAAGAAAGCGGCAGAGTTCGCGGCCTTGAAACAGCGAGGTTTGTCCGTGGCAGAGTATGAGGCTCAATTTGCACGGCTTTCTCGATATGCTACACATCTCATTTCCACCGAGAAGATGAAGGCGAAGCGCTTTCTCAATGGATTGAAGCTTCATTATATCAACCAGTTGGCACCGATGGAGATTTCCACTTATTCCGAGATGGTAAGGAAATCACAAGTTCTAGAGGATACTCTGGAGATGACGAAGAGAATCCGTGGTAAAGGCACCAAGAAAGAATTACCTACGGGTTCCGGGAGTGTCAAACCCGGGTATACCAAGAAGAGGCCTATTAGTGGACCTGGTTCGTGGAGCGGGTCCGGATCGTGGAAAGGCAAGATGCCGAGGCATGAAGACAAGAAGCCTGGCCCTATTGTTCCATTCAAGGGCGTGTGCAACTATTGTGATCGTCCGGGTCACAAGATAGAGGAGTGCTGGCGCAAGCAAGGCGCATGTTTGCGGTGTGGAAGCAAGGAGCATCGTATCCCCAATTGTCCTCTCATATCGGAGCAAGCTACACCGGCAAAACCTCTAGTCTTCAAGAAACCACAAGGCAAGCTTCAAGCTTTACATGCAGATGAAACTGGGATTTCTGATGATGGCGGACTCGTCGAAGGTACCCTTACTATAATCGATAAGCCCGCTTTTGCTCTCTTTGATACTGGTGCAACACATTCTTTTATTTCACGGAGATTTGCTAAGTCATTAGCTGTGGAACCTGTTTTGATGAATACTCCGTTAGAGATTTCAACCCCTATTGGCACTAGATCAACAATCCAGTATTTCTATCCTTCTAGTAAGGTTATGATTGGTGAACAGAACTTTCCAGCAGATTTGGTCTGCATGGATATGAAGGATTATGATGTAATCCTAGGAGCAGACTGGTTGGCCAAGTATGAGGCCAATGTTCACTGTAGTTCTAGCTCAGTGACTTTTACTGGACATTCTGGTTTATCTTTTACGGGAGTCAAGCACCATAACTCTGTACCGCTCATCTCGGCTCTTCGAGCTGATAAGCTTTTGAGGCATGGGTGTGAGGCTTTTCTAGCCTTTGTTTGTGCAACTCCTGAGCAGCAGATGGAGATCAAGGACATTCCTGTTGTCCGAGATTTTCCTGATGTCTTTCCAGAAGAACTACCAGGACTTCCGCCTGAGCGGGAAGTTATCTTTTCTATTGATCTTATTCCTGGCACAGCTCCCATTTCTAAGGCTCCTTATCGTATGTCTCCTGCGGAACTAAGGGAACTGAAGCAGCAACTAATGGAATTACTCGAGAAGGGTTTTATTCGTCCTAGTACTTCTCCGTGGGGAGCCCCTGTGTTATTCGTCAGGAAGAAAGATGGTTCGATGAGGTTGTGCATTGATTATCGGCAAATAAACCAGCAGACTGTCAAGAACAAATATCCCTTGCCGAGGATTGACGAGTTATTTGACCAGATAGCGGGAGCTCAATATTTTTCTAAGATCGATCTTCGATTTGGATATCACCAGTTGCGGATTAAGGAAGAGGATATTTATAAAACGGCTTTCCGCAGCAGGTATGGTCATTTTGAATTTGTCGTTATGCCTTTTGGTCTAACGAATGCTCCAGCAGCTTTCATGCAGTTGATGAACGACATATTTCGGCCCTATCTTGATCAATGGGTCGTAGTCTTTATTGATGACATCCTGATTTATTCTAAGAATGAGGAGGAGCATGCTGAGCATCTGAGAATGGCATTGCAACTGTTGAAAGATCATCAACTATATGCTAAGTTCAGTAAGTGTGAGTTCTGGCTACAAGAAGTGTCCTTTCTCGGACATATTATCACCAAGGAAGGTATTTCTGTTGATCCTTCGAAGATTGAGGCAGTGAAGAATTGGGAACAGCCTTCTAGTGCAACTGAAGTTAGAAGTTTCCTAGGCCTGGCAGGCTATTACCGAAGATTTATTCAAGATTTCTCCAAGATTGCAGTACCTATGACAAGATTAACCCGCAAGGAGAATAACTTTGATTGGTCAGATGATTGTCAGCGAAGCTTTCAGACTCTGAAGGAGTGTTTGACTACTGCACCTGTTTTGGCTTTACCTTCTGGTGAAGGAGGATTTGTTGTTTATACTGATGCTTCAGGTATTGGCTTAGGTTGTGTACTCATGCAGCATGGGAAGGTGATTGCCTATTCCTCTAGGCAGTTGAGGAAGCATGAAGATAATTATCCTGTTCATGATTTGGAACTTGCTGCAGTCGTGTTTGCTTTGAAGATATGGAGGCATTACTTGTATGGAGAAACCTTTACAGTGTTTTCGGATCATAAGAGTTTGAACTATTTATTTTCTCAAAAGGAACTCAACATGAGGCAGCGGAGATGGTTGGAGTACTTGAAAGACTTCGACTTCTTGATTGAGTATCATCCTGGCAAAGGTAATGTTGTGGCAGATGCATTAAGCCGGAAGCCGGTAGCTAGACTGTCAAGTCTCATGTTACAAGAATGGAGATTGTTGGAACAATTATCTAGTCTGGATCTCAATATTGACAACGATCGGATCTTGATTGCTCAGATTCAACTTAAACCTGAATTATTGATAGAGATCAAGTCCTTACAAGATAATGATCCCGAGTTGGTAGAGATCAAGGGAAACTTGAGCAGTAGACCTGACTTCATGTTGGCCGATGATGGTAGATTATTATTTAAAGGCAGAACTTGTGTTCCGGATGAGGCTACAATAAAGAACAAAATTCTTGAGGAAGCTCATAGATCCAGATATACCATTCATCCTGGAGGCACTAAGATGTACCGAGATTTGAAAAGGTCCTTTTGGTGGTCGAATATGAAAAGAGAAGTTGCAGATTTTGTGAGCAGATGTTTGGTATGTCAGCAAGTTAAGGCCGAACATTTCAGACCAGCAGGGAAATTGAAACCACTCGACATACCCCAATGGAAGTGGGAAAGCATTGGCATGGATTTCATTATGGGTCTACCTAGGACTCGTGGTGGATTTGATGCGATATGGGTGATTGTCGATCGTTTGACAAAGTCGGCTCATTTCTTACCAATTAAGTCCAAGTGGACGATTGATGTATTGGCTGCTTTGTATATAAAGGAAGTGGTGAGATTGCATGGTATTCCAGTGAATATAGTATCTGATCGAGACCCCAGATTTACTTCACATTTCTAGAAAGGACTGCAAGAGTCTTTGGGTACTCGTCTGAATTTCAGTACTGCTTTTCATCCACAGACAGATGGACAGACTGAAAGAACCAATCAGATAGTGGAAGATATGTTGCGAGCTTGCATGATTGATTTCGGTGGTAATTGGAGTGAGCATTTGGCATTAATTGAATTCGCCTACAATAACAGCTATCAGTCTAGTATTCAGATGGCTCCTTTTGAAGTACTATATGGTAGAAGTTGTCGTTCCCCGTTGTGTTGGGACGAGGTAGGTGAGAAACAATGGCTTGGACCAGATCTTGTTTCGGAATCATCACAGAACATCCGTGTTATCCGAGACCGGTTACAAGTAGCCCAGTCAAGACATAAGAGTTATGCCGACAACAGAAGGAGAGCATTGGAATTTCAGGTTGGCGAGCATGTGTTCTTAAAGGTCTCTCCGACGAGAGGGATCCGAAGATTTGGCATTCATGGCAAGCTGAGTCCGAGGTACATTGGTCCATTCGAGATTCTAGATAGAGTGGGAGAGGTGGCATACAGACTGGCTTTACCACCGCATTTGTCTGGCGTACACAATGTTTTCCATGTGTCTATGTTACGGAAATATGTGTACGATCCCACTCATATCATTCAGCAGGTGGATTTTGAACTGAAGGAAGATTTGACCTATGAGGAAAGACTTGTCAAGATTCTGGACCGGAAGCAACAACAACTCCGGAATCGTTCGATACCGATGGTCAAGATTCAGTGGAGTCGGCGTGGGACCGAAGAAGCTACATGGGAGTCTGAAGAGACTATGCGAAAGCGGTATCCCGATCTATTCTAGGTGAGCGATCTTTTTCTACTCTCAGTTTTAGTGCAGTGAATTTGGAGGACCAAATTCCTTTAAGTAGGGGAGGGTGTAAGACCCCAAATTCCTTAGAAATTTATTTAGAAAGTTATTTGTAATTATTTGGAATTTATTTGAAGTTATTCGAAATTAATGAGAATTATCCAAATTAATTAGATTAATTAATTAATTAATAGAATAAGTCATTTTCAACTATTTTATAAAAATCCCCAAAAATCACATCTTGTAGAATTAATTTTGTTTGGCAACTTTGTCTTCTACATTTAAGCCTAATAAAATCATTTATTACGCCGGAATTAGTGAACTTAGTCTTCCGAACTTAATATTTAATTAATTACGGAATAGTATAAGTAATAATTCGACTACCTCAGAAAAATCTGTAAAAATAGTAAATAGATTAAGATTGATGTAGATAACAACTTTTCCTTCTGGCTTTAAGCCATAGTAAATCCGTGGTAAGATCTATTTAGAGTTCAAACCCAAATGTGCACACTTTTGACTCATAACTAACCCTTAGATTAAAACGCGAAATTCGACCTGATTACTCAACCAAATGATCTGAAATCAGGGGCAAATGGAAGGCCACAATGTAAAGAACATTTACCCTCAATCAATTTGAGGTAAACTTAGCCCCAAAACGTGCTGCCGACATAGTTTGGTCAAGTCTAGGATTTCGGCGCCGTTTCCAAACACGCGGCTTGCAGCAGCGAATACTCCCAATTCCGAAGGCTCCAGAAGCTCTATGAGCTATCAAAATGAAGCCCTACGAGTCTTCTTTCATTTGGCTGCTGTGGGGTTCACTGAAATTTCGGATCTGAGGAGATCTAGTTCGATTTGTGGAGGTCGGTCAGTAGGCCGTTGGCTTCTCTTCATCATTCTTTGATCCATCGATTGAGGTAGGAATTCTCAACCAAATCTTGATCATGAGTATAGCAAATTTGTTCCTCTCATCGAGCTCTATCCATTGGTGGCAAAAGCCCCAATTTTCATTAGGTATCCGTGGAGAAATCGAGCTTTTGGTGAGGTGCTGTCCAAGTGTTCTTCATCCTAGGGTTTCGAGTTTTCTCTCTCCGATTTGAGGTAGGATCTAACAACCAAACTTTAATTAGTTCACATGAAGTAATCAGCATGTTATTATCTTTCATTTAACTTAGAAAGCCCCAAATTCCATTGAGCATGCATCATGAATTTCGAAGTTTTGTAAAAATATATCTAGAACATGTTTCATATAGAATTCCTTAAGCTAGAGCTTGATTACGGGCTCATTTTGAGTCATATAACTTGATCTTAATGTAGCATATAGTATATGGTTGGATTCATGATCGAGTTAGCTTTCTTTTGACACCAAAATCCCTAAATTTGGTTTTGTATATCGAGAGTATTTGTCAATTTAGTGGAGGTATGTCCTGAACTAGGTCTACTTGTGTTCTTCATAGAATAGGTTGTGATTCTTGTGATTTCTGATGAAATTAGTGTTTCCAAATTGTAGTTTTATGACCCTAGAATGTCCATTAACATTCCTAGATCATATGGTTTTAATTTAAACTCATTTGGACCCCATTTGGGCGAGATTTCACGTTTTCCGGAAGCAACAGCCGTTGCTGTTCTTGCAGGGGTCGACCCCAGGGGTCGACCCATGCACCTGGCTATCCAGGCAGCCTGAGGGTCGACCCCTGGGGTCGACCCATTCGGCCCAGACGCGAGGGTCGACCCCAGGGGTCGACCCATGCAGTTCCAGAACCCCGTTTTGCAGGGGTCGACCCCGAGGGTCGACCCGTACACCAGAAAACCCGTTTTCTTCATTTTTCGAACCGAAAATGGATCCGAATCAATGGGGAATCAACCCATTTAACTTAGACCCATTGAAATTATATGTTTGAAGAACTTTTGATCTATTCCTGTACCCCTCTTGATTTCAAATTTGGATTGGTTCCTACATGAAAACTTAGCATAAAAACGCACCGTTTACCATCTTCATTTCAATGCATACAAGATTAAATAGAAACTCACTTAATTAATGATTAATGGTGTAACTAAATCTTTGTTAATGCATTCTTTTTCACTCCTGTGAGAGCTTGTTCTTTACCTTGACAACTTGTTCTAGCTTGATGGCATTTTGGCTAATATAAATGATAATGGTTAATCATGATATCTTAACTTGGTGATTAGGATTAATATGTTGTTTAGCTTGATTGATAGCCGCTGTTCTACAGTAATGCAGCATGATTTACTCTTATTGTGACTTGATTTCAATCTCCTTGATGATTATACTTACCTTGGAATTCTGGAAATGAATCTCTTTCCTACTTGATGTTGTTATTGCTACTTAGCTTAAACCTTGGAATTCTGGCCATAAACTGTGGAAGTCTAGATTCGTGGGATCTTTGATCCAAAAGAAATCAATGCCTGGCAAACAAATAAGGGCTCGGTCTGGTCCTGGGAAGAGCGCCCGAACACTACGTGTACCCCCGGGGAGGTGAATGACTAGGTGTGGCATTTGGCACCAGTACTTGACATGTGTTAAATCTAGGACTGTCCACTACTCACTACTCTCTCCACTACTCTCTATATTACTCGCTACTACGTTTCACTTTCCACTCTTTACTGTTCTATACTCTACTTGTGGTTACTCTACTTGTTGATTACTTGGACGTGGAAATGAAAATACATGCGTGCTTGACATGACTAGAATTGACTTGATATGGCCAACTTCTTATCGTTATCTCCTGTAGTAAATTCTTGTCTTACCATTCTATTCATTATATTTCTTGACCTTGCAAGATCTTTAAATTCCGTTTCGTGATATTATCGTTATCTTTATATTGTTTTATCATTTGTAGCATGACATTTTAAAATGTAATTAAACTGTTAATCACTTATACCCGTCTGTTATTTCCTACTGGGCGTCAGCTCATAGTTGTGTTTTTCCCCTTTCCAGGCTTTTCAGGTGACGCGCTTACCGATTGGGAAGGGCTGGAGTGATGTCTTGAGTGTATCAGTTCTAGTGGTGTTTTGGAGAGCATTTAGTTTCAGTTATGTCATTGAGTTTTAGTGGTTGATTATTCCAGTTGTATTAAGTTAAACTTGAGGTTATTGTATCAGTTGTGGTTTGTTAATGATCATTTAGTATTCCATCTTGTAGCACTTGTGTATCATTTTAGATTTAGTTCCCTCTCTTGCTAGCGTGTCCCTAACTGTACGTCCCGATACTTCCGCCTTGTTCGGGGCGTGACATCCACCCACTTTCCCTTCTCTGATCGCCCTCATATTTTGTCAGCATCTTTCCCCACATTCCTCCTTCTTATTGTTAAAATGTCACATCCAAACTTCTTCTGTAGCTGCACTTCTCTTCATAGGCTATTTACCTCGTGCAGACTGCACCTGTGCAGATCTGCAGGGATAAAACCCGTCCAAAGTTGTTATCACGCCCCCCAAACCTTGTGTAAACGTCCTGAAATTTGGTACACGTCTTCCCCACATCATACCCCATCCACCATAAAAATTTCACGCCGTTCTGAGTCCATTTGCCCCACGTGCTGCCGTCCCCTTTCTCTAGTTCGCAGTCTGCCTGCACAGATCTACAGATCAGAGCATCACCTTCCATTCCTTACCACACCCAAAACCTCCACTACGTGCGACCCCGCCACCCATCCTTCATCCTTCCACGTTCATTCCTCATCTTCCAGAGAAAACCCAGCCCTGAAATCCACCCGGAAGCCTCATTGCCACGTCATTATTCCTCTATCTGTCCTACTGCCTGCACACAGGTTAGATTGCACAAGTGATCGCTTTCTGAGTCACCCCGGCTGCCACGGTGCACAGATGCGACCCATCCTCCACGAGCATCACTGGGACATTCCCACCAGCATCCACACCAAATTTTGTGTTCATAGGATGTCCAGAAGACCACGTTCCAGGCCTCCCTTTGCGCTGGTTGCCTACAGCTGCACAGGCCGGCCAGTTTCAGCCCGCCAGTTTATGGCTACCCCGGAGTTTCAAGCCGGCCCCTTCAGCTGCCCTCATTGTCCAGAGCATTCATCATCCACTGGAGCACACCGTCAGAGGCATTTACTCCCTTCTCGGCATCCGTGACACGTCTTCCTCACCGTTGGACCCAGGCCGACTGGTGTTGCAGTCCAGACCGTACCGGTTCGTAGCATTTCGTGGATGCCACGCTTCGTCCACTCGCGGCCTATCACCCCACTTCTCATGTCCCCAGATTCGCTGTGTAGCCCTTTACCTCCCTACGAGGAGGGGACAATGTTTGGATTGTACTTATTCAGCTCTTTGTATCGGGGGTCGTGTGATTTGGCCGGGAGTCTTCCCCACGCTCTGAGCATGGAGGTACGCGACCGCTCCCTTCTTGGTTTAGCTTGCTTGTCACGTATATGCCCTTGAGCCGATGCTTGTGCTATTTAGGTTCCTAGCCTGTTTCATATATTTATCACTGCCGCGGTGAGAGAGTGTGACCGTCCCGTGACTCGACCCGAGCACGAGTGTGAATTGCCTACCCTAGACTCTGTCGGTTCCTTAACCGTGCAGATCGACGTGCTTCCCTCGCTTGGGGATGTTTGTGAGCTTGTGTTGCTTGTTATTGGCATAGTTTCTCTCTTGGGAGTCTTAGGTGTCTAGCCTACGTTACTTGATCTATTGTGTCGTTGCGAGTTTTAGTTGTCCATTTAGTCGCGTCATTGCATAGAGTCCTAGTTCGCATAGTGTCCCGCATCATAGAGAAGGTGGTACGTGACATAGAAACCAGATTTCTGTCTCTAAAATAATAATTAAATAATATACAGAGTCTAGTCCACAAATATAGTCAACAGGGAAAAGAACGTACTCAACGCCGAGTGAACACTCAGCCTGGCGAGCTGGCAATTAAAGAACCTCCGACTAGCACACTCCGCTCCGAGAGGAACGCCGCACCTGAAAAGTAGGGGGTGAGCCTCATCTCATTGGCTCAGTAGGGGTCCCGCGGTTCCTCACCACATCGAAAGCGGTAACAGAAGTGCAGCAGTAGAAATAACAACAGTAAAGGAAAGCAGTAAGAACAGCAACAATGAGAGCAATAGAGGAAGAACGTCTGTACGACATGACGACGGTGACCGGAACCAGACGATGGTCAACCAAGGGAAACAGACACACACCAGCCCTCTACGCAAACCCGACTCCACAGTCGGGCAATCCGTCTTAACCGACTGAACCACAGACAAGGCCACACGGCCGACCGCACGCTAAACCAACACCCTCGGGAGAATCTCTCGATCCCGATCCAGAACCCACGGAAGAACCACGCACCACACACACAGGGCAATGCCAGCCCGACTGCCAGAAGGCACACAACACGGGACAGACCGAGCCACCTGAACAGTAACTACACCAAAGAGAAAACCCACACTGAAACCTCTCAGGTGACAGGAGTACTACCCCACTAACAACGAGACCGAAAGCCTCCTCCGATGACTTACAGTGCAGCCTCACATGTCTCCCTACTCGCCCTCCGGCGGGAACTCAGACACAGTACACAGTACCACATAACAAAGACTAGCCAGGGTCAGCACTTGTCCACTTCCCCCGACCACGTGTGCACACACAGACCATCTGCTCTAGGTCGGTTCTCTAGCCGAATTTCCCCCAGCAGGACTCAGGCTGCAGAGGCAAGGGGCCCTCAGGTAACCGACCTACAAACCTCCACACGAGACAAGCCTCCACTACTCCTTGGTGGGCCGGCACACAACGTTCCCAGTTCAGCTACGCCTAGTGGGTATAGTCACCAAGGAAAGAACACGTCGCAGCCACAAAAACCACCGGGGTACCACCGGTCTGTACTAAACCACCACAAGGCGGCTCACCACCACGAGAACCAAGAACCACTAGCTAGACAATTAAACCACGACTGCCGGTCCATGGAAGACTAACCAAGGCATAGGACGGAAACACACGGACCACGATCCATGTCTCCTATAAAGATACCTAGCAGCGATCACAGACCTCACGCGGGAACACCCTCTGCAGTCACGGGACTCTCGCAGGGACAGTCGATACGAGCTGCCCGACACTAGGAAGACTATCCACACTCTACCAGCAGACAGGGATGGCCCACACCACCACCCCAAACTTGACAGAATCTCAAAAATCACGCGGATACACCTCACATGAAGCCCCAACTCCCACGGACATCCCGGGCATCAGAACTCGAGACACGAGTCTCCCGGGCTGAAGGGAGCGAGGCGGCCAAGGCATTGTCCACCCAGAGTGCTGGGCGGCCAAATCCCTGGCCGCCCAACAGGGCTGGGTGGCCAGCCACTTGGCCGCCCACCCAGGGGCATGGATAGGCCTGGGCGGCCACTTCTGTGGCCGCCTAGAGCCCAGAGCTGGGCGGCCATCCCGATGGCCGCCCAGCGGGCTAGGCGGCCCACCCTCTCGCTGCCCACCCTGGGCAGAAGACATAGCCTAGGCGGCCACCCCTTTGCCGCCCAGACAAGGGCTTCAGAAAATTAAGAAATGGTAGGACGGCCACTCTGGTGGCCGGCTGGGATCCTAGGCGGCCAACCCCCTGGTAGCTCAGCAGACCTAGGCTGCCAGACCCATGGCCGCCCAGCCCTGGACACGATGGCCACCTCCGTGGCCATCTTCTACAGTTTTCATGAAAAACAAACACCCGAGCTCGCCGGGAGCTTGTTTCAAAGCCCCATTCGTCGCCGGACGAAGGGGAAAACATGGGGGATCATACCCGGACCATTCTACAATTGAAAAACCACATTCAATCCATCAAACAAGGCCTCAACCTGCCAAAACCCATCGCTCATCCCCTAACATGTGTAAATCCCCAAAACATGAAGAACACCCCATCTCGACCTCACCAAGCATGGAATAGCGGGGAAATCACACGGAAGAAGCAGGGAACCACCCCCCCATCATTCTACGACCGAATTGCCACATTCAAACCACAAATCAAGGGCCAAATCCGTCGCTCAACTCCTGGCATGCTTAAACCCCAAAATAAGATAAACTCCTACTCTCGGCTTCACCGGGCAAGGATTCGAAGGGGAAACTCGTGGGGATGGTAGGGATCCGTCCCCCTACCTGATAGATGCTTTAAACCTAACCAAAGCTTCGATCCAACGCTCCCTCACACGGCCGATCCTCACGAACGCTGCCGCCACCACCTCCGGTCCAGCACACAACGCCTTCCGGGTTCATCCTCGCCGCACGCCACCGCCATCGCGCCGCCACGCACCTCCTCACCATCTCCGTTGGCAGCCGGAGTGAGAAGGGAGAGTGAGAGGGAGACGGGGAAGGGTGAGGAAGAAGAAACACAGAAGGGGGGAGATGAGGGACGGAGTGGGAAAAAGGGGGATAGGGTTTAATATAAATTATATTATTATTATATTGCATTTACTATATTTTCTTCTTTCTATTTCTTTTAAAAAATTACAAGAGCTCCAGAAAAACCCTGAAAAAGCAACTGAACTCTGAAAAATTCTAGAAAAATGCCGAGAGGCTTCTTGCGCCACCACAGACCCAGAATAATCCAAAAACACACCGAAGAAGGGTCTGAGAAACCATTATAAAAAGTCTAAAACCCACTCGGATGCGATCCACGACTAGCAGAACCAGATTCGAAAAATCCAGGGCGTTACTGCCCTCGCACCTTATAAAAATTTCATCCTCGAAATTAGGACAGGTCACAAAACTCAAGAGGAAGGACTCACCCAACGGGTAGGACTTCACGGACATAGCACCACCAGATGAGCACCGCACACCAACACTGAGGGACACTGTCGGACCCGCCCAATCGAAGAGCCCTCGCGCTCCACCGCACCAATCACGCAAGACCCCACACCCACCAGGATACACGAAACAAACAAGTTCGGCATCACCTCAGCACCCTCAAAACTTCCAAGGGCACAGCACCCCCAACACACGCCGCACGCGGAGAAACACACGATCCACAACGGATAGACCACAAATTGGCACCTACTCGGGTCGACAGCTTCTGCAGCCACAGGACACCGAGCACTCCCCACGAGAAGCACCTCACACCTCATCCTCAAATGGCACTCTCACCACCAAGCACACCCGACCACAACTCTTCTGTCGGCTCTGCACTACCAGCGACTCACGTCCTCAAGCTGAACGCCACAATGCTCACCGGCTGACATCGGTCCAAAAACCAATGCCTCACCGGACACCAACGAGACCAAGGGCACCTTACAAACAACCACCCGGGCCTCACCAACTGGGAACCACCACGCACAACAGCCAACTCTCAGTTGTTGGGTTCGGTGCGTTGGATTCAGAGGGGGGTGAATGAATCTCCCCTTTTAAAAATTCGCTCACTTCACAAATTTAAACAAACTAAAAAGCTAATCAAATCTTCTGTTGAACCAGTAAGCAAATATGTTGAGCGCACCTATGCATGCATCTAGCGCCAATCAGATAAAAGAACAAACCAGGAAGACAATGGGTTTTTAGGTGGTTCGGTCCTCCAGAACTACATCCACTCCACACTCAAACCAGAGTGTGGATTCCGCTGACTCACAGCTTGAACCGCTGGGCCTCACAGCTTGCCTACAACTGCTGGGCTTCACAACCTGCCATCCGCTGAGCATCACAGCTTACTACAGCTGGGCAATACAGCTTAGCCATCCGCTGGGGACTACAGCTTAACCCGTCCGAGGTATCCACCTCGCCGCTGTGCATTACAGCTTGCACTGCTGACAAACAGCTTGAAGAAAGGTTTAAAATGAAAACAAAAACAAGTAACAATAGTGACTGAAAGCTGTAAACAATGAAATGCATATGTGGCTCTCAATGAGCTGACTGGCCTAGATTTGATCCACGGTCCAGTAGGACAGATCTTTGAATGAAGCCTCTCTCTGCCCCTCCTTTCTTTTCTTCTTACTGTCTACTCTCCTCTCTGCTCTTCTTCTTCTTCCGATCACTCTCTCTCTCTTTCTTTCTCTTTCTCTTCTTCACTCTATTTCTTTCTCTTCCTCTTCTTCTGGATCGTGCAGGCACTCACTGCTTCTGCTCTTCTGCTTCAGCTCTCACAGCTTCGATCAATCTTCTTCTGAGGAAGAAGCTTAGTATATATAGAGAGCAGTAGGTAGGGTGTGTGTCTTCCACATCTCCCGCCCAAAGGCTTGGACCACGTGGCAGCATCCAGGGCTCGTTGTTGTACACGTGTCACGATCCTGAGCCATCCTTCCTTCTTGGAACATGTGCCCTCCTTAATCTCCACGAGACAGTACCTGTCAGTCAATCGAAGAGAATCATCAGCTTAAGACAACAAAACCTTGTACAGACTTCATTCATGCAAGCAAGACAGTGCATGGCTGTACAGACTTGGTCAAGTGAACCAATGGAGGTTGTACATACTTAGTGTATGCGTGAAGCACAGAATGCATTAACTAAGCTTATGAGTGTATAGACTTGATAGCACATGCTGCAGTATGCATATGGTGAAGTATGTACATTGACGATGAATGCTCAGGCATGCCAAACGAATGTGTAGACTCTGCGTTCAATGTATAAACAATGTGCAGACTTAGAATGCATGCATGCGGCATCGATGTACAGACTTGCTTGTGTGTAATGCAGTATACTGATGCAGTGTAAGCAGCGATGTATAGACTTGATCAGTCATCAAAGCACACAAGTGCTCATGAGTGTATAAACTTGCTACGGCATCAAAGCAACCATGACAATGTACAGACTTTGTACATAATGTGCAGAGCCATGTACAAACTTTGCAATGCCTAGTGTTAAAGCATGAGAGCACAATGCACAAACTAAGTGTGTGCATGTATGGACTTTGAGTGCATGACACAGGACGATGTACAGACTTTGTTTTGAAAGAGTTGCACAAATGCATATATCAAAGTATGCACAACGAAAGTGGATGCACTGACATTCCAAACGAATATGCAGACTCAGCGTGCAACAATGTATAGACTTGCTCAGATGATGCATGAACACAACAGCAGGTAATGTGTAGACTATGCGTGCATGCAACCAGACAATGTGCAGTCTTGCTACCAAGGAGTGTGCAGACTTGCGAGTGTATGGACTTAGTGAGCATGCAACAGCCAATGTATAGACTTGACCGATGTATAGACTTGACTGAGTATGCATGAAGAACATAGACTGTACAGACTTCAGACTCTACTGTGAACTGAGCTAAAGAATGTATAGGCTTTAAATGATGATGAAACACACAGGCTGTACAGACTTGGTCCGATGTACAGACTTGAAGCATGTGAACACGATGATGTGTAGACTTTACGTATGCTGTGAACACAGGCTGTACAGACTTGAATGCTCCATGCACAAAGACGCTAAGTGAGACGGAGAAACAACTGAATGCACTGTCCATACTTATGAATGTATAGACTTGATAATGCAATCTAGGGCGATGTACAGACTTGAGGGCGATGTACAGACTTGACTAATGTAATTTAGGCAAAACTCTGTACAGACTATATATGCATGAAGAACATTGGCTCTGGCTGTATAGACTTGATCGAATGAATCAACCGGAGGTTGTACAGACTAGCCACTAAGGAATGTGCAGACATGCACACATGCACAATGAACTATAGCAAAAACATATCAGCAGAGAAGCAATGCACCGATGCAAACAGGGAAATGCACAGACCTTAAATCATGCACAAAACAATTTATGCACATCAGCTAAAACATCATCAAGGCATAAGGCATACAGATCAAGCTCTCAATTGAAGATTAACCCCAAGTGATGACACTAATGTTGCTATCATCAAAACATCACTGCATCATCAAGGCACAAGGGGCACAACAATCTCCCCCTTTTTGATGATGGCAACACAATGAGTCACACAGACTCAGCAAACAATTCTCCCCCTTTGACACAATCAAAAAGGAAATGGTTTGCGAGTGGAATGAAAGACATGTATGAAATCTGATACCAATTCTCCCCCTTAGAAACATGCAGAATGAGTACTAAAGAATAAAATATAAGAACTCCCCCTATCAACATGCATGATTGACTACTCTCCCCTTAAATGCAGATGACTCATAATTCCAGTAAATCAATCTGAAATCTGCCATTACAAACAATCTGAACTCTGGTTGTGGCATCTCACATATGCATGAACAGAATGAAACAGGTGGAAAATCCACAGAACCAGAACCGGTTGCAAAACAAGATGGAAGATTCCAATAGTGTGGAGAGGAGTACATCTCAGGAATCAATCAGTCAACTGATAAGAGAGGATTGTCAATACAGTTCCTGTTGATCAAGTTGTCAAAGGTGAGTCAGATCATGAGGGATTTTAAGGCATGCACAACTGCAGTGAGTCTTAACATGAATAGACTCTCCTATCATAGAGGGTTATGAATTGGCAATATGACCAACCTGATTTAATTATGATGTATACCAAATTTGTCAATTACAAGCAATACTTATATCTGAATTCAAGTTTTAATAAAGATGAACCAAATAATCAGATGACACTCATGACCGCTCATCTTCATCTTACACACAAGATCTCAATGACTCTTTTAAGAGTTACATAGATTAGTATTGATGTTAAACACTTTTTACAAGAACATGAGTTGACAGAATTTTAAATATATTTTCATTTGAGCACATTGTATTTTTCCAGAGCAATTTAAGTTGATCACACCTTTTTACATGAGGCACAACACGTCTCAGGTGAAGTAACCCAGTTACTCAGTGTGATAACTGTCATTGCCTCTCAACATTGAGACCAGAGTTAGCAATAGAAATATCTTTTTACATGAGGAGACACCTTGATCAGAGGCCAGACTCCCCAATTACTCGACACAAATATGCCATTGCTCTGTAAGGTTTTTCGATAAATTTTTATCAGAGATAACTATGGCACCTCATGACATAAGTTACTTTATTTCATTGATAAAGAACCCAGTTTCTCAGTGACCGAGTCATTGCTCTGAATTCACAATTTTTCATTTAGTCAATATTTTTCAAGTTAATGTTTAACCACAGTACTCACTCTATGTATCTCTACCAAAGTAGCCTTGATTTCAAATTTTCAGATATCAGATGAGAGAGTCTAAGGTTTACATGACACATGTGGTTAAAGTTTATTAAACCTTATCATTCAGATATTTTCAAAGCATTTAAATACAAATCTGAGAATACATAAATCTTATATGATTCTGATTTAGTGGTTATTCTTAAACCTATATGATAGGAATTTCTACATGATTCAGACTGAATTGCATGGCCTGTAGCTTGAGTTCCTCAGATCAGATCAAAAAATTTAGTTGACCAACTAATCAACAGTAGAACCAAATCAGTCACACCAGCTAAGAGATATATGAAGGATGAGTATAAGCTAGTGGAAGAGTCAATCACCAATAGAGAAGAGCATTAGAAGAGAGTTTATCAACAAACAGTAGCTGAGTCTGGAATACAGACGGATCAGCTGCTTTGGTGAAGACAGCAGAGAATTCAATTGAACAGCACATAGGCAAGAGAATGGATCAGATTACTAGACAAAAGGAGTTCATGAGGTGAAGAAGAGATGAAATAGGAATGCTCTCCCTGTCTAAATGCAATGGAATATCTTTTTAGGTTTTTCAAAATTTTATGACATGCACTACTCTTCATATGTGGAGTATGCAACAAATCTGACAAGGAGAGCATGATGACCAAGCGATAGCAGACAAGCTCCCCCTGACAAAATGCATGATATGCAATGAAGGCACAACAATATGCACTGTGAACATGAGATGCACCGACTATATGCAAGACATGCAGCTACCTATACTTGGTGCAATACATGCATCGACTTGAAATGTCAACTATGCAAAGCATGCGTATGACATTCAGCTATGCAGAATGATTATTCAAATATCAGAGCATTCTTTATTCAGAGAGCATCATGCGAGAGCAATCAACTTTTCAAGATAAATCAATTTAGCACAGATAGATTATTCTGATATGCGATCATCTAAAGGGCAGAGAATGTCAGAGAATAGAATTTAACACATGTTTTCAGAACTTACCTGTTCAGTGCAATCCTGGGGGTTTCATTCTTGAGTGCCTTGGCTTATTAACGCCCTTTTATTCATTCCAAGGCACACCTGCAGCAAAACAATCATTTTGATCCTGCAGGAACCCAAGCCGCCTTGGGTCCTGTATTAGCCCTAACAGGTGTTCTAAACAATCTTTTAGCAACATTGTCATCAAAGTCCATCAGATGATAATTAGTCATGGAGTGACCAAATTTACCACAATATCTACATGAAACAACAGATTTTCTGGTCCTATGGTGCATATCAACAACAGCATGAGACCTATGAAACTGAGCATGAAATGTTCTGTTGTTTACATGAACATTTTGTTTCTTATTACTAGATGACCAACATTCAGCATACTTGTGACCTGACTTGCCACAGTTATAACATGAAAAATTCACAGGTCTTTTGGCACAGAATTTAAAAAATTTGTCATTAACATGGCTTCCTTGGGCATGCCAACAGTCCTTGACTGTATGGCCATACTTCCCACACTCATAGCACCTTAGGTGCTTACCTCTTGAGTCATTGTTTCCCCAATGATTTCCTGAGCAGCACTCATTTGCCTTATGCCCAGGCTTGTTGCAAGTGAAACAAATAATATGCTGGCCTGAAGTAGATTTATATCTATATGGGCCATGAGCATGTGAGAGAATTTTAGCATGTAGTTTATTGTCTTCTTTCATGATAAAACATGCATTTATTAGGTGACCACGCCTACCACAGTAATAACATGATGCATCAGATTTCTTAGGGGTGTGGTTTCTGTCAGATGAATTCCTAGAATGCAGTGTTTTATTTACATGCTCATCTTCTTTTAATAGTCTGCAATCGTCCATGATATGCCCTGCTTTGCCACGGTAATAACATGAGAATTCCTTCTCAGATGCATGCGAGTGAGTAGATGATTTGTAAGTGTCATGCATTAATCTATCAAACTCCACACAGCTAGCAGAGTTCACAGTACATGCAGAGACAATTTTGACTTTATTCATCTGACCATTCTTTTTCAATTTTTTACCCCCTTTCACAATTTTTGTTTGCTTTTCATTTTTCTGGGCTTTGAATTGAAATATAGATGATGAAGGTGATTTCTGATTTTTATTTTGTTTTGGGGATTGATTTGAGGTACCAGCTACATCAGAGCTTTGCACAAAAGTGGTGTATAACTGGTTTTTAGTGATTTCCTTAACATCAGAACTGCAACTTATCCCCTCTCTTGAATTGTCATTTTTATCTTTCATGACAGCTTTCATTTTTCCTTCATTTTTAGCAGACTTAGATGTTAATTTTTCTAGATCCTGAATCTTATTCTCTAAATGTGCTATATGAAGCTCATAGCTGGCTATCTCCTGTTCACTGCAATTGACACATTCACTTAGAACTTTGTTTGCAGTTTTATACTTCTCAATTTCTTGTTCCAAGTTGCTCAACTTTTCTGACTCTTCATCACAGACAGCTTTTCCTTTTTCTATGGTGAGAAGTCTTTCAGACAAGCCAGTGTTTAACCGCTTTAGTTTTTCAACTTCATCCTTCACTTCAGTGTTTTCTTTGGTCAGCTTCTTAACTTCTTCATCACAATTTTCATTACTGGACATCAACTCCAGTTTCTCAATTAGTTCCTCTTCTCTTTCTTCTACTTTAATTTTCTCAGCAACCAAGTTTTTGTGATCCTCTTTAAATGAGGCAATTTGTTTATTCAACCATTCATTCTCACTATAAAGATCTTCATTACGTTCTCTTAGAGCCGAGCACATATTGCAGTTTGATTTTAGAGAGGAAACATGCACACCTTCCTTGTTGACTTTATTCATAGTAGCCTTGAGATCTTCATTTTCTTTTTGAACTTCAGCATGTTCAAGCTTTAGTTTGTCCATTACAGAATTAATTTCAGTCAGCTCTTGCATGCTTTTTAGATGCTCATTTTTCTTCTTATTCAGCTGATTCTCAAGTTCTGCTATCTTGTCCAAGCATGTTTGATTTTCAATTTTTAGAGAACTATTTTATTCCTTAAAATTCTGAGCATCTATTAGGCATGTATCATAAGACTGTTTCAATGTAGGACAAATATCACAAGTAAGTTCAGATTTGCATTGTTCAATTCTTTTCTTTAGCCTTTTATTTTCGGATTTTAATTTTGTACATCTATCAGTAAGCTCTTCATTTATATTCCATAAACCATCAATCGAAACTTCTTCGGATCTAGAGCTTACCTGAGATGATGATTCTTCATTATTATTTCTCCGATCAGCCATCAAGCATTTGTTGTGATTCCTGGTAAGCTTTAGTTTTTCCAAAATTTCTTTGGTAGACCTGCAAGAAGAAATACATGAGATTAGAGCTCTGTCAATTGATTCTTTCATTAAAACTAATGCTCTAGTGTTGACAGAGTCTTTCAATTTATCCTTCTCAGTCCATCTAGATTTATCTTTTGATAAATTGTGTGGACCATGAGTTATTACCTTCCAGAGATTAGGATCAGTTGATTTTACATACCGATGAAAATTTTCTAACCAAGAATCAAAATCATTACCTCTGAATATCAGAGGATTAGCCATCGAGATATGATGAATGCACCGAAATCAGATGAGCAAATCAAGACACTACACCGGTGAAACAAAACACAGAACACCAGAAACCCACTCTGAAATGCACCAAAAACTAGCAGGATCCTCTGCAGATTGTTAGATCTGTTAGGTCAGAGACCCGCTCTGATACCAATTGTCAGGTTCGGTGCGTTGGATTCAGAGGGGGGTGAATGAATCTCCCCTTTTAAAAATTCGCTCACTTCACAAATTTAAACAAACTGAAAAGCTAATCAAATCTTCTGTTGAACCAGTAAGTAAATATGTTGAGCGCACCTATGCATGCATCTAGCGCCAATCAGATAAAAGAACAAATCAGGAAGACAATTGGTTTTTAGGTGGTTCGGTCCTCCAGACCTACATCCACCCCACACTCAAACCAGAGTGTGGATTCCGCTGACTCACAGCTTGAACCGCTGGGCCTCACAGCTTGCCTACAACCGCTGGGCTTCACAGCTTGCCATCCGCTGAGCATCACCGCTTGCTACCGCTGGGCAATACAGCTTAGCCATCCGTTGGGGACTATAGCTTAACCCGTCCGAGGTATCCACCTCGCCGCTGTGCATCACAGCTTGCACTGCTGACAAACAGCTTGAAGAAAGGTTTAAAATGAAAACAAAAACAAGTAACAACAGCGACTGAAAGCTGTAATCAATGAAATGCACATGCGACTCTCAAAGAGCTGACTGGCCTAGATTTGATCCACGGTCCAGTGAGGACAGATCTTCGAATGAAGCTTCTCTCTACCCCTCCTTTCTTTTCTTCTTACTGTCTACTCTTCTCTCTGCTCTTCTTCTTCTTCCGATCACTCTCTCTCTCTTTCTTTCTCTTTCTCTTCTTCACTCTATTTCTTTCTCTTCCTCTTCTTCTGGATCGTTCAGGCACTCACTGCTTCTGCTCTTCAGCTTCAGCTCACACAGCTTCGATCAATCTTCTTCTGAGGAAGAAGCTTAGCATATATGGAGAGCAGCAGGTAGGGCGTGTGTCTTCCACATCTCCCACCCAAAGGCTTGGACCACGTGGCAGCATCTAGGGCTCGTTGCTGTACACGTGTCACGATCCTGAGCCATTCTTCCTTCTTGGAACATGTGCCCTTCTTAATCTCCTCGAGATAGTACCTGTTAGTCAGTCGAAGAGAATCATCAGCTTAAGACAACAAAACCTTGTACAGACTTCATTCATGCAAGCAAGACAGTGCATTGCTGTACAGACTTAGTCGAGTGAACCAATGAAGGTTGTACAGACTTAGTGTATGCGTGAAGCACAGAATGCATTAACTAAGCTTATGAGTGTATAGACTTGATAGCACATGCTGCAGTATGCATATGGTGAAGTATGTACATTGACGATGAATGCTCAGGCATGCCAAATGAATGTGTGGACTCTGCGTTCAATGTATAAACAATGTGCATACTTAGAATGCATGCATTCGGCATCGATGTACAGACTTGCTTGTGTGTAATGCAGTATACTAATGTAGTGTAAGCAGCGATGTATAGACTTGATTAGTCATCAAAGCACACAAGTGCTCATGAGTGTATAGACTTGCTACGGCATCAAAGTAACCATGACCGTGTACAGACTTTGTACATAATGTGCAGAGCCATGTACAGACTTTGCAATGCCTAGTGTTAAAGCATGAGAGCACAATGCACAAACTAAGTGTGTGCATGTATGGACTTTGAGTGTATGACACAGGATGATGTACAGACTTTGTTTTGAAAGATTTGCACAAATGCATATATCAAAGTATGCACAACGAAAGTGGATGCACTGACATTCCAAACGAATATGCAGACTCAGCGTGCAACAATGTACAGACTTGCTCAGATGATGCATGAACACAACAGCATGTAATGTGTAGACTATGCGTGCATGCAACCATACAATGTGCAGTCTTGCTACCAAGGAGTGTGCAGACTTGCGAGTGTATGGACTTAGTGAGCATGCAGCAGCCAATGTGTAGACTTGACCGATGTACAGACTTGACTGAGTATGCATGAAGAACATAGGCTGTACAGACTTCAGACTCAGCTGCCAACTGAGCTAAAGAATGTATAGACTTTAAATGATGATGAAACACACAGGCTGTACAGACTTGATCCGATGTACAGACTTGAAGCATGTGAACACGACGATGCGCAGATTTTGCGTATGCTGTGAACACGGGCTGTTCAGACTTGAATGCTCCATGCACAAAGACGCTAAGTGAGATGCTAAGTGAGACGGAGAAACAACTGAATGCACTGTCCATACTTATGAATGTATAGACTTGATAATGCAATCTAGGGCGATGTACAGACTTGAGGGCGATGTATAGACTTGACTAATGCAATTTAGGCAAAACTCTGTACAGACTATATATGCATGAAGAACACTGGCTCTGGCTGTATAGACTTGATCGAATGAATAAACTGGAGGTTGTACAGACTAGCCACTAAGGAATGTGCAGACATGCACACATTCACAATGAACTACAGCATAAACATATCAGTAGAGAAGCAATGCACCGATGCAAACAGGGAAATGCACAGACGTTAAATCATGCACAAAATAATTTATGCACATCAGCTAAAACATCATCAAGGAATAAGGCTTACAGATCAAGCTCTCAATTGAAGATTAACCACAAGTGATGACACTAATGTTGTTATCATCAAAACATCACTGCATCATCAAGGCACAAGGGGCACAACATCAGCGCCCGTGCACGCACATCAATCCCTTGCACAGCTCCTGTCACGCCCTGAACCGATAGCAGCGGAACGTGTAGTTCAGAACATGGCAGTGATACAGTCGTGAATAATCAAAGCGAACATAAGACATGAAATTACAACCTGGACAATGAGGGACAGTTTAACCTTTATTAATATTTAAATATTCGAATTACATACCTTGACTCAACTTACATAAGTGAAGAAAGGACTCACTATTACACTCTAATAAAGAGAAAGGACTCAAATAATAGGACGAGACTCAAAGAAAGACACCGACATAATTTTGCATTTCGCTCATCACTCTTGCCCTTTCCCATATGTTGGACTATCTTCAATATAGTTACCTGAAAAACGTTAAAGATAGGCTGGTGAGCTAAACGCTCAGTAGGAATTACATCTCTCATCAAGCAGAATATAAGTGATTAACCAATTACTCATGTTCATGACAAATGCAATGCAAGAAATGGTATAACTTGAAAATCATGACAATTGATCTAACAGTAAGGATAAATATCAAGGCCAAAGGCAGTTACGAGCTCAAGAGAAATAGGGATGAATTCCCATGCAGAGTCAAGGACAAGCTGTCAGAATATAACTAGGACAGTTACTCAGATGAACATAACTTCAGAATTGGCAAGAATATAACAGAGTTTCAATAAATATAAGCAGAATTAAACAATCTAGCGGAATATCTAAATTATCAGAATAACCGAACAACAAAATATCAGAATAACAAAACTTCTAGAATTAACAGAATTTGTAGAATGACAGATATAACAGAATAACAGAATATAACAGATGTACATACTTTGGTGTAATGTCACACCCAGAATTCCCATGGTTTACAGAATTGGACTTCCGTCCTACCTGGCACTGAAAAGTGGCGGATCCACAACCCTTAATGTTTCAGAATCAGATTTGGGCAAATACAGAGTCAAAGGGTTATGTTCTCGAATTGATGACAAGAAGATTCCAAAAGGAATAGAGTGTCAAGACTAACGGAAAACCAAAGTGACACAGATCGAATCTCGAGATTTTTAGGGTACAACCAGCTCGGTTGCCTTGAGGGAATCCAAGGCTAACAGAGACTTACGGAGGTCCCAATGACTAACTTGCCAGTCTGAAGGAACGGAATGTCTAACGGAGGACTCGTATGTCACCGAGAGTTGAGGTGTATAACGTGAACCAATCATGAAAAAGTGGCTCCATCTACGGACGTGAGATGAGAGTGCCAAAAGACCCGAGGTATGGGTCAAAACCGGAAGAAAACAGGGAGAACATGAATGCGTTAATTATAGAATTAACGTCCATCTAATTCTATAATTAACTATAATTAAATAAACTTATTTTAATTGACGTCCGTGAGTAGTGTCATTTATTAAATAGCGTCCACTTGGAGGGACGTTAATTCTATGATTTTTAACTTAATTTATTTAACAAGAATTTACGTCAATATCTATTTAATTAAATAATTTTAAAAATATACATTCAAAGACACATTTATTTATTTAAAATAATTTTAAAAAATAAAATATATGATAATTAGGAGAAAAATGCAAGGATTCCAAATATATAATTTTTATAATTTTTTGTTACATATTTTAATAGATATGATTTTTCAAAGATATACTTATAAGATATATATATATATATATTAAAAATTTGACGACCGTGTATTATGTCGTCAAAAGGTTTTAACGACAATAGACTTGTCGTCATTTCCTTAACAAATTACAAATTGTGTCAACTCTTTAGTCCTCTCGTTTCCCGACGTAACCACGTCGGAATCGAGCCTATGATATACCGAATTGACGGGCTCGAAAAACTCTACCTAACCGGACGTTCAAAATAATTTTTCGTCGAGAGATGGGGGATCTTGAAATAGGAGACACGGAAAACGGTGCAACCACTCTCACTACCTCGGTCACCTCCCCAATAATACACCCATAAAATTTCATGACCAAATGTCACTCTGACGTGCACGAACAAGTCGACAAAGTAAAAATCCATAACTATCACACTATAGTAAATACCGTGATTTCGTCAAGTATCTTGATAAAACATATTAAATTATTTAACTAGTTGATGGTACTAGTTATTACACCACATAAAGGCATGAAAACGTTACAAAATTCATACATGAAAATTATTCTTACCTAGAAACCATGTTAACTGCATGCAATATTAACAAGTTTAGGCTTGAGAGAGATCACCTACGAAAAATTAGAGACTATGAACTCAAACACAAGATATAAGCATGATGTTTATGATCGTAAAAACATGTATTATCTTTGTTAATTTAGTTTAGCTGTCAGAGAGAATACCTACTTGGTTGATGGGGAGAACGATCGGAGGTGAAGAGGAAGCAGAGGAAGAAGAAGAAGTTCGAAGAAGATGATGCTTTCTTCCTCACATACGGGATGCAGCCAGCAATAGTAGCAGCACGTCGTAGTAGAACAACACCCCCCGAACACGCCAGCGGCAATAGCCTTGGCACGTTCGATTGGCTGGTTATTTATAGGGAGAGGATTTCTAGTGGAGTCGTGATCGATCAAGGAATCCTACTAGTTATTAAATTTCCTTGTTTAATCCTCTGTTACCCTAATCTCAGCCGCCTTTCCTAGTTTTGCTCGCGGCACTGTAATTGCTCCCATGCAACCTTCGACATGAGAAGGGTTGTTAGTATTAAAAAGCCCATTGTTGTGCTATATTTATATCTCCCAAGCCCACTACATATCCTATGGTATCGAGGCTTGCTGGTAAAAAGAAAACGCCCAATATATCCATATATATTACTCCTCACAACCCTTTTTAGATATAGGTTTAAGGCTCAGTAGTTTTTAAATCCCCATCTACGTGAAGCCAATTTATGTTTCTACGTGACCCTCTCAAAGCTCCTCTAAGAAGGCCCATGATTATATATATACTGTAAGATTCTTAGTTTTAAAATTGAATTGGCTTTAGTCTTGTATATTAACATGTGTTCTCATCTTTTATTAAGGCCCACTTAAAGTCTTTTTTTGAGATAATGGTTAAGGCCTTTCTTTGCTATTGGGTTGGTTTTATTTGGGAGGCCCATAAGAGAACATATTCACTTTGTTCTTAGGAAGAGAATTAGGCTGAAGGCCGATGAAAGTTAAGGCTTTGATTTAACCACTTGGACTTTGATATTTGGGCCCTTAAAATTGAATGGTATTTAAGGGACCATGGCTATAAGTATTTCTTTTGACTTTCTTGGATACTTATTCAGGTATTTTATTTATTTAGAGAAGTTTATTCACTATAATTTAATCCGGGGTGCTACATCTTCCCCCACATAAAAGAATTTGGTCCCAAATTCACATGAAATTTATTTTCATATAATAATGGGGTATCTAATTCTAGTCTTTAATCATCGACGAGGTCACATAAGCATGCTTGCAAAGCAATCTACATCTTAAGGAAAGAAAGCTAAGCTATCATCATAAACTAATATTATTAGTACTTTAATTTCCTTTTTAGCTCTTAACCCAAGGTTCTACCCAATCTCACCGGGTAATAATGGGATTGAACCTAGAACTTATGGCAACCTATAGTCAAGACCTAGGGTTTAATATACCTAGGCTCTGATACCACAAACTGTCACGCCCCGAATCGATAACAGCGGAACGTGTAGTTCGGAACGTGGCAGTGATACAGTCGTGAATAATCAAAGCGAACATAAGACACGAAATTACAGCCTGGACAATGAGGGCCAGTTTAACCTTTATTGATATTCAAATATTCGAATTACATACCTTGACTCAACTTACATAAGTGAAGAAAGGACTCACTATTACACTCTAATAAAGAGAAAGGACTCAAATAACAGGACGAGACTCAAAGAAAGACACCGACACGATTTTCCATTTCGCTCATCACTCTTGTCCTTCCCCATCTGTTGGACTATCTTCAATATCGTTACTTGAAAAACGTTAAAGATAGGCTGGTGAGCGAAACGCTCAGTAGGAATTACATCTCTCATCAAGCAGAATATAAGTGATTAACCAATTACTCATGTTCATGACAAATGCAATGCAGGAAATGGTATAACTTGAAAATCATGACAATTGATCTAACAGTAAGGATAAATATCAAGGCCAAAGGTAGTTACGAGCTCAAGAGAAATATGGATGAATTCCCATGCAGAGTCAAGGACAAGCTATCAGAATATAACAAGGACAGTTACTCGGATGAACATAACTTCAGAATTGGCCAGAATATAACAGAGTTTCAATAAATATAAGCAGAATTAAACAATCTAGCAGAATATCTAAATTATCAGAATAACCGAACAACAAAATATCAGAATAATAGAACTTCTAGAATTAACAGAATTTGCAGAATGACAGATATAGCAGAATAACAGAATATAACAGATGTACAGACTTTGGTGTAATGTCACACCCAGAATTCCATGGTTTACAGAATTGGACTTCCGTCCTACCTGGCACTGAAAAGTCGTGGACCCACAGCCCTTAATGTTTCAGAATCAGATTTGGCCAAATACAGAGTCAAAGGGTTATGTTCTCTAATTGATGACAAGAAGATTCCAAAAGGAGTAGAGTGTCAAGACTAACGGAAAACCAAAGTGACACGGATCGGATCTCGAGGTTTTTAGGGTACAACTAGCTCGGCTGCCTTGAGAGAATCCAAGGCTAGCGGAGACTTACGGAGGTCCAAATGACTAACTTGTCAGTCCGAAGGAACGGAATGTCCAACGGAGGACTAGTATGTCACCGAGAGTTGAGGTGTATAACGTGAACCAATCATGAAAAAGGGGCTCCATCTATGGACGTGAGATGAGAGTGCCAAAAGACCCGAGGTGTGGGTCAAAGTCGGAAGAAAACAGCGAGAACATGAATGCGTTAATTATAGAATTCACGTCCATCTAATTCTATAATTAACTATAATTAAATAAACTTATTTTAATTGACGTCCGTGAGTAGTGTCATTTATTAATTAGTGTCACTTGGAGGGACGTTAATTCTATGATTTTTAACTTAATTTATTTAACAAGAATTTACGTCAACATCTATTTAATTAAATAATTTTAAAAATATACATTCAAAGATACATTTATTTATTTAAAATAATTTTAAAAAATAAAATATATGATAATTAGGAGAAAAATGCAAGGATTCCAAATATATAACTTTTATAATTTTCTGTCACATATTTTAATAGATATGATTTTTTAAAGATATACTTTAAAGATATATATATATATATATATATATATATATATATATATATTAGAAATTTGACGACTATGTATTATGTCGTCAAAAGGTTTTGACGACAATAGACTTGTCGTCATTTCCTTAAAAAATTGCAAATTGTGTCAACTCTTTAGTCCTCTCGTTTCCCGACGTAACCACGTCGGAATCGTGCCTATGATATACCGAAATGACGGGCTTGAAAAACTCTACCTAACCGGACGTTCAAAATAATGTTTCGTCGATAGATGGGGGATCTTGAGATAGGAGGCACGAAAAATGGTGTAATCACTCTCACTACCTCGGTCACCTCCCCAACAATACACCCATAAAATTTCATGACCAAAGGTCACTCCGACGTGCACGAACAAGTCGACAAAGTAAAAATCCATAACTATCACACTATAGTAAATACCGTGATTTTGTCAAGTATCTTGATAAAACATATTAAATTGTTTAACTAGTTAATGGTACTAGTTATTACACCATATAAAGGCATGAAAACGTTACAAAATTCATACATGAAAATTATTCTTACCTAGAAACCATGTTAACTGCATGCAATATTAACATGTTTAGGCTTGAGAGAGATCACCTACGGAAAATTAAAGACTATGAACTCAAACACAAGATATAAGCATGCTATTTATGATCGAAAAAACATGTATTATCTTTGTTAATTTAGTTTAGCTGTCAGAGAGAACACCTACTTGGTTGATGGGGAGAACGATCGGAGGTGAAGAGGAAGCAGAGGAAGAAGAAGAAGTTCGAAGAAGATGATGCTTTCTTCCTCACGTACGGGATGCAGCCAGCAATAGTAGCAGCACGTCGTAGTAGAACAACACCCCCCGAACACGCCAGCGGCAATAGCCTTGGCACGTTCGATTGGCTGGTTATTTATAGGGAGAGGATTTCTAGTGGAGTCGTGATCGATCAAGGAATCCTACTAGTTATTAAATTTCCTTGTTTAATCCTCTGTTACCCTAATCTCAGCCGCCTTTCCTAGTTTTGCTCGCGGCACTGTAATTGCTCCCATGCAACCTTCGACATGAGAAGGGTTGTTAGTATTAAAAAGCCCATTGTTGTGCTATATTTATATCTCCCAAGCCCACTACATATCCTATGGTATCGAGGCTTGCTGGTAAAAAGAAAACGCCCAATATATCCATATATATATATCCTCACAACCCTTTTTAGATATAGGTTTAAGGCTCATTAGTTTTTAAATCCCCATCTACGTGAAGCCCATTTATGTTTCTACGTGACCCTCTCAAAGCTCCTCTAAGAAGGCCCATGATTATATATATACTGTAAGATTCTTAGTTTTAAAATTGAATTGGCTTTAGTCTTGTATATTAACATGTGTTCTCATCTTTTATTAAGGCCCACTTAAAGTCTTTTTTTGAGATAATGGTTAAGGCCTTTCTTTGCTATTGGGTTGGTTTTATTTGGGAGGCCCATAAGAGAACATATTCACTTTGTTCTTAGGAAGAGAATTAGGCTGAAGGCCGATGAAAGTTAAGGCTTTGATTTAACCCCTTGGACTTTGATATTTGGGCCCTTAAAATTGAATGGTATTTAAGGGACCATGGCTATAAGTATTTCTTTTGACTTTCTTGGATACTTATTCAGGGATTTTATTTATTTAGAGAAGTTTATTCACTATAATTTAATCCGGGGTGCTACAGCTCCCTCCGAGCCAAGGGAACACCACAATCTAGACCGCGTTACCACCAGATACACCCTACTCTAAACTCTCTCGAGTCTTGCCACAGACAAGCACTCCATTCACAATCGCCACAACCCTCGATCGATGTCGAACCATATGCCAGCCGAACGACCGGCACATAAGACCACATCTCATCAGGGCGCTTAACAACTCCAGCACTTCCTCGACTACCCATCACGGCATCCGCCCGAGATCTCCTTGCCATAACCGACACCTCTCACTCCTCAGATCCACCTCCGGAACATCCACACCGACCAAAGTCAGTCAACTCCCACGCTCATTGCGGAGCACTGAACACCTGCACCAAACAACCGGCCCAAAAGGCCACGACATGCCTCAAGTACTGATCACCAAGTGGCTCCACCCTAAGCCACATGACACAATTCAATGGAAAACGGGCGCAGCATACAACCTCCACTGACCAGTCTCACCACGGAGTTTCCCGATTCTCAGCGCTGCCAGGTGTTGATGTTTTGTTTATGATTGATGGTGATTGTGTGGGGAATGTGAATGAAGTGGTGTGAATATGGTGTAAAATATGAAAGCGTGTGAGCAAGTGGTGCACTAACTCAAGCAATCAACATAGAACTAGAGCAATTGGGCATGTCATCAATGTTGCATAAGTGAAGAAGGAAAAATAAAAACACACGCTGGAGCGTGGAGCAAAGGAATAAAGAAAAACATACACCGTAGGTGTGGAGCAACTAAAATAAAGAGAAAGCAAGCAATATGATGAACAAGATGACAAAAGCTCAAATAATGGAAAGTGTGATCGCCACCAAAGTAAGTAATATAGTGAAACCATAATAATTGCCTTGGAAAGAGCCGATTGAAGTCACCCGCCCATGGGAGAGAGAAAACCCAGATGCCGCAGAGGCAAACGGTCTAACTAACGACTGCTAGGAGATGGCAACCGGTCCTACAACCACACGCGATGTCCTGCGATGTCCTACGACCACCGATCCTACGACCACACGCAAATTGTTATTAACTTACCCGGGTAGCCATCGCGCGATGTCCTGCCTCGATGCAAGTGAGCGAAGCTCGAAGCTCCTCAGTCTGTAAGAACAAATTTTTATAAACACACATAATCATATAAAATCAAAGTCATTTCTGAGTTTGAGTTTGAACTTACCCATTTGGCAAGGTCACGCTCTGCTGCCTCGGCCCGTGCCACCGCTCCAGCAAGCTGCTCTGCTAATGCAGCTGTCCCTGCACTAGGCCCTCTCGAGCTGGAGGCTCCTCCAGTCTCTCTCACTGTTGCTCCCTGCTGGGCACGCTGCATTTATTGTGATTGTCAATGGCTAATCATTAATAATTCAATAATTCATTTGCATATAGATAATTAAACACTCACCAGGGTCTGTAGGTCTGCCCGTGTGGCGGCCAGCTGGGCCTCTAGGCTATGGAGGTGGACCTGCATGTCCATCACCGCTATGTCCCGCGCATCCTACATTCATCACGCATATTAGTCGTATAATAAGCTTATAACTTTGCATAAAAGGAAAAAAAGAAAGCGCATTCATACATACCCCTAAGACCCTCATCTGGGGTCCGCCGGCGTAAACCTCCCAGTAGCGTCGGAGGTACTCGGAGCTGTCCGCCACCTGTGAAGTAACCCGGGTCCCGCCGCACTACCAGTCGGTGTACTGGTCTGGGAACCAGACTCTCTAGTCGATCGCCTTCGTGCGACCACTCGTCTTCTTGCCTATTCCACGGGGCTCTCCAACCTCGACCCACTCCTGGTGTAGGCCAAGGGTCCTCATGACCAGCCTAAGCTATAACGGCTCGATCTCGTTCAGGCAATGAACCCAAAGCTCATGCCCAAAGCGAGGTCGTCCCGCTATGACCCAGGGCTAGCCCTCATCGGTCATGCCCTCGTAGGGTCTCCACACCACCTGCATTCACATGCATAGCATCACATCATGTCATATCAGTCATCATATTTTATAAAGTAGGAATTGCATCATATTTAGCATACGTACCAGTGAGGCGGGGTAGTCGCGGAACTCTCTCCGAAGAACTCGCAGCTCATAGGCGAGCGGTGCTCCGGTCACAACAGGTAGCCAGTGTCGCGCCAGCGGGAAGGCTCCCTCATCTCCAGGTCGAGGGTCGGCATGCCCCATCTGCATGTATAGGTGGCGCCACACCTGCATCCATCAATTGCATTAGTAGACATTCATACGCATAATCATATTCATAAAAGAAAAGAAAAATGCATACCTGAAGAAAAAGTGAGAAGCCACTGACAGTCGTCTCTCAACCCGTCCCCGTGGACAGGTTGGCTATCAAGTGCGCCAGTAGAGCGGCTCTCCACGCGTATCTGCCGACGCTCTCCAAGTCCTCGAGGATGCCAAAGAATCGGCAATTGATGATGTCGCCTTTCGTCCCGAGCAATAATCTCCCGAGCATCAGGAAAATGTACCTCCTCAGATCTCAGTCCACTCTCTCTCTCTCTGAGCTGGGTCCTGGCAGTAGATGGCCCTAGCTCTCCCAATCAGTCTCTGCGAGAACTGCTCCAGAGACTCCCTCAACCTCTGTCTAGAATCACCCAACCCCATAGCAATGGTCGGGTCAGTGCGGTAGATGGTCCTACACTCGCTAGGTGTCTCAGCAATCGTCTCTAACCCTAGCAGCCTCTGTGTCAACTCGCTATAGTCTGGTAGGGTAATCCCACTCACGGCCTCCCCGTCTACCTTCAACCCGGTGATCCTAGCAACATCCTCCAAGCTGGGAACCATGTGACCCCACGGTATCAGAAATGCCCGGCTAGTCCTATCCCATCTATCCCTAAGAACCTGGATCAGGGGTAGGTCAGGTCTCATAGGCTCTATACTAAGGAAGGGTCCGAACCCCATGGCATCTACCCTATCCCTCTGGAAATCTGGAAGCCCGTAGTAGGCTGCTCGAACCTGGACCAAGGAGATCTGAGTCCTCATCAATCCCTGCAAATAATAGAACATTTTGACATGAGTTTTTCATCAGTTTCTTATGTGGATATTCTTTTTAAATTTGTTCTCTATCGGAATTGACGGCCTATCCTCGATCGTCACTTATTTAATTAACGCCCCTGTGGGGGGCGCTATTTCAGAATGTGTTCCTGGTGATTTTATGCATAATTTAAATTAACGATCGACCCTGGGTCGTTATTCGTTTAACTAATGCCCTAATGGGGGGCGCTATTTGGAAGGATATTTTCGGTCCCAAAAATCATAATTGTGGATGTTTTTAATTAACGACCGCCCCTGTGGTCATTGTTTAATGAGTTAACGCCCGGGTGGGAGGTGTTATTTTCTGGGATGTTTTAAAATAAATAGTGCACGAAATAGAAATAAAAAATAGAATCATATATCAAAAATAAAAGAAATGGCATGAAAATAACAGCATATGATAATTAAACATCATGATTTTAAAATGACGACGTGCTGCAAGGCATGGTTTCATGAATTATCCATTTTCAGAAATTAGAAACAATTTGAATTGACGACCCGAAGGGGGGCGTTGTTTGAATTAACGGCACCCACTGGGGCGTCATTTTACTGTGTCACTGGTTTGTCATTTCTTCCCTTCACCGAGGGCCATAGAAAGTTGATAAACATTAAAATAAATTTAAAAAAATAGAAGGGCTTGGGGTAGGGGACCTACCTTGCTTCGCTCGGGCGTTAGGAGTCCTCCACGGAGTGGCTGCCAAGGTTGCCGAGGCTGCCGTGGCCGACGAGGTCGAGGGGTCACCGCCGCCGGTGTTTGCTCTTCTCCTTCATTTTCCTCTTCTTCTTCATTTTCTTCTTCTTCATCTTCCTCATCGTCCTCGTCTTCATCATCTTCATCGTCTTCTTCTTCTCCATCTTCTCCATCATTTTCTCCTCCTTCGTCTATTCTTCCCTATTCTTCAGCGGCTTCTTCCTCTTCGCCATGCTCCGCCGCCGGAGCACCCTCGGCTGCCGCGGGAGGAGCCTCCTCCTACACGGCATGTGCGTTGTCGCCAAGGTCAACCACCTCGGGGGCGGTTACCCTTTGTCTTTTACCCGGGCCCGCCATGGGTGCAGAGAGCAGAGATGAGAGAGTAGAGAGAAATAGAGATGGGGAGAAAAGAAATGGGGGCTCGGTTAGGGTTAGGGTTTGCAGCAGAGAAAGGGAAAGAAGAGGGAAAGTAAACGAACAAAGAAGAAGAAAGAGGGAAATAGGGTTTAACGGTCGAAACGAATTGACGCCCTAATGGGTGTCGTCACCCTCGTAATTGACGGATCCGATTGAGGCGTGATTTCTAGATCTGACGACATGGTCTTGGTCGTCATTTAACTTTGCATGGGAACTTGTGACTATCGTCAGATGCATTAATGGGAAATTGATTGATGTGATTGGTCGTCATGATTGCTGTTTGGAATTGACGATAGTATATATGGGCGTCAGTTTTATAAGGCACGACATGAGTCAAGGCGTTATTTCTGGAAAATCAAGGAAATACTTTTAAAGAATTTAAGTCGATTAAGGCCTTCGGTTGGGGTGCGAATTAATCAACGCCGGTTTGAATAGGCGTCAATTATGGTCTTTATTTTGAAATTGATTAAAAGAGATTGACGACATGTGCTAGGGCATTGTTTGAGGAATTGACGCCATCAAAGAAGGCACGGCTCAGAACAGAGACCCGACACTCAGTTAAATCAGACAGAATCACATGAAATTGGAAGATAAGATTGTTATAAAAATGTTTTTTTGGCTCAATTAAGGAAAGATCCTTTATTTCATCAAAGAAAATCATTGTTACATTCAATGAGCCACCATGGGCCTTATCTTCCTAAGTGCTATTACATAAGATTTGCATTTGTCTTCTTCTTCTTCAACATGTATCTTGGACCTATGAAGTAAACCAACCTTCCATTGAGCCATGATTGTCTTGACTTCTTCTTGATCTCCACTTGAGCCTAGTTCCCTCCTTTTGAGTGGTGGAAGATGAGAAGGTTCTTCAAAGGTGTGCCGAGGTAGTCCAAGTTGTGGGAGGCACCGGTGAGCGTTGTAGAGGACGAAGTCGGTCCCGCCAATTAGTCGTAACTCGATGTCGGAGGAGAGTCTTGAGTGAAGCTCTTGGGTCTTGAGGAACCCCGGTGTGCAAGTGAAACCGTCCTTTGGCATGGTCTTGAAGTAGCTCCTCCAATCACTTCTCTTCTTGAGCTTTGGCACCCGATTAGTCACCCTCTCACATAGGCCAAGAGAATCCGTCATATACCGGAGAGGGCTTTTTGAAAAGATTTTTAAGGCCGATTGGGTTTCTTGGCATGGATCGAACTTTAGGTGGAGGTCCACCCAACACGAGAGAAGTAGCATTGACCCATAGAGAGGTCGTCCCAAGGAAGCCGAGGTAAGCCCATTGTATAGGTTGGCTAGCACTGCCGGACCTATCATTTTTCCTTCCCAAATACTAGCTATGGCACTCAAGTGGCATTCCTCTAGGTGATATTCTATTGAAGGGAAGAGGAGAGCTCCTAGCATGCCTATTGTAAAGCCTTTCATTACTCTCTCTAATAAGTTCTCATCCTCTTGGGCTTTATCCATATTCTTGTATACCCATGAGGCTAACTTTAGAAGATTAATTCCTTTGTAGGCCTTGATTTGGTTCACTAGATTTGGGCTTGTTATGAGGCTAGTAAGCATGTCATGGGCATTTATTGGTTTAGTCATGCTAGCCATCTTTGACTCTTCTCCTTGCTTCATCTTTCTCAACCCAAGGAGCATCTCTACTTCCTCTAGGAGTATAGTGGCTTCAACGGTAGGGAAGAGAAGGTATGAGTGTTGGGGTGCCATAACTCTATGAGTGCTCCAATGGAGGCCCAATGAAAGTGGATATCATCATATTGAGTAGCATGGGTTACAAGACCAAGCAAGTGCCATCTTGAAAGAAAAGACCTCATATCTAAAGAAAGCTTAGAGAGGAGTAGGGGGAGCCACTTGATTTTCAAGAACCTCCTTGGACCCGGTACATTTGGGTAGTCCTGATAAAAATGAAAGAGAAAAGAAGAGAATGCAATCAGAATTTTTTTGGAAGAAGAGAGAGAAGATAGAATAAGATGAAATCTTAAAATAGAATCAAATAACTTACTTCGCCCTTAACTATCCTCCCACTAATATGGCTTGTAACTTCAGAGATCCTAGGAAATCCCATCCTAGGCTTCTTAGAAGGCCTCTGCATCATCATCATCTTGTCCATCCCTTCTTCCGATTTTAAGAAATAATCTGTGTGTACTGCTCTCCGGTTCTCTGGTTCTTTGTCGCAGCTCTCAGGCGTTTGATGTATGCAGTAGAGGATGTGTGCTTCCTTTTATAATGATTTGGAGCTTTGGCTAGCCGTTAGAACAATCAGTTTATGTTCGAATGAGAATTAAGTCGCTGGAGGTTTGGTTCCGAGCAGGGAACGGAGCGCCAGTAAGATAGTTAATTGACGACATAGATGTTGGCGTCATTTCATTGATTAACGACATTCTCGGTGTCGTCATTTATTTAACGCCTCTTGTGTGGGTGTCATTTCATTGATTAACAACATTCTCGGTGTCGTCATTTATTTAACGCCTCTTGTGTGGGCGTCATTTTTAGTCCGATTCCAAGTCTAATGGTGATCATAATTAACACCCCCATGGCTGTCGTCATTTATGATTATGACGCCTTAATCCAGAGTCGTCATTTCCTAAGCTTACATCTTTTGAGCTGTTTTACAGCATTTTGATTATCATGAACTTAAGTGCTATTATATCTTATTGAAATTGCTTGTGTCATGCACTTATGATCATATTTTGAGCTTTAATGAGCTAACAATCGTTTTATGAGCTAATGATTTTTGAGCACAGAAGGCGCAATCCATGTAGGTCTTGAAATGGTTGGATTTATTCCATTGGTAACCTCGTTCCATTCTTTGTATCTTTCATGTATACATTGTTACTATATGATATCTACGCTATTATAGCATATCAAGGACCTTGTGATTCTGATGAACCTGGAATTTGAGTTCCCCTTCATCAAAATCAGTGATAGTTCCAGGGGAGTCTTAATCACACGGATAGGCCGTTGGGTCATTTAAGGTTTGGCACGACGGTTCCACTTTCTGAGTTGATGCGTGGATAAACGGGCTTTGGCTTAGTATTAGCTTAGAGATTTGGATTCCTGACCAAGTCTGGATGGTTTAACAATATTTTCCTTGATTATCTTATATTTTCGTTTGTTTTAATTTTTCTTTTAGCCCAGCATGCATCATGTAGGGCTTTGAGCTTTAATAATGAAAATCTCATATTAAGCAAATATGAGGGCCGCTTGCTCTTAATTTGCATTGACATGAGATATTCCATTCCAAATCGAGTACTAGGTTCTCCTTGAATCCGCTCAGGCTGGATCCTTGAAAGCATTTGTTCGCTGGATTCCTTATCTCCATTCATTTTGCTTTTCTGCAAACCCACCTTGGTTGTAGCACGTCCACATTGGCTGATAACCGATGTACAATGGTATCTTTCCTTCCGTGCCCTCGTGCACATTTCGTTTATTAGTTTAGTTCCTTCATCCAGCCGATCATTGCTTTCCCGTAATCATCCGAAGTTGTTTCCTTCAGAATTTTGGAAAGATTTCTAACTCTTAGTGTCGGAGACGTGTCACATCACACCTTGACATCTACTTATCAGTCCGTTCCCACTTCATTCCGCTTGTTGCACTTTCGCTTCATTCCGTCTCTCTCCCTTGCAAAGCAGACGCCAAGGCGGGGCAGCTGTAGACACGCCAAAATCTATGCTATGATGAGTAAACCTCATGTCACCACGTGACGCCCCAAAGTGGACTTCAATATTGGCCTAATATGAACTTTTTCTATTTATTTGGTATTTTTCCAATAATAATTGTAATTAACGCCTGGAGGAAGGGCGTCATTTAACAGACGACCTGATGGGGGTCGTGTTTTCATAAATAACCGACTGTTCAAACACGCGTTGTTTCATGGATTTTACGAATCCTACACAAAATAAAATTCAAAGAATTGACACCCGCATGGGGGGCATTTATTATTTGACGCCCATTCAAACAGGCATCATTTGTCAATTTTAAATTAAGAAAGTTCTTTATTTCTATAATTAAATCCAGGAATTAACGATTGAGTGATGTCGTCATTTAAATTGACGCCCCTCTTCAGGTCGTCATTTTCACTTTCGTCTCCATTTCGCCTGCTACCTTCCAGTAATGATCATTTCCCCGTTTTACACCTTGTGTTCGATTGGGAAGAGGGATCCTTGTTGGAGGATTGATTGCCTTATTTTAATCCTATTGATGCAAGGATTTTTGGGCCTATAAATACCCCTCGATTCCTCACGTGCGAGAGAAGAATTAAGAGGGTTAAGAAGAACACAGCGAGAGCCTTTTACAGAGAGGGAGAGTTTCTTTCTTTTTTACAGGCTCCTCCAGTCGGTAGTTCTTCCTCCACGGGCATCCTTCCTCCAGCCAACAGATCTTCCTCTGTGGGGATCTTCATCTTCCTCCGACAGCATCTTCATCCACTGATTCTCCATCTGCTGAGCCGCGGCTCTTGTTCCCTCCCTTTACTGCTATACACACAACAGAACCGACACTCTCCTCTCAGTTTATCTTATTTGTTATTACTAGCATATCATCATCACATGCACCCCTTTCTTCTAGTTCTCTGCTAGAGACGTCGTCACCACATCATATATATTTGCTTTGCATATTCATTGCATCCATGTCCCATCCCTTGTTACTCCTCTTAAGGGGTTTAAACTAAAACACACAAGGTGTGTTCATGTTTGATTTCATACTTTTAAAGCATTGATACTGCACCTCACTTGGCTAATCCACATCTTTGTTTATTTTGTATGTTTGCTTGCAAGGGTAATCAAGCTATAAACCCCCTTCATCGGCCGGCCGGTAGAAGGAGGGAGGAAGAACTTGCAATTTCCCTGCTTCACACAAGGTACATGCGATCATCTTTGGTATTTTGAGGTAACCCCTCTGGCGATCACCCTTTATAGAGCATCTCATGCTCATTCCCTTTTTTTTCCTCATGTCCCACATATTTTAGCACATTTCTCCCCATTTCGATTTTAAAATCTTTTTTTTATTTTTTCTTAAAAAAATGTCTATGTGACACGTTCACATGCTACAGTCCAGTTAATAAGAAAGGTACTGGTAAGAAGAATTCAATTGTGTTTGTAAAAAGTTCAGAACAAGAAAAACCCTCTAGTTCATATGTTTTTCACTTTACTGCTCAGAAATCAGAAAATATCATTAAAATTTTTAAAAAGGATGAAAAATAGAAAAAGAAGAACAATGCTCCTCCTGTGAATGTCCAAAAATAGAAAAAGGATAGCAATGTTCCTTCTGTGAATGCTCTTGATAAAAGGAAGAACAATGTTCCTTCTATAAATGCTCTTGATACTTCTGGACATATCATGAACAAACATGTCACCAAACTGCATGCATGTCACTACTGTGGTAGGAAAGGACATGTTATGGATGATTACATTATTTTTAGAAATGATGAATTTGATGCATGCAAACATGTAAATACAGTTAAAAATAAACATGTCAAAAGATTTGTTAGAAATGTTTCTGATGCATGCTTTTATTATGGAAAAAGAGGCCATTATATGCATAAATGTAATTTAATGAAAGAAGAAAATCAATTTTTTAGAAAAGTTCATGCTCAAAACAGTTATGTTAATAAGCATGCTAGACAATCTGAAACTCAGAAGGTAACATGTTTTGACTGTGGAAAGTTTGGGCATGTTAGATCTAATTGTTTGTTTATGAAAGACAATGCATTTCATCCTACTCACATGAAACATTCTGCATTTAGGAGAATTCATGATTCAGTCTTCATGCATAAACTTCCCATATGCAATAATTGTGGAAAACTAGGTCACACTACTTCTAAATGTTCTTGGATGAGTGGGTGGAATAATTGGAGCACACCAATGTGGGCTGCTACTAATCCTACTGGACCCAAGAACTCTTGGGCTCCAAGATATTTCAAATAACCTTTTGGATACAGGTGTGCTCCTGTGGATAAAATAAAATAGGGTTCAATAAAATTAGGGCACAAAGGTTAGTTAAACCCCACCTCTCAATTCTCTTAATTGAAATTGTCTGAATAATGCTCTCTGTGGAATGCTACATGCTTGATTAGAATAAATTGATGATTGATGCCATATTGTTACGAGTAATACATGCTGACAATCTGATTCATGCAAATTCCATGTGAGATTTTTTTTTCATTCATGTTCATGAGTAGATGTTGAAGAGGGGCGATCTCGCACTGCTCCTGAGTGGGGAGGCAGATGACCACGTACCCTTGAAGTATAAACTACAATAAGAGAAACCAGTCAGAGGTGCCCAGAGATAGATCCCCGGGGAAGACCCTCCGATGCTTAAGTCAGCACAGGTAGTAGAGCACTGGTGCGAAGAGAAGAGTTTGGGAGGAAAATGGGAGCGCGAGATCCCTCTCCACCGAAAGGTGAAGTGGTTCCTGCTCAGGGTTGCTAGCTCTTGCCTTGCTTAGGCTTACCTTCTCGTAGTAGGGCATGTCCTATTTAAATAAGGGCATGTTGTGCGAATTGATCCCTGTGAGCGGAGGAATTCTAGGGGGGGTTACATCCTTCATGCGGGCTCCTTACGGCGCACGGACTCTTGGTCTCCCTTGTCCCCTTGAGCTTCCTGCCATTAAGGGATTCGCAACGGCCAAATCAATAAGCTTCCATCAGCGAGCCCGAGCGAATGGCACTTGTTTTGGAGTGGTCTTCCGAGTGATAAGTGCTGGGTCGGGACAAGGAATAGGGGGCTCCAAGGGAGCTTTCCTGTTTGACTGATGCTCGGACTTCCCAACTCGTAGGCCGCCTAGGAAGCGCTTGTACCGAGTGAATTTTTGGGCTTCATAATAAGTGGGCCCGGGGGCTGCCACTTTGAGGAGTTGAGCCTTGTTCGGTCCGATTTAGACCTCATTTGGCCTCTCCGTACGGGCGGTGAGATTAACCCTCTCCACTTGTCCCCCTCCTACTCCCGAGCCAAGATTAGGCTCGGACGAGTAGCAATTGGGCTGGACTGTTTGTGGCACTGATTGGGTAAAGATATCTCTCTGATAGGAGCCATGTGACGTAGCTCACCTTGAAAATACGCCTGTTATGATGAATAAGAGAAGGCCCCTCCTCGGGAGATCGGACGCCGCGCCACCTCCTGTCAGGGTTTTTAGGCATTGCACGTTTTGCGTCCCTTTATCTTCGGGGTTTTAGGGTTTTGCCTCTCTTTGTAGTTATATTTGAGGGTGGCTCCTGCGCTGTGAGAGCAGTTTCGGAAGAGTGGAGAATCATTGTAGCCGTCGGAGGTGATTCATAAGCTCCCTTTCTTCTCCGAAGTTCTCTGGCTCAGTGCTTTTCCCTTCTTCTTTTCTCTGTCTCATGGCGGACCATCATCCTGAGGCCGAGGGGCTGCAGAGAGAACGGGCTCCAAGGGTTTTCTTGACGCCGCCGGAGCCGCTCTGCAGTAAGCTGGGGGAGGCTGAGGTGAAGCGGCTGGAGAGTCGTTACGGGCTGCCTTGGCGGTTCCAGTTCCTAGCGCCTGAGCCTCATGAGTCCAGCCTCTCCACTCGTTCTGGACTCTTTTGCTCCGTTCTTCTGGCCTGAAAATGTGGCTTTCGTCTGCCCCTTCATCCCTTTGTCGCCGAGTTGCTTCGATTCTACCGGCTGGCTCCTGTCCAGCTGGTCTCCAACTCTTATACCTTCATTTTCTCCTTTATTTTCCTTTGCGGCCAGTGTGGGGTGCACGCCTCGCTGGATCTTTTCCATTACTTCTTTGAGTTGAAGGAGCATCCGCATGCGGGGAGAGGCTTCTTCTATATTCAGGCGAAGCAGGGGAGGAGCTGCGTGTCCCTCTCTACGAAGGACTCTTCTCACAAAGGGTGGAAGACCCAATATTTCTGGGTGGGACCATCGGCAGTTGGTGTAGTCTGGAATTTCCCGACGGCGCCCAATTTCCATTCGAACATTCCTCCGAAGCAGACCGTGTTTTCTCCGGAGGTGGAAGATGAGGCTGCCGTTCCGCAGCAGAATTGCCAAGAGACTGCTGATTTGGTGACTTCTTCCAACATTGAGGGCTACCTCGCTCGAGTGCTGTCGCCGACAGGTAAGGACTTTGGGAACTTGGTCTTCCTTCTTATGGAGTGAGAACCTTCCTTCTCTTAATCTACTTTTCTGTGGTTCAGACACGAGGTGAGCGGTTGAGGAGGAGGCACCGTCGGCCGAATTGGAGATCATCGATTTAGATGAGGCGCCGGCTCCTGATGATCTTCAAGCTTCAAAGGGCTCGTCCCGCGCCCGGGACAAGGGCAAGCAGATGGCCCGAGATGACGTTTCCAAGCGTCGGGAGGCCAAGCGCAAGGATCCCATGGCCAAGTTGTTGCGGTCTTAGATGCAGGCTCAGTCTGCTGAGAAGAATCGGTCGAGGAAGGAGGAGGTCGTCTGTCTGTCTGGAAGAGATTCCCTGCCGGCTCTACCCTCTACTGAACAAGAGGGGGCTGATGAAGGAGGGATCACCGCCGATGTTGAGGCGCCGAATGTAGCGGAGGGGCCTCCAGACGAGGGGGTCCGGTTTGAGCAGGTCGAGGCTGGAGGGTCGCAGGAGGAGGCGACTCGATCTCAGTCGACCGAAGCTGGGGAGGTACGCGGTGGGGCCGCTTATGCCGAGCCAACCGGTGGGGCCCCCAGGACGGGATTGCCCGAGGGAGATGCCCCGATCCTGGCTGCTTCGGTGAGAGCTTCCCCTCCCTCTACCAGCACCTTCAGTGTCCGGGCTCCTCTGTACTGGGCGTGCCATTCCTTAGCTTCTCGAGACTTACAGGAAAAAGTCTGAAAGGGTCCCCCCTCTTCACTGTTTGAGTAGATTATGGAGGGAGGGATGATTTTGGCCAGCTAGGGGCTGAAGCAGTGGACGCGTACGCTCGGGTGGAGTCCGAGCGGGAGACTCTCTCGTGGACCTGCTGTGCACTTGATCGGAAGGTCGAGCGTCTGACCCTCGATCTTGGGGACCTTCAGCGGGAGATGGCCCCACTCCGAGCGCTGGCGCAGTCGAGCCAAGCAGAGGCTCATTCTTTGGCAGAGCAGCTGGTCCAGGCTCGTCGCATGGTCGACCGGAAGACTGAGCTATTGGAGTCGGAGCATAGAAACCAGGTCGATCGTGACGACTAATGGAGGGCCGGGTGAGAGGGGCTCAAGGATCGAGTTCGGGCGACTGAGGATTCACGGACCGAGGCTGAGCGAAGGCTGTCCAAGGCCAAGAGAAGGCTGTCCCTGTCCGAGCAGCGAATAGCCGAGCTCGAGAGGAAGGCGGAGCTGGCTGGGAAGGAAGCGCTCGAGCAACATAAGTGCTCAGAGGCTTACCAGGCAGCTTTACAGCAGGCAGCCTTTCCTTATTACGAGTCAGACTATCGACGGGGACTCCAAAAAGGCTTCTCCCAAGGCTACGATCGGGCCATCCTAGAGGCAGAGGCCCAGTCGTCTACGCTCATTTTTCCTTTTGGTCAGCGCTATGAATCAGATTGGGGCTCCTCTGACTCTTCCCACTACACGCCGAGTGAAGAGGTGAGTTCGGCCTCGTCCAAGCGACCGCCAACTCCAGCATCCTCAGGAGGGCACATGGCCGAGATAGTTCCCACACAAGTGGGGTCAGTGTCTGGGCCAACCGTTGCCGAGAACACTGGGGGCAGATCATCTAGTGCCGAAGAAGCCTTGTCTGTCGAGCTTGGAGATGGGCCCGAGGCCTGATGTAATAGCTCTTTTCTTTTTTCTTTCTCTTTCTTATGTAGCCGAGTAAGGCTTTTTTGGAAACTATAATAGTGGCAATATTGAATGCTGAATTGATTGTTTCTTACCACTTTTGGTGCGATTTGACTACCGTATTCGTAGTCATTTGAAGAAGGTGCTGATTTTCTATAGATCTTACACGCGCCGATCTATCAAATAACTGACATGGCGCTGGCACCTTTCCTCCGAGCTTTCTCAAACCAACAAAGCCGGCGATCCCTTATCCGAGCCAGTTTCTACACGAGGCAGAGTCAGTGGCTGGACATGGGAGCACCTACTGGGTCGGCCGAGCGTTCTGCTCGCGTTATAGTACCAGGGGATGTAATTTTTTTGTACATGTATACTATACCGGCTACGGCCTTCTTGATGTACATCAAAGTTTAATAAGAAGAGAAGAATGGTGATTATTCTATTTCGCTTACATGTGTATGCTTGTCAAATGTTCAAAAGTAGAACTTGCGAAGATTTGTCGCGTTCCACGTCCGAGGGACGGGTGTTTCTTCCATGGTAGACAATCGGTATGCTTCTTTCCCGAGCTTCTCGACCACTCGGTAGGGACCTTCCCAGATAGGGGCCAGGTTCCCCGCCGCCTCTAGTGGTCGAGGTGCTTCGGCCTTCCTCAGACAAAGTCTCCTGGCTGGAAGGGTCTGTCTCGGACTCTGCTGTTGTAGTATTGAGTGATGCGCCGTCGATATTCCGTTGCTCGCATCCTTGCACTCTCTTGGATCTCATCTGCTAAGTCGATGTTCTCTCGCAGTTTCTGCTCTTTTACCTCGGGTTTGAAGTGGACGAAGTGGAGAGAGGGATTGCTGACCTCCAATGGAATCACGGCTTCCATGCCATACATCAGTTGAAAAGGTGTTTCACCAGTAGCCATTCTCAGAGTAGTTCGGTGCGACCATAGTATGCTTCGCAATTCCTCGAGCCAGCTTCCCTTGGCTTTGCCGAGCCTGGTTTTGATGCCTTTTAAGATAGTCTTATTGCCATTTTCGACCAGTTCGTTAGCTTGAGGGTGGGCTACCGAAGTGAAGTGGTTGTGAATGTTTAGGTCGGCATATCTGTCTCTGAAATAATGAGAATCAAACTGCCGACGATTATCGCTCACGATCACTCAGGGGACACCATAGTGACAGATGATCGATTTTCAAACAAAACTCCATACGACCGATTCGGTGATCCTGGTTGTGGCTTCGGCCTCGATCCATTTGGTGAAATAGTCGATGGCGATGATGACGAACTTCTTATGAGCTTGAGCCGTAGGGAACGGCCCCAAAATGTCGATCCCCCACCGAGTGAAAGGGTATGGCTCGGTAAGGGTGACGAGCTCCGCAGCGGGCTGATGAATTAGGTGGTCGAACACTGACATCGATCGCACTTCTGTACATAGGTCGAGCAGTCGTGCTGGAGGGTGGGCCACCAGTAACCCTACCGTAGCAAGATCTTGGCGAGTGATCTTCCTCCTTGGTGCGCTCTGCAGATGCCTTCGTGTACTTCATGAATCGCTCGGCTGGCTTCGTCGACACTGATGCACTTGAGGAGGGGACCGGAGAATGATCTGCGGTACAAGGCATCGTCCAGCATGACGAAACACCGAGCTTGGTGCTTGAGCTTCCGAGCCTCCCGAGGGTCGGTGGGCTCTTGAGAATCCCGGAGCCAGGATATGTAGGGGGTCCTCCAGTCGCTTGAAGGTGCCGGATCAATAGTCATAAGCTTGGATTCGATGCTCGGTTGCCCGAGCTCTTCGAAGAAGACTAATCGTATACTAGCGGGATCGGGCGACGAGGCCAGTAGAGAGAGGGCGTCCGCTCGGGACTTTTCCTCCCGGGCTATTCGGACTACCTCAAAGCTCTTGAAGAGTTGGGCCATCCTCTTGACCGCCTGGAGGTACTTGACCATTTGTCATTCCCGAGCTTCGTATTCACCGTTGACTTGGCTAGCGACCAATTAGTAGTCAGTGTGGATCCTGACTCGTTCGGTCCCCAGTCGTCGAGCCATCTTGGCTCCCGAGATAACGGCTTCATACTCGGAGGCGTTGTTGGACGCCTGGAAGTTGAACCTCAGGGCATATCGCAGCTCCGCTCCTTCGGGGGACTTGAGGAGAATACCAGCGCCACTCCCTATTGAATTGGAGGACCTGTCGATGAATAGATCCCAGGTAGGCCCGGACGCTGGTGGAAGTGCTTCTTCAATCGGGACCGTGCTTTCAGCGATGAAGTCTATGAGAGCCTCTCCTTTAATAGCCGAGCGAGGGTGATACGATATATCGTAGGCCCTGAGTATGATGGCCTATTTGATGAGGCGTCCTAAGGCTTCAGTGTGAAAGAGAATCTTCTTCAGGGGTTCGCCGGTCAATACGACGATGGGGTGCCCTTGGAAGTAGGGTCGGAGGCGCTTGGCCGAGGTAACCAACGCTAGCACGAGTTTCTCGGTTGCAGTGTACCTTCTTTCGGCCTTATTAAGCACCTTGCTAGCATAGTACACTGGTCTCTCGACTCCTGCATCGTTCCTGACCAGGACCGAGCTTACAGTAGAAGGGGTCGCCGAGAGGTAGAGGTGTAGAGCTTCGCCTTGGACTGGTTTGGACAGCACCAGGGGCGAGGCGAAGAATTCCTTGAGTTCAGTGAATGCCTTCTGACATTCCTCATCCCAGGTGAACGTAGCTGATGCCATTTTGGGTCTCCTCAACAATTTGAAGAAGGGTAAGCATCATTCGGCCGCCCGAGATAGGAAACGGTTGAGTGCAGCAATGCGCCCCGTTAGGTGTTGGATGTCCTTGATGCAGGTAGGTGGCCTCATGTCCAGGATGGCCTGGACCTTGTCGGGGTTGGCCTCGATTCCACGCTGAGTGACCAGGAATCCTAGAAACTTCCCAGATCTGACTCCGAAGGCGCACTTGGCGGGGTTGAGCTTCATGTTGCACTTCAGGAGGGTGTTGAAAGTCTCGGCTAAGTCGGCGAAGTGGTCTTTGGCCTTCGGTGTTTTGACGAGCATATCATCAATATAGGCCTCGACATTCCTATCGAGCTGTCCTTTGAAAATATGGTTGATCAGCCTTTGATATGTTGCTCCAGCGTTCTTTAACCCGAACGGCATCCGAGTGTAGCGGTGTACGCCAAAGTCGGTGATGAAGGCGGTCTTCTCGATGTCCTCCGGGTCCATCCTGATCTAATGGTAGCCAGAATAGGCGTCCAGGAAGCTGAGCAGCTCGTTGCCAGAGGTTGAATCGACCAGTTGATCCATGCTCGGTAGTGGGTAGCAATTCTTCAGGGTAGGCTGGTTGAGGTTGGTGAAATCCACGCACATCTGCCATTTCCCAGAAGCTTTTGGTACCAAGACGACGTTGGCGAGCGATGTAGGGTACAGAACCGGACGAAAGAGGCCAGTCTTCTGCCCCTAGATGACTTGCTCTTTGATGACCGCTTGCTTCTCTGGGGCGTGCTTTCTCCTGCGCTGTTGTACTGGCTTTGCTGTCGGGTCGAGGTTGAGCTTATGCATCACCACGTCTCCCGAGATCCCAGGAAGGTGCTCATCAGACCATGCAAAGACTCAGATGTACTAAGCAAGGAAATCTTTATATTTTTTTTGTTTCTCAAGTGGGAGCTCGGCTCTAATCTTTACTCCTAGGGTCGGGTCACCGTTAAGGAAGACCGTTAGCAACTCGCCGCCAGGCTCAGATGTTGCGGGTCCCTCCTCGGCTCCCTTTACCCCTTTATTCTTCCCTTCTGGCCTAGTGGCGTCAACCGAGACTATATAGCACCATCTAGCCACTTCCTGGTTACCTCGAACTTCCCCCACGTCATATTTGGTTGGGAACTTCATCTTTTGGTGAAAGGTAGAGGGCACCGCTCTCATTCGGCTGAGAATGCCTCGGCCGAAGATGGCATTGTATGCCATCATCCCCTTAATCACGATGAAGTCTACCATAACCATAACGGTTTTGGGTGGGGTGCCGACAATAACCGGCAGGCTCAGTGCTCCCTCGGGATAAGTAGCCTGGCCGTTGAACCCACAGAGGGGGGTTCGGATCGGGTGGAGTTTAGATGGATTCTCTCCCATTTTGGGGAAACACTCATAGGACAATACATCAGGGGCACTACTATTGTCGACTAAGATTCTGTCCACGTTACAATGGTTTATTGTAGCTGATACAACTAGAGCGTCGTCGTGCGGGGTGGTTAGCCCTTCCAGGTCCTGGTCAGAGAATACCAGGGCCTACGGTTCGCTATCCTGCGGGCCTCAGGTGCCTCAGTAGAGGCTCGGCTCGCCCACTCGGTGTGACGCTTTCTTCCTCGGCTGCTATCTCCGCCTGATGCCGTCCCGCCCGCGATGACGTTGATGTGGACTCCGCGGGGGGCATTATCAATCTCTTCAGCGGCGCCTCGGTCTTCCTTTTGCCTGGACACATACCGAGATAGTTGTCCCTGGTAGATGAGGCGCTCGATCTCATCTTAAAGTTGATGGCAATCGCTGGTGTGATGCCCATGGTCATTGTGGAACAGGCAATGCTTGCGGCGATTGTGATGCTTGGTCCTCATGGGCTTGGGTTGGTTGAGGAGACCTGAGCCTTTGATGTCTTCGTAGATTTTGTAGACGGGGGCGGAAAGTGGGGTATACCGCTCGTACTTCCGGGGCGGCTCTTTTTGATCTCCGTCCTGGTTCTGCCTCTTTTCTTGTCTCATCCCTTGATTGGATGGTCTCTTCTTGTCCCCCTCCCGACCCGAGTCAGTTGTGCCTTGGCAAGAGCTGAGTACTTCTTTGCACTCGGCATGGCGCAGAGCCAAGGTCACTAGCTCAACGAGGGAGGTAGGGGGATGAAGCACTAACTCGCACCGTAGGTTCTCGTCACAGGTACCCCCGGTCTAGGCGGTGATGGCGGAGGCCACATCCAGGCGGGGGATGCGCAGGGCTTCCGATTTGAATCGGTTGATATAAGCCCGTAACTTCTCCCCCTGTTCCTACTTGAGGGCCAGTATTCCCACTACTGACCGGGGCGGACCACTGCCGGCGAAGCTTTCTTTGAATATTCACCCGAATTACTTGAAGTTGTGGATGCTGCCGGGGGTGAGGGCTCTGAACCAAGCCTAAGCGCCCTCAACTAGAGTGCTCACGAACGCTCGGCACTTGATCACATCGGACGCCCCATGCAAGGCCATCAGGGCGTCAAAGCTGTCGTAATGGTCGGCCGGGTCTCCCTGGCCGTCGTACGACTTGAAGGTTAGAAGTGAGATTCTGGGAGATATATATCTCTGCCTTCAGGATGTGGTCAGAGAACGAGGATCTCTCCTCATCCTCCACAGGAGAGGTCTTCTGCAAGACACGGAGAGCGCGCTCTTGCTCTGCAAAACGCCTCTCGAAGTCTCGCAGCTGGAGAGAGAGTTCTGGTTGTCGTTTTCCCGAGGGGCTGGGGGGGCGCACTTGCATGCTGCCCCGACACTCCTCAGGGTCCTCGATGTCCGGGAATGGTCTGCGTGCTCCAATCTTCTCCGTCCTCGGGGTTGAGGAGACTTCTTGCTCCGGGGGAGGGGCGTGCGATGGTCCTCCCGACGGGTTGCGAATGAGCTGCTGCCCCCGGAGGATGATACGGCCTCCAGCAGTTTGCTGGGAGGCATCTCCACATCGGGGGCTATTCCTGGGGAGCTGTGACTTCTCCTCCCTGGCCGCCTGGGGCCTTATGAGATCCACGAGGACATCCAGTTTTGCGTTGAGGGTTTAGAGGGCGTCGGTGCTCCCGCCGGGAAGCTGTTCCCCCGCCACTGATGGAGGTAGCTCGTTGGCTTGGTTGTCGAACAGGGAATGCTCCATGGGGATGGAAGGTGCGCCTTCCTCCATTACTAGAGCTTTTCCCATATCATCGGCAATCCTCCGGTCAGAACTTCTTCGCACCATGATGGATCTTTGTGCGTTTCCCACAGACGGCGCCAGATGAAGAGGGGCGATCTCGCACTGCTCCTGAGCAGGGAGGATGATGACCACATACCCTTGAAGTATAAAATACAAGAAGGGAAACCAGTCAGAGGTGCTCAGGGATAGATCCTCGAGAAAGACCCTCCGATGCTTAAGTCAGCACAGGTAGTAGAGCACTGGTGCGAAGAGAAGAGTTGGGAGGAAAATGGGAGCGCGAGATCCCTCTCCACCGAAAGGTGAAGTGGTTCCTACTCAGGGTTGCTGGCTCTTGCCTTACTTAGGCTTACCTTCTCATAGTAGGGCATATCCTGTTTAAATAATGACCTGTTGTGCTAATTGATCCTTGTGAGCGGAGGAGTTCCAGGGGGGTTACGTCCTTCATGCGGGCTCCTTACGGTGCGCGGACTCTTGGTCTCCCTTGTCCCCGTGAGCTTCCTACCATTAAGGGATTCGTAACGGCCGAATCAATAAGCTTCCATCAGTGAGCCCGAGCGAATGGCACTTGTTCAGGAGTGGTCTCCCGAGTGATAAGTGCTGGGTCGGGACAAGGAATAGGGGGCTCCAAGGGAGCTTTCCTGATCGACTGATGCTCGGTCTTCCCAACCCGTAGGCTGCCTAGGAAGCACTTGTACCGAGTGAATTTTTGGGTTTCATAATAAGTGGGCCCGAGGGCTGCCACTTTGAAGAGTTGAGCCTTGTTCGGTCCGGTTTAGACCTCGTTTGGCCTCTCCGTATGGGCGGTGAGATTTCCCCTCTCCAGATGTATAGGTTTGCATGACTTCTTGGTATAACAAATGGAAGTTGGGAAAAGGGCAGATGTCTTCTGTCTGGAAACCCACGCCATGTGTAGAGGCCAGACCTCCGCCAAGTACCAAGAGTCCAAAACACTGCATGTAGTTTAAATCTGAAATGTGCATTTAGTTACTGCATCTCTGTCTACTTTAGGAAAAATAAGTGATGTTTGGTTGAAATATCTGCACACTTTGAGGGGGAGCTGAGCTGATCAGAGATTGTGTGTATAATGCTTTGGGGCTGTTCTATCTGTTGCATATTGCTGCGTTACTGTTTGGTCAGTGGGTTGAATATGTCTGATGAGTAGTGAAGTGCTGCTACTGAGATATTGATTTTGGAATCAGTTTGAGTCTGGTCTAGGATAAAAGGTCAGTCGTCTGAGAATGGGTTTTTGGAAACACTGATTTTTCCACAAGCTGAAGGCTGAATGTTGATGAGTTACATATAGAAGGCTAGTAGTCTGTGGCTGGACTTTAAGGATGAGTCTTTAGATGTGTGTTATTTGGCCCTTAGTCTTAACCTTGCTCTTGAGTGGCCTTCACTCATATCTCATTGCTTATCTTCTCTTTTACTTATCCATTTCCCAGTTCTCATCTATTCTTCATAAGAAATTCATAGACTGTGTAATTCAGGGGGAGTAAAGTCTGAAATCTGCCACCTTTATTAATATACAACAGTTAACTGCTAAGATCACTCTGAACTAAGAACATAATTGCTGATCTTTATTGAAGTGTGACTTTTTGTGTATGAAGATTAAATCTTATCTTAAACTACCTCACAATTACCCTTGAATGACTCTTCAATGGTCTTAAAACAGTCTAAATTGGAGCTGCTCATAAGGTTGTCTAAAAATCTAAAAGTCATTAGTAATAAGTCAATCTGATAGGAAATCTGGTGTTTATATGGTCTTAAGCCAAGTGTTTAAGAAAATCATGTTAAAAGACCAGGGAATACGCCATTAAATGAAAAAGAAAATAATGATAGTGGCAGAGCAATGACATATTATTTGAGAAACTGACTATCTGTTTCAAAGAAATTCAGAGGTCAAGTCATGATAATAAATGCTATCTCTATTCAAAATATGAAGCATAAAGGTAAACTACACTGAGTAACCAAGGATTCTGGTGTTTGATCAACATGTCTCCTTCAGTAAAAAGGTGCCGTAATATTGGAATGCTCAACTAAAATTATAAAAGATCAATGAAAAATATGGTTGACTTTGGGGTCTTTTCAGTAAATTAAAACTATTTTAAGTTCTATATAAAATAGATTTTTCAATCTGGTTTGGCCAATGAAAATGACTAGTAAGATTAATGATTTTTCTGATTGGGCAGTGTCCTTGATAAAACTGCTTTATTTTCATTGAGGTTGGTTCATAAGAATAATTTGTGAAGATTCATATTATAAGATATAATCCCATATGCCGAAAACCACATAGAGGCGTAGAAAGGCATTTTCTTTAAAGGTAAAGGGTATTCTCGGTATTAACTGTTGAAATTGGTAAAGTCGACAGTATTTCATATAAAGTACCCTACCTTACTTGCATTGTCTATCATACCCTCTTCATTCAAGCCGAAACCTCCTCCCGCATTTACGACTCCGTCTCTCGTGCCGAGACCGTGAGCCTGGTCTCTCCAGTTTCCCTTTCTACATCTCTTCATTTCGTTCTTCTACGATTCATCCTCCACTCTTCATTGCTTCTACCATGTCGTCTCCGGCCACCGAGAGCAAAGGGAAGAGGAAGGTAATGGAGGAGCCGCAGCCAGAGGAAACTGTGTCAGCAACAGGTGCAGAGGTCCCACAAGAGGAGAAAGGAAAAGGAAAAGGAAAAGAAAAGGTTGAGGGAACGTCTTCCAAGCGCCAATGGACACTAACTGCAGAAACCACCCTCGAAGCATCTGAAGAAGAAGGTATTTCCACTAGGTCTTCACTTCAAGCTGAGATAATTTTGGAAGTGGGCAAGATCATGTTTCCACAGTATGTGGATTTTCACGACCATGATATGACTTCAAGATATCCTGAATTTGTTGAGCTATTTAAATTTCAAAAATGGAAGAAGTTTCTGGGTAAGCAAAGAGTTTATTACCCTAGACTTGTTGCTGAGTTCTACAATAATCTAAATTTTGACTGAGTACAACTCAAAATTTGGTCTAGTGTCAATGAGACAAAGATTGAAATTTCTAGGCATTCCCTCCATAAAACATTTAGAATTCCAGAAAAAGGGGTCGTAGAAGGAGAATTTAAATATAATCATCATGGGGCTTACTCCCTTCTTACAGAGTTGCCTAGTAACCCCAGAGACAAAAATCAGACAAAACTGACTCAGCTTAATGCGAACAAGATCTCTTCATCAAAGAGGTTATTTCACCACATTCTCACAACCATGATAACACCTCAAATTGGAGGAAGATGAAGGATAACTGAGTCTCAAAGATTTATACTGTTTTGTCTGTTCAAAAAGATCAAGGTATGTTTGCGAGACATAATGATTCAGATTATGGGCACATACAGAGAGTCTAGGAGAAGCCTACTCTATGCTGCCCATTTGACTGCCGTGTTCAAGAAGATGAATATCTCCTTGGAAAATGAGACTTCAAAAGAGATCCCAAAAGTGAATGTATACAATATGGATTTCATTAATAAATTCATGAAGTTGAGATAGATTCAAGTGAAGGATATTTCCTCTGTCAGTCAAGTAAAGGATCAATCAGAAAATGATATTCCTTCAGGGAAGAAGAGTAAGATTTGAGTTGAATCACTGACAGAACAACACCCCACAAGTGTACAAGATGCTATTTTAGAACAGCCTTCTCAAGTCCCTCAAGAAGAAATTCATCCTGTGACAGCTAAAAGGGAACATATAATGATGGAACAACAAGAAGATATCATTGCTGAATAGACCTTGCAGCCACACGGTGAGGGTCAGTCAAGATAGCTTTATATGGAAATACAGTGTCAGGGGGAGGATCAGCCTGCAACAGATGAACATGTACCTGATCAGCAGGTGCACAATATTGGTGAAATAGAAGTTGTTGATGAAGGAATTCCTAAAGTGCAATAAATGGAAGTAGACACAGATGTAGTTCTTGCAGTACATCATCTTAGAGATCTACAGCTGGAACAAGAAGTTCATGACCTGAACTTAACTGATGAACAAATTATATAGCAATTGGATCAGCATATTGATGAGTTGTTTGATCACTTTGGATAGTAGTCTCAGCAACAAGTAGATGATCAGCCTGAACAAAGATTTGTGCAGCAAAGAGAGGTAGAAGTTTAGGAAGAGCTGAGAGTAGAAGAGGTTCAGGAAGAGCAACCTCAAGAAGCCCAAGAAGCTGAGGTAGTACTCTCACAGGAACAATATCTAGGTTTTGCTCCTGTATATGGACCTCATCATGGGCCACTTACTACTTTTGGAATTCAGCCTCCTTTGTCTCCTGAAGAGACATTCAATTCCCTAGAATTTTAACCATCAAGTACAGGTAGTAATGGCTCAGGACCACAAATTACAGAGATGTTTACAACATTGGTAAACCTCATTATGAGTCAAGGAACAATGATGAATGTCCAATTCATGCACGTGCACTCAGTCATTCAGAGACTTGATGCCAGGATGCTACACTTAGAACAGACTGTGAATAGTCAATGGATAAAATTTGTATATGACAAGCACAAGTCTTACTTAAAATTGCATGGTGTATTGGATTCTTTACTGACAGTGTGTCAGCAAGCTGGAGATATCTTGGGCAAACTGCAAGACACTCATACTACATCTTTTGAAAAACTCACTCAAACTATTCACCACTCTTATGATATCAAGATAGCTCTTGAACTTGTAAAGATTCATATGAACATACTAAAACAAGATCAGCAGGAGCTCAATCAGAAAATTGACTCTATATATGATAAACTACATGGGAGTGTCAAACAACTTGGAAACACATATGGAAAACTAGATATAGTTCAGACACAAGTTCAGAACTTAGCTAACAATTTGAAAACTGTTGTCACTAAACAAGCCACCAGCTCCTCTACTTTTATGGCTGATATACACAACCAGTAGACCTCACAAATAGAAAATCTGGGCAGCCTGATGCAAAACTTGTTTGTGGATATGACAACTATTGTCAAAGAGCTTCATGCCTCAGTCAAGCAGAATGATCAGAAAGTGATGGCTAAGTTTGCAGCACTTGGAACTAAAGTTGAAAGAATTCCATATCCAAGGGCAATACCTCTACGGGGTAGTTCTTGCAGCACTCCACCCGGAGGAAGCGGAAGCTCCAGAGGTACCAATTCTGGCCGAACAGGTATTGCTGATGTCTAAGAGTCCTCTAATTGCTTTTGATAATGACAAAGGGGGAGAATTTTTGGTCATGTATGCCAGTTCATAGTTGATAGTTTGGAGGAACAGATGCTGATGCTGAGCAGATACTGACTGATGCTGATATGTTGATATGTTTCTGATGTTTTTGTTGTAAAAATGCTCTGAATTAGATTCTTTTGTCTATTGAGATAATTAATCAAAAAATCAATTTATTTTTCTTACTGTACATAGAAATGTCATTACTGCATATTGCATATTTGTGTTGAATGCATATTTGTGTTGAATGTTACAATTGCTATGCATGTAAGTGAATAAATTCCGTGATGAAGAATGATTGTTTAATTCATTGACTGTTTTGATCATACATGACTCATAGTTGTCATCATCAAAAAGGAGGAGAGTGTTGGAACCCTGGTTTTGAGAATGACATTCTTTGAGTCATGTTAAGATTGGAATGCATATATATATACCTAATTCAAAACTCATCTATGTCAGTCAGCACCTAGGTCGTTGCAAGTTTATGTTTATGCATTCATATAGGTCTGTGCATACATTGTGAGTCTTCATGCAAGGATGGCATATAGGTCAATGCATATTTTACGTGTCTAAGGATAGCAAATAAGTCAGTGCATTTTTATCTTCTTATGCATATCAGGTCCGTGCATATTCTCATCAGCATGTAGGTCGGTGCAGTCTTTATGGAATGCATATGCAGTCGGTGCATATTTTACCTTAAGTCTATTAAGGTCAGTGCACGCCTCTGAAGTAATGCACACAAAGTCGATGCATTTCTATCTGCAGAATGCACATGAAGTCGGTGCACAATTTTCCTTTACACTTCTGGAAGAATAAGGCCGGTGCAATCATCGCCTCTCTACACATATAGTCAGTGCACATCATGCGTGATTGCACACCAGGTAAGTGCATGTTCTGATGTGTGTACATAAGGTCGGTGCAGTTTTTGCCTCGAGCATGTAGAAGTCAGTGCATTCTATGCATAGGGTAGAACAAGTCGGTGCATACTCTGTCTTTTGTAAAATAGGTCCGTGCATTTTTCATCTTAAGTGTATAACGGTCGGTGCAACTCTTCCATCATGCTTGAATAGGTCGGTGCAATTTTTGTTGCTGCACGCATGCAGGGGTCGGTGCACGTGTGTGTCTCATGCATACAGAAGTCGGTGCACTCCTGATGACTACTTGTATAGTCGATGAACGTTTTAACATACACATACAAAAGTCAGTGCACTTTCTGCATTCTTCGCATTAGGGTCGGTGCAATTTTTATCTTCGCATGAAAGGGTCGGTTCACATATTCATCTTATGCATACAAAGGTCAGTGCACGTTTTGTCACGCCCCGAGCTCGGAAGGAACCCGGAGTGCATGACGAGTTTATATCGATCATGTCAATCAGAGTGTTAGTGTATTCGACACAAAAATAGAGTGCGCAAAAGTAAAGATAACCCAATCCTTTAATTCAATTATAACCTCAAAGTATTACTATTACAATTCATCTTGAAAGGAATACTAAGACTCAATAAAAGAAAAGTACAAGGAATGACTCAAGGAAATTGAAAGACAAGTCTAGACGACGCTTGGATAGATGGATGTAGCTCTAGTCTCTTCACTCTTGACCTTCCCCATCCGATTGAGTCTCGTCATTGGACTTACTTGAAAAATAGAGGAAAACACTGAATGAGCGAACACTCAGTAGGAATTATATCTCAAGTGCTAGCTAGCTTTAAGTAGATTACAAGTTACATGAATGCAGTATAGCTATGCATGTTTGCGTAAAACGATAAGAGAGAGGATGTATATCATGATAGAGAATGTGTATCCAAGAGATATTTGAATGAACTAGCATGTCTTTCAAGAATTCATGTCAATAGTGATCAAGGCATTCAAGCAAGTACGTTTATCAAGTCATGTCAAGAATTGGCTATCATATTTCAAGCAAGTAACAATAAATACCCTTTCTGGGTCACGCAAGTCATGTCATGTCAAGTTAAGCACGAGATTGTGCAATGTCAACGAGAATAACAAGCACTTCGGTGCAATGCCACACCATGATCATTACAACTCCCAAGGGCACTAGTACTTTCGGGTGCTCCTCCCAGGACCAGATCGGGCCCTTATATGCATAGGCATTAACCATGTATTTTGACACCCACTATAGTTATAGCCAATATAGAATTCCAAAGGGATTCAAGCTTGTAGGAACTTTAGGGTAGATCATAGAGATTACGATTTCAATCATGATACGTAAGGATGGTAATAACGGTGTAACCACGATTAACGGTAAAACTAGGTGGAAACGGCCCCCTAGATAGGTGCCATGATATTAAGAATAAGCGCTCATATAGAAATGGTCGCTCGTTCTTGTACATGATAAGGTAGATAGAATTAGCATCCCCAAGTATGGCACACAATTCTTAAAGGATATAAATGGTATGGATTGCCCATCCCATTATTTCAAGAATATTCTCAAGACATCCTGACGATATATCATGAGGGCCGGTATACCATGTTTCTATGGCATTTAAAAAGTGTCATGGGTTTTTATGGTACAACCAGCTCAATCGGCCTTGAGGGAATCCAAGGTATCGAGGAGACTTACGGAGGTCTCTATGACTAACTCACCAATTCGATGGAACGGAATGTCCGACGGAGGGCTCGTATGTCACCGAGAATTAGTGGGGTAATCGATAAATCACCGAGAAATGTGGGACTGTACTCACGGCTTGGAATATAGTGCCTAGTGTGTACCCCATTGAAAGGTGTACATGAAATCAATAGAAAACATATATAACAGAAAATGGCGCCTGGGTACTGGTCGCTATTTCTTAAATAGCGACTGGGGTGCAGCCACTATATTATCGAAATGCGCCTGTGACCCAGCCGTGTCCTTTAAATTCCATTTCCAGTTTTTAACGTAAACAAAATCTGGAATTTGTATAGCCTTTCAATACATCATTATGTTCTGGATTAAATAGCGCCCATGTCGCAGCCATGTTTTAAAAATAGCGCCCTAGGTCAAGTCGTGTTTCAAGTCTGTGTATATTGTGATTAGTGCCCTGATTCCAGTCGCCTGTCAATAGATTGCACCCAACTTATAGGCGTGATATTAAAATAGCGCCCATGCTTCAGGCATTGTTTAGTCCGGTGCAAATTTCAGGAAATGGTTCACATGGTCATGTAGAGGAAAATAAGGGGAATCATGTCATGTACGTATTAAGCTAAGTAGATTTCAAGATGTCAAGTTATTAAATTTTAAACATGCTGATTTAATTATTCAGTTTATGAAAGTGGCGACTGCCAAGCGGTCGCGCCTTAAGAATAGCACCCAAGCATGGGTCCCTATTTCACTATAACTTTCAAAAATAAAATAGAACGCTATTAAATCATGGAAAAAAGAGTCTAAATGTATGCATGAACTTATATATTTATCAATTGGGCTAAGACTTGAGAAAATCTACCTTGTTGATTGAGTTTAGGTTGTTATGATCAAGGAACAATGATGATGTGCTGTTGCAATAAGAATAGAAGCAGCTGATGATCGTTTGAAGAGGACTTCCTCCCTTGGTAGTGATAGAATCACAAGACTAATGCTTCAGAATGGAGAAACTCTCTCCCAGTTATAGCATCAACCGAGGAGGCAGCTTCAATATGTTTCAGCAGCAGTAATCAGGAGGAATAGAAGATATATGCAAGCAGTAGTAAGAATTAGGAAGATGAAGCAATAATCTTCTTAGCAGAAGACCACCAGCCTCCACGTTAAGTTCTTGCAAGAAGAGAATGATAATTGTAGTAGCTAAGTATTAAACGTGTTGGGGGGTTCGAGTAGGGTATTTATAGGGTTTTGGAGTTAAAGTTTGAGTTCGATTGGGACTTTAATCCTTATAGTATATGTCATATTAGTATTAGGATTTCTCCTTTTAAACCCTTCTAAAACACAACTGAAGAGGCGAGACCTCGCGCGGGTCCTGAGCGGACGAGGGATCACCAGATTATGAACTGCAAGATAAGGAAATGGATCAGGGGGCCCAGGGATGAGTCCCTGGGGAAAAACCCTCCGATGCTTAAGTCATTAGAGCTATGGTGGGAGCAATAAAGGGGGGAAGTAGCTTCTACGCGAGATCCCTCTCCACCATAAGGGTGAAGTGGTTCCTGCTCAGGAGTTTTGAGCGTGTGGTTGCCCTTACCTTTCACCAGAGGGTATCCTTCATTTAAATAGTGCACCGTCTTCAGGAGTCCTGTAAGTCGTGGGGTTTCAGGCGGGAGTTACGTCTTCAACGTGAGCTCTTAACTACCTCATCGTGGGATCTTTATCGCCATGGGGATGTGGAGTCCTTTATCCCCTTAGATTCCTGCTTACAGAAAACTCCTAACGGCTGCATGGATAAGCAATCGTCGGCCGTTCCGAGCTCAGAGATGCCAGCCCTTATCCTGGGCGGTAGGCTTAGCTCGGACGAAGATGGGTCGGATCGGTTGGCACGCGCCTTCCTCTCCCCGGTGGAGAGATGGATCGAGCGTAGACCTTTCCTGTGACCTGACCGATGCTCGGGCCTCCCGAGCCTAAGGGCCGCCTAGGAAGGTGGTATCCCCGAGTGAACTTTTATTGGGCTTTTAGTCAGGAGTGGGCCCAGTGGGCTGTCACTCGGGCGAGCGGGGCCTTGTTGGGCCCGGATGGGCCTAGTTCGGCTACTCTTCAAGTGGGCTACAGAAATCCCCCTCTCCACTTGTCCCCCTCCTACTCCCGAGCCAAAGTAGGCTCGGAAGAGTAGTTCATTTAGGGTTTAGGACCAGCATGGCTCGGGTGGGTGGAGATCTGGCGGTACTATGAAACCACGTGTCGTGGTCATCTGGGCCTGTAATAATTGTAATCCTGACGGATTTGAAATGAAGGGGCCCCCTTTTCTCGGAGGTCGGAACGACGTGCCGCCTCCCGCGTGGGTTTATAGGCGTTGGGTGCTGGTTGTCATCCCAAACTCTTTCCGTCATTAGGGTTTTGGCTCTCCTTCGCTTCTTACTTTTGGAGCTCTTCGATGCGCCGAGAGGGCACGGCGGAGGAGCAGAAACTTGCGGCGGCGTTTGAGGAGTTGGCGGAGATAACTGCGGAGGCGGTCCGGCAGCTTCCTCCTCCCCCGGCATCTTCGGGGTCCCGAGAGAGTTCTTCCTCAAGTTCTTCCTTGAAATCCATGACGGGCCAGCGTTCAGGTACCGAGGTGTGGGTGACGAGCCGGTGGTGAGAGCGCCGGTCCCGAACTGCAGCGAGTTGGGGGAAGCCGATGTGAAGAGGCTAGAGCATCAGTTTTGCCTGCCTCACAAGTATAGCTTCGCCCCAGCTGCTCCGCACGAGACGAGTTTGGATTCTCGTACTGGCCATATCTGTACCTTCCTCTTGGCGTGGAAGGGCGGATTCCACCTTCCCTTCGAGCCATTCGTCCTCACGCCCCTCAGTTTTTTTCAGTTGGCACCCATCGAGCTGGTGGCCAACTCCTATCTCCTCTTTTCTGCCTTTCGCATGCTCTGCCGCCAATGAGGGATTCCCCCTTCCTTGGACCTCTTCCATTATTTCTTAGAATTGAAGGCGCATCCGTCAGACGGGAAGGGTTTTTACTTTATCCAGGCGAGAGGAACAGGAGTTGCGTCTCCTTGGCGGCGAAGGATTCTTCGCATAAGGTGTGGAAGACGCAATTCTTCTGGGTGGGGATAATCTCGGTGGAGGAAACCTGGAGGTGCCAAGTAATCCCAAATTTTCACCCGAATATCCCTCCCAGGCAGGATGAGTTCCCCCCACATGTGGAGGAATATGCTGCCATCTTGCTGAAGCACCGCCAGTCCACCGAGGAACTGGTCACGTCGGTGAATATCGAGTGGTGTCTTCTTACGCGGCTGCACCTGTCGGGGTCAGGTGTCGCAAGCTAGGTTCTCCTTCGGATGTGAGGGGTCACTTTTCTTCTTCTGACCATATTTTTCTCTTGTGCAGACACCAGGCGGTCTCCGTTGGAGGATCCCGCTGAGGTGGTAGACCTTTGCGATGATTCGGCTGCCGACGAGCCGGGCGTCCCTGAGGGTCGCCCCCAAGCCCGAGATAAGGGCAAGGGGGTGGCCTCAGGGGGGACTTCTCGGTCGCGTGGAGCGAAGCGTAAGGACCCCGTAGAGGGCATGTTGTGGGACGCCGTGAAGGCGAAGAAGCGGGCCAGGAAGGCTGGGACCGCCCCCGCTGCCGGAGGTGATTTTGGCTCGGCGGCACTCCCCTCTCCCGAGTGAGATAGGGCCGACCCTATCGCGTCAGCTCTCCCATCTGTCGAGTGAGAGGGGGCCGAGGAGGCCAGGGGCGCTCCGGGGGGTGATGATGATGGATTGGCTCTCCCCTCGGTGGGAACAGAGGGGGGCGAAGTTGAAGAAGCCGCAGCTGGAGCTGGGGCGTCGGTCGGTACCTCGGGAGGTGGCGCGCGGGCCGGGTCGGTCGAGGTCGGGTGTTCGCCTGCGGAGGCGTCGTAGCCCCAACCGACCGTGGTGCGTGGAGCGACCCAGTTCGCAGCTCGATCAGGGCCACCCGGGGAGACGGCAGATGTGGATAGGGTTCCCATGCCAGTGGCTCTGGAAAGGCTCGGCATCTCGAGCACTTTGTACCAGATTTGTCGCGGTGTAGCCACGAGGGTAAAAGGGGGAGACAGGCGTCACTCCCCGCCCGGGGTTCTCAACCTAATTATGGAGGGCGGCCTGATTGTGGCCCAGATGGGGGTTACGATGGCGGAGACCTATGCTCGGTCAGAGTCAGAGCGATCGAAGCTTGCTTGAACCCTCGGAAGGTGCGAAAGGAAGCTAGCCCGACTCTCTGAGGAGCATGAGGGGCTCCGGCGGGAGTTCTCCACAATCAGAGAGTTGTCGCGGTCGAGCCGGCTGGAGGTTGGAGCACTGACCGAGCAGCTATACAAGGCCCGGGAATCGCTCGAGAGGAAAAGTAAACTCCTTGACGAGGAGCGTCTTCTTCGCGTTGAGCTGGATGGCCGTTGGGAAGCCGAGCGCGCCGAGCTGGTGGATCGGGCGGAGGCAGCGGAGCGCCTTCGGTTGGAGGCCAAAGCCGGCCGAGCTGAGGTGGAGGAGAGATCGGCTGAGGCTGAGGAGTGGGTGGCCGAAGCTTTGTGGAAGTTGGCCGAGGCAGAGAAGTGGTCGGCGGAGGTCGAGGAGCGGGCAGCCGAGGCCGAGTGGAGACTAGCCGAGGCGGAGCGGGAGAAGGCCGAGCTCGCTGGTAGGGTGGGACTGGCCGGGGTGGAGGCGATCGAGCAATACAAACTCTCAGAGGCCTACCGGGTCGACCTACAGGAAGCCGCCCTTCCCTACTACGAGTCAGCACTTCGTCGAGGCATCCGCAAGGGGTTCAAGCTGGGTTACCGTCAGGCGGCAGCTTATGCCGGGGATCAGGATTCTGGGATCGACTTCCCCTCTGGCCAATGTTATGACTCGTACTTGTCGTCTTCCATTTCATCTGCGTCGGGCGAGGGAGATCTGGAGGGCTCTTCTCCTGAGGGGTCGCCAACTCCGGCTGCCTCGGGAGGGCTCGCGACTGAGGCAGTTCCCGCCCAGGCGGGGTTAGTGCCAGGGTCGGCCGTCACCGAGGGTACCGGGGGCAGCCCACCCGAGCCTCCCACCTCCGAGCTTGAAGAAAGGCCGGAGGCCTGATGTATCGTCCTGTTTTATCTCGTTCCTTTGTTTGTCTCTTTCTCTTTTCAAGAAAGGACTTCCTCTTTTTTTAAGGCAATAAATAAAATCTTACTTGCTTCTTGCTGTCCTTGCCGTGATTTGGTCAGCGTATCTATAGTAGTTAGAAAGGACCGATACTTTCTATGTAGATCTCGCGTGATGGTTGGGTGATCCCCTGACAGGGCGCCCTTCCGCTTTCTCATGCTTTGAATGCCTGGCCGCTTCGTGTATCCCGCTGGGGCGGAAGATGAGAAGTTTGCGGTGACCGTTCATAGGGGAAAATTCCTTTGGCATGTTTTCGAGGAGAGAATCATTTAAGGCGAGTAGCCTCCCTTTGCCTATAAAAAGACTGAAGGGCGTCCCTTCCTCTCCACCACTTAGGGTTTTCCCTGACAGTCTTTCCTCATTCTTTCATCACGTAGCATTGTGCCGTTGTATTCGGAGCATGGAGGACGTTCCGGAAGATGAGGCTACCGACGACGGGGGGCAGAGAGTTCTTGCTGCTTCGGATTTGGAGAGGGTTCGGCGGTCGATGTTCGGAATTGAAGAGGGTTTGACGTACGGAGGCACATCATCTTCCCTCTATCAGTTCGGGCGGCGCTTGCAGGGGGGTGAGACGGAGGACGGATGGGGGCATCAGACGTCCCTACCGCCCGTCCCTTCCTGCTCGCTTCACGGATGGGAGGAGGGAGCCAACTAAGCTCCCTTCCTCTGGGCCTTCCCCTGCCTCCTCGTCCAGCTCTGCTGGTTTCTTTTTCTTTCTTGTAGCCTCTTTTTCCCTCTTCTGCTCTGCTCCTGCTTTCTTTCACTCTTCGGAGGGTGCCTGCACTCTCTTTCTTCCAAAGAGTTTACAGGTTGGAGGGGACTTCCATATGCATTCCCTCCCCCCTTCCTCTTCCAAGTTTAACTTGGAAGGTAGCCTTCCTCTTCTCTAATCCCTCGATCACCTTTGTCTCGAGCTACCCGAGCCAACAGGGTCAACTATCCTTTATCCGAGCCCGTTTCTACACCAGGCAGAGTCAGTGGCTGGACGCAGGAAGGTCATCCGAGTCAGCCGAGCGATGGGCTCATATGATGGCGGCATATGTATTTTCTACTTTTTTCGACATATATTTTCTTGGCTTCGGCCTTCCTGATGTACAAGTTTGAATAAAGGAAGGGAAATTTGTTTTATTCTATGTTGCTTACACACTGTTTGGTATTCAGAAATAGAACTTGCGTAGCGTAGTCGCGTTCCAGGCCCGAGGGATGGGCTCTCCTTCCATCGTAGATAACCGGTAAGCTCCTTTCCCAAGCGTCTCGACCACTCGGTAGGGGCCTTCCCAATTAGGGGATAGCTTGCCCACCGCCTCAAGTGGTCGAGAGGCTTCGGCTTTTCTGAGAATGAAGTCTGTTGTGTCCCTGAGGTCATTTGAGTCATTCTGTGGTCCCTTGGGTCATTCGACATCATTCTATGGTCATATGCATTCTATGGTATTCTTGGTTTTGATAATGGCTAAACACTATTAGTCATTGATATCTTCCACTCTCATGTGATTGACATATGTGCTGTTGTGTTCATGACAGATATGAAAATGAATGGACAAGTGAAAGCTCAATGTAGCGCCCCTTGCGGGGGTTTCCGGTGGCGGAGCCCCCGGAACAAAAATTTGATTGAAGACTCAATAATAAAATCTTCAAGACTGTCAAGGGCGATGCCACAAACATGCATGGGCTGCTAATGGAGTTGAACGACGGAGCTGAAGCGGATAACGGACCAACCCGGGCAAGCCCGGAATCAGCCCAGTTGGCGGTCGACCGCCAGCACAGGGGCGGTCGATCGCCCCAGCCAGCATCCGCCAGTCTGCAGTCTTTCAGCTGGCGGTCGACCGCCAGCCAGTGGCGGTCGACCGAAATTCCCAGGGATCACCCGAATGCAAGTTTTACAGTAGCGGTCGACCGCTAGGAGCTGCAGGTCGACCGCCAGTCCCGAGCCTTCAATGTTGACTTTGTTTCCAACTTCAAAAAGGGCCATTCAACATGGATTTGTTTAATCCAAAAGTCACTTAAACACCCACAAATTGGGGATCTGGTCTGAGGCTTGTCTATAGACCATTCAAGGTCTATAAAACCAATACAAGAGGGTTGGAAACCCTAATGCTTCAAGGCTTCAAGAGAGATCAAGGGAGGCCATTTTCGAGGTACTGTAGCACCTCCGTGAACAGTACTTCGGGCTGGAGTTCTTCATCCATCCAAGGTGTTTCAAGGTGAGATCTGAAGCAACCAACCTCCACCAAAGCTAGAAGCACTCAAGGATAAGAAGGGTGATCAAAGGAAGCCACAAGGAGGGTGTTTCAAGAAGGAAATCAAGCTACTCCGGGAAGAAGTTCTTCATCAAATCTTCTAGTGATTGAAGCTACTTCAAGAGGAAATCAACTTCAAGCCAAGTGAATCATCAGATTCAAGCTCCAGCAAACTCAGACAAGATCTTTTCTCTTTGAACATATTTCATATCTTGTTTGAGTATTTTCATATCTTGTTCTTTTCCATTTCATTCAAACATTTGGAACTGAAGATCGTCCCTACCTGTGGTTAGTAGGAAGGCAATCGGAAGCTGTCCGATCTGCGGTGTTGACGTCCCTACCAACGGTTAGTAGGAAGGCAATCGGTGGTCTTTCTGATTTGCGGTTCAGTGCGTGGCACTAGTGAAACCTCACCGGATTTGGTGAGGGGTGGACGTAGGACTGGGGATTCAGTCCGAACCACCTTAAAATCTCGTGTGTTGTGGTTTGTTTGTGTGTTTGTTTTGTTATAGATGCATGCTTAGGTTCGAATCGATATATTAGTAATCATCTTGCTAAGCAAATCGCCATGTCTTTCGTTTAGCTAGTTATATTCCGCTGCAATTTATTCCATCTAGCTATATAGAGGGCTGTATTGCAAAAAGAGGGGTAGATCTATTCACCCCTCCCCTCTAGATCTGCTGTCCACTACATAACAAGTGGTATCAGAGCCTAATCTCTCATTATGGGGTGCAACGACCTTGAGGGAAATGGTGGATCAGCGTCTAAGGGTTATTTACCTGAGGGACATTCTATGAATAGGCCTCCTTATTTCACTAGATCTAATTATCCCTATTGGAAACATCGTATGCAGGTGTTCATTCGCGTCCAAGACTACGAACTTTGGCGTGTGATCAGCAAAGGTCCGTATGAGCTTACGGATAATGAGGACTTGTGGACCAAAGAACAAATACGGCAATCCACCGTCAACTGGAGTGCTAAACATATCATGCAATGCTCACTCCATCCAGTTGAATTCTCAAGAGTAGCCACCTGCGCAACTGCGAAATTGATGTGGGATAAGCTAGAGGTAATCTACGAAGGAACCTCTCAGGTACGAGAAACAAAAGCCAATATTTTAGTTTCTGAATATGAAATGTTCCGCATGAAGCCTGATGAGTCAATTCAAGATATGTATGCTCGCTTAACTATGCTTACTAATAGTTTAACTGATTTGGGAAAGAAATATACAGAGCAAGAACTTGTAAGAAAAATTCTTAGATCATTAACTCCAGCATGACACACGAAGGCAACCGTTGTTGAAGAATCAAGAGATCTCGCAACCACCAAGGTAGATGAACTCATAGGGTCATTAATGACCTATGAGATCAACCTCAAGAACAAAGAGTCTGAGACACCTAAGAAGAAGTCCCTAGCTCTTAAAGCTGGACCCAGCCGTCAAGATACTTCTGATGAAGGTGAAGATTCGGGAAGTGAGTGAGATGAGGATGACGTAGCCATGCTCACACGTAAGTTCAAGAAATTCCTGAGAAAGGAAGGTAAGAGCTTCATGAGAGGAAGGTCAAAGGTAAGAAATGGTTTCAAATCTAATTCTGAAAACTCTAAGAAATCTAACAAAATCATTTGCTATTCTTACAATAAACCAGGACATTTCAAGAATGATTGTCCCGACAGATTCAGAAAAGCTGATAAATGGAAGGGCAAGAAGAAGAACAAGGCCATGGTGTCCACATGGAGCGACGAAGAGGAAAGTGGTGACGGAACTAGCTCCTCGGACAAAGAAAAAGAAGATTTCTGCCTCATGGCCAAAGGTGACGAAGAATTTAAGGTCAATTCTCCATTTGAAGATTATACAATTGATGATTGGGAGGATGCATATATACAACTCATGGAAAAATATGAAATGTACAAAAAGGAAAATAAATCATTGAAAAAGAAAATCAATTCTTTTGTGCATGATCATGACAAGGATGATAAGAATGCTCTACTTGAAACTGAAATTGAAGATCTTAAGAAAATGATTGAGGATTTGGAAGAAGGAAGAAAAGAAATGGCTGACTTGGAAACTGAAAATGAAAACTTGAGAAATGAGATTGACAGCATGAAACTTAAAATGCAAACCTATGAAAAGGATAGCAAATTAAGCAATGAGAAGTATGAAGCTGTCAAACATGTCAACACTCAACTCTTGCAAAACATTGAAAACTTACAAAAAGAATTGAAGGATAAATAACAATCCTTGGAAAATTTCGTGGATGGAAAAGAAAACCTAGATGCTTTTCTAGGTACTAGGATGAATTTCAACAAGGAAGGGTTGGGTTTTGAACCAACAAACAAAAGGCCAATTGGGCTAAAAATAGTCACATTTGTCTCATCTTCCGAAGCCTCCACCTCAAACATAACTCCCACACAAAACCAGCAAAAACAAAAGGAGAAAGGAAAAGAAAAGATTGAAGGGGGAGTCACCAACATTCCCAAAAAGCCTGTCCAAAGATCTAAGAAAGGTCGACCTTCCCCACAGCATAGGTCAACACATTCTTGGCCATTGCATGCTCAATCTTCCAGATATCACCAAAACTAGATTGCACATTTATATAGGCCAACACCACCATACTTTTGGAGAAATTATGATTCATGTGTTCATCAATCCTATAACTTTCAATCTCCTAGGTGGCAGAACAATCACTCTCAACCTAAAAATAACCAATGGCCACAATGGGTTAAGAAGCCAACTTCATCAAACTTTCAAAAATTCCAACCAAGAACCTCTAAACAGAAAATGAATGTCAAAGTTGAAAAGAAAAACCAAATCCCTGCTCCAAGCAAACAAAACATGAATGTTAGAAAAGTCTGGATTCCAAAAGAAATGGTTTCATGCTTTAAAAATTTGAAGAGTATGATGGGACCCAAATTTGGTTGGATTCCAAACACATTTGCTTAATTGCTTGTGTAGGAGTGTCTTGCAGCCATACATAACAAGTGTTACCTTGATAGCGGCTGTTCAAGACACATGACCAGAGACAAATGAAAATTTTGTCTCTTGCAGGAAAAGGAAGGAGGGCATGTCACATTTGGAGGGAACAACAAAGAAAAAATCATTGGAACAGGTAATGTGGGTAAGAACCTCTCTAACTCCATTGGAAATGTGTTGCTAGTTGAAGGTTTGAAATATAACCTACTAAGCATAAGTCAATTGTGTGATAAAGGTCACAAAGTGTTGTTTGATTCTCATGAATGTAAAATCTTTGAACCAAAATCTGACAAGGTAAAATTTTCTGATAAGAGAGTCAACAATGTTTACCTGATTGACTTAGATGATCCTGCTTATTCAAACCTTTGTCTTGCTGCACCAAAATTTGAAATTGCATGGTTATGGCATCGTAGACTAGGACATGCTAGCTACAATGTCTTGCATAAACTCTTGAAGTATTCAATGGTGAAAGGTCTGCCAAAACTATCCTTTAAACAAGAAAATAAATTGTGTGATGCATGTGCCCTAGGTAAACAAACTAGAAAATCATTCAAGGGAAGATCTGAAAATACATCATCCAAACCACTCGAGCTAATTCATATGGACTTGTTTGGTCCAACCAGAACTGCTAGTTTAAGTGGTAGAAAATATGGATATGTCTTGGTGGATGACTTTTCTAGGTTCACATGGGTTTTCTTTCTCACACATAAGAATGATGCTTTTGACGAGTTTCAGGCACTCTACATGAAGATAAAGCAGGACGATGAGTTTAAAATTTCCAAGATTCAATCTGATCATGGTGGTGAATTTGAAAATACTGATTTCTATAATTTTTGCAGGGCTGAAGGCATTTCACACCGATTCTCTTCACCAAGAACGCCGGAGCAAAATGGTATAGTTGAAAGAAGAAACCGAACACTTGTAGAGATGGCAAGAACCATGCTTGCTGAACGGCAACTTCCAAGGAGATTTTGGGCTGAAGCGGTAAATTCGACATGTTACATTATCAACCGCTCTATGTTAAGGCCACACACCAAAAAGACTCTTATGAGTTACTGAAAGGTAAAAAGCCTTCTCTCTCACATATGAAAGTGTTTGGGTCAAAATGCTTCATCCACAACAATGACAAAAGAGACTTAGATAAATTCAAGCCCAAGAGCGATGAAGGTATATTCCTTGGATATTCTGATAGATCTAGGGCTTATAGAATTTATAATATCAAAAGTCAAACTGTGGAAGAATCATCCCATGTTTCCTTTGATGAATATCATGATTCTAACAATGATAATTCTTGCAGGAAAAACGATGAAGATGGGGAATTCCTAAGCATAAAGGACAAGAGTGATCCTCCACAAGAAGAAATAAAAGAAGATGGTGACCTTGCTGAATCAAGCAATGCAAGGATTCAAGCTCCAATAGAAGGTAATGATGCTACAAATATTCGAATTCTTAAGGATCATCCTTTAGAAAATGTCATTGGTAGCTTGAATGACCCACCTAGAACAAGGTCACATTTTAAAATTGTGGAAGAATTAGGTCAACTTGCTCTTGTCTCGCAGCATGAACCCAAAAATATTGATGATGCTTTAAAAGATGAAAACTGGATAAATTACATGCAAGAAGAGCTAAACCAGTTTGAGAGAAACAAAGTTTGGCATCTAGTTTCTAGACCTTCATCACAATCTGTGATAGGCACTAAATGGGTCTTTAGGAATAAACTAAGTGAGGATGACAAGATAATAAGAAATAAGGCTAGATTGGTGGCTCAAGGGTATAATCAAGAGTTTGGGGTAGACTTTGATGAATCTTATGCCCCATTTGCTAGACTCGAAGCCATCAGAATTTTACTTGCCTTTGCATGCTCCATGCTCCCTTAGAATAAAGCTGTATCAAATGGATGTCAAAAGTGCTTTCTTGAATGGCTTGATCAAAGAAGAAGTCTATGTTGAGCAGCCCCCTGACTTTGAGAATTTTAACAATGTAGATTTTGTATACAAGCTAGACAGGGCACTTTATGGACTTAAGTAAGCACCAAGAGCTTGGTATGAGAGACTAAGCTCGTTCCTCATTGAAAAAGGGTACACACGAGGTAAGGTAGATCAAACACTTTTCACCAAGAAGCAAGGTAAAAACATCTTGATTGTTCAAATTTATGTTGATGACATTGTGTTTGGTTCTACAAAATCTAAATGTGTGAGGAATTTGCTAACCTCATGACTAGCGAATTTGAGATGAGCCTAATGGGAGAACTTCAATTCTTTCTCGGTTTGCAGATCAACCAAGGAGAAGATGGTTGCTTCATAAGTCAAGCCAAATACATTAAGGAGCTGCTGAAAAGATTTGACATGACTAACAGTAAAATCATTGCAACTCCTATGAGCACCACAACATCACTGGATTCGGATGAAAATGGTAAATTAGTGGATGCAAAGATCTATAGAGGTATGATTGGCTCTTTGCTTTATTTGACTGCATCCCGACCAGATATCCAGTTTAGTGTATGTCTTTGTGCTAGATTTTAAGTTAGTCCTAGAGAATCCCATTTGACTGCCGTCAAACGTATTCTTCGATATCTTGCCGGCACTCAAGATTTGGGATTGTGGTATCCGGCATCATGTGATTTATCTCTTATATCTTATTCTGATGCGGACTACGCTGGATGCAAGCTGGATCGCAAGAGTACTAGTGGCTATTGCCAGTTTCTAGGCGGGTGTTTAGTTTCTTGGGCCTCCAAGAAACAACACTCGGTTGCCCTCTCAACTGCGGAGGCAGAATATGTTGCTGCGGGGAGGTGTGGCACCCAAGTGTTGTGGATTAAACACCAACTCCAAGACTACTTGGTGGATCTTGGTTGTGTCCCGATTCTGTGTGATAACACTAGTGCTATCAACCTTGCAAAAAATCCAGTCCAGCACTCTAGGACAAAGCATATTGAGATTAGGCATCACTTCATTAGAGACGAGGTCAGTAAGAAAAATTTTGAACTGCATTTTGTTGATACTCTAAATCAAATTGCTGATATTTTCACCAAGCCCTTGTGTAATGACAGGTTTTCAACACTCAGAAGGGAGCTTGGTCTTTGCCGACCTCAGGCCAATATGAATTTGAAATGATGATCATGCTCAATTAGTTGTGTGTTTTGCACGTTGGCATTCATGCATTGTTTATATGTCAATATGTCATTTTGTATATGTGTCGCATTGCATGTAGATGCATAATAATGAAATGAGTTCATGATTCATAATGCACTGCATGGTCTGTGTAGCATCCTTCCTGCATGGCCATGGTATATCAAATGTTGATTTATGGAAAGGCAGGTTATGCTTGTCTAGAAGTACTCAATATGCGTGAGGTTTCACCTCCGCCAAGTACCATGCGTCATTGTCGCATATAGGCCATATAGCAAGGGGGAGTTGTCATTTTGTAGTATTTATACATGAGTTTCATCTCCATTCTATTGCATTTAATAAGTGTACAACCATATGTTGGGTCATGCATTTCATGTCTACCAAATTCATGTCCACCCCTGCACGTTTCAGGTCATTCTCCTCTTGACACTTATCATTACACTTGCTTGCACACATAACTCTTCGCGTATCCATTGCATATCCTTAGGGGGAGTTTTGTTGATTCTCCTAACCTCTTGCAAACTGCACTTCAGTGGCTTACAGTCTGGTTTGAGTTCACGAGACAGATAGACATATGGTGTAAGAGCTTTCTATTATATGCCCTAATGATTGTCCATTCAATGAAAATGGTTCAGATTTAATGATTTCCTTGTAGTTCTGATATATCTTGTTTGAAATTATCTATGTTCTGAAGCTTTAATAGACCTTAACTAGAGACTGCTTATTGTGTTTTGCATGACTATCCTGAAATCTGAAAATCCAAACGTCTTGACAACTTTGGTGATACTCTAGCGCTTAGTATTGTTTCTAAACATCTTGATGAGCTGGAATTTTTGAAAAATCAATTTGACAGAGCAATGATATTGTTGCACGGAGAAACATGTCATGTCATCAAAATCAAGTGACAAATGATATGTCATGATGTGCTCCTGTTATCTCTCTCGTCATTCTATTTGGACTCTAGGCAGAGTAATGGCATAATTGCTGAGAAACATATCTTCTCATCATAGAAATGAGCTCGGCTATGTCATGACGTGATTTTGCTATCTTTGTTCATCCTGAAGCATGACAGTCAGTCTTACCAAATACCTAGGAATACTGGCGTCTAAACAACGTGTATTCTTACGGCTAGGAGGCTTGAACTAGACTCGATTGCTCGTATAAAGTGAGTCATGTGCCTTCAAATACTAAAGATATTGAAAATCAACATATGCTACAATCATTCAATTCCATGCTTCAATCTTGCTTGTTTAGCCTCAATACATGCTTTTGTGTTATTCCCTTTGTCGTTACTGAATATGGATATATAAGACAAGGGACGGTTAAACATTGCGATGATTTGCACCTTTGGTTCATTTCTATTACATCTTGGATGTAGCTGCTTTCCGAACTCTGTTGATGAATTCAGATTTCACTAGATTTGAACCATATATGTTGCTCACGGTCTGTTTCAGGTTTGCATATAATGGCTTGCTCTTCCCTCCTTTCAGCTCTGGTCTCATAGACATTTTACTTTATCATTCCTTTTTGTTGTTGGCAAAGGGGGAGTGATGCGGGACGGACACGGGAGACGACACTATTAGGTGCCACCCTCGGACTCTAGATGAAGACGCGACCAGCAGCATACACCAGGGAGACACTAAGCCCGACACTACGAGCTCCTAGTGGCGAAACGTCGCTAACAGAAGTGGAACCTCACTCGTCGTCCCAAGCGAGGGAAAGCGCAGACCGTGCGCGGTTAAGGAATCGGCGGAGGTCAAGGGTAGTCCGACTCAACTTCCGGACTCGGATCGAGTCGCGGGACGGGTCACTCTCACTCTCACAGCAGTGACATGGACACACAGGCTAGTACCTACACTCTCGGTAGCGGCAAAAGACCGTATACTAGCTAAGCAAATGAATGCCAAGAGGTTCGGACCATTACCTCCACGCACCCGGCGTGGCGAAGACAACCCCGGCCGAATTACAGACTCCCGGTTAAACAATATCACAGCAATACAAAGATTTGACCCACTCCACGTAGGGAGGTAAAAGGTCACATGTGGAGCCCGGGAATCACGTAACTCGGGTTGACGGGCAGCATCTTGATGTCGCCCGACGGTGCCGAACTCCGCGTTTTCGTGCTTTCCGAACGGCGGGTTCAACGGGCCCGCGGGGCCCACGGATGGCGCTGTCCTCCGGATCTGCGGGGGTGGGACCCACTATGATGGGGACCCCTGGTGGCGTGCCTCCACGGACGGCGGTCGGCCGGGAACACCGATCGGGGGTCGATCGGCCCCGATTCTGAATTGTTGAACTAGCTGCCCACGGATTTTGATTTCTGTTTTCCGGCGCGCGCTCCGGCAAAAACGGCCGCTGCGGTCAATCCCGACGTCGGATCGGGACGCATGAGCTATCGTTGGAAAGCTCTCTTCAAATTCTTCAATCTAGATCCAAAGAGATCTGCTGAATATGGTCGGATCAGAACTTTATTGAATTTAGAATTCCCTGTTGTACAGTAACTGAAATCTTAGATCTGCAGGGCACTTGTCTGAGAACCACCGTTGACCACCTAGTAAAACTCCGATTCAGCTCTTGAGCGCTTCTTAGGAGTTGTAGGGAATCAAACCACGGAACTGGGACTATTTTTAGAATTTGATTTGGAGGTGGCGGCGATTTGTTATGAATTTTGGGGTGACTGGTGGTCGGATCTGGGAACAGGAGGATAGAACTGTAGATGGGTCCGAGAATGATTTTTAGAAAATATGAGATGGGCGAATCAAAAATTTATAAAAATTGTGGATGAAGGGGTTGATGGGTGGAACCTCCAGTAAAATTGGGCCGAACTAACAGAAATCAAAAAGTGGATCTAAGACATGAAACTCAGGGCGGGGATGAATCTGGACAGAACTCTGGCAGAACCAAAATGGAAGAGTGGACGAAAATCAAAAAATATGAAACGAGATCGGAATGGCAAACCAAAATTTGTGGGATGTCCTTGACACCTCTGGAACATCCACTAAAATTCTCAGATCTATCTGAGCTCAGGGCTGAGACGAGAAATTCGTGGAAGCTTCTGTGGTACTGCGCGGGCAGAACTCCGTTGAAGGCGAAGGTGGTGCGGTGGCGGCTCGTGGCGGCGGCGGCGATCGTCGGAACTGATACACGAGACGTCACACCTCAAAATTGAAGCCTTCACAGCTTCAAGGGGGAGAGGGAGGAGAGAGGAGGGGGGCGCACCAGCCCTTGCTCTTGAATTTCTTTGAATCAAATGGCATTAATTCATCAAAATAGAAAATACAAGCTTAAATAGGTTACATCTCACATCCATCCACAACCATTGGATCTAGGGGATGGGAATGGAGGGTTGGGATGGAGTGTGACACACATACAAAAAATAAATAAAAAACTACAAGGAGGGGGGCGGCCCTTGGACCAAGGAGGTGGAAGGTGGACTTGGTAGGTGGGGTGGGTGGCCAACTTGGACTTTCCAAGCCACTTGTCCCCCCACTTGGCCCACCTATCTAGAAGCCTCCATTTGACATGTTGACTGACCCCACATGGGGCCCTTGGCTGAGGTGGCTCAATGGGATGGGGCCTGGGGGGCCCGTGGGGCCTACGGGGTCCAAATTGCACATAAGCCCCACTTACAATCAAAATAGCAAATCGAATATAACGAAATAAACACAAATTACACACACATAAAGGCTAACTAAATATGATAAATGGGGAGGCTCAAGGCGGAGTCTCTAGGCTGTCTCCGAGCCAGATGGACGCTGAGGTGGCTCGAGTCGTACTCCGTGTGCGGTACCGGTGGCTCGGCGTGTCGCGTCGCTCAACTGCTCGGGTGTCCGCACCAATTCTCCCCGGGTGGGAGAAACTCGACCCTGTCGAGTAAGGGTCGGCATCGCTCCTATATCGCTCCAGAAGATCCAGATCGATCTGCTGCAACTCGCCATGTGTGATCCATGTGTCCTCAGTAGCGGGCCGTCCTCTCCATCGCACTAGGTAGCGCGGGTAAGATCCACTCCTGGTAACTATCACTTGCTCGTCCAGTATACGTTCTATATGCTCACGCTGCCGTGAAAAAGGGGCTGGAGGTGGAAGTGGACACCCAGGTGTGGGATCACTCTCAAGGGGAGGAGATGGTTCAAAAGGCTCACTAGGGATCACCGCTGGGTCCCTATATGCAACAAGATCCGATACATTGAAGGTAGAGCTTATACCATATTCCTCGGGCAAGTCCACAACGTACGCATTGGATCCAACACGTTTCAACACTCTGAATGGACCGGCTCTACGAGCTTGCAACTTCTTAACGGTTCCAGAGGGAAACCGTTCAGGTCTTACCCTGATCATGACGTATTCGCCCTCGTGGAACTCTCGGTGGTGTCGGTGGGCATCGGCTAACTCCTTGTACCGTGCATTGCTGGCCTCAATGTGACGACGGATGTCGTCATGCAAACTCCTAACATGCCTAGCAAACGACTCGACCGACTCCGACACTCTAGCATGGACAGGCATGGGGACAAGGTCAATGGGTTTCCTAGGCCTACGACCTGTGACAATCTCAAATGGACTCATGCCGGTAGACCTATTTACCGAATCATTGTATGCAAACTCAACCATAGGTAAAATGAGATCCCAATCCCCAATGCGGTCCTTAACTAGACACCTCAAAAGATCTCCCATACTCATATTGACCACCTCGGTCTGACCATCTATCTGGGGGTGATATGTAGTAGAAAACTTGAGGTGAGTACCCATCATATGCCATAGTGTCTTCCAAAAGTAGGAAGTGAATCTAACATCACGGTCAGACACTATAGTGCGAGGCAACCCGAACTTGCACACAACATGCGTAAGGAAAAGGCGGGCTACCCTCAAAGCATCCGAAGTCTTCGAGCAAGGAATAAAGAGGGCCATCTTCGAGAAACGGTCAACCACCACATAGACCGAATCGTGCTTCTGGAGGTACGTGGCAATCCCAAAACAAAGTCCATGCTAACATCCTGCCACGGGGCATCAGGCACGGGGAGAGGCGTATAAAGGCCCGAGCTTTGCTTCTTCATCTTGGCCGTAGTACATGTACGGCACTGAGCCACGATGTTAGCAACATCGCGCTTCAAGCTCGGCCAATAAAATCGATGCTCCACTGCCTCAATAGTCTTGTTCCGACCAAAGTGGCCGGCTAGACCTCCCGCATGTAGTTCCCACACTAAGAAATCTCGAACCGAAGTTCGGGGAACACATAGCCTGCTACCTCGAAAGAGGTAACCCTCCTGAAGCACATACTCATCAAGGTCTCTCGAGGGTCCGGCCTGGAGGGTGGTAAAAATCTGACCGAAGTCAGGACAATCAACATAGGCCTCCTTCATCTTCTCTAACCCTATGACCTCGGCACTCATGGTGGTAAGCAAACATGCTCGCCGACTCAAGGCATCAGCCACCTTGTTCTCCACTCCAGCCTTATGTTTCAGCACAAAGGTGAACTGTTGGAGATACTCGACCCAACGATTATGACGCGAGTTAAGCTTCTTTTGCGAATGGAGGTACCTCAATGCCTCGTGATCGGAGTATAGGACAAACTCCTGATGTAAAAGATAGTGCCTCCAATGCCTAAGAGCCTGAACAACTGCGTAGAATTCTTTATCATATGTGGAATATCGCAGTTTCGCGTCATTCAGCTTCTCGCTGAAATATGCGATCGGGTGGGACTCCTGACTCAAAACCCCTCCAATCCCAACACCCGACGCATCACAAGAGACCTCAAACACCTTCGAGAAATCAGGCAGTCGAAGGATATGTGTCTAGGTCATGCGCTCTTTGATGTCCTTGAAGGCGGCAGATGCGGCCTTCGTCCATACAAATGTGCCCTTACGGATGCAATCCGTGATCGGGGCGGTGACGGAGCTAAATCCGCGGATGAAGCGACGGTAGAACGTCGCAAGGCCATGAAAACTGCGGACATCATGAACCGTATGGGGTTTCGGCCACTCAACAATGGCCCAGACCTTCTCCGGATCGGCGGAGACCCCAGTACTAGACACGATAAAACCCAAGAAGGTAAGCTGAGGTGTCATGAAGGCACACTTCTGTGGGTTCGCAAACAACTGCTCTCGCCGAAGAAGTAGACAGACCTGCCGAAGGTGGTCCAAGTGGTCCCCTGTGGTGCGGCTATAGATAAGGATATCATCAAAATACACCACTACAAAGACTCCAATGAAAGGTCGAAGGACCTGAGTCATGAGCCGCATGAAAGTGCTAGGGGCATTGGTCAACCCAAAAGGCATGACCAACTACTCATATAGACCGTCCTTGGTCTTAAATGCGGTCTTCCACTCATCACCTGGCCTAATCCTCACCTGATGGTAGCCACTCTTAAGATCGATCTTTGAAAAGATAGTGGCACCTGCCATCATGTCTAGCATGTCATCCAGGCGGGGAATAGGGAACCTGTACTTCACGGTGATCTTGTTGATGGCACGACTATCAATACACATTCTCCATGTGCCATCCTTCTTCGGGGCGAGTAATGCAGGTACAGCACATGGACTCATGCTGTCCCGGACAGATCCTCTCTGCACAAGCTCATCGACCTGCCGTTTAAGCTCGGCATGCTCCGTGGGGCTCATTCGATAATGAGGAAGGTTGGGCAAAGAAGAGCCCGGAACAAGGTCGATGGCATGCTGAATATCCCGCATGGGTGGGAGTCCCTCGGGAAGCTCATCGGGAAAAATATCAGCAAACTCCTGCAGAATAGGAACAACCTCGGGTGGGAGCTCACCCTCGGAGTCCCGCTCCACCTCTCGGACCGTAATGGCAAATACCGGACAGCCCTGACTAAGCTCCTGCTCCATTTCCCAGGAGCTAATCATCATCAATCTCCTCGTTGAGGGCTCTCCTGGGCCAGAGGTAACGGTCATAGTCCGAGCTGGGGATGGGGTACTGGGCCCGGGTATGGAAGGCTTTGGAGTACTAGGGCCAGTAGGACCCCTGACTGATGGGCTCCTGGGCCGAACGGGGTGGAGGGTGACCCGCTGGCCATCGTGGTCGAAGGTACAGGTGTTCGACCGACCATGGAGTGTGGCATCTCGGTAGAATAACCACGGCCTACCAAGAATGATACTTCCCACTTCCATGGGGAGAACATCACACCAGATCTCGTCACGGTAGGAGTGGAGCGGTAGCGGGACCAAGCACCGCAGCCTGACCGAAATGGAAGTGGTATCCACCCATGATACCTGATAGGGACAAGGATGGTCTACGGGTGTGAGACCAAGACGAGCGACAGCGTTCGTGGAGATTGCATTGATACAACTCCCGCTATCGATGACCACCTTGCAAATTTGCTTTCCCAGCCTACAGAATACCTGAAGGATAGTGGTCTGACGTCAGTCATCACTGGCCTGTGGCTGGGTGAGGATACATCTGACGACCCCCACGTGGGTATCGTCCGACTGCTGGACATCCTGGGCCTCACCTCCCATCTCATAGTACTCGTCAGCTAACTCTTCATCTGCCTCATAGCTGACTAACTCGAGGCCCGTAGGGGTGGTATCCTCGGCCTGTGTGTCCCCAATGTGAAGAGATGGGCGGGTGGGACACTGGTTGGCGAAATGGCCAAACCAATTGCAGCGATAACACTGCTGCCATGATCCACTAGGCTCCCCAATCATAGGTCCTTTACCTTTATCCTCCCGACGGATAGGAGGCGTAGGCAACAAAGGACGTGCAGGAGGTGCGGGTGCCGGTGGACGGGCTATGGGTGGGGTCGTAAGATGCTGGGGACGAGGAAGGTCCCTCGGGGGTGGAGGACGAGGCCTAGGAGCAAAGGGCTCGGGGCGAGTGGGCTCCTGAGGTCGAGTCATGGGGGCCCTCGGATACATGCCAGATGAGCCACGGGGCTCGACACTACGAAGGGGAAAAGAGCCCAACCGATGGGGTGACTCGAACTCGGTCTCGAATTGCTCCAATTCGAGAGCTATCTGATATGCCTGCTCCAAAGTGGTTGCATTGCGGCGAAAGAGTTCATATTGATAATTGGGCCGCAAACCTCTTCGAAAGCGGGATATAGTCATGGTGCTCTCTTCCGTGACCCCACACCGTAAGTAATACTCATCGAACTCGGCGGTGTACTCGATCACGGATCGGTTCCCTTGGGAGATGCTTTGCCACTTGTCTATAAGACGTTGGCGATATAAGGCGGGAAGGTACTTCTCCCTCAACTTGGTTTTCATATCATCCCAAGTACCGATCTGGGGTTGACGTCGCTGATTGAGCAGGCTCTCCACATTGATCCAATAAGTTTGAGCCTGCCCTTGCAGCTTCATCTTTGCGTATCGGACTCTTCGGTGGTCCGTCATCTCAAACCACTCGAAGTACCGGTCCATGCCAGACTCCCAATCTAAATACACCCGAGGGTCCAAGGACCCACTAAAAGTGGGAGGGTCCGCACGCACGCCCCTAAGAATGTGGTCGTCCTCCTCGTCATCACGATTTCGTCGTTGATGACGATGACCGTTACCCCCTTGATCATTATCAGAGGCATAATCATCCACCACATGCACCTGTTGAACCCCAACATTCTCCGCCTGAGCCCTTGGCACAGCAGACTGCTGAACCGGCTCCTGTTGGCCGTTCGTCGACGTGGGTTGCGCCGCTACTGGGCCCCTCTCGAGGATGGCAATTCTCCCAACTAGGCCCTGAATGGACTGCTCCGAAACCCCGGCCTGATCCTCGAGGACCTTCATCCGCCCTTCTAGACGCGTCCCTATGCCATCCATACGCGTACTAAGACCATCCATACGCGTGTCTAAACGATCCATGATGGCCCGGAACATCTCGGCCGTGGAAGACTCATCGGAACTACGGGCTCGGGACTCCGCCATAGGTGGTGGTGGCGAGTACTGGGTACCTCGACAGGTGGGCATGCAACTGACACACGATCTAGAAGACACCGACTAATGCAAACACACACTAAATGATGCACTTAGACCTAAACCAATATCCGGTACGGGGCGGAGTTAATCGATCCGAAGATCACTCCCGCAAGTGTGCGACCTCCCGATAGGCGTAGCCTAACGTTCGGACAACACCTTTTAATATACCGAGCAATTGGGTGAAATGCAATTTGAAAACACCCCTTTTTTTTGTTGTTTTTGAAAATAAGGATGATCCTAGACACGACTTAGACCATGATGCATGACTTATGCAACGACTACCCTAGACTCGACTTGCTCTGATACCAAACTGATGCGAGACGGACACGGGAGACAACACTATTAGGTGCCACCCTCGGACTCTAGATGAAGACGCGACCAGCAGCACACACCAGGGAGACGCTAAGCCCGACACTACGAGCTCCTAGTGGCGAAACGTCGCTAACAGAAGTGGAAGCTCACTCGTCGTCCCAAGCGAGGGAAAGCGCGGACCGTGCGCGGTTAAGGAACCGGCGGAGGTCAAGGGTAGTCCGACTCAACTTCCGGACTCGGATCGAGTCGCGGGACGGGTCACTCTCACTCTCACAGCGGTGACATGGACACACGGGCTAGTACCTACACTCTCGGCAGCGGCAAAAGACCGTATACTAGCTAAGCAAATGAATGCCAAGAGGTTCGGACCATTACCTCCACGCACCCGGCGTGGCGAAGATAACCCCGGCCGAATTACGGACTCCCGGTTAAACAATATCACAGCAATACAAAGATTTGACCCACTCCACGCAGGGAGGTAAAAGGTCACATGTGGAGCCTGGGAATCACGCAACTCGGGTTGACGGGCAGCATCTTGATGTCACCCGGCGGTGCCGAACTCCGCGTTTTCGTGCTTTCCGAACGGCGGGTTCTGCAGGCCCGCGGGGCCCACGGATGGCGCTGTCCTCCGGATCTGCGGGGGTGGGACCCACTATGATGGGGACCCCTGGTGGCACGCCTCCACGGACGGCGGTCGGCCGGGAACACCGATCGGGGGTCGATCGGCCCCGATTCCCAATTGTTGAACTAGCTGCCCACGGATTTTGATTTCTGTTTTCCGGCGCGCGCTCCGGCAAAAACGGCCGCTACGGTCAATCCCGACGTCGGATCGGGACGCATGAGCTATCGTTGGAAAGCTCTCTTCAAATGCTTCAATCTAGATCTAGAGAGATCTACTGGATCTGGTCGGATCAGAACTTTATTGAATTTACAAGTCCCTGTTGTACAGTAACTAAAATCTTAGATCTGTAGGGCACTTGTCTGAGAACCACCGTTGACCGCCTAGTAAACCTCCGATGCAGCTCTTGAGCTCTTCTTAGGAGTTGTAGGGAATCAAACCACGGAACTGGGAATATTTTTAGCATTTGATTTGGAGGTGGCTGCGATTTGTTATGAATTTTGGGGTGACTGGTGGTCAGATCTGGGAACAGGAGGACCGAACTGTAGATGGGTCTGAGAACGATTTTTAGAAAATATGAGATGGGCAAATAAAAAATTGATAAAAATTTTGGATGAAGGGGTGAATGGGTGGAACCTCCAGTAAAATTGGGCGAACTAACAGAAATCAAAAAGTGAATCTAAGGCATGAAACTCAGGGCGGGGATGAATCTGGACAGAACTCTGGCAGAACCGAAATGGAAGAGTGGAGGAAAATCAAAAAATATGAAACGAGATCTGAATGGCAAACCAAAATTTGTGGGATGTCCTTGACACCTCTGAAACATCCACTAAAATTCCCAGATCTATCTGAGCTCGGGGCTGAGACGAGAAATTCGTGGAAGCTTCTGTGGTACTGCGCGGGCAGAACTCCGTTGAAGGCGAAGGCGGTGCGGTGGCGGCTCGTGGCGGCGGCGGCGATCGTCAGAACCGATACACGAGGCGTCACACCTCAGAATGGAAGCCTTCACAGCTTCAAGGGGGAGAGGGAGGAGAGAGGAGGGGGGCGCACCAGCCCTTGCTCTTGAATTTCTTTGAATCAGATGGCATTAATTCATCAAAATAGAAAATACAAGCTTAAATAGGTTACATCTCACATCCATCCACAACCATTGGATCTAGGGGATGGGAATGGAGGGTTGGGATGGAGTGTGACACACACACAAAAAATAAATAAAAAACTACAAGGAGAGGGGGGGCCCTTGGACCAAGGAGGTGGAAGGTGGACTTGGTAGGTGGGGTGGGTGGCCAACTTGGACTTTCCAAGCCACTTGTCCCCCCACTTGGCCCACCTATCTAGAAGCCTCCATTTGACATGTTGACTGACCCCACATGGGGCCCTTGGCTGAGGTGGCTCAATGGGATGGGGCCTGGGGGGCCCGTGGGGCCCACGGGGTCCAAATTGCACATAAGCCCCTCTTACAATCAAAATAGCAAATCGAATACAACGAAATAAACACAAATTACACACACATAAAGGCTAACTAAATATGATAAATGGGGAGGCTCAAGGCGGAGTCTCCAGGCTGTCTCCGAGCCAGATGGACGCTGAGGTGGCTCGAGTCGTGCTCCGTGTGCGGTATCGGTGGCTCGGCGTGTCGCGCCGCTCAACTGCTCGGGTGTCCGCACCAGGGAGAATTCTTTGTGTGAGTCATGTGTAAGAGCTATGTATGCGGTATCGCGTTGTCAAAGGGGAGAGCTTATGTGTTTTGTGAGGATGTGTGAATGGTGTACGGGGAGAGTCCAAGGGGGGAGAATCCATTGCTCACTTTGCTCATATGTGTATGTGATGGGGTTTGCATAATTGCATAGCTTTCATATCTGCATTCACATGTTGCATAGCATTCATAATTGCATTCACATGCTATTACAATCATGGATCTTGAGCTGCATATGTTGCATTTGTTATAACTTATGCTGTCACGCCCCGACACGGAATATCAGGACGTACAGTCAGAAACAAGCTGGCAAGTGAGAGAATTAATCTAAATATACACAAGTGCTATGAAAAGGGAATAACTAACTGATCATTAAACAATCCACAACTGATACAATAATCTCAAATCAACTTATTACAACTGGGATAACAACCATTAAACCTCAAAAACATAACCGAAACTTAAATACTCTCCAAAGCACCACTAAGAGTAAGATAACACTGCTAACACACTAGAACTGATACACTCAAGACATCACTCCTGCCCTTCCCCATCGGTAAGCGCGTCACCTGAAAAGCCTGGAAAGGGGGGAAACACAACTATGAGCTGACGCTCAGTAGGAAATAACAGGCAAGTTTACATGATTAACAAGTTAATTACATTTTGATATGTCATGCTAAAAAGAAATAAAGACGATAACGATATAAAGAAACAACAGTAATAACAAGATCTTACAAGGTCAAGAAATATGTGATATCAAGAATTAACAAGATAACAAGTACAAGAATTTACAACAGGAGATATAACAAGAGACAGTAGTAAAGAATTGGCCAATCAAGCAAGTAATTTAACATCCATTCAAACACGATCAAGTAACAAGTAACAAGAGATTTTTGTCATAGACGCAACAAGCAAGTCAAGTATTCGGTGCAATGCCCCACCATGTCATTAACATCCCATGGGCTCAATAATTTTTCGGGCGCTCTCCCCAGGACCAGACCGGGCCCCTATGACGCGATGGCATTGATTTTAATGGGTCCAAAGTCCCACCCGTCCAGACATTCAGTCAATTTTTAATGGCCAATTAATCAGAGGAATTACTGTCATAAGTACGAGAATTAAGGACTAACATGTCCTTGGATTCAAAACAAAAACTCGATTTATACGGTCACTTCGGTGCCGCATTACAAGAACTGGACCAAAGCTTGGTCCGTGAGGTTAAGAAAGAACGGCTGACAGTGTACCGTTCAGGTGTGTAAGAAATCCATTTTTACTGGGTAATAATGACTAAAACAGCAACTTAACAATCAATTTAATCCTAATTACCAAGTTGATATATCAAGGATTATACATTACCATTTGCATTAAACCAATTTGCCAAATGATGATTCAAGATGATAAGACAAAGAACAAACTCACACAGGAGTGAAATAGCATATATTAACAGCAATTTAGTTATACCATTAACCAATACTTATGTGAGTTTCTATTTAACCAATGTATGTGTTGAAATTAAAATGATGAACGGCATGTTTTTACACCATGATAGAACGTAGGAACCAATGCAAATTGAAATCACAAGGTTTCCTGAATAGGTCACTGGTTCTTCCAGAGTATAATTTTCAATTGGTCTAAGTTAAATGGGTCGATCCCCTAATGATCCGAATCGATCCTCGGGTCGAAGAACGACAAAAACTGGATTTCTGGTACATGGGTCGACCCCTGGGGTCGACCCCTGTAAAAACGGGGTCTGCCAGATGCATGGGTCGACCCCTGGGGTCGACCCCTGGGGTCGACCCCAGGGGTCGAAATCCTGTAGAATGGGTCGACCCTATGGGTCGACCCCCACACTTTTGCCTTATGGGTCGACCCCGTGGGTCGACCCTTGTTGGGTGCTGGATGGGTCGACCCTCGGGCCTGCCAGGGCTTCCAGAAAACGGGTCGACCCCAGGGGTCGACCCTTGCAAGAACTAAAACGGCCGTAGCCTCCGGAAAACGTATGAACTCACCCAATTGAGATCCAATTGAGTTGGGATCTTAACCACATGCTCTAGGAATCTTAATAGACATACTAGGGTCATAATACATGAGCTTTAAAACATGAATTTCAATAGAAATCAATTAAATCACAACCTATATATGATAAACACATGAAAAACCTAGTTCTTGACATACTTCTACTAAATCTTAAAATTCTTTCAATATTTACAACGAAATTTGGGACTTCTTACATCAAAAGAAAGCTAACTCAATGCTGAATCCAACCTTGTATTATAAGCTATATGTAGATCTAGATCTATAACTCAAAATCAGCCCGCAATCAAGCTCTAACTTAAAGGGTCACAATATAAATCAAGTTCTAGACATACACTTACTTCGATCTAAAATACTCTAAACATGCTCAATGAAAATTAGGGATTTCTATGCCAAATGAAAGCTAACAAGATGATGATTACATCCATGTATATTAATTAGAGTTTGGCTGTTAGATCCTACCTCACTCGAAGAGAGAACTTAAAACCCTAGAATGAAGAACGAACTGGACAGCACCTAAGAAAACCCGCGATATCTCCTTGGATACCTAATGAAAATTGGGGCTTTTACCACCATTAGAAAGATCTCGTCGAGAGGAACAATTTTCTATATTTATAAGCTGATTTTGGTTAAGGAAACCTACCTCAATCGATGGAACAAAGAGGAGAGGAAGGAGGACGACGGCTGCCGACCCACCTCCACAAATCGAGCAAGATCTTCCTAGATCTGAAACTTCAGCGAACCCCGTAGCCACCAAATGAAAGTAGACTTGAAGAGCTTTAATTTGATAGCTCATAGAGCCTCTGGAGACTTCGGAGCTGGGATCAATCGACCACGCAAGTTAGGTGTTGGAAAACGGCGCCGCCATAGTTGACTTCATCAAAGGTCGGCCGACACCACGTGTTAGGGTTAGGTTTGTGTTGAATTGATTGAGGGCTATTAATCCTTAGCTCGTGACCATTCATTTGCCACTGATTTGAGCTAATTTGGTTGAGTATTAAGCCCTAATTTTACGTTTTAAACTAAGGTTAGATAAGGGTTAAAAAGTGTGCACTTTTGGGATAAATCTCCAATTAGATCTAACCACGGATTTTTAATGGCTAAATGACATAAGACAAAGTTGTTATCTAGATCGACCTTAACCTGTTTACTATTTTTATGGATTTTTATAAGGTAGTCGGATTTTTACTTATTCTATTTCTAATGAATTAAATATTAATAAATCTGAAATTCAATTATTAATTCAATAAAAATTTAATTCTTAATTAATAAAAGCTTAATAAATATATTAGGCTCAATTAAATAATTTGGGGTCTTACACCCTCCCCTACTTAAAGGAATTTGGTCCCCCAAATTCACTGCACTAAAACTGAGAGTCGGGAAAAAGATCGCTCACCTAGAATAAATCGGGATACCGCTTCCGCATAGTCTCTTCAGACTCCCATGTAGCTTCTTCGGTCCCACGCCGACTCCACTGAATCTTGACCATCGGTATCGAACGATTCTGGAGTTGCTGTTGCTTCCGGTCCAGAATCTTGACATGTCTTTCCTCATAAGTCAAATCTTCCTTCAGTTCAAAATCCACCTGCTGAATGATATGAGCGGGGTTGTACACATATTTCCGTAGCATAGACACATGGAAGACATTGTGTACGCCCGACAATTGCGGCGGTAAAGCCAGTCTATATGCCACCTCTCCCACTCTATCTAGAATCTCGAATGGACCAATGTATCTCGGACTCAGCTTGCCATGAATGCCAAATCTTCGGATCGCTCTCGTCGGAGAGACCTTTAAGAACACATGCTCGCCAACCTGAAATTCCAATGCTCTTCTTCTGTTGTCGGCATAACTCTTCTGTCTTGACTGGGCTACTTGTAACCGGTCTCGGATAATACGTATGTTCTGTGATGATTCTGAGACAAGATCCGGTCCAAGCCACTGTTTCTCACCTACCTCATCCCAACATAACGGAGAACGACAACTCCTACCATACAATGCTTCAAAAGGAGCCATCTGTATGCTGGATTGGTAACTATTGTTGTAGGTGAATTCAATCAATGCCAAGTGATCACTGCAACTGCCTCCAAAATCAATCATGCATGCTCTAAGCATATCTTCCACTATCTGGTTGGTTCTTTCAGTCTGTCCATCGGTCTGCGGATGAAAAGCAGTACTGAAATTCAGACGAGTACCAAGAGACTCTTGCAGTCCCTTCCAGAAATGTGAAGTAAATTCGGGGTCTCTATAATACACAATACTGACTGGAATGCCATGGAGTCTCACCACTTCCTTCAAATACAAAGCAGCCAATACATCAATCGTCCACTTGGACTTAATTGGTAAGAAATGAGCTGACTTTGTAAATCGGTCAACAATCACCCATGTCGCATCAAATCCACCACGAGTCCTAGGTAGACCCATAATGAAATCCATGCCAATGCTTTCCCACTTCCATTGGGGTATGTCAAGTGGTTTCAATTTCCCTGCCGGTCTGAAATGTTCAGCCTTCACTTGTTGACATACTAAGCATCTACTCACAAAATCTGCAACTTCTCTTTTCATATTCGGCCACCAAAAGGATCTTTTCCTGTACATCTTAGTGCCGCCAGGATGAATAGTATATCTGGATCTATGAGCTTCCTCAAAAATCTTGTTCTTTATTACGGCTTCGTCAAGTACTCAAGTTCTGCCCTTGAATAATAATCTTCCATCGTCAGTCAACATGAAGTCAGGTTTGCTACTCAAGCTTCCCTTGATCTCTACCAGCTCGGGATCATTATCTTGCAAGGACTTGATTTCCATCAACAATTCGGGCTTAAGTTGGATCTGAGCAATCATAACCCGATCATTGTCAATATTAAGATCCAGGCTGGACAATTGTTCCAATAACCTCCATTCTTGTAACATAAGACTTAACAATCTAGCTACCAGCTTCCGGCTTAATGCATCTGCCACAACATTACCCTTGCCAGGATGATACTCAATCAAGAAGTCAAAGTCTTTCAAATACTCCAACCATCTGCGCTGCCGCATATTGAGTTCCTTCTGAGAGAATAAATACTTCAAACTCTTATGATCTGAAAACACTGTGAAGGTTTCTCCATACAGGTAATGCCTCCAAATCTTCAAAGTAAAGACGACTGCTGCAAGTTCCAAATCATGAACAGGATAATTCTCCTCGTGCTTCCTCAACTGCCTAGAAGAATAGGCAATCACCTTCCCATGCTGCATGAGTACACAGCCTAAGCCGATACCTGAAGCATCAGTATAAACAACAAGACCTCCTTCACCAGAAGGTAAAGCCAATATAGGTGCAGTAGTCAAACACTCCTTCAGAGTCTGAAAGCTTCGCTGGCAATCGTCTGACCAATCAAACGTGTTCTCCTTGCGGGTTAACCTTGTCATAGGTACCGCAATCTTAGAGAAATCCTGGATAAATTTTCGGTAATAGCCTGCCAGGCCTAAGAAACTTCTAACTTCCGTCACACTGGTAGGCTGCTCCCAATTCTTCACTGCCTCAACCTTCGAAGGATCAACAGAAATACCATCCTTGGTGATAATATGTCTGAGAAAGGACACCTCTTGCAGCCAGAATTCACACTTACTGAACTTGGCATAAAGTTGATGATCTCTCAATAACTGCAATGCCATCCTCAGATGTTCAGCATGCTCCACTTCACTCTTGGAATAGATCAAGATGTCATCAATAAAGACCACGACCCATTGATCAAGATAGGGCCGAAATACATTATTCATCAACTACATGAAAACTACCGGTGCATTCGTTGGACCAAAAGGCATAACGACAAATTCAAAATGACCATACCTGCTACGGAAAGCCGTTTTATAGATATCCTCTTCCTTAATCCGCAACTGGTGATATCCAGATCGAAGATCGATCTTAGAGAAATACTGAGCTCCCGCTATCTGGTCAAATAACTCGTCAATCCTCGACAATGGATATTTATTCTTGACAGTCTGCTGGTTCAATTGCCGATAATCAATGCACAACCTCATCGAACCATCTTTCTTCCTCACAAATAACACATGGGCTCCCCACGGAGAAGTGCTAGGACGAATAAAGCCCTTCTCAAGCAATTCCATCAGCTGCTGCTTCAATTCCCTCAGTTCCGCAGGAGACATACGATAAGGAGCCTTGGAAATAGGAGATGTGCCAGGAATAAGATCAATAGAAAAGGTAACTTCCCGCTCAGGCGGAAGTCCTGGTAGTTCTTCTGGAAAGACATCAGGAAAATCTCGGACAACAGAAATGTCCTTAATCTCCATTTGCTGCTCAGGAGTTGTACAGACGAAGGCTAGAAAAGCCTCACATCCTCGCCTCATCAGCTTATCAGCTCGAAGAGCCGAGATAAGCGGTACGGAGTTATGGTGCTTAACTCCCACAAAAGAAAGTCCAGGGTGTCTAATAAAAGACACGGAGCTAGAACTGGAGTGAACGTTAACCTCATATATAGCCAACCAATCTGCTCCTAGGATTACATCATAATCCTTCATATCCATGCAAACTAAATCAGCTGGAAAGTTCTGCTCACCCATCATAACCTTACTAGAAGGATAGAAATGTTGGATCGCCGATCTAGTACCAATAGGGGTTGATATCTCTAACGGAGAATTCATAAAAATAGGTTCTACAGCTAATGACTTAGCAAATCTCTGAGAAATAAATGAATGCGTGGCACCAGTATCAAAAAGAACAAATGCTGGCTTGTCGAGTATAATGAGAGTACCTTCGACGAGTCCACCATCCTCGGCTGTTCCTGCTTCATCAGCATGCAGAGCTTGGAGTTTGCCTTGTGGTTTCTTGAAGACTTGCGGTTTTGCTGGGGTAGCTTGCTCAGACATACGAGGGCAATCAGAGATACGGTGCTCCTTACTTCCACATCGTAGGCATGCGCCTAGCTTGCGCCAGCAATCCTCCACCCTGTGGCCAGAATTATTACAAAACTTGTAAACGCCCATGTATGGAACGATTGGGCCAGGCTTCTTGTCTTCACGCTTCGGCATCTTGCCTTTCCATGATCCGGACCCGCTCCACGAACCAGGTCCACTAACATGCCTCTTCTTGCTATACCCGGGTTTGATATTCCTGGAACCCGTAGGTAGTTCCTTCTTAGTGCCTTTACCACGGATTCTCTCCGTCATCTCAAGAGTATCCTCTAGAACTTGAGCTTTCCTCACCATTTCAGAATAAGCGGAGATTTCCATCGGTGCCAACTGATTGATATAATGTAGCTTTAGCCCATTAAGAAAGCGCTTGGCCTTCATCTTCTCGGTGGAAATAAGGTGTGTAGCATAACGAGAAAGCCGTGAAAATTGAACCTCATACTTTGCCACGGATAGATCTCGCTGTTTCAGGGCCGCGAACTCTGCTGCTTTCTTCTCTTGCACTCAGTCAGAAAAATACTTGCTGTTAAAGAATTCCTAGAACTCTTCCCATAAAACTTGATGATCACCAAGAGTCACCTTGATAGAATCCCACCAAGTTCTTGCATCACGTTCCAGTTGGAATGTAGACAAAAGGACACGCTCTTGGCTGGTACATTGCATAACTTCGAAGATCCTTCCCATTTCATCCAGCCAATGTTCGGCTTCATCGGGGTCAGTCGAGCCTCCAAATCTAGGCGGATTCATCCCCCGAAAGTTCCGGTATAGATCACCGGTGCCATGATGTGCCGCTCCTGCTTGAGCCACTTGTTGTAAAGCCTGCGTAAGTCCTTGAACTGTACGCTGCAAGTTCCTCCACTCTGCACGATCTGCTGCCATTGCAACGGCCTACACGAGGAATAGATTACTTAGGTTCAATAAGATAGATATTAACACTATTAAGATATGAACTTAACCCAAGTTTCTACCCAATCTCACCAGGTCGGGTTCTTAGACTTTAACAAGGTTAGGAGTCTAATGCACCTAGACAAGACCAACACTCGGTACCTGGCGGAGATAATTGATCCGAAGACCACTCGCGCAAGTATGCGACCTTCCCGATAGGCGTAGCCTAACGTTCGGAAAACACCTTTTAATATACCGGGTTATTGGGATACAATGCAGAACTTAGAAAACCTAGAACTTAGGAAAACCTAGGAATGTAAAACCTAGGGCTCTGATACCAACTAAACTGTCACGCCCCGATGCGGAATATCGGGACGTACAGTCAGAAACAAGCTGGCAAGAGAGAGAATTAATCTAAATATACACAAGTGCAATGAAAAGGGAATAACTAACTGATCATTAAACAAACCACAACTGATACAATAATCTCAAATCAACTTATTACAACTGGGATAACAACCATTAAACCTCAAAAACATAACCAAAACTTAAATACTCTCCAAAGCACCACTAAGAGTAAGATAACACTGCTAACACACTAGCATTGATACACTCAAGACATCACTCCTGCCCTTCCCCATCGGTAAGCGTGTCACCTGAAAAGCCTGGAAAGGGGGGAAACACAACTATGAGCTGACGCTCAGTAGGAAATAACAGGCAAGTTTGCATGATTAACAAGTTAATTACATTTTGATATGTCATGCTAAAAAGAAATAAAGACGATAACGATATAAAGAAACAACAGTAATAACAAGATCTTACAAGATCAAGAAATATGTGATATCAAGAATTAACAAGAGAACAAGTACAAGAATTTACAACAGGAGATATAACAAGAGACAGTAGTAAATAATTGGCCAATCAAGCAAGTAAGTTAACATCCATTCAAACACGATCAAGTAACAAGTAACAAGAAATTTTTGTCATAGACGCAACAAGCAAGTCAAGTATTCGGTGCAATGTCCCACCATGTCATTAACATCTCATGGGCTCAATAATTTTTCAGGCGCTCTCCCCAGGACCAGACCGGGCCCCTATGACGCGATGGCATTGATTTTAATGGGTCCAAAGTCCCACCCGTCCAGACATTCAGTCAATTTTTAATGGCAATTAATCAGAGGAATTACTGTCATAAGTACGAGAATTAAGGACTAACATGTCCTTGGATTCAAAACAAAAACTCGGTTTATACGGTCACTTCGGTGCCGCATTACAAGAACTGGACCAAAGCTTGGTCTGTGAGGTCAAGAAAGAACGGCTGACAGTGTACCGTTCAGGTGTGTAAGAAATCCATTTTTACTGGGTAATAATGACTAAAACAGCAACTTAACAATCAATTTAATCCTAATTACCAAGTTAATATATCAAGGATTATCCATTACCATTTGCATTAAACCAATTTGCCAAATGATGATTCAAGATGATAAGGCAAAGAACAAACTCACACAGGAGTGAAATAGCATATATTAACAGCAATTTAGTTATACCATTAACCAATACTCATGTGGGTTTCTATTTAACCAATGTATGTGTTGAAATAAAAATGATAAACGGCATGTTTTTACACCATGATAGAACGTAGGAACCAATGCAAATTGAAATCATAAGGTTTCCTGAATAGGTCACTAGTTCTTCCAGAGTATAATTTTCAATTGGTCTAAGTTAAATGGGTCGATCCCCTAATGATCCGGATCGATCCTCGGGTCGAAGAACGATAAAAACTAGGTTTCTGGTACATGGGTCGACCCCTGGGGTCGACCCCTGTAAAAACGGGGTCTGCCAGATGCATGGGTCGACCCCTGGGGTCGACCCCCATAAATCCTGCAGAATGGGTCGACCCTATGGGTCGACCCCCACACTTTTGCCTTATGGGTCGACCCCATGGGTCGACCCTTGTTGGGTGCTGGATGGGTCGACCCCTGGGGTCGACCCTCGGGCTTGCCAGGGCTTCCAGAAAACGGGTCAACCCCAGGGGTCGACCCCTGCATGAACAAAAACGGCCGTAGCCTCCGGAAAACGTATGAACTCACCCAATTGAGATCCAATTGAGTTGGGATCTTAACCACATGCTCTAGGAATCTTAATAGACATACTAGGGTCATAATACATGAGCTTTAAAACATGAATTTCAATAGAAATCAATTAAATCACAACCTATATATGATAAACACATGAAAAACCTAGTTCTTGACATACTTCTACTAAATCTTAAAATTCTCTCAATATTTACAACGAAATTTGGGGCTTCTAACATCAAAAGAAAGCTAACTCAATGCTGAATCCAACCATGTATTATAAGCTATATGTAGATCAAGATCTATAACTCAAAATCAGCTCGCAATCAAGCTCTAACTCAAAGGGTCACAATATAAATCAAGTTCTAGACATACACTTACTTCGATCCAAAATACTCTAAACATGCTCAATGAAAATTAGGGATTTCTATGCCAAATGAAAGCTAACAAGATGATGATTACATCCATGTATATTAATTAGAGTTTGGCTGTTAGATACTACCTCACTCGAAGAGAGAACTTAAAACCCTAGAATGAAGAACGAACTGGACAGCACCTTAGAAAACCCGCGATATCTCCTTGGATACCTAATGAAAATTGGGGCTTTTACCACCATTAGAAAGATCTCGTCGAGAGGAACCATTTTCTATATTTATAAGCTGATTTTGGTTAAGGAAACCTACCTCAATCGATGGAACAAAGAGGAGAGGAAGGAGGACGGCGGGTGCCGACCCACCTCCACAAATCGAGCAAGATCTTCCTAGATCTGAAACTTCAGCGAACCCCGCAGCCACCAAATGAAAGTAGACTTAAAGAGATTTAATTTGATAGCTCATAGAGCCTCTGGAGACTTCGGAGCTGGGAGCAATCGACCACGCAAGTTAGGTGTTGGAAAACGGCGCCGCCATGGTTGACTTCATCAAAGGCCGGCCGACACCACGTGTTAGGGTTAGGTTTGTGTCGAATTGATTGAAGGCTATTAATCCTTAGCTCGTGACCAGTCATTTGCCACTGATTTGAGCTAATTTGGTTGATTATTAAGCCCTAATTTTACGTTTTAAACTAAGGTTAGGTAAGGGTTAAAAAGTGTGCACTTTTGGGCTAAATCTCCAATTAGATCTAACCACGGATTTTTAATGGCTTAATGACAGAAGACAAAGTTGTTATCTACATCGACCTTAACCTGTTTACTATTTTTATGAATTTTTATAAGGTAGTCGAATTTTCACTTATTCTATTTCTAACGAATTAAATATTAATAAATCCGAAATTCAATTATTAATTCAATAAAAATTCAATTCTTAATTAATAAAAGCTTAATAAATAGATTGGGCTCAATTAAATAATTCGGGGTCTTACATGTGCCATTTTAGACATTTCTATCACATAATGACTCACAGTGTTGCCATCATCAAAAAGGGGGAGAATGTTGTGTCCCTGAGGTCATTTGAGTCATTCTGTGGTCCCTTGGGTCATTCGACATCATTCTATGGTCATATGCATTCTGTGGTATTCTTGGTTTTGATAATGGCTAAACACTATTAGTCATTGATATCTTCCACTATCATGTGATTGACATATGTGCTGTTGTGTTCATGACAGATATGAAAATGAATGGACAAGTGAAAGCTCAATGCAGCGCCTCTTGCGTGGGTTTCCGGGGGTGGAGCCCCCGGAACAAAAATTTGATTGAAGACTCAATAATAAAATCTTCAAGACTGTCAAGGGCGATGCCACAAACATGCACGGGCTGCTAATGGAGTTGAACGACGGAGCTGAAGTGGATAACGGACCAACCCGGGCAAGCTCAGAATCAGCCCAGCTGGCGGTCGACCGCCAACACAGGGGCGGTCGACCGCCCCAGCCAGCATCTGCCAGTCTGCAGTCTTTCAGCTCCCAGGGATCACCCGAATGCAAGTTTTACAGTAGCGGTCGACCGCCAGGAGCTGCAGGTGGACCGCCAGCCCCGAGCCTTCAATATTGACTTTGTTTCCAACTTCGAAAAGGGCCATTCAACATGGATTTGTTTAATCCAAAAGTCACCTAAACACCCACAAATTGTGGATCTGGTCTGAGGCTTGTCTATATACCATTCAAGGTCTATAAAACCAATACAAGAGGGTTGGAAACCCTAATGCTTCAAGGCTTCAAGAGAGATCAAGGGAGGCCATTTTCGAGGTACTGTAGCACCTCCGTGAACAGTACTTCGGGCTGGAGTTCTTAATCCATCCAAGGTGTTTCAAGGTGAGATCTGAAGCAAGCAACCTCCACCAAAGCTAGAAGCACTCAAGGATAAGAAGGGTGATTAAAGGAAGCCACAAGGAGGGTGTTTCAAGAAGGAAATCAAGCTACTCCGGGAAGAAGTTCTTCATCAAATCTTCAAGTGATTGAAGCTACTTCAAGAGGAAATCAACTTCAAGCCAAGTGAATCATCAGATTCAAGCTCCAGCAAACTCAGACAAGATCTTTTCTCTTTGAACATATTTCATATCTTGTTTGAGTATTTTCATATCTTGTTCTTTTCCATTTCATTCAAACATTTGGAACTGAAGATCGTCCCTACCTATGGTTAGTAGGAAGGCAATCGGAAGCTATCTGATCTGCGGTGTTGATGTCCCTACCGGTGGTTAGTAGGAAGGCAATCGGTGGTCTTTCTGATTTGCGGTTCAGTGCGTGGCACTAGTGAAACCTCACCGGATTTGGTGAGGGGTGGACATAGGACTGGGGATTCGGTCCGAACCACCTTAAAATCTTGTGTGTTGTGGTTTGTTTGTGTGTTTGTTTCGTTATAGATGCATGCTTAGGTTCAAATCGATATATTAGTAATCATCTTGCTAAGTAAATCGTTGTGTTCTTCGTTTAGCTAGTTATATTCCGCTGCAATTTGTTCCATCTAGCTATATAGAGGGCTGCATTGCAAAAAGAGGGGCAGATCTATTCACCCCTCCCCTCTAGATCCGCTGTCCACTACACATCCCAGCTCAAAGTGTCTGTCTCGGACTTTAGCGTTGTAGTATCAAGTGAGGCGGCGCTGGTATTCTGTTGCTCGGATGCTGGCAATCTCTCGGAGTTCGTCTGCTAGGTCGAGGTTGTCGAGCAGTTTATGCTCGTTTGCCTCGGGCGAAAAGTAGACGACTCGGAGGGAGGGATTGGCGATCTCCAACGGAATGACGGCCTCGGTGCCGTATACCAACTGGAAGGGACTTTCACTGGTTGTCGTTCTAGGTGTCGTTCTGTGCGACCAAAGCACGCTAGGCAGTTCCTCAAGCCAGCTGCCCTTGGCCTTGCCGAGCCTGGTCTTGATGCCTTTTAAGATAGTCTTATTGGCATTCTCGACCAGTCCGTTAGCCTGAGGGTGGGCGACCGAGGTGAAGTGATTGCGAATGCCTAGGTCGGTACATCTGTCTCAGAAATAGCGATAATCAAATTGCCGACTGTTATCGCTCACTATCACCCGGGGGATGCCGTAGCGACAGATGATCGACTTCCAGATGAAATTCCAGACGACTGTCTGGGTGATCCTCACCGTGGCTTCGGCCTCGATCCACTTGGTGAAGTAGTTGATGGCGACGATGACAAACTTCTTCTGGGCCTGATCCGTAGGGAACCGCCCAAGGATGTCGATCCCCCACCGAGCGAACGGGTATGGCTCGGCTAGGGTGACGAGCTCCGTTGCCGGCCGATGGACCAAGTGGTCAAATAGCTGGCACCGGTCGCACTATTGCACATAGGCTGCGCAGTCGCACTGAAGAGTGGGCCACCAGTAACCCTGCCGCAGCAGGATCCTGGCAAGCGACCTTCCTCCCGAATGCGCTCTGCACAGGCCTTCGTGAATCTCTTGAATAGCTTGGTTGGCTTCGTCGGTGCTAAGGCACTTCAAGAGGGGACCGGAGAAGGACCTTCGGTAGAGAGTGTCGTCTAGGATGACGAAACGTTAAGCTTGGTACTTCAATCTGTGGGTCTCTCGGGGGTCGAGAGGCTCTTCAGAGTCATGGAGCCACGACAGGTACGGGGTGCACCAGTCGCTCGGAGAGGCCGGGTCAACAGCGAGGAGCTCCGAGTCAATGCTCGGGCGCTCTAGCTCTTCAAGGAGGACCGATTGGGTACCCTTAGGGTCGAGGAGGCCAGCCGAGAGAGGGTGTCCGCTCGGGAGTTTTCCTCCCGAGATATTCGGACTACCTCAAACCTCTCGAATTGCTCGGCCAGGGCTCTGACCAATTGGAGGTATTTGATCATTGGTGCCTCTCGAGCTTCGTACTCGCCGTTGACCTGGCTAGCGACCAGCTGGGAGTCGGTGTGGATTTTGACTCGCTCAGCCCCCAGCCGTCGGGCCATGCGTGCTCCCGAGATAAGGGCTTCGTACTCGGAAGCGTTGTTGGATGCTTGGAATTTGAACTTCAAGGCGTACTGTAGCTCTGCTCCTTTGGGGGACTTCAGGAGGATTCCGGCACCACTCCCGACCGAGTTGGAAGACCCATCGACGAACAGTTCCCAGGTTGGCCCGGGTGCGGACGGAGGTCTTTCTTCAGTCGGATGGTGCTCTTGGCGATGAAATCAGCGAGCGCATGGCCCTTGATAGCCGAGCGAGGCCGATAAGATATGTCGTAGGCCCCAAGCATGATGGCCCACTTGACGAGGCGTCCTGAGGCTTTGGGGTGAGTGAGGATCCTCTTCAACGGTTCGTCGGTCAGCACGGTGATGGGATGCCCCTGGAAGTAGGGTCAGAGGCGCTTGGCCGAGGTAACCAACGCTAGCATGAGCTTCTCGGTTACGGGGTACCTACTTTCAGCCTCATTGAGCACCTTGCTGGTATAATAGACCGGCCTCTCGACTCCCGAGTCATTCCTGACTAGGACCGAGCTAACCGTAAATGGAGCTGCCGAGAGATAGAGATGCAGGGCTTCGCCCGGGACGGGCTTGGAAAGCACCGGGGGTGAAGCCAAGAACTCCTTGAGCTCAGAGAATGCTTTCTGGCATTCCGCGTCCCATGCGAACGTAGCAGATGCCAATTTGGGCCTCCTCAATAGTTTGAAGAAGGGCAGGCAACGTTCGGCCGCACGGGACAAGAATCTACTAAGAGCGGTGATACGCCCGGTTAGGCGCTGGACGTCCTTCATGCAGGTGGGCGGGCGCATGTCCAGGATGGCCTGGATTTTATCGGGGTTGGCCTCGATCCCACGCTGAGTAACTAGGAAACCCAGGAACTTCCCAGATCTTACTCCGAAGGCGCATTTGGCAGGATTAAGCTTCATGTTGTACCTCAGGAGAGTGTCGAAGGTCTCGGCGAGATCGATGAAGTGCTCTTCGGCCTTGGGGGTCTTGACGAGCATGTCGTCAATATAGGCCTCCACGTTCCGACCAAGCTGCCCTTCGAACATATGGTTGACCAGCCTCTGGTACGTGGCTCCGGCGTTCTTCAACCTGAAAGGCATCCGGGTGTAGCAGTATACGCCGAAGTCGGTGATGAAGGTGATCCTCTCGATATCTTCTGGATCCATTCTGATCTGATGGTAACCTGAATAGGCATCTAGGAAGCTGAGTATTTCATTGCCCGAGGTTGAATCAACTAGCTGGTCGATGCTCGGTAACGGATAACAGTCCTTAGGGGTGGCCTTGTTCAGGTCGGTGAAGTCCATGCACATCCGCCACTTGCCCGAAGCTTTCGGTACCAGGACGACGTTGGCTAGCCACGTCGGGTACAAGACCGGTCTAAAGAGGCAAGTCTCTTGCCCTTTGGTGACCTGCGCCTTGATGATCGCCTGCTTTTCTGGTGCGTGCTGCCTTCTTCATTGTTGCACGGGCTTCATAGTGGGGTCGAGGTTGAGCTTATGCCTTACGGTCTCCCCTAGTATCCCAGGGAGTTGATCATCAGACCATGCGAAGACTCGGATGTACATAGAAAGAAAATCTCTATATTGCTTCTGAACCTCAGACGGTAGGTCGGCTCCGATTTTTACTCCTAGGGTCGGGTCGTCGTTTAAGAAAACTGCTAGCAATTCGCCTCCAGGTTCGGCGGTTGCGGATTTTTCCTCGACTCCCCGGGGCCCTTGTTATTCCCGTCCGGCCTTGAGGCTTCCACCGAGATGTTATAGCACTTCCGAGCCATGGCCTGGTTATCTCGGACTTCCCCCACCCCGTTTTTGGTGGGGAACTTCATCTTTTGGTCATAGGTAGAAGGCACCGCTCTCGTTCGGCTGAGGATTCCTCGGCCGAAGATGGCGTTGTATGCTATCATACCTTTGATCACTATGAAGTCCACCATGACTGTAATGGTTTTGGGTGGGGTGCCGAGAGTAACTGGCAGGCTTAGGGCTCCCTCGGGGTAGGTGGCCTGGCCATTGAACCCGCAGAGAGGGGTCCGGATCGGGAGGAGCCTTGATGGATCCTCCCCCATCTTAAGGAAACAATCATAAGATAGCACATCAGGGGCACTTCCATTGTCAACTAGAATCCTATCTACGTTACGTTGGTTTATTATGGTCGATACCATGAGGGCGTCATCATGCGGGGTGTTCAGCACTGCAGGTCTCGGTCGGAGAAGACTATGACCTGGGACTCACTCGGCGGGGCCTTGGGAGGCTCTATGGCTCGGCTCGCCCGCTCGGCATGACGCTTCCTTCCTCGGCCGCTGTCACCTCTTGATGCTGCTCCTCCGGAGATGACGTTGATGTGGACCCCTCGAGGGGCGTTGTCGATCTCCTCTGGGGCGCCTCGATCTTCCTTACGCTCGGCTACGAACCGAGCTAGGTGCCCTTGACGGATGAGGCGCTCGATCTCATCCTGGAGCTGGTGGCAGTCGCCGGTGTGGTGCCCGTGGTTGCTGTGGAACAAGCAGTGCTTGTTGCCGTTACGGTTACGGTTCTTCGACTTCATTGGCTCGGGTTGGTGGAGGAGACCCGAGTCCTTGATGTCTTCATAGATCTCATAGACCAGCGTGGCTAGTGGGGTGTACCGCTCATACTTCCGTGACGGTTCCTTGCGTTCCCCGTCCCGGTTCTGCCTTTTTCTTGACCCAGAGCTTGACTCGGATGCCCGCTTCTTGTCCCCCTCCCGACCCGAGCCGGTTGCATCTCGGCATGCACTGAGTACTTCCTCGCACTCGGCATGGCGCAAAGCCAGAGTTACTAGCTCGGCAAGGGTCGAGGGAGGGTGTAGGACAAGCTCGCGGTGGAGATTCTCATCCTGGGTGCCCCCAGTCAGTGCGGTTATGGCTGAGGCCACGTCTAGGAAGGGGATCCTCAGGGCTTCTGATTTGAATCGGTGAATATAAGCCCGGAGTCTCTCCCCTTGCGTCTGTGTAAGGGCCAGGAGCCCCGCTACTGACCTTGGGGGGGCACTTCCGACGAAACTCTCTTTGAAGATTCGCCCAAACTATTTGAAATCTCGGATGGATCCGGGGGCGAGGGCCCAGAACCAAGCTTGAGCGCCTTGGACCAGGGTGGTCACGAAGGCTCGGCATTTGATGGCGTCGGACGCTCCGTGCAGGGTCATCAGAGCGTCGAAGCTGTCGTAGTGATCGGCCGGGTCACCCTGGCCGTCGTAGAGCTTGAAGGTTGGGATGGAGGTTCTGGGAGACACCTCTGCCTTCAAGATATACTCGGAGAAAGGGGATTTCTCCTCATCCTCCGGGGGGGAGGACTTCTGTAGGGCGCGTAGGGCGCGCTCTTGTTCTGTAAAGCGTCTCTCGAACTCTCGCAGTCGGAGGGATAACTCCGGCTGCTGTGGTGCCGCGGGGCTGGGGGGAATGTCTTGGCTATCCTCGGGAACGTCGGTCTCCGGGTTCGGACGGCGTGCCCCAGGTTTTCCCCGCCTCGGTGTGGAGGAAGCCTCTTGCTCCGGCGGCGGAGCTTGCGAGGGTCCTCCAATCCTATTACGGATAATCTGCTGGCCGCGGATAGTGAAGCGGCCTCCGGTAGTGTGTTGGGATGCATTCTCGCGGGGAGGGCTCCCTGACGGGGTGCGCGACCTTCCATCCCTATCCACCTGGGTCCTCATGAGTTCCACGAGGATATCCAGTTTTGCGTTGAGGGCTTGGAAGGCGTCCTCACCACCGTTAGGCGATAGCCCTTCTGCCGCAGGGGGGGTGGTGGTTCGTCGACGGGGGCACTGGCGTTGGAGGGGGGTTCTGCGAGGCCCGAGAGGGGCCATCCCCAGCCGCTACCACGGCCTTTCTCCTGTCACCGGCGGACCTCCTTCCTGAGCTCCTTCGCACCATACTGGCTTTTTGTACGTTTCCCACAGACGGCGCCAGATGAAGAGGCGAGATCTCGCGCGGGTCCTGAGCGGACGGGGGATCACCGGATTATGAACTGCAAGATAAGAAAACAGATCAGGGGGCCCAGGGATGAGTCCCTGGGGAAAAACCCTCCGATGCTTAAGTTAGTAGAGCTATGGTGGGAGCAATAAAGGGGGGAAGTAGCTTCTGCGCGAGATCCCTCTCCACCAAAAGGGTGAAGTGGTTCCTGCTTAGGAGTTTTGAGCGTGCGGTTGCCCTTACATTTCACCGGAGGGTATCCTTCATTTAAATAGTGCACCGTCTTCAGGAGTCCTGTAAGTCGAGGAGTTTAAGGCAGGAGTTACGTCTACAACGTGAGCTCTTAACTGCTTCATCGTGGGATCTTTATCGCCATGGGGATGTGGAGTCCCTTATCCCCTTAGATTCCTGCTTACAGAAAGCTCCTAACAGCTGCATGGATAAGCAATCATCGGCCATTCAGAGCTCAGAGATGCCAGCCCTTATCCTGAGCGGTAGGCTTAGCTCGGACGAAGATGGGTCGAATCGGTTGGCACCCGCCTTCCTCTCCCCTGTGGAGAGATGGCTCGGGCGTAGACCTTTCTTGTGACCTGACCGACGCTCGGGCCTCCCGAGCCTAAGGGCCGCCTAGGAAGGTGGTATCCCCGAGCGAACTTTTATTGGGCTTTCAGTCCAGAGTGGGCCCAGTGGGCTGTCACTCGATAGAGCGGGGCCTTGTTGGACCCGGATGGGCCTAGTTCGACTGCTCTTCAAGTGGGCTACAGAAATCCCCCTCTCTAACAACCCTTCCCAATTCTCGATCAAAGCCACGTTATTAACGTGTATTTTAAAGTTTACAATCTTTCTAGATTTTTATCTTTTTTATTTGACGGGGTATTGACATGAAATTTTACGGGTAATGTTTTTTCCATTTTCTCTATTTTTCCATGTAATTAGTTTTATAAAATTCTTTTAATTCAAAAAGTGGCACTATTCACTGGTTTTGGAATAGCACCCTTGTTAATGACTTTTTATGTGAATAGCATGCCAATACATTGGGCGCTATTCACTTTTCATTCCATTTCCAAGCATGCTTCAAAAGATCAATATTGTCTATATGCCCACTCTATTACCCTTTTAATTATCTTTAACATATTTAAATCTTATCAATATACCCTTCTTATTCTAATAAAATATATTGTAACATATATGAAATATTAAAATTTCTAAATTATTAATAAAATATAAATTGATGTTTCCTTCAAGGTTTATTGATTATTAATTCAAATAAAATTACAATGTGCATTAAATGCCTATTTAAAAGTGACATGTTATTCTTACACTTATTATAATACAAGGGTAAGGTTATTAGGATGTCAGGGATTGTATACAAGGTCCGGACTTTGTTTTAATTATTGGTTTTGATCTATTTGGACTTTCTAGTCCTTTAATTTACCAGGGTTGCTACACCCTCCCCCACTTAAAAGAATTTGGTCCCCAAATTTAATCGCATATAAACGTGGAGAGTGTAGAGTACATACCCCTTTAGAATAAGTCAGGGAATCACTTCCTCATAGACTCCTTGATCTCCCATGTGGCTTCATGTTCTGAGCATTTACTCTATTGCACCTTTACCATGGGAATAGTTTTGTTCCTTAGTGTACGTACCTTGCGATCGAGGATCTTCATGGGCTTTTTTTAATAGGTGAGATCTTTTTGAATCACCAGGTCTCCATGATCGATGATATGTGACGGATCGTGCACATACTTCTTTAGCATGGATATGTGGAACACATTATGAACCTCAGACAATTAAGGAGGTAAAGCAACGTAGTAAGCAACCTCGCCAACTCTTTCTAGTATCTCAAAAGGTCCGATAAACCTTGGCGTAAGCTTGCCCTTAACACCAAATTCCTTATTCCACGCCGGGTGATATTTTGAGGAATACGTGATCTCCGACTTGGAATTCGAGATCTCTTCTTCTTGTATCAGCATAAGCCTTCTGTATAGACTGATCCACTTGAAGTCTTTCTCTAATGAGCTGAATCTTCTCAGTGGTATCCCTTACCATGTCTGGGCCTAATAGTTATTTTTCGCCAACTTCATCCCAGCATAATGGTGATCAGCAACTCCTTTCATATAAAGCTTCGAAAAGTAGCATCTGTATGCTTTCCTGGTAACTATTGTTGTATGCAAACTCGACCAACGGCAAGTGATCATGCCTGCTTCCACCAAAATCAATGATGCGAGCTCTGAACATGTCTTCTACCACTTGATTCGTTCTTTCGGTCTGACCATCCGTTTGAGGATGAAAAGCTGTACTAAAGTTAAGTCTCATCCCCAACGAATGTTGTAGACCCTTCCAAAAATGAGAAGTAAATCGTGGGTCTCGATCAGACATGATTGAAACAGGAACTCCATGTAGTCTGACTATTTCCTTTATGTATAGAGCAGTGAGGACGTCAACTGACCATCGGCTCTTAATTGGCAGAAAGTGTGCTGACTTAGTCAAACGGTCGATGATATCCCATATCCCATCATGTCCTCCTTTAAAATTAGACAGACCCATAATGAAGTCCATATCGATATCCTCCTACTTCCACTTGGGAATATCTAGAGGATGTAGCTTACCGGCAGGCTTTTGGTGTTCTACCTTGACCTGTTGGCACGTGAGACAGCGAGACACGAAGTCCGCTACTTCTCTTTTCATATTGGGCCACCAGAAGGTCCTTTTCAAATCTTGGTACATTTTGGTAGATTCTGGATGAATGGTGTACCTTGATCTGTGAGCTTCATCTAAGATCTTCTTCTTTAGCTCTGGACAATCTGGTATACAAGTTCTATCTTTGAATAACAACCTTCCATCTGAAGCTAATTTGAAGTCAGATTGTTCTTCTATTTTACCCTTGATTTCCACTAATGTCGGGTCATTACCTTGACGTCCTTGTATTTCTGAGAGTAGATCTGGCAGTATACTCATGTGAGATAGTGTAACACACCTACTCTCCTTGTCCATGCTTATATCAAGCTTAGAGAATTGTTCTAGTAACTTCCACTCCTGAATCATACAATTAGCTAATAATGCTCTCGGCTTTCGACTGAGGGCATCGGCTACAGGATGACCCTTTCCAGGATGATATTGTATAGTGAAGTCAAAGTCCTTGAGATATTCTAGCCAACTTCTTTGCCTCATATTCAATTCCTTCTGAGAGAAGAGATACTTGAGACTTTTATGGTCGGAGTATACAGTAAACTGCACTCCGTGTAGGTAATGTCTCCATATTTTTAGTGCAAACACTACCGCAGCCAATTCTAAGTCATGGACTGGGTAGTTCTCCTCGTGCTTCTTCAATTGGCGAGAAGAGTAAGCTATAACTCTTCTTTGTTACATTAACACACATCCGAGGCCAATGCCAGATGCATCGGTGTATACCTCAAATTTTTCTCCTTCAACTGGTAAAGCTAAGACCGGGGCAGTAGTTAGGTGATCCTTGAGAGCTTGGAAGCTTCTTTCACATTCCTCGCTCCATTCATAACGTATCTCCTTGCGAGTTAGCCTCGTGAGTGGTACGGCGATCTTGGAGAAATCCTTGATGAATCGCCTATAATAGCCTGCAAGACCTAAGAAACTTCGGATCTCGCTAGCGTTGGTCGGTCTTTCTTAATTCCTTACAGCTTCAACCTTTGATGGATCTACGGATAAACCGTCCTTCGAAATCACATGTCCTAGGAAGGATACTTCTTCAAGCCAGAATTCGCATTTACTGAGCTTCACATATAGCTAATTCGTCCTCAATATTTGTAATGCAATCCTCAAATGCTCCTCATGCTCTTCCTTGGTCTTTGAATAGATCAGTATAGCATCAATGAAAACCACTATGAATTGATCTAGATGAGGCCTGAATATACTATTCATCAACTGTATAAAGGCTGTAGGGGCATTTGTTAGTCCAAAAGGCATAACAACAAATTCATAGTGCCCGTACCTGCTCCTGAACGCGGTCTTATGAATGTCTTCATCCTTGATCCTTAGTTGGTGATATCCCGACCTGAGATCAATCTTTGAGAAATACTTGGATCTAGATATTTGATCAAATAACTCATCGATTCTCGATAGTGGATACTTATTCTTGATAGTGAGATGATTCAACTGTCGATAGTCGATGCATAACCTCATGGATCCATCTTTCTTCTTTACAAACAGCACAGGTGCTCCCCACGGGGAAGTGCTTTGTCTGATAAATCCTTTCTTCAGAAGCTCCATTAGTTGCTCCTTCAGCTCCTTGAGTTCAGCAGGGGACATCCTATAAGGTGCCTTAGAAACTGGGCCAGCACCAGGGACCAAATCGATGGTGAAGGCCACTTCTCTTTGTGGAGGTAATCCAGGCAAATCTTTCGAAAAAATATCCGGAAATTCTTGTACCATTGGAATGTCTTATATCTTAGGCTCCTTAGTCTCCTTGATGGTGACAAAAGTAAGGGAAGATACACATCCTTTCCTTATTAGCTTGCTAGCTCGGAGAGCCGAAATAAGAGGTGACTTGCTCTGACTCTTAGGGCTAGTATAGACCAGTTCCGGGAATTCCTTGAAAGTAGCTTTGCTGTTACGGCAATCAACGGCTGCCTGGTATTTGGATAACCAATCGGCTCCTAATATGATATCATTGTCTTTCATATCTAGACATATGAGGTCGATAGGACGGTTTCTTCCCTTTACCAAAACTTCACAATTTTGGTAATGATGAGTAATATCGGCTTCGTTTCTGAGAGGAGTTGAAATAACTAATTTTGTCCATTCCGGTTCCATAGGTAATGGATCGGCAAACTTCTTGGAAATAAACGAATGTGATGCACCAGTATCAAATAAGACATGTGTAGACTTGGAACAAACTTTCAAAGTACCTTCCACTTGTCCGCCTTCATCTTATTTTACCTCCTTAATAGCCTGCAGACGTGCATTCTTCGTTGCCGGGCGCTTCACTTCACCGGCTTGATCAGTAAGCAACGGACAGTCTGGAATTCGGTGATCACGGCTCCCACAGCGAAGACAAGCTCCTAATTTTCTCCAGCATTCTTCGGCCTTGTGTCCGGCCTTGTCATAATGTTTACACACCACTTTATAAGGTGTGGTGGTGATGGAGAATGGCTTGTTACTCTTTTTAACTTTTTTTCCTGGGAAGACTCTCCTTCATTACTTGGCCTCTTCTTGTTGAAGTTGGGTTTGAAATTGCCGGAGCTAGTGACATGTTCCTTCTTATCTCTCCCACGGATCCTATCAGATAGTTCTGTGGCATCCTCCAGTAGCTGGGCCCGTCATACCATCTCTGAATAGACTTGTATGTCCATCGGGGCCAGTTGTGTGATAAACAGGGGCCTGAGCCCATTTAGAAACCTTCTAGCTTTCATTTTCTCGGTACTGACTAAATGCTTAGCGTACCGGGAGAACCTCGAGAATTATGCCTCGTACTCGAGCACCGATAATGATCGTTGCTTAAGTGCGGCAAATTCGGCGGCTTTCTTCTCTTTAACTCGGTCTGAGAAATACTTGTTGTTGAAATGTTCAACAAATTCCTCCCAAGTAACTTGGTCTTGCCCTAAAGTGGCTTCTACTGATTCCCACCAGCATCGGGCATCCCTTTCCAGTTGAAATGTTGCTAATAAGACCTTCTCTTTGTCTGTGCATTGCATAACTCTAAAGATACGTTCAGTCTCTCGGATCCAATGCTCGGCGTCATCCGGATCAGTGGATCCCATGAACTTAGGAGGGTTCATGTTTCTGAAACTTTGGTGGAGATTTCCCGCTCCACAGTGTGCACCTCATTGTGCTACATGTTGGGGTGCTTGAGTAAGACCTTGGGCGGTCCTTTGCATGTCGCGCCACTGAGCACATTCTGCGGCCAAGGTCCTATAAATACAATAACTATATTAATATGTGATTATGTCCTAAGTTAACTCAACCCTTGGTTCTACCCAATCTCACCGGGTAAAGGTTTAAACCTATCCTTGGACTTGAGTTTCCTAGGAATTGAATATCCTAGGCTCTGATACCACAAAAACTGTCACGCCGCGAGCGCGGAAGGAACCCGGAGTGCGTGACGAGTTTATATGGATCATGTCAATCCGAGCGTTAGTGTATTCGACACAAAAAATAGAGTGCGCAAAAGTAAAGATAACCCAATCCTTTAATTCAATTATAACCTCAAAGTATTACTATTACGATTCATCTTGAAAGGAATACTAAGACTCAATAAAAGAAAAGTACAAGGAATGACTCAAAGAAACAGAAAGACAAGTTTAGACGACGCTTGGATAGATGGATGTAGCTCTAGTCTCTTCACTCTTGACCTTCCCCATCCGATTGAGCCTCATCATCGGACTTACCTGAAAAATAGGGGAAAACACTGAATGAGCGAACGCTCAGTAGGAATTAATCTCAAGTGCTAGCTAGCTTTAAGTAGATGGCAAGTTACATGAATGATATATAGCTATGCATGTTTGCGTAAAACGACAAGAGAGAGGATGTATATCATGATAGAGAATGTGTATTCAAGAGATATTTGAATGAACTAGCATGTCTTTCAAGAATTCATGTCAATAATGATCAAGGCATTCAAGCAAGTACGTTTATCAAGTCATGTCAAGAATTGGCTATCATATTTCAAGCAAGTAACAATAAATACCATTTTCAGGTCACGCAAGTCATGTCATGTCAAGTCAACCACGAGATTGTGGAATGTCAATGAGAATAACAAGCACTTCGGTACAATGCCACACCATGATCATTACAACTCCCATGGGCACTAGTGCTTTCGGGTGCTCCTCCCAGGACCAGATCGGGCCCTTATATGCGCAGGCACTGATCATGTATTTCGACACCCACTATAGTTATAGCCAATATAGAATTCCAAAGGTATTCAAGCTTGTAGTAACTTTAGGGTAGATCATAGAGATTAGGATTTCAATCATGATACGTAAGGATGGTAATAACGGTGTAACCACGATTAACGATAAAACTAGGTGGAAACGGCCCCCTAGATAGGTGCCAAGATATTAAGTGATGCGGGACGGACACGGGGACCGACTCTAAGTGATGCGGACCAGGGACTCTAAATGCGGATGCGTCCAGCAACACACAAATTGGAGAGACTTCGGCCCGACACTAGGAGTTCCTATGGGCTATACGTCGCTAACAGAAACGTAAGCTCACTCGTCGTCCCAAGCGAGGGAAACGCGGATCGTGCGCAGTTGAAGAACCGGCAGAGCTAAGGGTAGTCCGACTCAACTTCCGTGCTGAGATCGAGCCACGGGACGGGTCACTCTCACACTCACAGCGGTGACATGGACTCACGGGCTAGTTCCTATCGCCCTCGGTAGCGGCCTAAGATCATATACTAAACTAGCAAATGAATGCCAAGAAGTTACGATCGTTATCTCCACGCTCCCGGCGTGGGGAAGACAACCCCGGCCAATCTCAGACTCCCGATTAAACAATTTTACAGTTGTACAATAATTTTGACCCACTCCACGCAGGGAGGTAACAGGTCACATGTGGGGCCCGGGAGTCGCGACAATTGGGTTGGCGGGTAGCATCTTGATGTCGTCCCGGCGGTGCCGAACCCGCGTTTGATGCTATCCGGACGGCGCGATCTACGGGTCCGTGGGGCCCACGGACCGCTCCAACCTCCGGCTCTGGTGGGGTGGGTCCCGTTGTGATGGAGACCCCTGGTAGCGCGTCCCCCGGGATGGCGGTCAGCCGGAAACACCGGTCGGAGGCCGGTCGGCTCCGATCTCCAAGCTTTGGAGTTGCTGCTCACTGACTTTTGCTTCTATTTTTTCGACGCATGATCCGGTGAGATCAGCTGCTACAATAAATCCTGATGTCAGATCGAAGCTCAGGAGGTACCGTTGAAAAGCTCTTTCAAAGTACTTCAATCTAGCTCCAGAGAGATTAACTGGATCTACACGGATCTGGCCTTAAACTATTTTTGAAGTTACTATTGGATAGTACCCGAAATCTCAGAACTGCATGGAAGTTTCTTGAGAAATGCCTTTGACCGAGGGGTAGACCTCAGATTAAACCACGAGCTCTTCATGAAGATTGTAGAGGGGAGAGAGAGGAAAACGGCAATGATTTTTATGAAGGGATTGGTGGAGGTTTCGAATTGTTAGGGATTTTACACTGACTTGGGGTCAGATCTGGACACTGGCAGACAGAACTGTAGGGGATCTGAAGATGATTTTTTAAAAAATATGTGAAGGCCTTTAGAAATTCCACTAAAATTCTTGGGTGAAGGGGATGGTAGTTAGAGCCTCCAGTAATTTTGTGGGTGCCAGCAAAAATCAAAAGGTGGTCCGGAGATGGGAAACTCAGGGTTGCTGTCACTGTAGACAGAGATCTGGCAGAACTGAAAGGAAAAGATGGATGAAAATGTAAAAATGGAAATCAGAAGTTAGAGGCCAAACTAATTTTTGTAGACCATGGAGGGAACCTCTGGAACACCCTCTGAAAATTTGAGCTCAAGAGGATCTCGTGGTTGAGAGCAGAAATTCGTGGCTGGAGGATCTCTCTTGGGTGGACAGAATACCGGCGACGGTGGTGGAGGTGTGAGGGCGGCACGATGGCGGTGGCGACGATTACCGGAACTGATATGTGAGGCTTCCCACCTCAGAAGGCAACCTTCCCAGCTGCAAGAAGAAGAGAGAGGAGAGAGGGAGGGGGCGCACCAGGCTGCTCCAACCAAATTCTTCAAAATGTTTGCATTAATTCCACTAAAATGAGAAATACATGGTATTTGTATGAATTGCCAAAAGACATAAAATATCCCTAGATCTAGATTTGGGAGGGGCAAACATGGGAGTTGTTGAACCCCCTCCTCATGTAAAATGCCTTATGGTTTTGATGTTGACCAAATTATTTGTAAACTGAAAATGAGTCTTTCAAACGTCCTGGATTTCAACTCATCATACGAGCTTTTGGCGTGTTATGAAGGCTCAAAGCAATCTTCTTAAGGGTAAGTGAGTTAATTTGGCATTTTGGATGAAAGAACTAATTGTGAGTTATTTTGACAGGCTAATCTACAAGGACAAGAATTTCAATGCTCTGGGACGTTTGGTGAGATCGACTTCAACTTTGATATTCAATTCTATGGTTGAAGTTCTTTAAGATCATCTCATGTTTGAAAAATGTCTAAGTATGAAATGGTTTAAGCTTAATTGTATGACATGCTTTAAGAAACCATTTTTGTAGCTCATAAACTTGTTCTTGAACGCTTTTGATGGCTTGCATGATTATTTTAGAAGTTCTGGAACTTGAATCGGTCATTTGGATCGCGTTCTCGGCCTATTGGTGTTCTGCCTGAAAGGGTCGACCCAAAGGGTCGACCCCTAGACCAAGGGTCGACCCCAAGGGTCACCCCCTATGGTTTTTATTTTCCGACCCGTCGGATTTTTTTTCTGGACCAGTGAGGGTCGACCCCAAGGGTCGACCCCTCAGCCTGAGGGTCGACCCCAAGGGTCGACCCCTTCAGTTCTGGGTCGAGCCGTGATTGTTGACTCTTGGGATTTCGACCTCATGGGTCAAATGTATTAGGTTGGGAGCCCATGTTTAGCTCCACGTTTTGTGGATCTGGTCCCTTGACCGTCCCCAGAACTCTCTTGGCCTATATAATATCATTTGGTTGATGAAAACCCTAAGGGAAAAATCGTATGTTGAGCTGTAAGCCTTCTTTCTAAACCCTTGTGTTTGAAGGTTGAAGCAGCCACCTCCCGACCTTGTACCAGCTTGAAGATTGCGTGAAAGTGAAGGGAAGGAGAAGGAGAACTACTTCCATACAAGCCACAGCTGCTGGATGTGATCCAAATCAACTTGAAGCTTCATTCAAGCCAAGATCATCACTGTGCTGCACAAAGTGTTCGATTAAATTCGTGGAAGTGAAAGGGGGAGCTCCAACCAGGATAATCTAACTTCTTTTCATTCCTCTCACTCTGAATACTTTGAGTTTGACTTCATCATCTGTTTGTAGTCCGTAAATCTGAGATTTGTGTGTGTGTGTTCGTGTTCGGCAACACGAACGTGTGTGTGTGTGTGTGTGTGTGCTTGCTGTTCTACACAGCGTGTGTGTGTGTTTGCGGTTGTATACAGCGTGTGTGTGTGTGTGATTCACTGTCTAGTGAAGGTTAATCCTCCGTATGAGGGGTGGACGTAGGGGACACGGTGTGTACCCGAACCACCTAAAAATCCCGTGTGTCCATTGTGGTTTGATTTTCCGCTTTATTTCGTGTGGGCTTCACGGTGAGGAGAGAATTCAATTTCTTGTTAATTAATCACACCATCATCACGCATTCACGTGTGTGTTTCTGTTCGTGCTAGATTTGAGTTCGTTGTTTATCTTGCTTAGCTCCCGTGTAGCTTGTTTTTAGTTTTTATTGGCCATCAATTCACCCCTCCCCTCTTGATTGCCACCCTCCGGGACTCAAGAATTGGTATTAGAGCTTTGGTCTCTGGTTGATTTACGATCTCACGGTCGTCAGAGCAGATCCCGTTAAATGGCAAACAGAGGGATGATGCCCGAAGGGCATTCCATTCAAAGACCTCCGTTCTTTGATGGATCGAACTACCCTTACTGGAAAAATAGAATGTATGTTTTCCTACGTGCCCAGGACTATGATGTTTGGCGTGTCATAAGTAAGGGTCCATATGTTTTATCTGAAAAAGAAGATGAATGGGATGAAGAAGATATAGAGAAGTGTTCAACGAACTTTAAGGCTATGAATATAATTCAATGTGCCGTTCACCCTAATGAATACTCACGAATATCTATGTGTGCCTCTGCGCAGGAGATGTGGGACAAGCTGCGGCTTATATATGAAGGAACATCGCAAGTCAAGGAAAGAAAGGCCAATCTCTTAGTTCGGGACTATGAGTTGTTCGTAATGAAGCCAGAAGAATCAATTTCTGATATGTTTGCAAGGCTAACAGAAATTACAAATGGACTAAAGGCGCTTGGCAAAGAATATTCAAACAAGGAGCTCGTAAGAAAAGTTTTGAGATCCCTTTCTCCCCAGTGGCATACAAAAGCCACTGTAATTGAAGATTCCAAAGACCTCAGCACCCTAACTCTCGATGAGTTGATCGACTCGCTGATGACATACGAAATAAACATCAAAAGAAGCGAGGAAGATCACAAGAAAAAGAAGGTTGTCACACCACTGGCCCTAAAGGTGAATTCACCGAATTCAGAGGGCAGTGATAATGATTCTATTGGCAACACAGAAGATGAAGAACTGGTTGCCATGATCACACGACGAGCAAGAAGGTTCGTCAAAGGAACAAGGAAGTTCGGTGGTCAGTTCAGGAAGGGTCCAAGAAGGCAAGGACCAAACAAAGGAGAAAGTAGCAAGAAGGAAGAAATAATTTGCTACGAGTGCAAGAAACCTGGCCACATGCGAGGTGAATGCCCCGACCTCATCAAGAAAGTGAAGAAAGGTAAATTCAGGAAGCCCAAGGGCATGATGGCCACATGGAGCGACGAGGATGAGGATGACTCCGGCATTGAGGATGGACTTGACGAGCTAGTCCAAAATCTATGCCTCATGGCCAATGATCAGGAAAAGGTAGATTCTGAACCTGAAACTCTCACTTGTGAGCAATGGCAAATCGCATATGAGTCTTTGTATGAAAAATGTAGAAGATACAAATCTGAAAACAGAAATTTGATCTTCTTGTTCATACAAACAAATCATGTGAAGAATGCCATCCTTTGAAATCAGAAAGTGAAAGCATGAAACATCAAAATGAAATTCTCGTTTTAAAAATTGAATTGTTTGAGGAAGAGATTTCATGCATGAGAGAAGAACAATCTACATTTCTGAAAATGCATGAACACTTAAAAAATGAATTGGAACAAGAAAAGCTTGCAAGTATTGCTTGCAAAGAAGCCAAGGTGAAGGCTGAAGAAGAGATCCAATCTCAATTGGCTCAAATAAAAGAACTTGAGGATGCTCTTGTCATTCTTGGAAAATCAAAAATTCAAACCACCCATTGGGCTCCCACAAATTCAGCTTCCTCCAAAACCAAGAAACACATGCATAACTCTTATTCCAATGTTGGTATAAGGTGGAAAAGAGATGAAAATATCATTTGCTTTTATTGTGGAAGAATGGGTCATGACATGTATGACTGTAGAATTCTGAAATATGATGAAGAAAAGTTTGCTAAAGTCAGAAACAGATCATATGTGCATCATGCTTCTAACCACCATGGACCCAAGCTTGCTTGGGTACCAAAATCTCCATAAGCACTTCAATTGTATTGCAGGTCCACACGAGAGCTCAGAAGAACAAATGGTACTTGGATAGCGGGTGCTCTCGGCACATGACGGGAAACAAGGAATGGTTTGTGGACCTGCATAAAAATGATGGTGGAATGGTGGCATTCGGTGGTAAGGACAAAGGAAAAATCATTGGAGAAGGTAAGATTGGTAAGAATCAAAATCACACCATTGAAAATGTGCTGCTTGTGGAAGGTTTGCATCACAACCTTTTAAGCATAAGTCAACTTTGTGATAAGGGATGCAATGTTGTTTTTGATTCTAATCACTGCACTGTTTTGAATAGACACACTCATGAGGTTAAGTTCATTGGATTCAGGTATAACAATGTTTATATGATAGACTTAAATGATGCTTCTCATGAGGGTTTGTGTTTGATTGCAAGGAACAAGGATGATGCGTGGCTATGGCATCGCCGGCTTGGACATGCCAGCTTCAATGTCTTGCTGAAATTATCAAGGAAAGATTTGGTGATTGGACTGCCCAAGTTGAAGGTCGTCGAAGACGGAGTGTGTGGGGCGTGCAGCATGGGAAAATAGACAAGGACGTCATTCAAAAGCAAGAATGATGTGACCACATCGAGGTCTCTAGAAGTCATCCACATTGATCTCTTTGGACCAAGCAGGACACATAGCTTGGGTGGTAAACTATACGGCTTTGTAATTGTGGATGATTATTCTAGATTTTGTTGGGTTTACTTCCTTTCACATAAAAGTGATGCCTTGACGGAATTTGAAGCATTTTGCAGGGTGGTACAAAATGATAAAGGGGTTTGCATCAAAACCGTGTGGAGTGATCACGGCAGAGAATTTGATAACCATGAGTTCAGCGATTTTTGCAGGGCTCAAGGCTATTCTCATGATTTCTCCGCACCAAGAACCCCCGAGCAGAATGGCGTTGTTGAAAGGAAAAATAGAACCCTGATTGAAATGGCAAGAACGATGCTAAATGAGAATAATCTGCCAAGGTACTTTTGGGCTGAAGCAGTGAACACGGCCTGCTACATAATCAACCATGCCATGGTAAGACCATTATTGAAGAAAACCCCCTATGAGCTGTACAGAGGTAAGAAGCCAAACATTTCACATCTTAGACCGTTTGGCTCAACATGCTACATTCACAACAATGGTAAGTTAGACCTGGCGAAATTTGATCCCAAAAGTGTTAAAGGTATTTTTCTTGGGTACTCACTGAGCTCAAGAGCATATCGAGTGTATAACTTGAGAACTCTTGTTGTTGAGGAAAGCCCCCATGTTATCATCGATGAATCATCTCCAAATAAAACTAATGACAAACCTGTCTTGCAGGATGATCAATTGGATATTGAAGATATCGAGAAGAAAGAAGGAAAAGTGAAGAAACAAGAAGAAGATGAAGAACCACATGAAAATGATGAAAACAAACAAGAAGAAGAATCACAAGAAGTTGAGGCTAATCCGGAAAATCAAGCTGAACGGCAGCCACCAATTCAATGGAGTTTTCCAAAGGACCATCCGTCGGTCAATGTAATGGGCGATGTTGAAGAAGGAGTACGGACACGAGCCTCATTCAGGGAAGTTGAAAATCAAGACTATATTGCCCTGCTCTCTCAATTTGAACCCAAATCCATAGAAGAAGCCTTAGGTGATGAGTCATGGATTTTGGCCATGCAAGAGGAATTACACCAGTTCCAAAGGAATAAAGTGTGGTTCCTCGTTCCATGTCCTAAGAATCACTCCGTGATCGGAACAAAATGGGTTTACCGTAACAAAACAAACGATCAAGGAGTGGTTACTAGGAACAAGGCCAGGCTTGTTGCCAAAGGCTATAGCCAAGAGTTGGGTATAGACTTTGATGAGTCTTTTGCTCCAGTAGCAAGACTCGAGGCTGTGAGGGTTCTTTTAACATTTGCATGCTGTCATAATATCAAGTTATTTCAAATGGATGTTAAGAGTGCGTTTTTGAATGGCTATATCCAGGAGGACGTGTACGTGGAGCAGCCACCGGGGTTTGAAGACACAGCGCATGCAGACCATGTATACAAGTTGAACAAAGCTCTTTACGGTCTGAAACAAGCACCCCGTGCATGGTATGAACGATTAAGCGATTTCCTTGCCCAAAATGACTTCAAACGAGGTAACATTGATCAAACCCTTTTTACAAAATTGAAGGGTAAGGAAATCTTAATTGTTCAAGTTTATGTTGATGATATTATCTTTGGCTCCACTAATGACACTCTTAGCAACGACTTTGCAAAATTGATGCAAAGTGAGTTTGAAATGAGCCTCATGGGAGAGTTAACTTTCTTTTTGGGATTGCAGGTACATCAAACGGTGGACGGGTTGTTCATACACTAAAAGAAATATGCAATGGAGTTGCTGAAAAAATTTGATTTGGCATCAACAAAGCCACAACCAACACCCATGTCCACTTCAATGAAAATTGATCAAGATGAGAAAGGTACATCAGTGGACCAAAAACTCTTTAGAAGTATGATAGGTTCACTATTGTATCTAACTGCCAGCAGGCTCGACATACAATTTGCTGTTTGTCTATGTGCAAGATTTCAGTCAAATCCAAAAGAATCTCATTTGTCGGTTGTGAAACGGATTTTTAGATATATTGCTGGTACAGTTAACTTAGGATTGTGGTTTCCACGGAATTCATGCATTGAACTAGTCGCTTATTCTGATGTCGATTACGCGGGCTGTAAGATGGATCGGAAAAGCACAAGTGGATATTGCCATTTTATTGGGGGTTGTGTGGTCTCATGGGCCTCCAAGAAATAAAATTCAGTGGCATTATCAACAGCCGAACCCGAGTATGTGGCTGTCGGTAGTTGCGTTGCCCAAGTGCTATGGATCCAACAGCAAATGATTGATTATGGCATTTCCTTTAAAAACACCCCAATTCTTTGTGATAACACATCCGCCATAAATTTGTCCAAAAATCCAGTTCATCACTCTCGCACCAAGCATATTGAAATTAGACATCATTTCATTAGAGACCATGTGAGTAAGGGTGATATTAACATCAGTTTTGTTGAGACAGATCGTCAAATTGCCGACATTTTCACCAAACCTCTTAGTGTAGACAAGTTCACATCATTTAGAAGGGAACTAGGGGTTTGTAGGATAGATCAATCTGAGTCTTAATCATGTGCATCAATGTCATCGCATTGCCTGTAGTATGTCATATATATTTGTCATGCATGTGCATAGTCGTGCTTGAAAAACAACAAAAAAAATTTGTGCATGAAAACCTGGATTGCCTGGTATGCATGTTCTTATTATAGAATACAACCATTGGTTTTGCAATTTCTATGGCCGATAGCTCCTTGAATTTTCTTAAGGCCAGCAAAAGAGCAATTGATATCAAAATCTGAATTTTAGGAGACGGTAAACAATGAACGCCTTCTATGGTCTAAGTCATTCTTGAAGCAAGTTCCCCAGTGTGTATACCCATTTAAATAACTCAAATTTCTTGATTCCAACACAATATGATCACTGGGGACTCGAGCCATATCATTTGATTCCTTGAAATTCCGTTTTCATCAGCTTTTGCAGCAAACCCTGGAAGGGTCGACCCCAAGGGTCGACCCACGCAAAGGGGTCGACCCCAAGGGTCGACCCTCGCTATCGGGTAAGGTTCTGGGGCGGGGTTTAAAAGGGGACGACCCATAGGGTCGACCCGTTCCGGTCGGGCGGCTTCGCCGCTTCCGAACCGGCTCCAATAAGGGAGGAAACCCTAAGTTTCCCCCCTCCCATCCATTAAAACCCCTCCAGCCCCCTTCTAGGCTAAGCCACCACCTTCTCTAAGCCCTAAAACCCTCTTTGGCATCCCCCATTGTGCCCTAGCGCAGCCCTCTTGGTGGCTACCCGCGCGGATCGTTCTTCCGACGCTAGCACCGCGTCTCGTTGTTTTTCCTTGCACTGAGGTAAGTTCTTGATGTGTGGAGGATCCCCATTTTCTCGCATGGAAGCATTTCTCTCCAAGTTGAGCCATTTTTGTCTACTCCCTCATCTCCGGTTCCGTCGATTTATGGTTAGATGGCCCCAAAGAGGCAAGCTTCACGCAGCCGTGGAGAGTCGAGTGCAGCCCCAGCACGACGTGGTCAGGCGGGCGCCCGAGGCAGAGGACCAGCGCTGCCACCCAAAGTATTGGATAGAAAATTCCTACGGCCACGGTCGGTATCTTTTGTAAACTTGAATCGTCATCTTCTGGGACTAGTTGATGTGTTATGCAGTCAGCCGAATCTAGATTATTTCATGTCTGCACATCGGCGTATATATCCCAACTTGGTACATCAGTTTTATGGAAATTTTATCATGTCCGGGGAGCACCCAACTACAATGGTTCATGGCCACCGGTTAAATCTCACTACAGAATTTTTGGGAGCAGCATTTAATCTCTCGACTGAAGGTTTTATGCTTGGAGATATTGAAATTCCTGAAGATGTAGTGTTTCAAATGATGAAAGGTGAAGAAAGGGGTAACCGTTCTGTGGCAGGGCTGAATGCCAATCATTTTCCGCCTTTGCAACACATTTTACACAGAATGATCACCACAATTTTACTTCCAAGGGGCGGCGGTCATGACAAGGTCACTGAAATTCACATGTTTCTTTTCTACTGCATTTTAAGTGGCATTCCTGTGAATTTCCCAGCCATGATTTTATTTCATATGAGCAATAGCATGAAGCACAAGAACCGCACCATTCCATATGCTGCTGCACTCACAGCTGTGTTTACATACTTGGGTATTGATCTCTCCAAAGAAAACTCACAACCCATCCGAGAGGCTGACATTTTCACAATTCATTCCATTTGCCATAATATGGGATATGAGCTGCTTGATGGAAATTTAGTTCGCACTTTGAAAAGTACTGAACAAGAGATCAGTTCTGAGGATGAAGATGATGAATATGAACAGGCCCCACCTGCCGAAGATGTGCCTTCCGAGGAGGTTCAGCTACTCATGGATCGGTTGGACTCGATAGATGACCGATTAGACAGTTATGGGGAGACTTTTGAGGGCATGCAACACCAACTTGTGGATCTGAAGCTTAGTCATCAAGTGCACACCCAGTATGTTCAAGACTCATTTGATCATCAATCCAACTTGCTTGAGGAAATCTTGGGTTATATGAGGCGTCTGCACACCTCACCGCCTTCCGATGAAGATTAGATGACATTGCTCTTGCAGCTTGGACTTTACCCCCTACTTATTTCACCCCCTCCTTTTTGATGTTGCCAAAGGGGGAGAAAAGACTATTTCGGCTATTTATATGTATGTGTGATGTGATGAATGGCTATTTATATGTTATATGTATGTGTGATGAATGCTTGCCTGCATGTGTGCTCATTTTCAGTTGCCTTTCAGTTTTGCATTTTAGAGTCATGGCATATTGTGTGAGTCTCAAGTTCTATTATGTCTCATTGTTATTGCATTTGAACGCTTCCTATTTCACCTTGTTGTCAGCACACCTTGTGGTAATGCTACTCAATCTCACATATTTTGTCAAGTTGCCCTTGATATCGGTTCAGTATGGTGATTTCAGTTCAATATTGGTGGTTGATATGTTTCATGATTATGTGGTTTCACTTATTCTTGAATGGTGGATTACATTGATCAAAAATACAATTTTGATTAAATTTTGTCATCATCAAAAAGGGGGAGATTGTTGAACCCCCTCCTCATGTAAAATGCCTTATGGTTTTGATGTTGACCAAATTATTTGTAAACTGAAAATGAGTCTTTCTAACGTCCTGGATTTCAACTCATCATACGAGCTTTTGGCGTGTTATGAAGGCTCAAAGCAATCTTCTTAAGGGTAAGTGAGTCAATTTGGCATTTTGGATGAAAGAACTAATTGTGAGTTATTTTGACAGGCCAATCTACAAGGACAAGAATTTCAATGCTCTGGGACGTTTGGTGAGATCGACTTCAACTTTGATATTCAATTCTATGGTTGAAGTTCTTTAAGATCATCTCATGTTTGAAAAATGTCTAAGTATGAAATGGTTTAAGCTTAATTGTATGACATGCTTTAAGAAACCCTTTTTGTAGCTCATAAACTTGTTCTTGAACGCTTTTGATGGCTTGCATGATTATTTTAGAAGTTCTGGAACTTGAATCGGTCATTTGGATCGCATTCTCGGCCTATTGGTGTTCTGGCTGAAAGGGTCGACCCCTAGACCAAGGGTCGACCCCAAGGGTCGCCCCCTGTGGTTTTTATTTTCTGACCCGTAGGATTTTGTTTCTGGACCAGCGAGGGTCGACCCCAAGGGTCGACCCCCTGTGTAATATTTCTTCAACCAGCAGGCTGTTCTTTTGAGGGTCGACCCCAAGGGTCGACCCATGCATTCTGGGCAGGAAAACCACCCACGAGGGTCGACCCCTTCAGTTCTGGGCCGAGCCGTGATTGTTGACTCTTGGGATTTCGACCTCATGGGTCAAATGTATTAGGTTGGGAGCCCGTGTTTAGCTCCACGTTTTGTGGATCTGGTCCCTTGACCGTCCCCAGAACTCTCTTGGCATATATAATATCGTTTGGTTGATGAAAACCCTAAGGGAAAAATCGTATATTGAGCTGTAAGCCTTCTTTCTAAACCCTTGTGTTTGCAGGTTGAAGCAGCCACCTCCCGACCTTGTACCAGCTTGAAGATTGCATGAAAGTGAACAGAAGGAGAAGGAGAACTACTTCCATACAAGCCACAGCTGCTGGATGCGATCCAAATCAACTTGAAGCTTCATTCAAGCCAAGATCATCACTGTGCTGCACAAAGTGTTCGATTAAATTCGTGGAAGTGAAAGGGGGAGCTCCAACCAGGATAATCCAACTTCTTTTCATTCCTCTCACTCTGAATACTTTGAGTTTGACTTCATCATCTGTTTGTAGTCCGTAAATATGAGATTTGTGTGTGTGTGTTCGTGTTCGGCAACACGAACGTGTGTGTGTGTGTGTGTGTGCTTGCTGTTCTACACAGCGTGTGTGTGTGTTTGCTGTTGTATACAACGTGTGTGTGTGTGATTCACTGTCTAGTGAAGGTTAATCCTCCGTGTGAGGGGTGGACGTAGGGGACACGGTGTGTACCCGAACCACCTAAAAATCCCGTGTGTCCATTGTGGTTTGATTTTCCGCTTTATTTCGTGTGGGCTTCACGGTGAGGAGAGAATTCAATTTCTTGTTAATTAATCACACCATCATCACGCATTCACGTGTGTGTTTCTGTTCGTGCTAGATTTGAGTTCGTTGTTTATCTTGCTTAGCTCCTGTGTAGCTTGTTTTTAGTTTTTATTAGCCATCAATTTACCCCTCCCCTCTTAATTGCCACCCTCCAGGACTCAACAGGAGTCAACAAAATTATTTCTCCCATGTGTATTAGATCAAAATACAAAATTAACTAATTTGTTCTAATGGAGGGGGGCGCCCCCTTGACTTTGTAGTTAAGGTTGGTGGCCAACCTTGACATTTAAGCCCACTTGTCCCCCACTTGGCCCACCCTTCTAGAAGCCCACAATTGACATGTTGACTGACCCCACATAGGCCCTGGGGATGAGGTGGATCAATGGGAGGAGGGCTGGGGGGCCCGCGGGACCCAAGGGGTCCAAATTACAAATAAACCCCTCTTACAATCCAAATTACAAACTGAATAAAGATAAATAAAAAATGCATTACACACAAATAAAGTCCCAGTAAATGTGATAAATGCCGAGACTCAAGGGGGAGTCTCCAGACTGTCTCCGAGCCAGATGGACGCCGAAGTGGCTCGGGTGGTGCTCCGCGTACGGTTCCGGTGGCTCGGCGTATCATGCTTCTCAATCGCGCGGGTGTCCGCACCAATTCTCCCCGGGTGGGAGAAACTCGACCCTGTCGAGTAAGGGTCTGCATCACTGTGGTACCGCTCTAGTAGGTCTGGATCAATCCGCTGCAACTCTCCATGGCTGATCAATGTATCCTCGGTGGCGGGCCGTCCTCTCCATCGCACTAGGTAGCGCGGGTAGGATCCACTCCTGGTAACTGTCACCTACTCATCCAGTATATGATCTATATGCTCTCGCTGCCGTGAAAGGGGCGGGAGGTGGACACTCAGGTGTGGGATCACTCTCAATGGGAGGGGATGGCTCGAAAGGCTCACTTGGGATCACCGCTGGGTCCCTATATGCAACTAGATCCGATACATTGAAAGTAGAGCTTATACCATATTCCTCGGGCAGGTCCACAACATACGCATTGGATCCAACGCATTTCAACACTCTAAATGGACCGGCTCCGCGTGCTTACAGTTTCTTTACGGTTCCAGAGGGAAACTGTTCAGGTCTTACCCTGATCATGACATATTCACCCTCTTGGAATTCTCAGTGGTGTCGGTGGGCATCGGCTAGCTCCTTATACCGTGCATTGCTGGCCTCAATGTGACGACGGATGTCATCATGTAGACTCCTAACATGCCTAGCAAACGACTCGGCAGACTCCGACACTCGAGCATGGATAGGCATGGGGACAAGATCCACCGGCTTCCTAGGCCTACGACCTGTGACAATCTCAAATGGACTCATACCAGTAGACCTATTCACCGAATCATTATATGCAAAGTCTGTCATGGGTAGAATGAGATCCCAATCCCCTATGCGGTCCCTGACAAGACACCTCAAAAGGTCTCCCAGACTCTTATTGACCACCTCGGTGTGACCATCTGTCTGGGGATGATATGCGGTGGAAAACTTGAGGTGAGTACCCAACATATGCCACAGTGTCTTCCAAAAATAACTAGTGAATCTAACATCACGGTCAGACACTATGGTACGAGGCAACCCGAAGTTGCACACCACATGAGTAAGGAAAAGGCGGATTACCCTCGAAGCATCTGAAGTCTTCGAGCAAGGAATGAATAGGGCCATCTTCGAGAATCGGTCAACAACCACATAGACCGAATCATGCTTCCTGGAGGTACGTGGCAATCCCAAGATAAAATCCATGTTAACATCCTGCCACGGGGTATCGGGCACAGGAAGAGGCGTATAGAGGCCCGAGCTTTGCTTCTTCATCTTGGCCGTAACACATGTACGGCACTAAGCCACAATGTGAGCAACATCGCGCTTCAAGCTTGGCCATTAAAATCTATGCTCAACCGCCTCAATAGTCTTGTTCCGACCAAAGTGTCCGGCTAGACCTCCCGCATGTAGTTCCCAGACTAAGAGGTCTCGAACCGAAGTTCGGGGAACACACAGCCTGCCTCCTCGAAAGAGGTAACCCTCCTGAAGCACATACTCATCAAGGTCTCTCGAAGGTCCGGCCTGGAGAGTGGCATAAATCTGACCGAAGTCAAGACAATCAACATAGGCCTCTCTCATCTTTTCTAGCCCTATGACCTTGGCACTCATAGTGGTCAGCAAACATGCTCGCCTACTCAAGGCATCGGCCACCTTGTTCTCCACTCCAGCTTTATGTTTAAGCACAAAGGTGAACTGCTAGAGATACTCAACCCAACGACTGTGACGTGAATTAAGGTTCTTTTGGAAATGGAGGTACCTCAACGCCTCATGATCGGAGTATAAGACAAACTCCTGATGTAAAAGATAGTGCCTCCAATGCCTAAAAGCCTGAACAACTGCGTAAAATTCCTTATCATAAGTGGAGTATCGCAGTTTCACGTCATTCAGCTTCTCGCTGAAATATGCGACCGGGTGGGCCTCCTGACTCAACACACCTCCTATCCCAACACCCGACGCATCACAATAGACCTCAAACACCTTTGAGAAATAAGGCAATCGAAGGATAGATTTCTGGGTCATGCGCTCCTTGATGTCCTTGAAGGTGGAAGCTGCGGCCTTTGTCCAAACAAATGTGCCCTTCCGGATACAATCCGTGATCGGGGCGGTGACGGAGCTAAATCTGCGGATGAAACGACGATAGAACGTCGCAAGGCCATGGAAGCTGCGGACATCATGGACCGTACGGGGTTCCGGCCACTCAACAATGGCTCGGACCTTCTCCGGATCGGCAGAGACCCCAGTACTAAACACAATAAAACCCAAGAAGGTAAGCTGAGGTGTCATGAAGGCACACTTCTGTGGGTTTACATATAATTGCTTCGCCTAAGAAGAAGACAGACCTGCCAAAGGTGGTCTAAGTGGTCCCCCATGGTGCGACTATAGATAAGGATATCATCAAAATACACAACCACAAAGACTCCAATAAACGGTCGAAGGACCTGAGTCATGAGTCGCATGAATGTGCTAGGGGCATTGGTCAACCCAAAAGGCATGACCAACCACTCATATAGACCATCCTTGGTCTTGAATGTGGTCTTCCACTCATCACCTGGCCTAATCTTCACCTGATGGTAACCACCCTTAAGATCAATCTTTGAGAAGATGGTGGCACCAGCCATCATGTCTAGCATGTCATCCAGGCGGGGAATAGGGAACCTGTACTTCACGGTGATTTTGTTGATGACACGGCTATCAATGCACATCCTCCACGTGCCATCCTTCTTTGGGGTGAGTAATGCGGGTACAACACATGGGCTCATGCTGTCCCGAACAGATCCTCTCTACATCAACTCATCGACCTGCCGTTTTAGCTCGGCATGTTCCATGGGACTCATGCGATAATGAGGAAGGTTGGGCAAGGAAGATCCCGGAATAAGGTTGATGGCATGCTGAATATCCCGCATAGGTGGGAGTCCCTCGGGAAGCTCATCGGGAAAGATATCAGCAAACTCCTGCAGAATGGGGACAACCTCAGGTGGGAGCTCACCCTCGGAGTCTCGCTCTACCTCTCGGACCGCAATAGCAAACACGGGGCAGCCCCGACTAGCCTCCCGCTCCATTTCCTGGGAGCTAATCAACATCAATCTCCTAGTCGAGGGCTCACCTGGGCCAGATGTAACGGTCATAGCCCGAGCTGAGGACGGGGTACTGGGCCCAGGGATGGAAGGCTCCGGAGTACTAGGACAAGTAGGACCCCTAACTGATGGGCTCTTGGGCTGATGGGGTTGGAGAGTAATCCGTTGGCCATCATGGTCGAAGGTACAGGTGTTCGACCGGCCATGGAGTGTGGCATCCCGATCAAATAACCACGGCCTACCCAAAATAATATTGCCCACCTCCATGGGTAGGACATCACACCATATCTCGTCACGGTAGGCATAGAACTGCAGTGGGACAAAGCACCGCAGCCTGATCGGGATGGAAGTGGAATCCACCCATGATACACGATAGGGGCTAGGGTGATCCACGGGTGTAAGACCAAGACGAGAGACAGCACCCGTGGAGATTTCATTGATGCAACTCCCGATATCGATGATCACTTTACTCACATGCTTGCCCAGCCTACAGAAGGTATGAAAAATAGTGGTCCGACGCCAGTCATCACTGGCATGTGGCTGGGTGAGAATACACCTGACGACCCCCACGTGGGCATCATCGGTATGCGGGGCATCCAGGCCGTCACCTTCAATCTCATAGTATTCGTGAGCTAGCTCCTGATCTGCTTCATAGGTGACTAACTCGAGGCCCGCATGGGTGGTATCCTCAGCCTTTGTGTCCCCAATGATAAGAGATGGGCGGGTGGCACACTGGTTGGCAAAATGGCCAAACCCATTGCAGCGGTAACACTGCTGCCGTGATCTACTAGGCTCCCCAATCATGGGTCCTTTCCCCTTATCCTCCCGACGGATAGGAGGTGTAGGTATCAAAGGACGTGCAGGAGGTGCGGGTGCTGGTGGACGGGCTGTGGGTGCCGTAAGATGCTGGGGACGAGGAAGGTCCCTCGGGGGTGGAGGGGGAGCCCTAGGAGCAAAGGGCTCGGGGCGAGTGGGCTCCTGAGGTCGAGCCATGGGGTCCCTCAGATACATGCCAGATGAGCCACGGGGCTCGACACTACGTAGGGGGAAGGAGCCCAACCGATGGGGAGACTCGAACTCGGCCTCGAATTGCTCCAATTCGAGAGCAATCTGATATGCCTGCTCTAAAGTGGTCGCATTGCGGCGAAAGAGTTCATACTGATAGTTGGGCTGCAGACCTCTTCGAAAGCGGGATATAGTCATGGTTGATGCGGGATGGACCACGGACTCGACTCCAAATAGATATGCGATCCTCGGACTCTAAGCAAGCTCGCGATCGTCCTCTAACGAGGGAAGCGTCGGACGTGCGCGGTTGAGAAATCGGCAAAGAGCTAGGGTGGTCGGCTCTCTCTCATGCCCGGATCGGGTCACGGGGCGGTCTCGCTCTCTCTCACAGTAGCGGTGAATATCAATATATAGCGAGCTAGATTAACCTAACATGCTCTCTAGACGCGGCATAAATAAGCATATATGAAATAAATCAAAGTGCCAAGCAAGGAGCGAATACGATACCTCCACGCTCCCGACGTGGGGAAGACGATCTCGGCCGAATTCGGTAACTCCCGGTAACAGTAATGAATTAAATTACAGCAGTGAAATATCGCCCACTCCACGCAGGGAGGTAAAGGGCTACACAAGTGGGCCCTAGAGGACCGATCTCGGGTTGACGGGCTGCACTTGATCACCCCGTCAGCACGGTTTGGACAACGTATGCTGCTGGTTGTGGGACGGACACGGGGACCGACTCTAAGTGATGCGGACCAGGGACTCTAAATACGGATGCGTCCAGCAACACACAAATTGGAGAGACTTCGGCCCGACACTAGGAGTTCCTATGGGCTATACGTCGCTAACAGAAATGCAAGCTCACTCGTCGTCCCAAGCGAGGGAAACGCGGATCGTGCGCGGTTGAAGAACCGGCAGAGCTAAGGGTAGTCCGACTCAACTTCCGTGCTCAGATCGAGCCACAGGACGGGTCACTCTCACACTCACAGCGGTGACATGGACTCACGGGCTAGTTCCTATCGCACTCGGCAGCAGCCTAAGATCATATACTAAACTAGCAAATGAATGCCAAGAAGTTACGATCGTTACCTCCACACTCCTGGCGTGGGGAAGATAACCCCGGCCAATCTCGGACTCCCGATTAAACAATTTTACATCAGTACAATAATTTTGACCCACTCCACGCAGGGAGGTAACAGGTCACATGTGGGGCATGGGAGTCGCGACAATTGGGTTGGCGGGCAGCATCTTGATGTCGTCCTGGCGGTGTCGAACCCGCGTTTGATGCTGTCCGGACGGCGCGATCTACGGGTCCGTGGGGCCCACGGATCGCTCCAACCTCCGGCTCTGGTGGGGTGGGTCCTACTGTGATGGAGACCCCTGGTGGCGCGTCCCCTGGGATGGCGGTTGGCCGGAAACACCGGTCAGAGGCCGGTCGGCTCCGATCTCCAAGCTTTGGAGTTGCTGCTCACGAACTTTTACATCTATTTTTTCGGCGCGTGATCCGGCGAGATTGGCTGCTGCAATCAATCCTGATGTCGGATCGAAGCTCAGGATGTACCGTTGGAAAGCTCTTTCAAAGTACTTCAATCTAGATCTGGAGAGATAAATTGGATCTACACGGATCTGGCCTTAACTTATTTTTTAAATTGCTATTGGACAGTACTCGAAATCTCAGAATAGTAGGGAAGTTTCCTGCGAACTGCCTTTGACCGCGGGGTAGACCTCAGTTTCAGACCACTAGCTCTTCATAAAGATTGTAGAGGGGAGGGAGAGGAAGACGAGAATAATTCTTATGAAGAGATTGGTGGAGGTTTCGATTTTTTAGGGATTTTACACTGACTGGGGGTCGGATCTGGACACTGGCAGACAGAACTGTAGGGAATCTGAAGATGATTTTTTTAAAAAATATGTGAAGGCCTTTAGAAATTCCACTAAAATTCTTGGGTGGAGGGGATGGTGGGTAGGGCGTCCACTAATTGTTGGGGTGCCAGAAAAAATCAAAAGGTGGTCCGGAGATGAGAAACTCAGGGCTTCTGTCACTGTAGACAGAGACCTGGCAGAAGTGAAAGGAAAAGATGGACGAAAATGTAAAAAGGGAAATCGGAAGCTAGAGGCCAAACCAATTTTTTAAGAACATGTAGGGAACCTCTGGAACACCCTCTGAAAATTTGAGCTCAATAGGATCTCATGGTGGAGAGCAGAAATTCATGGATGGAGGCTCTGTCCTAGGTGGACAGAATACTGGCGACGGTGGTGGCGGTGTGAGGGCGGCACGATGGCGGCGGCGGCGATTACCGGAACTGATATGTGAGGCTTCCCACCTCAGAAGGCAACCTTCCCAGCTGCAAGAAGAAGAGAGAGGAGAGAGGGAGGAGGCGCACCGGGCTGCTCCAACCAAATTCTTCAAAATGTTTGCATTAATTCCACTAAAATGAGAAATACATGGTATTTGTATGAATTGCCAAAAGACATAAAATATCCCTAGATCTAGATTTGGGAGGGGCAAACATGGGAGTCAACAAAATTATTTCTCCCATGTGTATTAGACCAAAATACAAAATTAACTAATTTGTTCTAATGGAGGGGGGCGCCCCCTTGACTTTGTAGTTAAGGTTGGTGGCCAACCTTGACATTTAAGCCCACTTGTCCCCCACTTGGCCCACCCTTCTAGAAGCCCACAATTGACAAGTTGACTGACCCCACATGGGCCCTATGGATGAGGTGGATCAATGGGAGGAGCGCTGGGGGGCCCGCGGGACCCAAGGGGTCCAAATTGCAAATAAACCCCTCTTACAATTCAAATTACAAAGCGAATAAAGATAAATAAAAAATGTATTACACACAAATAAAGTCCCAGTAAATGTGATAAATGCCGAGACTCAAGGGGGAGTCTCCAGACTGTCTCCGAGCCAGATAGACGCCTAAGTGGCTCGGGTGGTGCTCCGCGTAGGGTACCGGTGGCTCGGCGTATCATGCTTCTCAATCGCACGGGTGTCCGCACCATTAAGAATAAGCACTCATATAGAAATGGTCGCTCGTTCTTGTACATGATAAGGTAGATAGAATTAGCATCCCCAAGTACGGCACACAATTCTTAAAAGATATAAATGGTATGGATTGCCCATCCCATTATTTCAAGAATATTCTCATGACATCCTGACGGTATATCATGAGGGCCGGTATACCATATTTCTAAGGCATTTAAAAAGTGTCATGGGTTTTTATGGTACAACCAGCTCAATCGGCCTTGAGGGAATCCAAGGCATCGAGGAGACTTACGGAGGTCTCTATCACTTACTCACCAATCCGATGGAACGGAATGTCCGACGGAGGGCTCGTATGTCACCGAGAATTAGTGGGGTAATCGATAAATCACCGAGAAACATGGGACTATACTCACGGCTTGGAATATAGTGCCTAGTGTGTACCCCATTGAAAGGTGTACATGAAATCAATGGAAAACATATATAACAGAAAATGGCGCCTGGGTACTGGTCGCTATTTCTTAAATAGCGACTGGGGTGCAGCCACTATATTACCGAAACGCGCCTGTGACCCAGTCGTGTCCTTTAAATTCCATTTCCAATTTTTAACGTAAACAAAACCTGGAATTTGTATAGCCTTTCAATACATCGTTATGTTCTGGATTAAATAGCGCCCATGTCGCATCCATGTTTTAAAAATAGCACCCTAGGTCAAGTCATGTTTCAAGTCTGTGTATAGGGTGATTGGCGCCCTGATTCCAGTTGCCTGTCAATAGATAGCGCCCAACTTATAGGCGCGATATTAAAATAGCACCCATGCTTCAGGCGTTGTTTAATCCGGTGCAAATTTCAGGAAACGGTTCACATGCTCATGTAAAGGAAAATAAGGGGAATCAAGTCATGTACGTATTAAGTTAAGTAGATTTCAAGATGTCAAGTTATTAAATTTTAAACATGCTTATTTAATTATTCAGTTTATGAAAGTGGCGACTGCCAAGCGGTCGCGCCTTAAGAATAGCACCCAAGCCTAGGTCGCTATTTCACTGTAACTTCCAAAAATAAAACAGAACACTATTAAATCATGGTAAAAAGAGTCTAAATGTATGCATGAACTTATATATTTATCAATTGGGCTAAGACTTGAGAAAACCTACCTTGTTGATTGAGTTTAGGTTGTTAGGATCAAGGAACGATGATGATGTGCAGTTGCAATAAGAATAGAAGTAGCTGATGATCGTTTGAAGAGGACTTCCTCCCTTGGCAGCGATAGAATCACATGACTAATGCTTAAGAAAGGAGAAACTCTCTCCCAATTATAGCATCAACCGAGGAGGCAGCTTCAATATGTTTCAGCAGCAGCAATCAGGAGGAATAGAAGATATATGCAAGCAGTAGTAAGAATTAGGAAGAAGAAACAATAATCTTCTTAGCAAAAGACCACCAGCCTCCACGTTAAGTTCTTGCAAGAAGAGAATGATGGTTGTAGCAGCTAAGTATTAAACGCGTTGGGGGGTTCTAGTAGGGTATTTATAGGGTTTTGGAGTTAACGTTTGAGTTCGATTGGGACTTTAATCCTCATAGTATATGTCCTATTAATATTATGATTTATCCTTTTAAACCCTTCTAAAACACAACCCTTCCCAATTCTCGATCAAAGCCACGTTATTAACATGTATTTTAAAGTTTACAATCTTTCTAGATTTTTATTTTTTTTATTTGATAGGGTATTGACTTGAAATTTTACGGGTAATATTTTTTTCATTTTTCTCTATTTTTTCATGTAATTAGTTTTATAAAAAAAAATTAATTCAAAAAGTGGCACAATTCACTAGTTTTGGAATAGCGCCCTTGTTAATGACTTTTTATGTGAATAGCACACCAATACGTTGGGCGCTATTCACTTTTCATTTCATTGCCAAGCATGCTTCAAAAGACCAATATTGTCTATATGCCCACTCTATTACCCTTCTAATTATCTTTAACGTATTTAAATCTTATCAATATACCCTTCTTCTTCTAATAAAATATATTGTAACATATATGAAATATTAAAATTTCTAAATTATTAATAAAATATAAATTGATATTTCCTTCAAGGTTTATTGATTATTAAATCAAATAAAATTACAATGTTCATTAAATACCTATTTAAAAGTGACATGTTATTCTTACATTTATTATAATACAAGGGCAAGGTTATTAGGATGTCAGGGATTGTATACAGGGTCCGGACTTTGTTTTAATTATTGGTTTTGATTTATTTGGACTTTCTAGTCCTTTAATTTACCAGGGTTGCTACACGTTTACTTAATGCATGTAATGGTCTATGCACTTACGTCTATGTATGTACCTAGTCGGTGCATGTTTGTCTCATTCTTATAATAAGTCCGTGCATATGAATGTTTATATGAACTCCAGCTCACCAAGTGTTTGATTAAATGCCTCTTTTTTAATTGACAGGATAAATAAAATTCCCATGAGTAAGGCACGTGTTCCAAGACTATGTGACTGAAGCACGTGATTCGAGGAGACTTGTTCTCCAAGAACTCTCAGCAACGTGTCCTTCTCTCATCCTCCAGATCTGACATGTGGGCTCCGATAAGCACGCTCTTGGTGGAATTTTTGAGCGAAAACGTGATTTCCTCGCGCCTCTATTTTACGAGCGATATATATAGAAGACCCAATCGCGCCTCTTGAAGATGATGGAATTTTGAAGAAAAAGTCCGAGAGAGCAAAAGAGAAGAAGAGATCTGAGAAGAAGAACAGAGTGCCGTATTTCAGCAGATATCTGAGAGAAACAAGAGTGTGAGTCTGAGAGTGATAGGTGATAGCGAGATAGTGAAGAAGAGGGATCTCGAGAGAAGATATCGTGAAGCAATTGAAGCAAGTCTTGAAGATCTGTTCTCCGTTGTGTCCTCTGGATCAGATCCAAGGCACAGCGCCCCTGCGTGAGCATTTTAGTTTATCTTTATTGTCAGCCTTCTGATGCTGAACATTTTGATTTTATGTTTTCATTTTTCATATTTCTTCTAAGCTGTGTATCAGCGGTGGCACAAGCTGTAAGGCCCAGCGGTTTGAAGTTGTGAATCAGCAGTGGCTTAAGCTGTAATGCCCAGCGGTTGAAGCTGTGAATCAGCGGATTGTTAGCAAGCTGTGAGGCTCAGCTGTTGAAGCTGTTTGGAAGCGAAATCCACACTCTGGTTAGAGTGTGGGGTGGATGTAGGTCCCGAGGACTGAACCACCTAAAAAGTTCTTGTGTACTGTGATTTGCTTTCCAATGTGTCAACCGTTAGATATATGTTAGGCGTGTTTCTACCTATATTCCTGATTATTTTTAATTCCACATTAGTCTAAAGTCTTCAAGCTAAGTTTTAATTTGATCAAGTTTTTAGAGGGAGATTCATTCACCCCCCCTCTGAATCTTGGTTTGCACCACTACATCGTGCTAACGTATCTTTCGGCTTAGCCATTCCTGCCAAAGCTGCTATCACAATTTCCAACTACTCCATCCCTTGACTTAGCCATTTTTTGTCCAAAGTTGGCTATCAAGGTTCATCCACCCATCCCATTGCACTAATCAATGCAATGCAACGGCTTAGACCTGTCGTCGAAGCCCGCTTCCCTTGATTATGACTATTCAGTCTCTCTCTCTTCAATTTCAACTCACAAGCCCGCTTCCTTACTGCTCTCTGGCTTTCGCAGCCTACTACCTCTGGCTCTTATGGCCTACTATCCTGGCCCTTACGGCTTGCTATCCCGCTATCCCTGGCTCTTGCAGCCTGCTATCCTGGCCTTTACAGCTTGCTATCCCGCTACCCTGGCTCTTGCAGCCAGCTGTACTGGCATTTGTAGCCCGCTGTCTCACTATCTCCGGCTTACGTAGCCTGCTACACTACTACCTCTTGGCTCTTGAAGCCTGCTACCCTGGCTTTGACAGCCTGCTATTCTGCTATCTCTGGCTCTTGCAGCCTACTATCTTGGCTTTTATAGCCTACTATCTGGGTCATATATGATGCGGGATGGGACCACGGACACGACAAGCTCGCGATCGTCTCTTAACGAGGGAAGGGTCGGATGTGCGCGGTTGAGAAACCGGCAATGAGCTAGGGTGGTCGGCTCTCTTTTGCGCCCGGATCGGGTCATGGGACGGCTTCGCTCTCTCTCGCAGCAGTGATATTATAAATTGAAGGCGAGCTAGGTATCCCTACACATGCTCTCTAGCAGCGGCATATAAAGCATATAAAGAATTAAGCTAATGCCAAGTGTAAGGGTGAAGGCGATACCTCCACGCTCTCAGGCGTGGCGAAGACGGCACCCGGCCAAAGCTCGTACTCCCGAGAACTTAGTACATTATGTTTACAGCAGTACAAATAAGCCCACTCCACGCAGGGAGGTAAAGGGCGACACAAGTGGGCCCGGGAGGACCAAGTTCGGGTTGACGGGCGGTTTCGGGCAATGCTTCGGCTTCACACGTACTCGTGCTAGTGGGGGCCCACGTATTGACCGGAGGGGTCGTGTGAGGCCTGATGACTCCTCTGTTGTGGAGACACCTGGAAAGCGTTCCCTTGGGATGGCGAGCTGCTGGAACGACCGCCGGACGCCGAGCGGCCCTCGGACGACGCTCGCTGGGAACTCGGCCACGAACCTGAAAGTTCTGTTTGCAGGCGCGCGACTCGGAGAAAACTGCTGCTGCGATCAGCCCCGTTGTCAGAATGCGACGAGATTAGTGCCGTTGGAAAGCTGACTCAGAATACTTCGACGTAGGGGCTTCAAAAAAAATAATCAGATCTGTATTTCTGATCATGTATTTTACAAGCTTGCTGGAATCTGGCCAGAACTGCAGGGGCAGGTTCTGACTTCTCTGAAGATCGACGTTGACCGGGGAGAAGACCTCCGAATCTGGAAATGATTTCTTCAGCAACGTTGAAGGTCTCTGAGAGAGGAATCCGGGACTATGTTTGGTTTTTTGATTGGATAAGAAATGGATTTTATGGGATGTTTTTACTAGACCTGGGTCGGATCTGGGAAACTATGGGCAGACTGTTCTTGGGAACTTGGACGGTTTTTGTAAAATATTTGGAGGGCGAACCAAAAATTAATAAAATTCCTGGTGGTAGAGGGATGTGGACAGAACTCCCATTAAATTTGGGTGTCCCAAAAAAAATCAAAAGATGGTTCGAATGGGGTAGACTCAGAGCTGATGAACAGTGAACAGAACCAGGACAGATCTGGAACTTGGACTTGGACGAAAATCAAAAAATAGCTAAAGGATGAATTTTGACGTGATTTTTTTTGTGGGGATAAGGGTTCTAGAGGGGAACCAACCCTGAAATTTTGAGCTTCAGAAGATGAAGGGAGGGATAGCAGGAATTCAGAAAAGAAGGATCTGTCCTGAGTGGACAGAACACCAAAACCGTTGGCAACGACGCGTCGGCGGCGAGACGATGGCGGCGGCGATCACCGGAGTTGCTTCAGATGCTGGAGGGGATCAAGGGGGAAGGGATTACACTCTAGAAAGGGGAGAGGGGGTGGAGGAACTAGGGAGAGAGAGGGGAGGGGCGCAAGCTTCACTTGGGGCAAATGCCTTTTTTTCCATTCATTTATTCATTCAATATGAAAAATACAACCTTATATATGATGCCAACCAAACTCACCCTCAGCCCTTGGATCTAGGGGTTTGGATTGAAGGGCTGGGATACAATGTGAATCACACATTTAATACATTAGTTTAATCTAATTTGACCATACTTATTCAACCTTGGACTAGATCCATTCAAACACCACCTAACAAGCCTAATAAGGCCAAAAGAGGGGGCGCCCCCTTCATGGGCCTCTCTTGGGCCTAGGCTAGTCCAAGGGCAGCCAACCCAACCCATTAACTCAAGTCTAGACTTGGGCCTTCCAAGTCTTGGTGGCCCATGAGAGGGAGTGGCCCAATTGGGCCTTAAATGACTAATATGGTCCATAAGGGTGGCACTTGGTCCAATATGAACTAGGCTTTCTAATGGACTCTACTAATGGCAATCTAACCTTGGACTTGACATAACAAATGGCCCATTGGCTTGATATAAGCCTTACAAGGAGCCCAAAAGAAAGAAATTACACAATTACAACTTCATACAAGCCATAACACACAAATACACTTCACCCGTGTATGGAAATCGCCTTTGATGCCCCATCAATATAGCTTGCTATCTTACCACTTTTTGGCTCTGATAGCCTGATGTTCCACTATCCTTGGCTCTTGTAGCCTACTATCTCTGGCCTAACCTGGCCTGCTATCTCTGGCTCTTGTGACCTGCTATATTGCCATTCGGGCTCTTGTAGCCTGCTATCCCGCTACCTTCTGGCTTTTACAGCCCGCTATCCTGTTACCCCCTGGCTTCTAAAGCCTGCTATTATGCTATTCCGGCTTGTATAACCTGCTATCTTAGCACTATCCTGGCCTTTACGGCTTGCTATCCCTCTATCCTGGCTCCTATAGCCTGATATCACGGCTTTTATATCCTACTATCTCTAGCTCTTGTAGCCTGCTATCACTGGCTCTTGTTGCCTGTTATCCTTGCCTTTATGGCTTAATTGCTATCCCACTATCCTGCCTCTTCCAGCCTGCTATCCTTGCTCCTGTAGTGATGCAGGACAACAAGGGACTCGATGCCAATTTGATGCAAATCTGGGACTCTAGGCGATGACGTGACTAATTTGACGACACGACTAGCGACGACGCGAACACTCGGCACCAAAGAGTTCCAGAAGAGAAGAATGTGTCCTCATCAAGAAATGCAAGCTCACGATCGTCCCACATGAGGAAAACGTGTGGATCTGCAAGGTTGAGAAACTGGTAGTGAGTCAAGGGTATTCGACTCTTTTCACGTGCTCGGGTCGAGTCACGGGACGGGTCACGCTCGCTCCCTCACAGCGGTGATATTATTTGAACGGGCTAGAATTCCTAACTCATGCAAGCGCGGCGTTCAAACATATACTAAATAATCAAGTGACAAAGAGAGGAGCAGAAACGTACCTCCACGCTCGGGACGTGGGGAAGACCTTCCCGGCCAAGAACCATAACTCTCGGTACAGTAAATGTGAATAATTACAGCAATAAAATTACAGCCCACTCTACGCAGGGAGGTAAAAGGATACAATAGTGATCCGAGAGCGCCGATCTTGGGTTAACGAGTAGCACGGCTGTGACGCTCGAGCAGATGTGGACAGCCGATTCAGTTCGGTTCAGCTCGGGCCCACAGGATAGCAAGCGGGTCCGGCTGCTGGGACGGCGGCGTCCGGGCTTCTCCTTGATGCGGCGACCGGCTGAAACGTTGTAGGGGTGTCCTAGGTCGATCCCCGAGAGCGGTGGCCGCTGGATCATAGTCGAGGATTTATGGGAGAATTAACCCCCACCTCTGTCTGCAGTCCTGTCTCGAGACAGACCTGCGCTATCTGGCGAGATCGGCTCCTGTGCCCAGATCCAGAGTCGGATTGGAGCAAAAAGAGCGTTGTTGCCAAGAGGACTCGAAGAGCTACAACATATGAGATTTCCACCTTGATCCACCTGAGGGACTCTTCAGGATAAACTCTGCATCAGGGTAATTGGGTCTGGTAGGGGTGTTGGGCAGATCGGGATCTGCCTAAGGAGGGGTTTAAGTGGTAGGAAATTGATAGATCTGGGAGTTGGAATTAATCTAGGTGAGGGAGGGGAACGTGGTGATCAAGCACAAAAATTTAGGTGGCATTCTAAAATGGTTTAAGGGGTGGAAAATTTCATGGAACAGGCTTCTGTCTCACAGATTTGCAGACAGGCAGACTGTAATGGGCGGAGAGATGGCAGTGGACGGAGGGGCAAACACGGCGGATCGCCATGAAAATTGATCTGGAGATGGGGGAGGACGTGGGGAAGTGGTCCTCAAAATTTGAGGTCGATCAGATGGCTGGATGAGGAGAACCAACCTGATCTTGAACCTTCTATTCTGAAATTCGTGCCTCAAGATAGCAGGTTGGAGAATGGGTTGTAGCGGCTCATTGGCAGCACGGTTGACGGCGGCGCCGGCGGTGATCGAACCTGGTATCCAGAGGAAGGGATAGAACTTGGAATCTCTCCAAGATTTAGGGCATCTCACCCAGAAATCACATAAATCTCTGCTATAAGGGAGGAAGAGAGGAAAGAGAGAGGGGTGCCCTTGGGCATTCTTCACACAAATTCACAATTTTTGTAATAATTCTATGCAAAAAAGATTACAAGAGACATTAAGTATTAAATCCTAGATCTATACAAAAGACCTGAAATGCCCTTTGGTCAAGGGGAGAAGGAGGGTAAATGGGGAATGGGAATAGTAAATTCCTCACATGGGGACAAGATAGGGGGCGGCCCCCCTCTTGGTGGTCAAGGAGGGTGGCTTGGTCAATATTCTACCTTGGACCATCTCCCTTGGACCAAAATTAAATATATAAATTAAATCCCTTGGACCCAAATTACAAATACTACAAATACACACCAAATACACAAATACATACCAAATACACAAATACACACCAAATATACAAATACACCCTAAATAGATACTCATATCAAAACTCAAGTGGATACTCAAGACTGTCCTCCAGCCACAAGGATGTCGGCGTCGCACGAGTCGTGCTACGTGTCCGGTACCGACGGCTGGCTGAGTCGAGCCGATCTCTGGCTCTGGTGTCCGTACCATGCAGCCTGCTATTCTGGCTTTTACAGCCTGCTATCTTGCTATTTCTGGCCCCTGCAGCTTGCTCTCTTGGCTCTCTCAGCCTGCTATCCCACCATCCTGGCTCCTGCAGCTTGCCATCCCGACTTGTATAGCCTGCTATCTCGCTATTTCTGAGCCCTTGTGACCTGCTATCCTGCTATCTTTCGACTTTTATAGCCCGCTATCCATATATCTCTGGGCCTAGACATACCGTCAATGCTCACTGTCTCGATACCTTTTGGCTTAGGCTTATCTCAATAATTACTGCCATGTCACACCGTGATGGTCGGTATAACTCATAGACTTAGGCCTCCCCTTGAGGCATGCTATCTCTCTATCCATTGGTTTACATAGCCTGCTCTCCTGCTACATACCGACTTTCATGACCTATCTTATTACTACCTTCTGACTTTTATAACTCGCTTTATAATTAATTTTCACTTACTTTCCAATAACTAACTTGCATGTATTCATAGCAGGCGTTCGAATAAATAGATGAGCATATTTCAAAAAAAAAGAAAGAGAAAAAAGAGAAAAGAGAAAAAAAGGAAAAGGGAAAAAAGAAAAAAAGAAAAAAAAAGAGAAGAAAAAGAGAAGAAAGAAAGAAAAGAAGAACATACTTCTGCATACTTTTGACTTCAGGTGTTTGCTCGCCATGCTTGCATGCTTGCTTATACTATAGATTATTACACTTCCTTTGAACTTCAAGGACCGCGTTGTCTTGTTAAATAAAACTGCCCGATTCTAGGTACGTGTGCATCACGTCATACATTAAGGAATGAAAAGTCGATTTTCGATGAGTGCATGCGCTTAAGGGAAAAGTCATAGCTGTGTTGCCAACGTCGCTCATGAGATACACCCAGACAAGACTCCACACACTCTCCACACAATGTTAGCAATGGTCTCTAATCATACGGATGCTAGAAAGTTCTTCCTAACGCTTTATGGATGCTCAAATCTCTACAACCACATGAGGGGTAATCGTGAGGAAAAAGTTACCTGCTCCCCCCCATTCAAAAAAAAAGAAAATAAAAAAGAAGAAAATAAAAAATGATAGGTGGAATGCTGATCCAGGAAGCTGGGAATTCTCACTAAAACAAATGAGGAAACTCGCGCGAAAATGGTGATGCAAACTCCATAATAAAATTGTAATAAAGGATGAATCCTAGTGAGCAGGAATGCCCATTGAGACACATGAGGAGACTATCGTCAAATGGTGAAGTCCGTAATAAAATTACTATAAGGGATGAATCCTAGTGAGCTGGGAATCCCCATTGAGACACATGAGGAGACTCGCATCGAACGGTGAAGTCCGGAATTAAGAATAAACCAAAAGGGATTGTGCGAAGCTACCGAAAATCGAGAACCCCAACTGTATGTGTAAAGGCTAGAGCAGTACTCTAGTGTTATCTAGAACATCTATGTATCCTTATGTCGGGGATTTGCTGCTCACATGCTTACACTATCATGATAGGGTGCTAGGCCCGGATACAGAGGGGGGTGAATGTATCCTGCTACGAATAATGGCCCAAATTAAAACTCTAAAGGTCAGATATGCGGAATAAAAACTAGTGAGCTCTCCAAGATGAGATAATAAGACAACACTTGATCAAACAGTTGGACTGCAACAATGCAGCCACCTGATCAAACCAGAAACGCAGACAGAACTATGGAAACCAAACTCACCTAGCAAAATATAATGCTAAGGTTACTGCAGATAGAAACAACAATAACAAATTAACTCCCAGGATAACACAACTAACCATGCATGCATAACCTGTGAATGGGAGGTAGAAGGCAAGGAGCAAACGCACAAAACAAAACCACTGCTCAAGAGATTTTTTAGGTGGTTCGGTCCTCCAGACCTACGTCCACCCCTCACTCCCAACCGGAGTGAGGCTTCCACTATCACAAGTTAGAAAATTGCAGACTCAGTCTACGAACAAGATGCTGCCACATAGCTTGACTAGGGGAACAACCTCCCCTCTTCCTCCAGACCGAAGGGACACCCCAAGTGGCTCCCAGCCACTTGGAAACCAGAGACTAGGTCTCTCTTCCTCCAGACCAGGAGGGAACCCACCAGTGACTACCCGTCACCAGCAAACCAGAGGTCGCAGACCTCTCTTCCTCCAGACCAGGAGGGACCCCTGGACTTGCAACCCACAAGCCCAAGACCGGAGGATCAATCCTCCCTTCTCCTGAGTCCACAGGAGGAACCCGACCTCACTACTGAGAATCGGAAGAACAATAGTAACCAGAGTAATAAAAGGAAAAATAAGAAAACATAAAAAGCACAGCGACAAAAGCTGGAAATGAGACACAAGAAATATAGCTCTCAATGAGCATAGTCATTCTGGATTTGATCCACGAACAGACTGAACGGATCTTCAATAGCACTCTCTCCTCTCTTCCTTTCTTCTTCCTCTTTTTTCTTCTGCTCTCTGCCTCCCTTCTTCTTCTTTCTTCTTCTTCTTCTTCTTCTGCTTCTCTGCTTCTTTTCTCACAGTCTCGATCAGCCCTCTTCTATTCTCATCATTTTCTTCAGTGGACGAAGGCTTCTATTTATACCAACTTCAGCAGGTGCTAGGGCGTGTGTCCTTCAGGTTCCCACCCAGAGAGCACCTCGGATCACGTGCCAGGCATCATCCTCGATTCACGTGCCCAGTCATTAACCTGAGTCATCTGCAGACAGAGACAAAATGAAATGAAATGAATTAGTTAGTTCAAACTTATAACAACGAGTGTATATACTTTAGAAGCAGTAAATGAGTAAGTGTGTACACTGAGAGAGTGTATAGACTTATAAGTCTTCATGCGACCTCAGTGTATATACTTGCTGAAGAATGCATTATCATAACAAGGGGGAATGTGTGGACTTCTGTGAAATGTAAGAAGCCATCGAGTGTATAGGCTTAGAGACATTAATTAGGCAAGTGTGTACAACGTGAGAGAGTGTATATACTTGCTATGAAGAACAGCAATATGTAGACTTGTGAAGCATAACTGTATACAATGTATAGACTTCAATGAATGCAATGCATGCACAATGATGCAATGTATAGACTATGAAGATATGTGTGTGAAGCTCAACAATGTATAGACTATGCAATGGCATCAAAGCAACATATCGATGTACAGACTTTGGCTTTATCAATGCACACTGCACAAATGGATGTACAGACTTGAAGTGGCATGTAGCAGACGATGAACAGCCAAGCATGTATAGACTTACCAATGCGAGCACAGGCTGTACACACTTTGATTGCGTGCAAGAGAACGCAGTGTACAGACTTTGCTGTGAAGAACAATGCATGAATGCAGTGTATAGACTTGCTGTTAACATGCATGAGAACCCAATGTACAGACATGATGTCCCTGCAGCTGACGACTCCAGTGTATAGACTTGCTGAGGGAAGGGTTGTACAGACTTTAAGCAAAGCAAGGCAGTCGAGTGTATAGACTTCATGATGTGTAGACTTTGGCACAAGAGACGGCTGTACAGACTTTAGCTCAACAACGATGTATAGACTTTTGAAAGCTTGAACGACGAAGAATGATGTACAGACTTTGAGCGTTGTATAGACTTCAGTTGAGCAAGCTACAGTGCTGTTGTATGGACTTGGCCTCAAGGAATGGCTGTACAGACTTTGAAGGCTATGCGGAGGATGTACAGACTTTGTATATGAAGACCAATGTGTGGACTTCAGGTGAAGACCAATGTACAGAGTATGAGAGCTAAGGCCAATGTATTGACTTGAACAAGTAATGCATGTACCAATGTATACACTTGAAAAACCGATGTGAAGACTTGACAATGTACACACTTTGAATTCATGCAAGTTGTGCGATGTATATACTTCAAATGCAATAGAAGACTCTGTATGGACTTGGCCAGTGTACAGACTTCAATTGATGAACGATACATGCTATGCAATGTGTGGACTTGACATGCCTACTGAAGGCGATGTACATACTTGCTGCGTGATGCTGATGTGCAGACTTATGTAAGTGTATGTAGTGTATAGACTACACTTATCTGGGGAGTCGACCCATCTAGAAAGGGGGGTCGACCCACACTAAGCTGACTGTGATGATGCAAGGATGTTTAGTCTGAACAGAATTCCACAAGTAGAGTGAAGCAACTGATGAATGTGTACATGAATGTTTCATGCAGTAGATAACATGGCTGAACATCAAATATGCAATGCTTTTAGACCTGATAAACTAACAGAACAGCAGACTGACTGAACATATGAAGATGACTCATACAGAAAGATGACTCACAGTGATTAACTCACAACAAAAATCAATCATCAAGTGATTAACTCACATCAAAGTCAATCATCAAAATCACAGGGGCACAACAATCTCCCCCTTTTTGATGATGGCAACACTACACTGTGAGTAATTCTGATGACACAAACTATTCTCTCCCTTTGACTTCATGAAAAAGAAAATAGTTTGAGAAGTTAAAGCATGTTTAAAATACAGCCAATTTCTCCTCCTTGCAATAAACAATTAGAACCATGGAGAGGTATGAATGCAGAAATGCAGATGCAACAACAAGTGCAATACCTCCCCATAAATATATGAATGCAAAGACACAATTGTTACCAATTGAGGTGAACATGATTCAATATTACAAGGAAGCTCCCCCTGAGTAGATGCTAATTGATATGCATCTGTTGCATTTCTCCCAATTGATATGGGTGAGAGGGAGACCACAGAGGCATTCAAGGATAAGTTCAGGTCAATGAATCAAGGACAGTGAGCAGAAGAGTTTCAAATTTCAGATCTTCAAAGAAGCTCCAAGCACAAGAAGTTCAACAAGATTTTCAAGGAGATATCAATCTCATAAATTTAAAATATAATTTTTCAAGGTCTTCTGGTGAGGACACTAGAGCACGAGTACGGCCCGACTCAGCGAGTCGTCGGTACCGGACCCGCAGCACGACTCGGTCGACATCGACATCCTTGTGGCTGGGCGACAGTATGGAGTCCCTACCAGAGTGTTGATACTTTCCTATGTTTATTGTGAGTGTATTAGCATGTATTTGCTTATTGTGAGTGTATTAGTGTGTATTTTGTATTTTAGCTTCTAGTTGGGTCAAGATTATAATATGGGCTACACTTCATGTAAGGGGTCCAATTTCTAAATTGGGCCTCAAGACCATTAGAGCCCAAGTCCAAGGTGGGCTTCTAGAAGACTTGGACTATTAGACTAAGGAGACAAAGGTGGAGGATGCCACATCCTTGTCCCCCATGCTTGTCTCCCACCTACCCTTGACCAATGTTAGTGGATGTCCTTTAGAGTTAGTGGATGTCCTTTGATGTTAGTGGATGTCCTTTAGTGTTAGTGGATGTCCTTGGATCTAGATCTAGGGTTTTCATATTTATAGTCTCTTGTTGTATTTTGTGTGGAACTAATGAAGAAATTGAAGTGAAATGCATTTTGGCACCCCCTCTCCCTCTTGTGTTCTTGAAGTTCTTCCCTCTCCCACCTTCAATCCCTCCAGATCTGAGTGTTAGATCCAATATCTCCCCCACAAATCCCTTCTTCTTCTCTTCTACTACCTTCTGTGATCATCCACTACCGCCACCGCCGCCATCGGAGCCGCCAGCAAGCCACCACCCTCGCTTCTCCGACCTGCTGTCCTGAACTGCGACCTGCAGACCTGAAGCTTGAAGACAAGGGCGTATCTCCTGATCCAACCGTTGGATCGATCGGATCTTTTGAGGGTTTGTTCCCCACGTCTCCCCTAGTTCCAGTTAAATTTTCGTGCCGATCAGAGTCCGTTTGCCCCCCTTCCCAGCCACTTGTTCCCCCCCCCCTCTCAGTCTGCCCTGATTGCAGCCTGCGGGATAGATCTTGGAAGAAGATTTTTCCCACCCATCAAAAGAAGTCCAAATCCAGCAAAAGACCTATGTGCGTTTTCCTATCCCTCCCATCTACCCATCATAAAAATCCCAGGTCTTAGATATTTCATTTGAACCCCGGTCAAGGTTAAAAAACAAGGAGATCCACTTCTGTCCCTGAGATCGGTCTGTCCGAACCAGAAAATGAGTCATGCTGCAGAACTTTTCATTTCAGATCTGACCGTTGGATGAATCTGCATTTCCAGTATGTCGAAGAGCTCTGAGTCCTCTATCCAACGGCGCTAATCTCACTTCGATCCGACTTCGGACTGATCGTGGCGACCGTTTTCGTGGAGGCGCGCCGGTCTGGCCTGAAAGGGCGCTGCGAGACAGCCTTGGGGGTTAATTCCCAATAAACCCCCAGCTCACCGTCGGCGACCACCGCTCCCGGGGACCGACTCGGGGCACTCCAGCGACGACCCCCCCCCCCCGGGTCACCGCCGCCAGAAGACGCGCGGAAGTCGCTGCCCCAGCAGCTGGGCCCACTTGGAGCCTTGTGGGCCCCGCGTTGAGCGCCACCACCGTGCTGCCCGCCACCGCATGGAACCACAAATCGCGGCCCGCCAACCCCTGGAACGGCGCTCCCGGATCGCTGTTGTGGTCTTTTACCTCCCTGCGTAGAGTGGACCGAGTATTTACTGCTGTAAATTAATTATTACTTTGTACCGGGAGTGACGGTTCACGGCCGGGAAGTCTTCGCCACGCCGCGAGCGTGGAGGTACACCCGCCGCCCATTAGTCTAGTTTGCTTATTTAGTATGTATTCTCCTGCCGCTGCATGTGCGTGGTTATTTTCCTAGCTAGTTAATTTATTAATCACCGCTGTGAGTTGTCAGAGCGAGAACCCGTCCCGTGACTCATTCCGAGCACGAGAGTGAGTTGACTACCCCAGTCTCAAAGCCGATTTCTCAACCGTGCACGATCGTCGTGTTTCCCTCGATGGGGCCGACTGTGAGTAGCACTTCTTGTTTGGGGCTAGTTCGCCTCTTCTGGAGCTCGTTCGGTGCCGCGTCTTAGTGTGTGTTGCTGGTCGCGTCGTCTATCTAGCCGATTCTCGTAGTCATCCCGCATCAAATTGGTATCAGAGCCGGTTTGAGTCTAGGGTAGTCTTGTCCAAGGTCTTGCATTGCATCCCAATATTCGGTATATAAAAAGATGTTACCCAACCGTTAGGTTACGCCTATCGGGGAGACGATTCACTCGCGTGAGAGGATCTTCGGATCCTCGGACTCCGCCAGGTACCGGATATCGGTTTAAGTCAAGGGTCCTCAACTTGTATCGGTCCATCCATATAGGTCTAGTGAGTCACCCTTAGTTCACTTTAGGCCTCATTGCATGCCCACCCGTGGAGGTGCCCAGTACCATCGCCCTGACACTATGGGTGAACACCGAGGTGCCAACCTGGGAGGCCGTTCCCTGGAGGACATGATAGCTCTACTCATGGAGCTCATGGATAGGTCCGAGCAAACTCTTAGAGAGCATACCGAGCGTATGGAGAGCCGATTCAAAGCCATGGAGGACCGCGCCGAGGCTTCTGACCGATCTGTCCAAGGATTGGTTGGAAGGTTAGAGAGTGTGGAGAGAACCCCTCGCCGAGACCTACCCGGCATTCTCCCGGCCCCGCAGGCACATGTTGCCCAGCCCGTGGCTGTTGCCCAGCCCGCGCCTGCTGCCCAGCTCGCACCACCTCGGGCTGAGGAGCAACGGCAACGTGCCCCCCATTTTGAGGACTACGAGTCCGACAACGATTACGAGGGAAATGGCCGGCGCCGGCATGGTCACCGACCACATAGGGATGATGAGAACGAACGGATCCTCAAGACCGTCCGTGTGGACCCTCCCACGTTTGATGGGTCCAAGCCTTTAGAACTCAAGATCTACCTTGATTGGGAGGCTAGCATGGGCCGGTACTTTGAGTGGTTCGAGATGACGGACCACTGGAGGGTTAGGTATGCCAAGATGAAGCTGTTGGGGCAAGCACAGACTTACTGGAGCAATGTAGAGAGCTTGCTCTTTCAGCGTCATGAGCCTCAGATAGGTTCTTGGGATGAGATGAAGGACAAGCTTAGGCGTAAGTACCTTCCTGCCACGTACCGTCAGCGACTTATTGATAGGTGGCAGAGTCTCACGCAAGGGGACCGATCCGTGTCAGACTACATCGCGGAGTTTGATGAGTACTTTTTGCGATGTGGCATCACAGAGGAGAGCACCATGCCTGTGTCACGCTACCGTCGTGGTTTGCGGCCCCACTATCAATATGAATTATTTCGCCGCAATGTTACCACCTTGGAAGACGCATACCAGGTTGCTCTAGAGTTGGAGCAGTTTGAGGCGGAGTTCGCTCCCGTCCAACGCCCGGGGTTCACTTATCAGCGTGGGACCGACCCTCGTACCACGCCTACCTCCTGTAGCCCGGTTTCCGGTGGCCCGCCCCCCGAAATCCCCTCGGCAGGACCCCACTACTCCTAGGCTCCGCACTTTCCCTTAGAAGGACCCTCCCCCTCGCCCGCAGGCACCCATCCCTGCCACTCGGCCTTATCAGCCCGCCGTACCAGCTCGACCTCTTCTTCCTACACCCCCAATCCATCGAGAGGACAAGGGTAAGGGGCCAATGATTGGTGGAACATCTCAGGGCAATGGGCCATGAGACTGTTGCTACACTTGCGGTGGAGTTGGCCACTTTGTCAGCAAGTGTCCCACCCGGGGAGCACTTGTTATTGCCGACACACCGGCCCGTGACCCCACGCCTGAGTTGGTGCCAGTCAGCTATGAGCCGGACCAAGAATTGGCCGAGGAATTCTTTGACGAGTTATTGGAGGGCGAGCAGGTTGACATCCCTGGTACCTCGTATCAGGATGACGTACATTTGGGTGTAGTCAGGTGCATCCTTACCCAGCCTCAGGTGAGCGACGACTGGCGTCGCACCACCATATTCCACACATTTTGTAGGTTGGAAGGGAAAGCTTGCAAGGTGATTATAGATAGCGGGAGTTGCATCAACGCTATCTCCACAGGCACCATCAAGCGCCTTGGTTTGACGCTCGTGGATCACCCTGCACCTTACAGAGTTTCTTGGGTGGATTCCACTTCCATCCCGGTCAGACTGCGGTGTCTGGTGCCGCTGCAGTTCCAGGCGTACCATGATGCGATTTGGTGTGATGTACTACCTATGGAGGTGGGTAGTATCATCCTTGGTAGGCCTTGGCTCTTTGACCGAGATGCCACCCTTCATGGTAGGTCGAACACTTGCACCTTCGACCATGATGGCCATAGGATTACCCTCCACCCAGTCCAGCCGAAGGACCCATCTATCCGCGGACCAGCTGGCCCCAGCACCACAACCACTTCTGGTCAGGGGAAGGTCGGTCCACCCACTTTGTCCTCGGCACAGGCATCCACCTCGTCGACTACTCCTAGCAGAGTGGACCCTTCACCCAGGAGGTTGATGATGATCAGTTCGAGAGAGATGGAACAGGAGGTGATCGGGGGTAACCCCATTCTAGATGTCGTTGTAAGGGGCATAGAGGATGTCGCCCCTAGGTCTGAGGATGAGCATCCCCCAGAGATAGCCGCAATATTGCGGGAATTTTTTGATGTCATCCCCGAAGACCTCCCTGGAGGCCTTCCACCTATGAGGGATATCCAGCATGAGATCGACCTCGTCCCGGGCTCATCTTTGCCCAACCTTCCCCATTATAGGATGAGTCTCACGGACCATGCTGAGCTTCAGCGGCAGGTCGAAGAGTTGATGAGTCGGGGGTCCCTTAGGGACAGCAAGAGTCCCTGCGCTGTCCCCGCACTATTGGCCCCGAAGAAGGATGGCACATGGCGGATGTGCGTTGATAGCCGTGCAATCAACAAAATCACGGTGAAGTATCATTTTCCCATTCCCCGATTGGATGACTTGCTTGATATGATGTCGGGAGCCACTATCTTCTCAAAGATAGACCTTCGTAGTGGCTATCACCAGGTGCGGATCAGGCCTGGAGATGAATGGAAGATGGCATTCAAGACCAAGGATGGTCTTTATGAGTGGTTGGTTATGCCCTTTGGGCTTTCCAACGTCCCTAGCACCTTCATGCGGTTGATGACCCAGATTTTATGCCCTATGATAGGGGTCTTCTTGGTCGTCTACTTCGATGACATTCTTATCTACAGCCGCATTAGGGAGGACCACTTAGACCATCTTAGGCAGGTCTATGTTGTGCTAAGGCGAGAGAGTTTATTCGCCAACCCGAAGAAATGTGCTTTCATGTCCGATCAGATCACTTTTCTTGGGTTCATTGTGTCGAGAGATGGAGTCTCCGCTGATCCGGAGAAGATTAGGGCCATCAGGGAGTGGCCCGAGCCCCGCACACTCCACGACGTCCGGAGTTTCCATGGCTTAGCGACGTTCTACCGTCGCTTCATTCGTGGCTTCAGTTCTATCACTGCCCTGATCACTTATTGCATAAAGAAGGGGGCATTCGTATGGACTAAGGCTGCAGCCACGTCCTTTCAAGATATTAAGGAGCGCATGACCCAGACACCTGTCCTTGCTTTACCTGATTTATCTAAGGTGTTTGAGGTCACGTGTGATGCTTCTGGTGTGGGTATTGGTGGCGTTTTGAGTCAGGAGTCCCACCCTATTACATTCTTTAGCGAGAAGCTTAATGATGCCAAACTACGATATTCCACATACGACAAAGAATTTTACGCAGTTGTCCAGGCATTGAGGTATTGGAGGCACTATTTATTGCACCAGGAGTTTATCCTCTTCTCTGACCATGAGGCCTTACGATTCCTCCATACCCAAAAGAAGCTGAATGCTCGCCATAGTCGTTGGGTGGAGTATCTCCAAGAGTACACCTTTGTGCTCAAGCACAAAGTAGGGGCAGAGAACACGGTCGCTGATGCACTGAGTCGTCGGGTGATGATGTTGACCACCATGAGTGTTGAGGTGGTAGGGCTAGAGAGGCTGAAGGACGCCTATGTTGACTGTCCGGACTTTGGTCCGATCTATGCCGTCCTTCAGGCCGGTCCCTCGCGCGATTATAGCGAGTTTGTACTACAGGAGGGTCACCTATTCCGGGGTGACAAGTTGTGCATCCCACGGACTTCTGTTCGTGACTTTCTTACATGGGAGATGCACGCGGGAGATCTTGCTGGTCACTTTAGCCGGAACAAGACCATAGAGGCGGTTGAGCACCGATTCTACTGGCCTAGCCTAAAGAGGGATGTTGCTCGTATTGTAGCCCAGTGTCGCACTTGTGCTATGGCCAAACAAAGGAAGTAAAGTACCGGCCTCTATACTCCCCTTCCCGTCCCAGATAGTCCATGACAGGACATTAGCATGGACTTTGTGTTAGGATTACTCCGCACCCTCCGAAAGCATGACTCGATCTTTGTGGTTGTCGACCGATTCTCTAAGATGGCATTATTCACCCCATGCTCCAAAACCTCAGATGCCTCTAGAGTTGCCCGTCTATTTTTTTCACATTGTGTCTCCAGGTTCGGACTCCCACGCACTATAGTGTCCGATAGGGATGTGCACTTCACTAGCTATTTCTGGAAGACCCTATGGCACATGATGGGCACCCAATTGAAATTCTCCACTGCATATCACCCCCAAACCGATGGTCAGACTGAGGTTGTCAATAGGAGTTTGGGGGATCTTCTTAGGTGTCTTGTCCGAGATCGAGTCAGGGATTGGGATTTGATATTACCCTTGGCTGAGTTCGCCTATAATGATTCAGTCAATAGGTCTACCGGTATGAGCCCCTTCGAGATTGTCACTGGCCGTAGACCTAGGAGACCCATAGACCTAGTCCCATCTCCCATCCAGTCCCGTGTGTCTGATTTAGCCGAGTCTTTTGCTAGCCATATTAGACAGTTGCATGAGCATATTCATCGTCATATTGAGTCCAGCAACGCACGATACAAAGAATTGGCTGACGCCCATAGGCACCACCGTGAGTTTCAGGAGGGCGATTCTGTCATGATCAGGGTCAGACCTGAACGGTTTCCCTCAGGAGCCGTGAAGAAGTTGCATGCTCGCGGTGCCGGTCCCTTTCGAGTAGTGAGGCGAGTCGGATCGAATGCATATGTTGTGGACTTGCCAGAGGATTACGGGATCAGCTCGACTTTCAACGTCTCGGACCTCGTCGCTTATAGGGACCCAGCGGTGATACCCAGTGAGCCCTTTGAGCCGTCTCCACCCATTGTGAGTGACACCACCCAAGAGTGTCCACCTCCAGCCTTGTTACCTCAGCAGCGAGAGCAGATAGAATGTATACTAGACGAGCAGGTGACGACTACTCGAGGCGGAGTGTACCAGCGCTACTTGGTGCGTTGGAGGGGACGGCCCGCGTCCGATGACACCTGGATCACCCGGGCAGAACTACTGAGGATAGATCCAGATCTGCTGGATCGGTACCAGAGCGACCTGGACCCCTACTCGACGGGGTCGAGCTTCTCCCACCCGGGGAGAATTGGTGAGGACACTAGAGCACGAGTACGGCCCGACTCAGTGAGCCGTCGGTACCGGACCCGCAGCACGACTCGGTCGACATCGACATCATTATGGCTGGGCGACAGTATGGAGTCCCTACCAGAGTGTTGATACTTTCATGTGTTTATTGTGAGTGTATTAGCATGTATTTGCTTATTGTGAGTGTATTAGTGTGTATTTTGTATTTTAGCTTCTAGTTGGGTCAAGATTATAATATGGGCTACACTTCATGTAAGGGGTCCAATTTCTAAATTGGGCCTCAAGACCATTAGGAGCCCAAGTCCAAGGTGGGCTTCTAGAAGACTTGGACTATTAGACTAAGGAGACAAAGGTGGAGGATGCCACATCCTTGTCCCCCATGCTTGTCTCCCACCTACCCTTGACCAATGTTAGTGGATGTCCTTGAGAGTTAGTGGATGTCCTTTGATGTTAGTGGATGTCCTTTGGTGTTAGTGGATGTCCTTGGATCTAGATTTAGGGTTTTCATATTTATAGTCTCTTGTTGTATTTTGGGTGGAACTAATGAAGAAATTGAAGTGAAATACATTTTGGCACCCCCTCACCCTCTTGTGTTCTTGAAGTTCTTCCCTCTCCCACCTCCAATCCCTCCAGATTTGAGTGTTAGATCCAATATCTCCCCCCACAAATCCCTTCTTCTTCTCTTCTACTACCTTCTGTGATCATCCACTGCCGCCGCCACCGTCATCGGAGCCGCCAGCAAGCCGCCACCCTCGCTTCTCCGACCTGCTATCCTGAACTGTGACCTGCAGACCAGAAGCTTGAAGACAAGGACGTATCTCCTGATCCAACCGTTGGATCGATCGGATCTTTTGAGGGTTTGTTCCCCCACGTCTCCCCTAGTTTCAGTTAAAATTTCGTGCCGATCAGAGTCCGTTTGCCCCCCTTTCCAGTCACTTGTTCCCCCCCTCTCAGTCTGCCCTGATTGCAGCCTGCGGGATAGATCTTGGAAGAGGATTTTTCCCACCCATCAAACGAAGTCCAAATCCAGCAAAAGACCTATGTGCGTTTTCCTATCCCTCCCATCTATCTATCATAAAAATCCCAGGTCCTAGATATTTCATTGGACCCCGGTCAAGGCTGAAAAATAGGGAGATCTACTTCTGTCCCTGAGATCGGTCTGTCCGAACCAGAAAAGGGGTCATGCTGCAGAAGTTTTCATTTCAGATCTGACCGTTGGATGAAGCTGCGTTTCTAGTATGTCGAAGAGATCTGAGTCCTCTATCCAACGGCACTAATCTCACTTCGATCCGACTTCGTATCTGATGGTGGCGACCATTTTTGTGGAGGCGCGCCGGTCTGGCCTGAAAGGGGGCTGCGAGACAGCCTTGGGGGTTAATTCCCAATAAACCCCCAACTCACCGTCGGCGACCACCGCTCCCGGGGACCGACCCGGGGCACTCCAGCGACGACCCCCCCGCTCACCGCCTCCAGAAGATGCGGGGAAGCCGCTGCCCCAGCAGCCGGGCCCACTTGGAGCCTTGTGGGCCCCGCGTTGAGCGCCACCACCGTGCTGCCCGCCACCGCCTGGAACCACAAATCGCGGCCCGCCAACCCCTGGAACGGCGCTCCCAGATCGCTGTTGTGGTCTTTTACCTCCCTGCGTGGAGTGGACCGAGTATTTACTGCTGTAAATTAATTATTACTTTGTACCGGGAGTGACGGTTCACAGTCGGGAAGTCTTCGCCACGCCGCGAGCGTGGAGGTACACCCGCCGCCCATTAGTCTAGTTTGCTTATTTAGTATGTATTCTACTGCCGCTGCATGTGCGTAGTTATTTTCCTAGCTAGTTAATTTATTAATCACCGCTGTGAGTTGTGAGAGCGAGAACCCTTCCCGTGACTCATTCCGAGCACAAGAGTGAGTTGACTACCCCAGTCTCAAAGCCGGTTTCTCAACTGTGCACGATCGTCGCGTTTCCCTCGATGGGGCCGACTGTGAGTAGCGCTTCTTGTTTGGGGCTAGTTCGCCTCTTCTGGAGCTTGTTCGGTGCCGCGTCTTAGTGTGTGTTGCTGGTCGCGTCGTCTGTCTAGCCGAGTCTCGTAGTCGTCCCGCATCATCTTCCATTATAAGGGCTTATGAATGAAGTTTATTGATCAGCATGGTTTAAACATGATGTATGCAGAATTTATCAATAAAATTCTGTATTGATATCTTAAACCATGGTTTAATAAAAATGAACCAAGCCCTCATTTTTATCTTGATTAACCTCCCTCTCTCTTACACAATGAAATTTATTGACTTCAATCAGAATTACATGCACTAGAATTGAGATCAAGCATTTATGAAGTCATATGAATTTGTCTAGGGTTGTAGCAATTTGATTTTAGCATCAATATTCAGAGATTTCAATTTATTCAACAATTTTTCATGCTACAAATTTTACGATCACTCTAGCTCAGTGCACACCTTGTAATTAGAGGATATACCTTGATCAGAGGCCAATATCCCTAAGCACTTAGTGTGACTAATTGTCGTGTTTTATATGAACAGAGATAGCATTTACACATCATGACACATTTCAAATCATTTCTTGATGAGTGAGTTGTATTTCTCAGTGTGCATGTCATTGCTCTGCCTGATTAACACCCATTCTTAAGCAGAGATAACTATGGCACCTCATGACACAGTCCTTTGGACATGTGTTTCTCAGTGACTAAAGTCATTGCTCTGACGGAAATTACCCTTTAGACATTTCAGAAAAATTCATTTGCTTCAAATCAATAATAGTTTCATGTACTTAACAAAATAAAGCCATGTATTCAATAGTGCAGATTTCAGAAGTTTTTACAAGACACATCATGAAACAGATGGTTAAAGTTTATTAAACATGATTCAGATATTTTAAAGAGATTTTAAAGTCAAACTCCATGAATACATTAAGCTTAAACCACATGAGTTATTTTAGACATTCATAAAATCGTATAATAGAAGATTTCTAGTTCAAGTGTTTTTAGATTTATGATCGAGATAGTCCCATTGAAATCTTCATGAAAGACTGATGGAATTCAGATATCAAATGATAGAGGAGATTTTGAAGCCCAGTATTTTTCAAATTGTGATCAAGGTTTGTCAACAAAATCAATAAGAAAGGATATGCAATGAGTTCTCACACGAGTATGCATTTGATAACCTACATGCAATGCATTGACTCCCCCTGACAATATGCATTCAGTCACTTTTTTTTTTGGCATTTTTCAATGTAAGGAAATGCGATGCACTATATGTATGCAAGGACATGCAAACACTCAACATTGGATGCTATGCAAAGACATGCAATTAGCTCCCCCTGAAAAAGATGCAATGATTTGCACTGAAGACTGAACATATGACAATGTGACTTATGCTCAATCAGACTGCCCTATTAAGCAAGATGACCCATGGTACCAGGCGGAGCACTTGGTCTAAAAGACCACCTCACACATAGCAAGAACCTCCAGACAGATTTTCCTGCCTTTTGGTAGCTTACCATTTATATACCATAGAGGTCAATCATGATAATTCAACATGCAGTCCTATATGCAATCCATATTTTCAGTGAGCTATGCAATAGACAAATTTCAAACCACATTCATATACAGTTCAGATTTTTCAGAAATTTCAGAATGTAATTTGTTTTCAGAGATTATGCATAACAACAATTATCAAACAATTGCAATTGGCATATGTATGCATCAGATGCAGACAACCCTTTTTAATCTGATATTTGCACAGAACACTCAGCAAGTGTATGATCAGAAAATGATGCAAATGACAGATGATGAATGAAAATGCAAAATCAAATCTAATGTGCTATGCAATAAGACTAAGAATAGGAAGTGTAAGAAATTTACCTGAAAGATTCAGGAGGGGTTTTCTTCTTGAGTGCCTTGATTGTTACCCCTCTTTATTCTTCAGCTTCCTAGGTATACCTGTAACACAAAGTTTATTTTACACAAACAGGTACCCAAGAGGTCTTGGGTCCTAAATTGATAGTATCACTCCTAGCAGATTTTCTCAGCACATTTTTAACTTGATGATCATTAAATTTCATCAGAGGATGACCATCCATCAAATGTCCAGATTTACCATAATGATGGCAAGAAGCAGCAGTTTTCAGATCTGATTTATGCACATTCTTATGAATATGAATTTTATGTGCATTGGCATGGAAATTTCTGTTATTTGCATCACCAAACTATTTTCCATAATCAAAACATTCAAAGTTTTTCCTTTTAAAAATAACTTTGTTCTTTCTGAGAGCATTTGTATTTGCAGGGAATTTAAACCTCTCAGAGATGAAATTTTTCCCTTGAGCATGCCAACAGTCCTTGACTGTGTGGCCATGTTTTCCACAGTGAGAGTAATTGAGAGAATTTCTTCTATAAGAACTTGACCAGCATTCAGAGGCCTTGTGACCAGTTCTGTTGCAGTTAAAGCAGATGATGAGCTGGTTCTTTGAAACATATTTGTTCTTATTAAAAACATGCTGATTTGAAAAGTATTTTGTATGATTTGAACATGATTTTTCCTTACCACTTGCAAACCAGCAATGAGCAGTAGTGTGTCCTACTTTATCACAATTAGAACATATGACATTCTTTTTCTGACCAGACACAGATTTTCTAGCATGCTTTTTGTCATCTTGTTTCATCACAAAACAGTTACTCATAAAGTGTCCATGCCTACCACAATAATGACAAGAGCCATTTGATTTCTTTAAAATATGGCATTTATCAGATGAGTTTTTAGCATGCAGACTGTTCCTTTGAGTTTTGGATGTTTCATAATTTTTATTTTGTTTTTCTATTTTCTTAGCCTTGTACTGAGGTGGTGATGAAGTAGAAGGCTTTCCTGTTCAGATGATTTAACGAAAACAGTTTTCAGCTTGTATCCATCAACCTATTTCGACTTTTCAATTTATTTTTCGGTTCTCTGAACAGTACACTGAGAAACAGGTGACTTCTGAGAAGTGTGAGAAGTAGAGCTAGCAACAAAGGATGTATGAATTTTATCATCAAAATTCTTTTTATTTACAGGGTTATACCCTAACCCCTCCTTCTGAAAATTGACTTTTACTCCCAACAGTTTGTTCAGATTATCTTGCCCACTAACAAATTTAGACGATGAATTTTTTAAATCTTGAATTTCATTTTCTTGAGAGGAAATGTGTAACTCATAACTGGCAATCTCTTGCTCACTGTAATTCATAGCTTCATTCAAAACTTTATTAGCTGTTTTGTATTTTTCAATTTCTTGTTCCAGATTGCTCAGTTTTTCAGGGTCTTCAATACAAACACTTTTTCCTCTTTCTAAGGCTCGCAGTCTCTCAGACATTGTGGAGTTCAGCACTTTTAACTTCTCATTTTCTTCTTTAAGCTTATCATTTTGAACCAATTCATTTATTAGAAGCTGGTCTTCTGAGTTGACTTCATACTTTCTTCCAGCCTCAAATTCCTTCAATTCTTTTTGTTGTTTCTCCAGATCTTTCTGTAATTCTATATTTACAGATTTTATTGCATTAAATTTTTCAATCAGCAAATCATTCTCTCGTTTAAGTTTTTCTAAATTTTCTTCATTTTCTTTGGAGAATTTTTAGAGGGAATCTTTTTCAGACTTCAGCTTATCTAAATCTGAGTTCACACTTTCGAAATTTTTCATCAATTCCTTATACTGGTCAAGAGTCTGATTATCATTATTTGAACTGAGTTTCTCTTTGAGTTCAGATATCTCATTTGTAACTTCTTGACTTTCCATTTTTAGCAATCTAATTTGTTCTAGCAGCTTTTGATTATCAGACTTATATGCATCATGAGATTGTTTCAGCTTTGAGCAATTTCTACAAGAAGAACTTGAACTTTCTGACCCAGTACCCTTTTTCAATTTTTTATACTGACTTCTTAACCTCTCATGTGACTCTAATAATTTAGCATATGAATTCTCCCAATCATCTAAAGTATAGTTCTCAAAGGGATTTACCTCATCATCATTATCGTCTTCATTCTGATTGCTGCCTTGATCACTGCCACTTTGATTACTTCTGTTGGCCATCATGCAGCTGTCCTCATCTATCCTGTGAGCTAGCTTCAGCATATCCAAAATGTCCTTAGCAGAACTGCAATCATGAAAGCAGGAATGTAAAGCTCTATCAGTAGCTGCCTTCATTAGATTTGTAGCTATCTGATTCTCTTCATGCATTGATATGTGACTGTCAGTCCATTTGGACTTTTTCTTTGGTAATTTATGAGGACCGTGTGAAATTAACTTCCACAGATCAGGATTAACTGATATAACATATTTGCGCAGACTGGTAAATCACACATTAATATTAAAGCCATTGAAAACCGGTGGATCACCCATGGAAACAAACAGATATAATGCAACAGGAATATTGATGCACCAAAAGCAAATAAGCACCTAAGACTGCAGGATCGGATCTGCAGGTCGCTGGACCTTCTATGCAGACACCGCTCTGATACCAATTGATAGGGTGCAAGACCCGGATACAGAGGGGGGTGAATGTATCCTGCTACGAATAATGGCCCAAATTAAAACTCTAAAGCTCAGATATGCAGAATAAAAACTAGTGAGCTCTCCATGATGAGATAATAAGACAACACTTGATCAAACAGTTGGACTGCAACAATGCAGCCACCTGATCAAACCAGAAACGCAGACAGAACTATGGAAACCAAACTCACATAGCAAAATATAATGCTAAGGTTACTACAGATAGAAACAACAATAACAAATTAACTCCCAGGATAACACAACTAACCATGCATGCATAACCTGTGAATGGGAGGTAGAAGGTAAGGAGCAAACGCACAAAACAAAACCACTGCTCAAGAGATTTTTTAGGTGGTTCGGTCCTCCAGACCTACGTCCACCTCTCACTCCCAACCAGAGTGAGGCTTCCACTAGCACAAGCTAGAAAATTGTAGACTCAGTCTGCGAACAAGATGCTGCCACACAGTTTGACCAGGGGAACAACCTCCCCTCTTCCTCCAGAACGGAGGGACACCCCAAGTGGCTCCCAGCCACTTGGAAACCAGAGACTAGGTCTCTCTTCCTCCAGACCAGGAGGGAACCCATCAGTGACTCCCCGTCACCAGCAAACCAGAGGTCGCAGACCTCTCTTCCTCCAGACCAGGAGGGACCCCTAGACTTGCAACCCACAAGCCCAGAACCGGAGGACCAATCCTCCCTTCTCCTAAGTCCACAGGAGGAACCCGACCTCACTACTGAGAATCGGAAGAACAATAGTAACCAGAGTAATAAAAGGAAAAATAAGAAAACATAAAAAGCACAGCGACAAAAGCTGGAAATGAGACACAAGAAATATAGCTCTCAATGAGCATAGTCATTCTGGATTTGATCCACGAACAGACTGAACAGATCTTCAATAGCACTCTCTCCTCTCTTCCTTTCTTCTTCTTCTTTCTTCTTCTGCTCTCTGCCTCTCTTCTTCTTCTTTCTTCTTCTTCTGCTTCTCTGCTTCTTTTCTCACAGTCTCGATCAGCCCTCTTCTTTTCTCATCATCTTCTTCAGTGGACGAAGGCTTCTATTTATATCAGCTTCAGCAGGTGCTAGGGCGTGTGTCCTTCAGGTTCCCGCCCAGAGAGCACCTCGGATCACGTGCCAGGCATCATCCTCGGTTCACGCGCCCAGTCATTAACCTGAGTCATCTACAGACAGAGACAAAATGAAATGAAATGAATTAGTTAGTTCAGGCTTATAACAACGAGTGTATATACTTTAGAAGCAGTAAATGAGTAAGTGTGTACACTGAGAGAGTGTATAGACTTGTAAGTCTTCATGCGACCTCAGTGTATATACTTGCTGAAGAATGCATTATCATAACAAGGGGGAATGTGTGGACTTCTGTGAAATGTAAGAAGTCATTGAGTGTATAGGCTTAGAGACATTAATTAGGCAAGTGTGTACAACGTGAGAGAGTGTATATACTTGCTGTGAAGAACAACAATGTGTAGACTTGTGAAGCATAACTGTATGTAATGTATAGACTTCAATGAATGCAATGCATGCACAATGATGCAATGTATAGACTATGAAGATATGTGTGTGAAGCTCAACAATGTATAGACTATGCAACGGCATCAAAGCAACATATCGATGTACATACTTTGGCTTTATCAATGCACACTGCACAAATGGATGTACAGACTTGAAGTGGCATGTAGCAGACGATGAACAGCCAAGCATGTATAGACTTACCAATGCGAGCACAGGCTGTACACACTTTGATTGCGTGCAAGAGAACGCAGTGTACAGACTTTGCTGTGAAGAACAATGCATGAATGCAGTGTATAGACTTGCTGTTAACTTGCATGAAAACCCAATGTACAGACATGATGTCCCTGCAGCTGACGACTCTAGTGTATAGACTTGCTGAGGGAAGGGATGTACAGACTTTAAGCAAAGCAAGGCAGTCTAGTGTATAGACTTCATGATGTGTAGACTTTGGCACAAGAGACGGCTGTACAGACTTTAGCTCAACAGCGATGTATAGAGTTTTGAAAGTTTGAACGACGGAAGCATGCTGTACAGACTTTGAGCGTTGTATAGACTTCAGTTGAGCAAGCTATAGTGCCGTTGTATGGACTTGACCTCAAGGAATGGCTGTACAGACTTTGAAGGCTAAGCGGAGGATGTACAGACTTTGAATATGAAGACCAATGTGTGGACTTCAGGTGAAGACCAATGTACATACTTTGAATATGAAGACCAATGTACAGAGTATGAGAGCTAAGGCCAATGTATTGACTTGAACAAGTAATGCATGTGCCAATGTATACACTTGAAAAACCGATGTGAAGACTTGACAATGTACACACTTTGAATTCATGCAAGTTGTGCGATGTATATACTTCAAATGCAACAGAAGACTCTGTATGGACTTGGCTAGTGTACAGACTTCAGTTGATGAACGATGCATGCTATGCAATGTATGGACTTGACATGCCTACTGAAGGCGATGCACATACTTGCTGCGTGATGCTGATGTGCAGACTTATGTAAGTGTATGCAGTGTATAGACTACACTTATCTGGGGAGTCGACCCATCTAGAAAGGGGGGTCGACCCACACTAAGCTGACTGTGATGATGCAAGGATGTTTAGCCTGAATAGAATTCCACAAGCAGAGTGAAGCAACTGATGAATGTGTACATGAATGCTTCATGCAGCAGATAACATGGCTGAACATCAAATATGCAATGCTTTTAGACCTGACAAACTAACAGAATAGCAGACTAACTGAACATATGAAGATGACTCATACATCAAGATGACTCATAGTGATTAACTCACAATAAAAACCAATCATCAATCGATTAACTCACATCAAAGCCAATCATCAAAACCACAGGGGCACAACATATCACACCACGGAGGAGTAGTCTCAAGTGCAGATTATGTCTTACGCTATGCATATATTCTATGCAGTGTCCTCCTTGAGCATGCACGCCTCCCTTAGTTGTGCTTCGTGAACAACACTCTGTCCATGAATACGGGCGCTGTCCTTAACCTATCTCTGATATAAGGGAGCTATTCTATATATCTATCCTATACTCGCGGACGATGGATACCTACATGCTTGCGTGAATAAAGAATAAAAGAACAAAAAAGACACAATTTTCAAACGGGTTATAGACTACACCCGCAGGTCCCGCTCACTCGTCCCTCATTCGCGCTACCTACAGGTGGGGGGCATTTATTGACACTGAGAATATTCTCAATAATAATTCTTAATAATTGTATTTGTAGGTCTTAAACTCCGACCGAGCGCCCCTACACCGGTGGAGAAGGAAAAAAAAATAAGAATGGCGGAAGCCGAATGAAAGATGAGACAGAAGAAAAAGAAGAAAAGAAGAAAGGGGGGCCCAATTGCAAGAGACAACTATTGAAGCAAGACTCCAGAGCTCGAAAGAATAGCCGGGACCATCCCCAAACAAGTCAGCGGAAACTTGGAATTGGCCAATTACTTTAACAGACAAAAGATGGGTCAAAACATTCAATAAATCCAGATTGGGCAGAAGATACACGAACTTGGACCTAATAAAATTTAAAGGGCCTAGAACCACTCAAATGGGCCAAGGTGGGGCTCAAATGGGCTAATATGTGAGTGAATGAGCTAAGAAGAGTGAGAATCGGTGGCCAGGCCACTCCATCCGGTGGCCAGGCCACTCCATCCGGCGGCCACACCAGATCCGGCGGCTAGCCCGCGCATGTTGTCCAGCCGCTGTATCACTTGCCCCAGCCGCAGTATCATATGGAGCCATATCCTTCTATATAAGAATAAGTTTCGAGCACAAGAAACCTCTCCCGGGTGGGCAATAGAAAAAAAAATAAAAAAGAAGGGGAATGCACGGAGTCTAAAAAAATGGCCATTTTGAAGAAGAAAAGAGAGAAGCGGAAGAGGAGAGAGAGAGAGGGCCGTCCTCGGAGGAGGAGCAAGTTCCCCTGCTACAAGTGGATCGTCCACCATGTGAAAGGCCCCTTCGTGAGCTACAGTGCCCCCTCCCCGAGCGGTGTCTCCTGATTACTTTTGTTTCTACTATAAATTCTCTTCTCTGCTCTATTTCACGGAGGTATGCGTTGCATCAATTTCTCTTTTGGAAGGCTATAAAGGAATCAAATCAGGAGAATTTCTGATGGATGTATATTCTACCCGTGACTCTGTTCCTTCTTCCCCATTTTCTTTTATATGGTGGCTCCCAGGGATTTCCCTGAGCTAGATACAACACCCTCCGGGGCTATAGTTCAATTCGATCAATCGTATTGTTGAGGTTTTAATTCGCTGATCTTCCCTTTCCGGTTGGCCAGTCGGAGGCCAGGGATCTGCATCTCCCTTGACATGTTCTCTGGTCTTCGTGTTAGTGGCTATATTATAACTGAAGTTCTACATTACTCCTGGTGCTCTTTCTAAAAGATTGGGTATACTACCGTTTAATTGAGTTTCATCGAATTAACTGTGGATTTGGGAAGTTTCTGGACTTCAATCGCCTCCTCTGACTCCCCAGGGCGTTTTGTCCCAGCTGTTGAGCTCTTCCCCACCTCTGTCCTCCCACAAACACTTGATACGGCGGCCGGGTATTGTAGCTACAGTGTTAGCCGCCAGGTGACACCCCCTAACCGCCGTTTCCTTTTGCCGCCGAGTCGGTGCTTAGCCGCCGGATCAAGCCCTTTGCCGCCAGGTCATATGCCGTTGTCGCCGTATCGACTCTTGCCACCATATGACCCGAACACATTAGCCACTATAGAAATAATCCAAGCGCATGTGTTTAAAGGTTGTCATGTTACCATCGCCCAGCCGCTGAAGGCATTCTCTGATGAGCCATGATTATTTAAATATTCCCAGCCAGGCCATGTGGGTGTGTCAGCCATTAACCCTTTCCTTAAACTCTCACATCTGCTTAAAGCCCACCTATACCATGCATGAATAACACTTGCACACTTGAACCATCACAGCACCCCTGTTTACCACTAGCCTAAACCCATCTTGCATGCTGCCACTCCACTCCCTCACCACCTACGTGAATAATCATGCATAAAACATCCACCTTATATAAGCTGCCAACTAACTTTACTCCATCATACAATATAATAAACACCCATGGGTGCATTAACCACTGATCCTGTCATTAGCAAATGTAGGTGTGTACTTAACCAAACCATTAGCCACCTAATCACCCAATATCCCATTTGCTGGCTCGGGTAGATGTATGTAGGTGCATATAAATGCTGCCAGCACACTCCACTTTATATAGCCTAATATATATATATATATATAAATATATATATATGAATAAACCTCCACTCAGCCGCCGGATCACATGCAAACTTTGCTCTCATGCATTTATTCATGTATATTTGGCCGCCGAATGATGCTACAGTACCCTGGCCGCCGGTTAGTACTATAGTCCTTTCGCCGCCGGATCACTTTGGCTAGCCACCGTCTCAATGATTTCTCCGGCTTTATTATTTTGTTCTGCCTACTATATTATCCTCCTACTGACCCACCTATTGCTGAGCCATACCCAGCCCTATGAGATGCGAAGGAGCTACAGTAATGGGGTCTTAGCTCTTACATTATGTTTTATTTCCTGGGTTTTTCGATAACCCCATTAAGTCATGGGGATCCGTTACATACTATAGAGTGTTCTCCACTGACTTCGTAGAGGGGAAGAGAGAATAAATCGCCTCAATAATGAATGATGACCCTTCTGGTTCTCGGGCTTTGGTATGCCCGCATGATACAGACTCCGTCTCCGCTCTCCCTGGACGGATATCCTATATATCCCTTGGCATAATTCCAAGATAAGGGGAGATGCTGCCAGAATTCATTTAAGAGGCTAACATATCATACCATATTTTTCGATCACCCCACCGAGTCTCGGGGATCCGCTGTCTACTATAACGTGTTCTCCGATAACTTCATTACGGGAAAAGTGAATAAACCGCCTTAATAGCGAATAGTGTCCCGTTCCCTCTCGACCCTCGGGCTTTGATATGCCCATTTGTTATGGACCTCATCTCGGCTCTCCGTGGACGGGTATCCTATATGTCTCTTGGCATGTCCCGAGACAAGGGGAGATGCTGCCGGAATCAAACAGGGAGGCTATGTTACCCCATGCCTTCACGGATGTTTCAATCATCCCACCGAATCACGAGGCTTTGTTACATATTATAACGTGAGCTCCGATGATCCCGCCAGGGAAATAGAACATTGATTGCCTTAAAGGCGAACAACGCCCCTATCCTTTCGGACCCTTCGGCCCATAGTTGTGCCGGCTTCCCTTAAAGCCTTTTGTGTACATCTTGTGGTATCAAAATAGGCCAAGACTAATCGACAAAGGGTTCACTACCCGCTGTTGGATCCGGGCCGTCATTTCGACATGTCCGTCTTTTCGGAGTTCGTCTCAGCTCACTGTGGACAGATTTCCTATACGTCTCCCCCAACATATTCCGGGACAGGGGGAGATGCTGCCGAAATTCTGTTAAGAATTTGTGGTTTAACTGCGCACCATGTTTCTCGAGTTTTTTGCTCGGTTTTCACCCCTCATTGTGGTAGCGACCTCACGGCTACTCACGCCAGATTATGAGAGCTGCGTACCCAATTTAAGGGAATAAATTATTAATAGGTGCCGTTCCTGGCATACATTGTCCTGGCTACATATGAGTCCGCCTGCACGCAGTCATGTCGGGTCCACATTCCCAGATCCATATGCATGCACCGCTATGCTACGCGTGGTCTCAAAATGAAAAGGCAACCACTGATCGACAACCCTGCGAGTGATAGGGATTACTTAGAGGGCTAGCCGTTGGGTTCCACACTCATCACAGGGCACGGCAATGCTGGCTAAGCATGACCGTCTTTCGGAACCATCCCAACTCTTCGTGGATGAGTCTCTTATACCCTTCCCGATACTCTTCGGGACAGGGGAGGTACTGTCGAAATTTTCTTTGAGTTTGTTGAATAAATATGTGGATAAATGATTGAATAAAGTAATAAATAATTAAATAATGTCAGAAGCTAAATTCTACCTTTAATCTATGAATAAAAAAGAATAAATTGCTATGTGCTCCTCATTCACTTGTATGAACCCGTGCATGAGCATCTGCACCTGCCCGACTCTCCGGTATATCAAATTGTGACTAAGTCGAAAGTTGGGTTAGGCCTGGCCAGAAGCTATCACTAAGTGTGAGGTGGTCTTATGATCTAAGTCCTCCGCCATGTACCGAGAACCGATCTAATAAACCCTACCACACTACCTGCTTGCATGCACTACATTTTGTTTTACGAAGTGACCATTACTTTCATATGTTTTCTTCGGCCCCGAGGGCTCTTCTACTTTGGTGATTAATCACGGGTTTTCCTTCTTTCGGAAGGATGTAATTAATGCCATAGCCTTTATGGTATGACGGACTTCTAGTCCCGACACGATCACCCACAATTATCTGATTAGTCAGACGAGCACACAATAAAACTTTGTCACGTAAGTGACTGGCATGTCCCGCGTTAATAAAACAAACAAACAAATATATAAAATAAATCAATAAGAGATTTTTCATCGTCCACACCTCACCGGGCATGGAATAGAGGGGAAATCGTGCGGGAGAAGCAGGGAACCACCCCGCATCATTCTACGACCGAAATGCCACATCCAAACCACAAATCAAGGGCCAAATCCGTCGCTCAACCCCCGGCATGCTTAAACCCCAAAATAAGATAAACCCCCACTCTCGGCCTCACTGGGCATGGATTCGAAGGGGAAACTCGCGGGGATGGTAGGGATCCGTCCCCCTACATGATAGACGCTTTAAACCTCACCAAAGCTTCGATCGAACGCTCCCCCACGCGATCGGTCCTCACGAACGCCGCCGCCACCGCCTCTGGTCCAGCACGCCATGCCTTCCGGGTTCATCTTCGCCGCACGCCGCCACCGTCGCATCCCACGCACCCCCTCGCCATCTCCGTCAGCCGCCGGAGTGAGAAAGGAGAGTGAGAGGGAGACGGGGAAGGGTGAGGAAGAAGAAACACAGAAGGGGGGAGATGAGTGACGGAGGGGGAAAAAGGGGGATAGGGTTTAATATTTAATATATAATTATTATATTACCTTTGCTATATTTTCTTTTTTCTATTCTTTTTAGAAAATCACAAGAGCTCCAGAAAAACCCCGAAAAAGCAACCGGACTCCAAAAAATTCCAGAAAAATGTTGGGACGCTCCTCGCGCCACCACGGACCCATAATAATCTAGAAACACACTGAAGAAGGGTCCAAAAAACCATTATAAAAAGTTTGAAATCCACTCGGATGCGATCCACGACCCGTGGATCCAGATTTGAAAAATCTAGGGCGTTACATCGGCCGTCTTTCGAGGACACTTACTGCCCATCGAGCACACTCTGAGTGCCCGCCGGTCACGGCGAGCACCCTCCCTGAAGGCTGTTCGCCACGCCAGGCCTACGTCGACATTCTCCAACTCTCTCTCTCTCTTTCATCTTTGCTTACTCATCATCTTCCCAAGTGCTGACTTAAGCATCGGAGGGTTATCCCCAGGGATAACGCCCTAGGCTCCTTCTGACGTCATTTCTCATTGGTGTTTGTAGACTTCCATGGATGCCAGACAATCTTCCCAGATAAATAAATTTAAAAGTGTGGTCTAAGGTCTAGGAACCAGTTTTTCACCTCTACACTTTTTGGCGCCATCTGTGGGAACTCGATCGAAAATCCAATGGCACCTCATGGGAGCCATCGCAACGCCAGTAATCGGGGCCTCCTGGAGTCACAGGAGGCCTCGTCCTCCACTCGACCACGTCAGGAGGTCACTGCCGATGAGCTTGCTGAAATGCGCCAACAGCTCCAGGCCTGACGAACTTGTGTCAGGACCTCCTGAACAGGCCTACGGGACTAGCCCCCATCCCATAGAAACACCCTCAGAACGGGGCCCCCCCCGACCATAGCTGATTCCCGCCAGGTGCGGGAAACTTCTCACGCCTTCGCTGCGCAAGCTCGGCGACCACGCACCTCGCCCACACCAAGGGTGCGCAGCCCGCTACACTCCAATCTAGAGATGGCCCAACGGTTGCAATGTATCGATGACATCAAAGACAAGGTCCGGTACTTGGACAACGTCCTACTCGCCGCCATGACCCGCGGACTCATCGACGACGACCTGGACTTCTACGCTCCCTTCTCCATGGAGTGTAAGGATTCACATAGACTGGTTCGGGTAGCATAATGGATAATAAAATTAAATCTCAAACCCAGGTCCCCTTGGAATCCAAGAACCATACCCTAATCGATGCAATAATGTTACCCAACCCCAAAATAGGGTTGTAGATCTTTACCTAGTGCGGAACGACGCTGTCCGCAGTGCCCGATACAGATTTCCTCAAACGTAAAGTAGCATAGATATTCGGCCACTAGAGTGGATCCACACCGATTCTCGTGTAATGATGGTGCCCACCCATTCTTTTTCTCCCCGTGTACATGAACCACGGATCCTCAAAACTCCCCTTGCTCTCTCTCTCTCTCCCTTGTTGATCTCTCTCTCTTCCTCTGAAGGGAGAAAGGCTAAAGGAAGAACAAGGGGAGGGGTGGAGAGAAGAAGAGTGGTGGGTTTTCTCCCTCGAATGCTTGATTGTGGAGAAAACACTCTTACGTAGGATATATATAAGGTGGGATGGGTCCTTTCCAAAAGAACCCTTAATCACCAATATTGTATATGTATCCTCCATATTATTGTACATATATATCTTAAGCCCTTCTTTATATTCCTTTCCCAAAGAATTCAAGGTTTTTAATATATATATCTTTACAATAATATTCCATCACTTGAGAATCTTATCTGTGTGACCCTCTTGGCCCATAGTCACTCAGGTTGAAGGCCCAGAAACTTCTAATTCCTAATTAGAATTAAATTAAACTCATTATTCATTTCTACAGGAGCCGAATAATAGTTTAATTCATATCGAACCTATGATCACATTGGGTCAAGCAAATCTACGTGATCCCAAAGGACGCTGGGTTCAAACCACCATGTCTGGTACGTGTATGTCTACAGTTACCACATCGCTATAATCCCTTGCTCTTTCTATGAGTCTCATTCGATCGAGGATATGGTAATTGTCAAACCCCATGGTCATGCCATTCGACCATGACCTCCTAAAAGTGTATGACGTTCGTTCCAAACGAACTCACACGACCGTGGCCAGGGATTTAGTGGAGCGTTAGTGTCTTGACCCATTAACTATCTGATATATACCCGCTAGTGAGCGAACCCTTCTTGACCTTTGATGATCTTCACGCGTATCCTGATATGGTTAATGACTTGGCAATTCATGACTTATGGTTAAAGTCACTTAGCCAAGGATCAAACCATTCCAGTCCTCGTGTAAGATCCTATCAATGTCTTGGGTCAAAGGACCAACGATACTACTGAGACAATTGGATCTTCAGCTGACATTAGGTATAATCAACCATCTGAAGATCCAATGGCGGATCCCTCCAGTGTACATCTTCCCAGGACGTACACCTACACATCTATTGGTGCCCCGCACCAGTGACCATGAGACTGCTCACCCACACATCATGTGTACTGGTTTAATAGGTAATCAAAGTCCCCGAGTGATTACCCTCCAACCAGGAACAGTTTTAAGGTATGTGTCCATGTAAAGTCAGTCTCATGATCGAGATCCCATCTTGAGTTGACTTTGCAATCACATATCCTAGGGACATCGTAGAGTAATCTACAATTATAAATTTATGCTCAAATATCACTTTATTAATGATGAACAAGATTGTACAACTATCGGGCCTACTCGACCCGAGATTGGCTTGTAGGACACCGAATACTAACATGGATATCATGGAAGCCCCTATCCTGCCAAAGTTTCAACTGTCGTCCTTCAGCCCCTATGATGGCATTACCGATCCGGCCGACCATATGCACAGCTTCGAATCCAACCTGGTGTGAATGATGTCACATAGACATTTAAAAATAAGAAGGAATTTTCAATTTCTTCACATCTGATGATAAGAATAAATAAAAGAAGGCGAAGGGAACATGTGATGCTCTAAAGGAGTGTGATCGCCAGAGGGCTCACCTAAAAAAGAATAAAGAGATGATCGCATATACCTTGTGAAGAAGCGGGTGAGGTTGTGAGTCCTTTTCTTCCTCCTTCTACCGGTCGGCCGATGAAGGGGGGTTTTTGACTTGATTACCCTTGAGAGAACAACACAAAAAAACAAAATAAAGAAGTGGATTAGAGCCCAAATTGCATAGTATCAATGCTCAAAAGAAGGACAATTATGTAATAAGAACATAACACACCTTGTGTGTTTTGTTTAAAACCCCTTAAAGGATTAAGGGGAAAAGGAATATGCTATGCAAATGCAAGATATGATGGCCCTAGCGAGAGATGCTAGGTGATGATGTGTGTAAACTAAAGAGATAAATAACAACAAAAAATTTAAAGGGAGAAGTTCTGTTTCTGCAGTAGAATAATGATCTGAAGGAGGGGCGACCTCCCTATGACTTCAACGGCAGCCGGTGGAACAGAGGGAAGAAGCTTGGTCGGCTATTGCAACAAAAGTCAAGAAGCAAGAGGCCTTTTGTGAGAACCTCCTCTCTTGGCTACTGCAGCGACTCACCCCTCTGTAAAAGCCTCCTTCTATTCACTAGCATTAGCCCACCCACGGTCGACCAAACAGGGTTTTTATAGAAGAAGAAATCCCAGTTCAACTGGGTTTCAAATATTAGAAACCAAATGCGTTAGGGAAACTTCTTTCCCTAAAGAGAAATCGGAGCCCAAACTCGGCAAGATCATCACAGAGGAAGTTGCAGGCGAGCAGGACACGAACTCGAATGGCGTCCATGGTCAGGTCCTTAATTGAAATTGCGTCCAAGACAATGTCACAAATTCCCAAAATAAAAATGGAAATACCAGTCTTTCCACAAGATAAAAATAGGAAATGCCGTCTACTCGTAAAGTCGCTCATTAAAGAGCGCCTGTCCGAAAGACGCAAATTCCTTTTAAATGGAGGTTCATTGACAACTCGAAAATGGGAAAATAGAATGGGAAATAACGTCTGTTTTCACAGGCGCATAAAGTAAATAGCGACCTGAGGACAATCGCTAATTAAAGAAAATTCAGAAAAAAAGGAAAAACCATCCCATTAAAGAAAAAATAAAGTCTACTTTGGGGCATTACATTGTGACATGAGATTTTCTCAACTTAGTCATTGATTTTGGCGTGTCTAGAGCTGCCCTGCCTTGACGTCTGCTTTGCAGGGGAGTGAGGCAAAATGAAATGATGATAGCAATACAGTGAAATGAAGAGGAATAGATTGAAAAGTAGATGCCAAGGTGTGATGTGACATGCCTTCAACACTAAACGTTGAAAATTTTTCCACAGTTCTGAACGAAATAACCTCGGATGATTACGAGAAAGTAACATCATTCGGATGAAGACTATACTAAATTGTGAGCGTGGGCACGAAAGGAGGACACCATTGGAGAGCGATTATCAGCCAATGTGGACGTGCTGCAACCAAGGTGGATAAAAAAATTAAAGAAAAGGGATAGGAATCCAATTAAAGTGCTTTCAAGGAACCAGCCTTGGCGGCCTCAATGAGAATATAGTACTCAATTTAGAATGGAATATCTCATGCCAACTCAAATCAAGATCTAGTGGTTTCATTACTTCCTTTAACAAGAAGTTTTCTCCACATTGAAGCTCAAGATCCTACATGATGCATTCTGGGCTAAAAGAAAAAGCTAAAACAAAAATAAAATAGAAACTAATCAAGGATAATATTGTTAAATCATCCGGACTAGGTCAGGAATCCAGTTCTCTGAGCTGACACTAATTCGAAGCCCATTTATCCGCGCACCAACTCACAAAAGGGAGCTATCGTCCCCAAGTCTTGGATGACCCAACGGCCTGTCCGTGTGATCAAAGCTTCCCTGGAATTTTCACTATTTTTGATGAAGGGGAACTCAAATTCCAGGTTTACTAGAATCACAAGGTCCTTGATATGCTATAATAAAGTAGATACCATATAGTAAAAATGCAATACAGGAGAAGACACAAGGGATATCACCATCAAAGAAGATCGACACTCTGCACAATTTATCCTTTCTTGCACTCAAAGATTATTAGTGCAACAAAACTCATGGCTTACTCAATTCATCAAGATATAAAAATGTAAGTTCATCAAATTTGTCAATTAATCATAATGCCATAGGACAACTAAAAACCATGCTGAGGAAACAACGACTACATGTAGAGGCGGAACTGACGATATTCTCTAGGTCGCTATTTAGTTCAATATTTAAGGCGTTAAATAAGAAATGACGTCAGCTCCAACGTCGTAATTCAGAAAATAACGGAAGCAATGCCGACGTCAATTCCCCGAAACTCCAGAGCCCCGTTTCCTGTTCGGAAACCAAACTCCAGAGACCCAATCGAACTCAAACTTGAACTGTTCTCCTCGATGACTCAGAAGGGCTTCAGCAATTATAAATAGAAGGCTTCCAGGCTTCCAAAACGCATCAAACCAGGAGGATTGCAGCGCTAGCCAAACAGAACCGAGACAGTAATACTGAGATTCCGGTTGCAGCAGAACAGTGAAACAGAAGCTTTTCCATTCAATAGAGAACTAAAAGAGCTATGGAAAGGATTCTTCAAAGGCCCTTAAAGAAAACCGAGGTAGGATTTCTAAGGATTTCAGAAGTTGATGGACATATAAGCTTGAGGATAGCTGCAAACCACGTAGGTATGAAATTGAGTAGAGTTAAGTTCAATTACTTCCCCCCTCCCTCCTTACAAATTCTAATTCTTCTCTTTCTTTTTTCTCTCTTTCTCTAATTCCAGGACTACCCAAATATCCCAGGGGCAAGAAGATTCACCAAAATCAAATGGCTACTCCTCCTTCTCTCAAAAATTTCCATAGACATGAGATCCTACCTCTCAAGATGGCACCTTCTTGGCCTAATTACCCATGTCAAACATTATGATGATGTACATCTAGATTGGGCCGCCATGGGAGCCCTCATAGAATTATGGCATCCTTCCACACACACATTTCTATTCTCCACCTTTGAAGCCACTATACTTCTAGAGGAAATGAAAATGCTCCTTGGATTGAAAAGGATGAAGCAAGGCGATGAGGACAAGATGGCAAGCATGACAAGAAGCATAAGCATACAAGAAATGCTATCAAGCCTCATTCCAAACTCGAGCTTGGTAAATCACATGAAGCTTGCGGCGTGGGTTTATAAGAGGATGGATCAAGGCAAAGAGGATGAAGATCTAGAGAAAGTGATGAAAGCTTTCGTAATATGCTTGGAGGGAGCATTGCTTTTCCCTTCATCAGAAGACTTCTTAGAAGAAAGCCAATTAAGCGCCATTGCTAGCATATGGGAAGGAGAGAGAATAGGACCGGCGGTGCTAGCCTATCTCTATAGTGGGCTCACCTCGGCTTCTATGGGAATGCCCTTATACGGGTCTTTGCTCTTATTTTCTAGTTGGGTGGATCTCCACTTGAAATTTGATCCATGTGAGGAAGCCCAAAATGCCTCAAGGATGTATCTAAAGAGCCCACTTCACTACATGACGAGCATATTAGGATTGAGTGAGAGAGTTGTGAATCGAGTGCCAAAGGTAAAGAAGAGAGTGGAATGGAGAGAGCATGTTGGGTCCCGGAGTGTAGTAACACAGATCTAGAGGGGGGTGAATAGATCCCTCTCTAAAAATTAAGTCCAATTAATTAACTTAGTCGCCGCTCAGCTCAACCTCACCAAACACCTGAATATGAGGATGATCACACATGGAGGATAAAAGAACTTAACTAAATGTGTGTAAATAAGAATCTACCATCCATGGAAAGCACAATTAACAAACCAACCTATGAATGGTGAAAGGAGATATGGAGCAAACGCACAAACAGAGATTTTTTAGGTGGTTTGGGACCACGACGGGTTCCCTACGTCCACCCCTCACCACCTTGGTGAGGCTTCACTAACACGCTACACAAGGTAGCACATGGGGATGAACCCCAATACACCACACGCTGCTTTCGTAGCAAACCACACACATGAGGGCGAAGCCTCAACATGCTGCCAGGTAGAACACACACGAGGGCGATGCCTCAACAAGCTGCCACGCAGCACACACACAGACACACACACACACACACACTAACATGAGGAACTTACCCCGACACTCAGCTTACACATGGAGACACCACTCCATACACACACACAGTCATTTCTAGTTTAAAGGAATGAAATCTAATATGCAATACAAGCACAAAATATCCACTGAACAAATGATGACTGCAAACAGGGACTAAGAACAAGTTCATTAAACTCCTGGTTGAAGATGATAGAGCTGGCTTCTTCGATGACTATAACGGACTGGACGATGTGGAGGAGATGCACCCCATGATTCTCCAGCTGGTTCACTTCGGGAAGATGGACGGAGATGAACATAAACCCCTCTTTCTCTCCTCTTGAATCACGTTCAGCACGTTAGATGATATGGAGGTGGTACATCCGCGGTGCTTCCGCAGGTTCACTTCAGGAAGGTGGACGATGACCTTCTCCAGCCTTGAATCAATCTCAGCACACCCTGGAGAGGAGGTAGACGCAACTGCGGCCGTGCTCTTCCCTGCAAGAACCAAAACTGGATAAGACATTAACACTCTTTCTCCTTGTTGAATAAACCCTATCTCAATCAATATATACCACAATAGATGAATGGCTACGTGGAGGGAACATTCCCCCATGTACCAATCATGGAGGGGCACTAAAAGAAAGGGAGCACGCTAGGGCATCGGCCACCGCACGAATCGGCGTGTTTTCCGATCGCCAGAAAGTGTCGACTCATAGAGTCGACACTCGCGGCCAGCCAAGACAGGAAAGCCAGTGAGTCAGAACACTATGTAGAAAGTATCGACTCTTAGAGTCGACACTTTCCACCTGTAGCACTTAGAAACACCCAAACAGAAAGGTGGGAAATAAATGTCGACTCTTAGAGTCGACATTTATACCTGGGCCGTCTGAGGGCAACCGAGACAGAAGGGTTGAAAATAAATGTCGACTCCTTGAGTCGACATTTGTTTTCATCCTTCTGAAAACAAAAGGGGCAAACTATGAAGCAGCCCAAACAGGGGACAAAGTGTCGACTCCATGAGTCGACACTTTTCCTGACATAAACAAAAATAAGGAAAACTCATGAGGGGTTAACCAATTGGATTGAGACAATAAAGATCAATATGTAAATGAAAGAATTAATCAAAACTTACCCCAAATCACGGTCTTATCAACTAGATGTGCACAACATTTACCTTATGATTTGTACGTCCAATCTCCATCACAAACCTGCTTCGAACAATCCACTCGAGCAACATTCCATGTTAATAGTTTACAACACACAAGTGAAGATCCAATTTGAAGGCTCCCAAATTGGTCTTCATGATAATTCCAATTTGATATGTCTGTTATCATTACACACTGGAAGTAAGTCTTCCATCTCATTTAATTTTAGAGAATAAAACTTCAGCTCACATAACCAATCAAAATTTCAACTTTAAGTCCCTGCATTTCATATGTTAACTAAAACGAACAACTCAAAAGAAATGTGAATCAACCATTCACATATAAAACAAGTTCAACTCATTTGGCTTGAGGTCCATTCATCTTCAACAAATGCATGTACAAATATCAGTCCAATGTCAGTCAAGTTCATCAAATGACCTTTGAAGTAAAATACCCCATTTAACTATAACATTGATATTGCATTGAGCACCATCCAACCGAATAGAAATCGATCAATCCATTTCATATTCACTAACCACGTATGCATTTATTTACATGAAACACAATCACATGGTATTTGAATATCATCAAAATTTCTTAACACAAGGTTATGCACGGGGTTCAACAATCTCCCCCTTTTTGATGATGACAAAATACTATGTGAAAATAAGCAAAATAGACTTACCAAAGAAAATGTGTTTCAGAGATTTTCAAACTACAAGATATATTCCAATCAATCAAACCATAACATGCATTCTCATTCCACAACCTAGAGGGCACAAGACATATCCACATAACATGAATTATGATTTAACCAGCACAGAATCCAGCCATTCCATGAGCTCATTCCAAACACATTCAACAAAATGAATAACCAAGCTGTGGTTCATTTGATAGCAGATTCAACGACAGAAATTAAGGTTCAAGAGTGGATTTTCTATCCATAATCCACAAGACATAACATGCAGTCCAAAACCAAAATATCACATGACCAACCCATGTCCTCAAACAACACATAACACATAACTAACACAAGACACCCATAACAAGCACAAGGGACAATCATCTCCCCCTTTGTCATCAACAAAAAGGAATGGAAGGGGAGAGTTAGTCAAGTTGGACTCAAGTGAATTAGAGCTGCCAAGTATCAAGGCCTCAAGGGGAGGCAGGAGGTGTTGGTGGACGGCGAAGATAGTCGGACAGATCATCAAGCTTGGAGCACTGAATTCCTAACACAGTGTGCAAGGAGTCAATGGAATCCACCATAGCTGCAAACTTCTGAAGATATGTTTCGTGATGAATCTTCAGTTCTGAGACTTCCCTTGTAAGCGCATCCACTGATTCCTTTACATTGCAGACTTCATCACCTAACTCATCAATCTTGGTGTGTAGTGATGTATCAACTGAAGATACAGGCTGAGAGACACCAGTTCTTCGGACAGGTTCTTCTTGTTCTTCACCTTCACTTTGACCAGAATCCATTGCCGGGGCTTTGCCTTTCTTTGATCGAAGAGTACGGACCAGAGTTCCATTTTTCAGCTCATATCCCATATTGGTGCAGATTGATGGAATGGTGTAAATGTCAGCATCTCGAATTGGATGACTGACCTGTTTGCTTAAATCCATGTGAAAATACTGAAAGATTGGAGTTAATGTAGCACCATAAGGCAAATTTCTGTTCTTTGATTTCCTGTAGCTGGTTATGTATTCCATCATCACAGCGGGGAAGTTGATTGGTTCTCCACTCATAATCTGAGCAAACTGAAATTTCTGCCTATCTGTTATTTGTCCCATTGACCCTGATCTAGGCAATAGAATTGTGGTCATCATATGGTGTAATATTCTTTGATGTGGTGGAAAATTGTTTGCATTTAGTTTGGGTAGACAGCCTTCTGCTATTGTCTCATTAGTCATAACCTCATAGGCAAGCTCTTCTGAATATATGGCTTCCTAGTAGATCATGCCAGTGTCATATGGCATATTCAGGGCTTTTCCAATCAATTGAACAGTCAGTGGAACAGAATTGCCCATCAAGTTATGTGTACAATTCATCATTCTTAACTACCATGTTTCCATAAAATTGATGAACAAGAGAATGATAGACCTTCCTATGTTCTATCATGAAAGAAATCAGGTTGGGCTGCTTTCTCAAAAGTTCAACTAGCTTTGGCAAAACGGTTTCAATACTTCTGAAATCAACAGCACGGGGACGTAGTACCTTCCTTTCAACTAGCATAGCACTCTCTAAAGCTCTCTTCTTTCTCTGAGCTTGGGCTTCCTTATCCTTGCGCCATAGTTCCGTCATAATGAGGGCTTCTTCTCTTTCTTTCACTGTTCTCTTCTTGGGGGCCATTCTTGCAACTCGGACAACCTTGAATGGAAGCAGATGGAGGAAGAGTGTGCAGCCCGATGACCCTTAAATAGACGGAGGCCTTCCACTGAGCAGTCTGGTCTTCACACCACACGTAGCTCTAGACAGAGGTGGCTCGCAGGAGGGCATCGCGGATGCTCCAGAAAGGAGAAGAGTTGCAAATGTCGCCACCAGCCGGAGGGTTCCTTAGGGAAGAAGGGTGAGATAGAGTGATGTTCAGAGAAGAGGAAGGTGTAGACATGCCAAAATTGACGCTTTGTTGATCAAATCTCATGTCACTATGTTAACACCCCAAAGTGAACTTCAATATTTCTATAATATAAAGTTTTTCTATTTTTGTGTGGTTTTATGATTTATTCTTGCATTTTTTGGTGATTCGCGACTTAAATATGGGTGTGTTTTAAATAGCGACCTAATCTGAGGCGTGTTCTTAACAAAGGACGACCACAGACATGGGCGTCAATTCCTGGTATTTTACGAGTCCCACAACGATTAAAAATCAGTGATTAACGTCCTTCCTCAGGGCGTGTTCTTAATCAACACCTTTGCTTCAGGCGTCTTTTTGTAATTTTCAAATAAAGAAGGTTTTATTACCAAAATTGAATCCAGGAAGTGACGTCTCAATCCTGGTCGTGTTTTGAATTAACGTCCTTGGGCAGGTCGTCAATTGTTGAATTGACGCCCTTCGGTAGGTCGTGTCTCACCTTTTTTGTGTCCTTCTTAAACTCGTCTTTCCTGAAGAGTTCCCTACCTTTCTTGGTCACCTTGCTCGATCTGGGAACTAGAGTCCTTGCCGATAACAACCACTGCCTGTTCTTATCTTTCCGAATCTATGTCTATCTTTGATCGAAACCTTATAAAAGGACTCCCTGGTTGATCTCGCGCGAGTTTAGACGGAGCACACAGCAAGGAAAGCTAAGGTTAGATAGACATACAGGAAGAAAATAAAAGAGAGAGCGGTTGTTATTGTCACAGAGGTTACTGCGCAGAGAAGAGTTTCTTTTCATCCGTGTGATTCTTCATCGTCTTCCTCTGCTTCCTGCTGCTCCGGTGGTTCTCCCTTTACTGTATACAGGAACATCAAGGGTTTCTCTCCTTTGTTTACATTTATCTTCATCGTATCATTGTCTATCATCATCATTTTTTCTTCTTTTGCATTAGTATTGCATCTCTTCTCCTCACCCTATTTCTCTAGGGGTTTTAAAACCAAACAAAAAGGTGCGCATGCTATATTTTTATTTCACCATCATATTGTTTATTTGGATTGATACTACACTCACTCTCGGCTGATCCACTTTTCTTTTGTTTGTTTGTTCTTCGTTTCAAGGTAATCAACAAAGAAAACTCCCTTCATCGGCCGGCCGATAGAAGGTGGAGGAAGAAATTCACATCCATCCCGCATCCTATTACCACCAGGTATTCGCGATCATCTTTCTTCTTATTGAGGTAACCCCTCTGGCGATCACTCTCCTTCTTAGCACCACGTGCTCTTTTACTCCCTCTTTCATTATTCTTCTCTTTATTCTTCATATTATTCTTATTATTATATTTCTTCTTCTTATTTTTCTCCTTTAAGATTGGATTTTCCATGATCCACAAATTGGCGATCATGGTGGGACTTCCACTATTTTTCTTTTGATTACCATCTCCTCTTGGCACCCACGCGTGCCCTTTCCCCTTTGGCACCCACGCGTGCCCTTTCCCTTTGGTACCCACGGTACCCCTCCTTTGTGCCCCACGGGCACCCTCCACTGTGCACACTGCACACTCTCCGGGATCAGCCAGTTTGTGATTAATCTTTTGAATTAACACCTTTCACAAAGGCGCCCTTTTATTTAACGCCTTCATCCAGGGCGTCTTTTCTCTGTTTAATGCCTTCCACGAAGGCGTCTTTTATCATATCTGCTACTTCTGTGAATTTGCGCCCTCCTCTCGGGCGTCTTTTTGTTTGGCAGCGCCTTGCACCAAGGCGCATTTTTCTTCGATCTTGCGCACCACTTATATTTGACACCCTCTGTCAGAGGCGTCTTTATCATATTTAGCGCCCCACATCAAGGCGCGTTTTTACATTGTCCGAGAGCCCCTCCCAGAATTCACGACAGCCACGCTGTCGTCTCTTTTGTTAATAGCGACGGCCTCCAGGTCGCCTCTTTCCTGTGTGTTTGCAGAGCCTTACTATTTCTGTCTATTCATGCTGGATTCATATTGACATTGAGTATTTGATTATATTGCTGTGATTGGCTTATCTTATACTACATTTTGTGACATTTGGTTGAGAGACCTCCTCTCTCTACACTAGGCTTCCACACACCTTTCTTGGAATCGGGACAACCCTCCATTGAGCATTCTGTCTCTTTGGACCAGAAATCCCTTTTCCAAGAACTCCGTAAGTCCCCGCACCCGTGGATTCCCTCACGGACGCTGGGCCGGTTGTACCCTTGAAGTCCCCAGAGTTTAGAGAACCTATCGTTGGTGAGAAAAGAGAAAGAACCTAGTTGACACGGAGGCCACACTTGGATCCAAACTAGGTTTCACCTTGCAAAGAGGAGTGAATTATTCTACAATTTAACTCACTCTAATATCAAACATAACACTAAAATCTTGCCTTCATCTCAACTTGTTTGCATAACTTGATTGAGTTGAATTGTTTAAACTTGTTTGAGTTGAAGGATTGTTGTGTGATAATTCATTCATAAAGCTTTCTCTCTTTTTAAGTATGCAACTCCGTTCAGGTAAGATTGTCAACATGGCAAGCTACTGATATTCCTATGATGATGTGGAAGAGAACGTTTTCGGTCAATCATATGAGGTTCCCCAAGATTCTATCTATCATGAAGGGAATTACCCTCCCCCTCATCCTCATTATCCTCAAGTTCATGTGGTTGATACCACTACTCAAGAGGTTGTGCCTTCTTCTCAGGCTTTACCCTCCAACACTTCGGGGAACCCCTCCCCATCTTTCATTGTTACCGATTTGATTAATGCTCTATCTCAATTAGATAACTCCCAGCGGCAGGCAGTTCAGGCCGCTTTGAAAGGGAAGTCCGTTCCCTCTTCATCCTCCAATCCCCCTCCGGCCGAGGGTGGCCATCACCTCACCAATGACCAAGCGGTCTTGCACAAACCCCCCTCTTGTCCACCGACACCTGGTGCGGCCATGCCGGCCCAACAGGCGAGCTACTCAGCGGCTAGGCCCCAATTCTTTCAACCTCCCCAAATTCTAAGGACGCCTATGCCAAACACCTTCATTCCAAATTCGGCCCCGGTCGAGTCAGACACTAATACTTTGCTCCTTCAGAAATTGGCTAGCATGGAAGAAAAACTCAACAAGGTTACTGCTGCCAAGAATGCCCCAGAAATCTCTCTTCCTACATTGCCAGTTTTTCACTTACCACCTTCTGAGATGCCGAACTTTCGACGATACAATGGAACTGGTAATCCCTTTATCCATCTGAAGGATTTTATGTATGAAACGTCCTTTTGGCAGGGCAACAAAGCCTCATTGGCTTACTTGTTTAGAAGATCTTTAGAGGGGCCAGCCCTCGAATGGTTCTACTCCTTGGATCCGGAAGATGCTAGTGATTTCGATGTGGTTCAAAAGAAATTCTTGCAGAAATATAGGGACCGGGTTGGACCCTCCCTTTCAGTTACATATTTGGTTGCAGAGAAAATGAAGCCCAAGGAAGACTTCATCATATTTGCTGATAGATGGCGGTCAATGGCCGAGAAGTTGAAAGATACCTTATCAGAACCGGAACAGGTTAAGATGATTATATCCAATGCAACCCCTCAGTTCCGGCATATACTGGCTATGAACAGATTGACCACCATGGAGGAGCTTTATGAAAGAGCTCGTTATATTCAGACCCAAATGAAAGATTCACCCATCATGGGCATGTTTGAGCCAAAATCAAGGTTGGTTAAAAAGAATACAAATGTCAACAATAGCGGGCCCACGACTGAGGGCACCGTCATCAATGAGCAAGTTGGCGCGGTCGGCAACCCCACACGCTTTCGCCAATCTAACCCACGACCTCCGCCACCTCCATCACAAGGCACCCTCTTTACTTCACCCCCACAACACCAATTTACTCCTCAACCTTCTTTTGCTCCACCACAAAACCAAGCGCCCCGCGCTGACCCTCCAGCTCCGCAACAATACCACCAAGTACCGCCACCCACTAATTATGGACCGCAACAACAACAACAAAGGAGACCACTTGGCCCCAAAAGGGCCCATTATCCGCCATTGCCAGAAAGTCTCCCGGATATTTTCAATGCCTTAATAGCCACCAACTTGCTCATGCTACCAAAGGAAAGGGCAGCGTGGCCCGCTAATGTTGACACGTCCCGCTACTGTGTCTTCCACCGCTCCCCTGGTCATAACATTGATCGTTGCTTCCACTTCAAGGACTATATTTATGACTTAAATGATCAGGGCGGCATCAACTGGGATGAGATGAGGCAGTTTATCGCCACTATGACAGAAAGAAGGCCTCCTCAGCAACAGCAGGCTCAGCAGCCACAGCAACCGGCTCCACAAGTACAACAGCAAGCTCCAGCACCTCAGCAAGATATAGGGATTGTCCACAACCCACTGCCAGAGTACCCACCAAATCAGCACGTGAATCCTGTCACATCTCTCCTCGAGGTGGAGAGAGGATAGGGATGGCATGAAGAAAACACCTCTGTTGGGGTATTTAATCATAATTCAAATCAACCTCCGCGCCTTTTGCGCACGCTTCCTTCTTCTTCTACTCCCCAATTGAGCCGAGCTCTTCTATGCCCCGTTAATCCACCTGCTCCCACCAATTCTCCATCCTTGCCAACCCGATCCCTCCTTACCCGTCCGCCTCCGCCGCCTACCACGCAGCGAACTCCGCTATCCACCACCAACCCTTCACCTTCGCCATCTAGACCACTCCTCAACCGCCCGTCGCCAACGCACGCTGCACCCACCACCACTACTCCTCCACCGGCAAGGATCCCCTCACCATCGGCTCACCCATCTTTTATACCCAGATCTCTCCTCATTCCACCCCCCAGCTCTCCTCGCATTCGGGTATCCCTTTCTACTCCTACGCCTCCTGTGGGGGCATCTTTGTCAAACTCTTCATCAATACCCCCTACAGGGACTTTCTCTGCAAACACCCCTCCACCACTTCTCAACACCAATACGCCCTCTTCCTCTTCCAACCCTCCTCCTTTACTTGCCCCGACAGAGGCACGACAAAACGTGGCGCCGCTCCGTAGTGGACGGATGTTCTAGCGCATCTTTCCCCAAAGAGAGCAAGAGCCCGCGCAGGGGCCGCAAGAGCAAGAACAAGAGCAAGAGTCCGTACCCGGAACTCAGTATGATTTGTTAAAGCATCTTGACCGAACTCCAGCAAGAATTTCCATTTTAGAATTAATCAAAAGGTCAACCACTCATCAGATAGCTCTGAAAGAGTATCTTCAAAAGGTTATGGTCAATGAAGACATCCCTGTTGAGCAGATAACCACAGTATTAACGCCCGCTAGCAGTCAGCCGGCAATTACTTTTCATGAGCATGAACTGGCACCACTCTCAGCAAGGAAATATGCTATATGTATCACGGTTGATATTAATAAGGTGGCGGTGAAACAATGTCTGGTGGACACTGGGGCATCAATCAATGTATTGCCGTCGAGCACTTTGAAGATGTGCGGCATTCCTGAAAATATGATTCGGCCGTCTACTATAACAGTCACAGCATATGACAATACCAAGAAGCCTCCTCTAGGCATGATCGCACTAAAAGTCAGTTTGGGTCCGGCCACAATCACCGTCGATTTCCACATTTTGGACATGGATCCAACATTCAATGGCATTCTGGGCCGCCCCTATATTCAACAGCTCGACGCAGTGCCCTCCACAAATCATCAATGCCTTAAGTTTCCACACAAGGGCCGCATTATCAAAGTTACCAGTATGCCAATTCTGCCATAGGAAGATATACACTTGACTTCATCAGTTCCTTCTATTTGGCCTGCCAACAAGCCGTTGCTATCAATACTAGACCTCCCTTACCCACGGCCAATGTCGCCCGAGACAGTCACGACAGTGGCTATGACACCCTTGCCTTCCAAGGGGAAGAAGAAGAAAAGCATGATGAACACCCCTGGTTGGAAAATTCTAATGAAAATGGGGTATCAAAACGGCAAAGGTCTGGGTGCCAGTTGTCAAGGCAGGACTAGGCCTATTAAGTCTCAGAAATTGATCACACGAGGCGGCCTGGGCTACAAAGGGCCGGGCAAAAATGAAGATGAATCATGGGCAGTTATGACATCCACCTTGAAGACAGATCGCCAGCCGCTTACTTGGACATTGAAGACACATTTTGTCACGGGTGGCGTTCAGAATAATGAGCAGACTACAATAATCACCTCCATTCTAGACTGTCAAGATGTTCATGCAAGACAGTTTGCTCGTCATATCGCACCATTGGCCACTTATAAAGCCCTGGAGTCTCTAAGGCCCGATAAAAGAAGGAAGATGAATGATCCAGAGTGTGATTGGTATAGATGGTTCGATATGAATGATATTACTATTGCCTTGAGCCGTCTCTTTATGCCGACTGATCCAGAATGGCCGCCACTAATACATGAATTGATTGAAATGCCGGCTGTGATTACGGATAAGAGGCAGTTGCTGAGTGATTACACTGACACTGGAGAGCCAGATGTTCCATATGAAGAAGGATTTACAATAGACAGGCTGTGGGCCAGCCTCTTTTCCCTCACTTCTATGCATCCGTCTCTTCTTATTTCCCTACATTCTCAATTGTTCTCTCGCGTGCCGAGACCGCCGCCAATTACGATCAGCTTTTCTCCAGATCCACTGCAGATTTCTCTCCCGATTCCTCCCTTGCTCCTCGAGTAATTCTCCAAACTCTCCATCACACCCCCGCGCGGGTCATCTCTGATTCAATCTTTCTCCAAGCTTTCAATCTCCACTCCTCATGTTATTCTCCCTTCACATTGTTTTCTTCTAGAAAAAGAAAATAAAATTAAAGATAAAGATAAAAATGAAAAAAAAATGCCAAAATTCCAACTCTTCAATCCTCCATCTCCGTGGAGGAGACTTCTTATCTCTTTTCCGAGTGTGTCCCAAGCCAGGGGCCACTCTTCCATGATTCATTGATAGATCTTTTCTCCCCCTCTGGTGAGGGGTCTCCTTCTGTATCTCCTCCTGTATCCACTTTTTCACCTCCTTCCTTCAATCAAGCTAGTTGTTCTTCTTCTTCTAATAAAATTCATGGGGTAGATTTTCATAAGAAATCCAAGGGTAGGCAGATTCCGCGTAGATTTCTGTTGGAGTTAGCCAGAAGGTGCCAGGCTTGTTTAGCCCTTCCTGAATTCGTGGAGAATCCGGTTATCCTGCCAGAGTCGGAATATGAGGATATTAATGTTTCTTATGAGGGTTTAGGTGTCTACGAAATCATGAATGATGAAGACCCTATTGAAGAAGGGGATGAAAGTTATGAAGAATATGAGGACGAGGCTGATGCCTTTGCCAGTGGCATGAGAAGATTCGATGAACCATCAGCCTCAGTAGAGGAGCCTACCAAAGAAATAAATTTGGGTACCAAGGAAGACCCTAGGATTGTCCTCATCAGCAAGAATTTGCCGCCCTCCGAAGAGGGGGCGCTTATTTTGGTACTTCAAGAATACAAGGACACGTTTGCGTGGAGTTATGAGGATATGCCTGGATTAGACCCTGCGCTCGTTGAACATCGGCTTACACTTAAGCCAGGGTCTGTCCCGATCAAACAACGGTTGAGACGTTTCCACCCTAACATGGCTTTAAAGATGAAAGAAGAGGTCGACAAGCTTCATAAGGCTAGGTTTGTTAGAGTTGTCCTCTATCCCAACTGGGTGGCTAACATTGTCCCGGTCATGAAGAAAGATGGCAAAGTTAGATTTGTATAGACTTTCGGGACCTCAACCGTGCGTGTCCTAAAGATGACTTCCCCCTCCCTCATATCGATGTTTTGATTGATAATACAGTAGGATTTGAGACTCTCTCTTTCATGGATGGTTTTTCAGGCTACAATCAAATTCGTTTGGCTGAAGAAGACCAAGAGAAGACATCATTCACTACACCATGGGGTACTTACTATTATGTGGTCATGCCCTTTGGACTCAAGAATGCTGGAGCCACCTATCAGAGGGCTATGATGGCAATTTTACATGATTCATATTTATATTGAAGTGTATGTGGATGACTTGGTAGTGAAATCAAGGACAAGGATTGAGCATCCTGGGGTTCTAGCTAAAGTCTTGCAAAGATCACGAGAGTATCAGTTGAAAATGAACCCCAAGAAGTGTGTATTTGGCGTATCATCAGGGAAGTTGCTTGGATTCATTGTCAGCAAAAGAGGAATTGAAGTTGATCCCAACAAGGCGAAGGCCATCAGAGACATGCCTTCTCCCAAGAATTTGAAGGAAGTTCGAGGATTAATCGGGAGGTTACAATTTATTCGCTGCTTCGTCTCCCAGCACTCACAACGATGTAGGCCGTTTTACGAGCTTACTAAGCTGGGAGTCAAGTTTAATTGGGATGACAAGTGTCAGGCAGCTTTTGACGGATTGAAGGATTATATGGCCAATCCTCCTGTCCTGAGGCCGCCGATTCCAGGCAAACCGCTTATTCTCTATGTTTCTGTCCTGGATGACTCTGTAGGTGCTGTCTTAGCTCAAGTGGATGAAGAAGGTAAAGAGAGCGTAGCATGCTACTTGTCTAAACTTCTAAACCCTTGTGAGCAGAGGTACTCAGCCATGGAGAAGACTTGCGCTGCTTTAGTCTGGGTAGTTCAGAAGTTAAAACACTATTTCTTAGCTCACGAGGTTCACCTCATTGCACGCATGAATCCGATTAAATTCCTTCTTGAAAAATCTGTTCTTACTGATCGATTAGCACGCTGGCAAAGCTTCCTTTCTCAGTTCGATATCACTTACATTCAATAGAAAGCTATCAAAGGTTACGCCATTGCCGAACATCTTGCTCACCACCCTTTACCCCGATTTGATCCTGTCAATTCGGAGTTTCCAGTTGAAGAACTAATGTCCATTAATCAACCCCACGATCCTATGTGGACGTTACATTTTGATGGAGCTCTAAATTCCCAAGGAAGAGGGATCGGCATGGTTCTTCTAACACCAGAAGGGGTCACCATCCCATTTGCTGCTCAGCTCACTTTCCCTGTCACGAACAATATAGCTAAGTATGAGGCTCTTTTGGCCGGTCTTCAAACCGCTCATCAATATGGTGTTACTCACTTGAGAATTGTTGGTGACAGTCAGCTTATTCTGCGCCAGGTGCTTGTCAAGTGCCGCACCATCAATCCTAAGCTCAAACCCTACCAGGAGCTTGCTTCAGCTTATGCCAAACTCTTTACCAAATTGGTCTTCGTTCATGTCCCTCGAAGCCAGAATATCCTAGCCGATGCTCTTGCATCTTTGGCCTCTGCTCTAGTCTTCCCTCCTGAGCGTGATTTCCATGTTCCTCTCATTCATCAGCGTGACACTCCAGCTATCAAGGATCGTGCATTCCTCGATATTAGGGATAAGGTGCTCGAGAAGGTCAGACGGAGTGAATCTCTTAAAAGCAAAGAAGTCATGCTGTTAGATTGGGAAGAAGAATTGGCTGATGAAGAGAAACCTTGGTATTATGAGATTGCCAGGTATTGCAATGATCAGTCCTATCCCGAGGAAGCCACTGCAGAGGAGAAGAAAGCAATTAGAAGAGTGGCTCAACGTTATGTTTTGGTTGGAGGTGTGCTCTATAGGAGAGGGCTCATAGGTGTTTTATTAAGATGCCTCGACGATGATGAATCTTGGAAAGTTGTGGAAGAGGCACATTCAGGAGTGTGTGGTGGTCATGTGAACAGCCAGATGTTAGCTAAGAAGATCCTTAGGCTAGGCTTCTATTGGCCAACTCTAGAAGAGGATTGCTCCATCTATGTTCGAAGGTGTGTTAAGTGCCAACTGCACGCCGACAAAATTCATTCTCCTACTTCTTCACTCCATCCTATGTCCTCCCCATGGCCTTTCTCCATGTGGGCTTTTGATATCATTGGACCTCTTGGTGATTTGAACCTCCTGACCAAGCAAAAATCGTTCATCCTGACGGCAACGGAGTACTTCACCAAGTGGGCGGAAGCGGAAGCTTACGTGGAGATTAAAGCATCAACAGTCTGCAAATTCATAATGAAGAACATTATCGCGAGGTTCGGCATCCCGAGTACCATTGTCACCGACAATGGACCTCAATTTATCTCCCAAGAGCTCAAGGATCTCTGCAACAGGTATAACATTGCATTGCATCATTCTTCTCCCTATTATCCGCAAGGCAATGGCCAAGCAGAGACAACTAATAAAACTTTGATCAAAATTGTTAAGAAGACGTGTGAGGCTAATAAATTTTTGGATTGGCCAGATAAGCTAGTTGAAACTCTCTGGGCCTATCGCACTTCCATTCGTACCCCTACTGGGCAAACCCCTTTCGCCCTTACTTATGGAATGGAGGCAGTAGTCCCTTATGAGATTCTCATTCCATCTTTGCGAGTACAATTGGACAAGGAACTCCCTATTGATGAGCGTTGCGATTCGCTCCTTGCTCAATTGGAACTCCTAGATGAGAAGCGTCTGGTCGCCGCTGAGCATGCGCGTGTTTATCAAAATAGGCTCTCACGTTTTTATCAAAAGAAAGTAATTGAGAGAAAATTCAAAGTCGGTGAGATGGTAATCAAGAGAATTTTCGTAAAACCTGGTGGACCTCGCTCAAAACTCCAACCAAACTGGGAAGGACCGTTTGTTATAAAAGAGGTTTATCCTGGCAATGCTTATAAACTGATTAATGCTGAAGGACAAGAGCTAACTCATCCTTGGAATGGTCTGTACCTTAAGAAATATTACCCCTAATCCAAAAAAAACTCCAAAAAATATATAGAATTTTCCAAAATCCAAAAATATATATATATATTGAAAAGGGTTGCCATGGCACACAAGGGCTCAAGGTCTGAAAGGTCAAAATTCAGAATTCATTCATCAGTCTTGTTAACTCAAAAGGGGGTTGACACCCGCACACATTACACACTTAAACCGTGAACTCAAGTGGTGCAAAATCCGATGGGAAGTCAAAAACCTGACTAAAGGTGAAGACGATGCCCATTCTTTTTCTCTTCGGCCCATAAGGGAGGAACGGAAGTCTCGGGGTAGATCCACCAAGCCTATCCGCCGCCCTAGTAGGTGGAAGTTAGGGCCCAAAAGGGAACAAATGCCACAAAAGCCCAAGTACAATTAGGTTTATTTTTCAGCAATGCAAATCAGTCCAAAGTGAAAGTCAAGTCATGAAAAGAAAAGCATGTCAAGAGGGCAAAGTCCCCGCAAGGAAAACCTTGGGCGTATGCATGCAATAAATGAGGCAAAAGGCAACAAAGTTTCCCTACGCCGAAGACCGAACCCTAACAGGCATAGGGTAAGGGGAAGTGGTTTTATCTAGAGCTTCTCAGAATCTCTTATGGGCTTCCTTTTATCTTCGTTTTCTTTGTGGTAAGTCATAAACCAGCAGAATGGTCAAGGCTGACCTAGGAGATTGCACCATGCGAAATCTCAGGTATAAGTTAACTATTATCACGTCGCACCCCTTTTTGATTAATTAAGAAAGACCAACGAATTTCAAATGGTGACCGTATAGGATTAAGAGCCCGGGTGGCTTTGTCAACCCAAAAAAAAAGAATTAACGCCTTTGATTAAGGCGCTTTTTATTGAATTCACGCCTTTCTTAAGGTCGTCTCTTTTTAAATAACGCCCACATATATGGTCGTCTTTTTCAACAAAATTCAAAAACGTTTTCAAAATTCACGCCGTCACCTAGGGCGTCTTTTGTTTGAATAACGACCTAATCTAAGGCGCGTCTGTTGAAAAATAAAAGAAAAAAAATATAAAAGGAAAAGAAAAGAAAAAAGGAAATGAGGTTTATTCTTCATGTGTGTGCTTGCATTATAGCATAGGGCATCTTGATTATTGTTTGCATACGTGTGCTTGCGTGTCGCATCTCCCTTTTTTGGTTATTTCATTTACCTTATTTGATTAAAGGCTTGGCCCCTTGACCCGCTATCCAGGTCAAAAGTAAAGGCACCCCTTGCTTATTGAGCAAGGGGCCAAGTCGAACAGATGAATTAACCTGTTTATTCAAGTGTGAACCACAGCTACAAGTACAGGGCAAGTTAAAGCGAACACAAAGAACGTAGAAAGGAAGCAAAGTACACAACCACAAGTACACAACCACACAAGTACTCAGGTAACAAAGAAAATGTCAATATCATATATATCTATACATCATGAATATCTGAGTACAGGTGTGAGGGTGGAGGAGTACAAGTAAGTCTCTCAGCTCTCGCCTCAACCCTCCTCTCTCCTACTCTCTACCTCATCCTCGCCGTCCCGAGGAGGCACTGGTGGAGGGGGCATGGGCCCCCGAGAAGAAGCTGGAACTCGAGCCTGGCCCCCTGCCTCGCTCCTCTCTCGAAGAGAAGAACCCGCAACAAAAGTGGAGCTAGTGAAGGAGTACCCTGCAGCACGAGCTCGCTCACGCCTTCGCTGGAGACGCTCCTCAGCAACTCGTAGCCGCTCCTGAAAAAGGACCAGCTGGGTCCTCGAGTCTGCCAGCTCACGCTCGTGTGCTACCACCAGCTCCTGGTACCGGGCACGCTCTGACTGCTATAGCTCGTGGTGACGGGCACGGTCCGCCAGGTGCTCCTCCCGCTCTCGAGCACGCTCTCGTCGCTCCAGCTCGAGGGCAACCCGCAGCTCTACTACGTCCTGAGGCAACTCCTCCCGTCGCCTCACGGTCCGCTCTAGCTCTGTAATCCGCTGCTCGCGGATCGCCAACTCTGTCCCGGCCAGGGCAGCCTGGGTACGTGCCGCCCGTAGTTGTGCAGCCTACAAACAGGTAAACAAATCATCAGTTCCACAGTTCAAAAATTCATAAAATAAGCAATGCATGACGAAAAGTAAATCACTCACCTGGGCAGTCATCGCCTGCTGTCCCTCGCAGACGCAAGCAAGAGCGGCTCGAAGCTCCTCAGTCTGGAAAATAATTTTTATCAGTGCATAATGATATAAGCAATAATTGAATGAGGTTTGAGTTTTGAATTTATTCGTGAGGCAAGGTCGCGCTCTGCAGCCTCGGCCCGTGCCACCGCTCCCGCTAGCTGCTCCGCTAGTGCGGTCACCTCTGCACTGGGTCCCCTCGAGCTGGAAGCTTCCCCTGCATCTCTCCCTACGGCTCCCTGCTGGGCACGCTACATTCATTGAGATCGTCAGTGGCTAATCATCAATAATTCAATAAAAATTCATTTGCATATAGAAATAATTTAAACACTCACCAGGGTCCCGAGGTCTGCCCGTGTGGTGGCCAGCTGGTCCTCCAGGCTGTGTAGGTGGGCCTGGGCATCCATCGCTGCTATGTCTCGTGCATCCTGCATCCATCACATATTCATCGCATAATATAAGCACTTGCATTCAATTTAGAAATAATTGCATTCATACATACCCCTAAGACCCTCATCTGGGGTCGGCCGGCGTAAACCTCCCAGTAGCGCCGGAGGTACTCGGAGCTGTCAGTCGCCTGGGAGGTGACTCGGGTCCCGCCTCGCTGCCAGTCGGTGTACTGCTCCTCGAAGCGCACTCTCCAGTCGATCACCTTCGTGCGACCGCACGTCTTCTTCCCAATTCCTCGTGGCTCCCCGACCTCTATCCACTCCTGGTGTAGGCCCAGGGTCCTCATCACCAGCCTAAGCCGTAACGGCTCGATCTTGCTCAAGCAATGAACCCAAAGCTCATGCTCAAAACGAGGTCGCCCTGCTACGACCCACGGCTGGCCCTCGTCGGTCATCCCCTCATAGGGCCTCCATCGCACCTGCATCCACAAACATACATTCGCATCATCATCATCATCATCATATCAAAATATTTTGCACAAAAATAAACAAAAAAAGGCATAACATTCATGCATACCAGCGAGGGAGGGAAGTCACGGAACTCTCTCCGTAGCACCCACAACTCGTAGCCGAGTGGGGCTCCGAACACAATCGGCAGCCAGCGCCGTGCTAGAGGGAAAGCACCCTCACCTCCTGGCCGTGGGTCAGCACGCCCCATGGGCATGTACAGATGGCTCCAAACCTGCATCCATGCATTACATTAGTAAGGCATTCACATGCATAATAAAAAAAAAAGGAAGAGGAAAAATGCATACCTGAAGAAAAGGTGAGAAGCCACTGACGGTCGTCTCTCGTCCTGTCCCCGTAGACAAGTCGGCTAGTAAGTGCGCCAGCAGCGCCGCTCCCCAGGCGTACCTGTCGACTCCCTCTAAATCCTCAAGGATCCTTAGGAATCGGCAGTTGATGACGTCACCCTTCGTGCCGAGCAATAGCCTCCCGAGCAGTAGCAGTAGGAACCTCCTCAGGTCTCGGTCTGCCCTCTCCCTGTCGGCTGGGTCCTGGCAATAGACTGCCCTAGCCCCATCGATCAACCTCTGTGAGAACTACTCTAAGGACTCCCCTGACCTATGCCTAGCATCCCCTAAGCCCATCACTGTAGTCAGGTCGGTGCAGAAGATAGTCCTACACTCGCTAGGTGTCTCGTAGACCATCTCTAGCCCTAGCAATCTCTGGGCAAGCTCGGTATAGTCTGGTAAGGTGATCCCGCTCACTGCCTCCCCGTCTACCCTCAGTCCCGTGATCCTAGCTACATCCTCTAGGGTAGGAACCATATGCCCCCAAGGCATCAGGAATGCCCGTCTAGTCCTATCCCAACGCTCCCTCAGAACCTGGATAAGTGGTAGGTCGGGTCTGACTGGCTCTATGCTAAGGAAGGCCCCGAACCCCATAGCATCTACCATGGCTATCTGGAACTCGGGGAGGCCGTAATATGCTGCTCGGACCATGACCCAGGAGATCCATGTCCTCATCAACCCCTGCATGCATAAAGAAAGAAATTTTGGCTTAATTATTCAAATTATTCTTGTTGAAATTCACTTAATTGCCTTGGTTGAGATTTTGATGTTTGATTTAATTAACGACCATCCCCAGGTCGTGGTTTGTTTAATTGGCGTCCCTGAAGAGGGCGTGGTTTCTAAGTGAGCTCTGAATCAACGACCTACCCTAGGTCGTTGTTTATCTAAGAGACGCCCCGGTGGGGGGGGCGTGGTTCTAAGTTTAATTTCTAAATTCCTAAAAGGTTTTCCAATTGACGCCTGTCCCAGGGTCGTCATTTGATTAAGTAACGCCTCTGAATGGGACGTTTTTCTTAAATGGTTTTTGGGTTTTAATAATATATTCTAGAATTAATGAAATGGACGACCATCCCTATGGTCGTTATATATTGAATTGACGCCCCGATGGGGGGCGTTGTTTTCCAGGGTTTTGAAAATTAAATAAAAACAGCATGCGATATAAATCATGAAAATATATATATATGATTGAACAAATGCACGGAATTAACAGCATGATTGATATAAAAATGATGATTTAAATGGATGACATGCTCTAGGGCGTGTTTTCATGATGTTAATTATTTTTCAGGAAATAAAATGAATTCACGACCCAGGTATGGGCGTCTCTTCTTGAATTCACGACACCCCTGGGGGCGTCTTCTTTCTGGGTTGCAGGTTCTCTAGCCCGAGGGCTATGGAAATTGAAATAAAAATAAAATAAATTTCAAAAAAAAATGAAAATGGGTTGGGGGCCTACCATGTGGCGTTTGGGTTCTTCCCATGGAGGGCGTGGCTGACGAGGCCGCCGGAGTTGGCCGGGACGAGGAGCGGCCGCCGCCGTGGCCGGTGGCTCATCACCGTCTTCGTGATCACCGTCACCACCTTCCTCCTCACCGCCGTCTTCTCCTTCTCCGTTGCCCTCTTCGTCTTCGCTATCATCATCTTCTTCGCCTCGTCCTCCGGCCTCGTCGCCGGTCGCTGCCGTCGGTGCCTCCTCGGCTGCCATGGGAAGGGCTTCCTCCTCGGCATGGGCATGCTCGCCCTCCAAATCCATGACCTCCGGTGCGGCCACCCGCTGCCGTTTGAGTCCGCCGGCCATGGTTAGGGCTAGGGTGTAGGGTGTAGAGAGAGAGAATGAGAAGGATGGAAGAGGGGTTCGGTTAGGGTTTGCAGAAGAGAGAAAGAGGGAAAGAGGACGAAGGAGGAAGAAGAAAGGAGAGAAAGTTAAGTCGAACGGTCAAAAAGAATTAACGACCTAAGGAAGGCCGTGTCTTATGGAATTAACGACTGAAGACAAGGCGTTTCTTGATAATTGACGACATTACTTAAGGCGTTATTTTTGTTTGCATGGGGAATGATAACCGTCGTCAGACGCATTCAATGGGGATTGATTGATGTGATGGGAGTGATCATTACTGTTTCTGAGTAACGACTACATCTGAGGCGTTATTTACATGAAACGTGGCTTTTCTGAAGGAGTTACTTTTGGAATTTCAACGAATACTTTTTGGAATATAAATCGAATTAACGCCCTGTCTTAAGACGTTATTCATTTAACGCCCATATCTGAAGGCGTCAATTATGAGAGATCAATCGTTGAAGACGGCGTACGCTGGGGCGTCATTTATAGAATTAACGACATTGACTGAGTCGTTATTTGCAACAGAATCGCAGGCTATTGGAAGATTTGATCAGAAACACTGTGTTATTGGCTCAATCAGAAAATTATCATTGATTTATTGGAAGAAAGATTACATTGCTTCAATGAGCCATTTTGGACCTCAAGCTTCTTAAAGCTATTACATAAGACTTCCACTGATCTCTGTCTTCTTCTAAGTTTTCCACAGGATGATGAGCCTTGTTGATTTTCCACAGAGCTTGGATAGTTGTGCATTCTTCTCCATCCTCATTGCTGCCAAGGTCCCGTGTCTTGATCGGAGGGAGATGAGATGGATCTTCGAATACTTGCCGTGGAAGCCCGAGTTGAGGAAGGCACCGATATGAGTTATACAGAATGAATTCTGAGGCACCTATGAGTCGAAGGTCCGTCCCGGGAGAAAATCTTGCACAGAGTTCTTGAGTCTTGAGTATTCCCGGGGCACAAGTGAAGAGGTTCTTTGGCATTACTTTGAGGTGTTCTCTCCATTCCACTCTCTTCTTAATCTGAGGAATCCGGTTCGTCACCCTATTGCTTATTCCTAATGAGCCGGTCATGTAAGAGAGTGGGCTCTTTGAGAAGATTCTTGAGGATTGTTGGGCCTCATCAGATGGATCGAACTTGAAGTGGAGATCTACCCAACTAGAGAGAGCTAGCATGCATCCATAGATGGGCCTTCCCATCGCCGCTGAGGTAAGCCTACTATAGAGATAGGCTAGGATAGTCGGTCCAACTCTCTCTCCTTCCCATAAGCTCACTATTGCGCTTAATTAGGCCTCCTCTAGGAAATCCTCCGTGGATGGGAATAAGAGTGCTCCCGCTAAGCATACCACGAAGGCCTTTGTCACCCGTTCGATCTCTTCTTCTTCTTTAGCTTGATCCGCTCTCTTGTATACCCATGAGGCAAGCTTTAGAAGATTAATTCCTTTAGTGACCTTGATTTGGTTCACTAAGTTTGGGCTAGGTATCAATGTGGTTAATAGTTCATGTGAGGAGATTGGTTTTGGCATGATGGCCATCTTCTCTTCATCCCCTTGCTTCATCCTCTTCAAGCCCAAGATCAACTTTAATTCTGCCAATAGGATGGTGGCCTCAAAAGTTGAGAAAAGGAATGCGTGAGTGGAAGGGTGCCATATTTCAGTTAGAGCTCCTATGGCAGCCCAATCGAGGTGGATTTGATCATAGTGTTTGGCATGGGTAACTAGACCTAGAAGATGCCATCTTGCTAAGTACACCCTCATATCTGAAGAAAATTTGGAGAGAATAAGAGGCAGCCACTTAATCTTTGTGAATCTCCTAGCACCTGGGACATTTGGGTAGTCCTGAGGAAGAAGGAAAAGAAAGAAATAGAGACAGACATGAGCATACAGAAGAAATATGAAGAAGCAGTTTGAAAGAGCAGTAGTTCGGGGAAGATATAAAAGAAGGAACAGATAATCAATCCTTACCTGATTTAATGTAATGCGGTTGCTGATGTGCCCGTTGATCTCAGATAATCTGGGAGTTGTAATCTTGGATCTTTTGATGGCTCTCTCCATCTTTGGTATGCAGGAGGAGTCGAGCGATTGCAGTGCCTGCAGAAGAACACGAGCAGTAGCAAAAATAGAAGTAACAGAGATTTGATGAATTTGTTTTGATTGATCTACAGAGGTTCCCTCCTTTTATAGAAGTCTAGAGGGGCTTAAGGCTGTTCGGAGTTGGAAGATTGATTGCCATTAGGATTGGGTTTTGCTTTCGATTTGGAATCGGAAGCGGGTGGTTAATTAACATCTTTTGTTGGGGCGTCAATTGTTGAATTGACGACTGAACGGAGGTCGTGTTTTATTTTGCGCCCCTTGATGGGTCGTCTTCTTCTTGCACGCTCGGTGCATTTAACGCCTTGATGAAGGGCGTGTTTTATCTTTAGACGCCTTGATGTCAGTCGTCTCTTATGCTTTTGACGCCAGGAACTCCAGTCGTTATTTTGTTGGCTTGCATATTTGATTCTTCATATGCTTTGATGAGCTTAAGTGCTATTCTTTGGTTGGAATTGTTTTAATTAGGCACTTATGATCATATCTTGAGGATTATTTCTGGTCATTATTATGAGGGCTAATGAGTTTTTGAGTACAAAAGATTGCAGGTTTTGAGATGCTTGGATCGCTCGTGGGAGTAACATCATTCTTTTCTTGTATTTCTTTCCTGTAAGCATTGTTACTATATGGTATTTTATATTATTATAGCATATCAAGGACCTTGTGGTTCTGATGAACCTGGAATTTGAGTTCACCTTCATCAAAAATAGTGATAGTTCCAGGAGAGTCTTGATCACACGGACAGGCCGTTGAGTCATTCAAGGTCTGGGACGATGGTTCCACTTTCTGGGTTGATGCGCGGACAAACGGGCTTCGGCTTAGTGTTAGCTCAGAGATCTGGATTCTTGACCAAATCTAGATGGCTTAGCAATATTATCCTTGATTATTTTCTATTTTTAGTTTGTTTTATCTTTTTCTTTTAGCCCAGCATGCATCATGTAGGACTTTGAGCTTCATGCTGAAAATCTTCATATTATGGTAATAATGAAGGTCACTCGCTCTTGATTGAGTTGACGTGAGATATTCCATTCCAAATTGAGTACTTTATTCTCTTTGAAGCCGCTCAGGCTATCTCCTTGAAACTGTTCCTTTGCTGGATCTTCATCTCAATTCCCTTTATTTTTCTGTAAATCCACCTTGGTTGTAGCACGTCCAGATTGGCTGGTAACCGCTCTCCAATGGTGTCTCCCTGTCGTGCCCACGTGCACATTATTTTTACTTAGTTTAGTCTCCTTTATCCAGCAAATCGATGCTTCCTTGGAACTATTCGGAGTTGTTTCACTTTGAATCTTGGAAAGATTTTCCAATGCTTAGTGTCTGAGGCGTGTCACATCACACCTTGGCATCTACTTATCAGTTCGCTCCACTTCATTTCGCTTGTTGCACTTTCTCTCCATTTTGTCTCACTCCCTTCCAAAGCAGAAGCCAAGGCGGGGCAGCTGTAGACACGCCAAAATTGACGCTTTGTTGATCAAATCTCATGTCACTATGTTAACGCCCCAAAGTGAACTTCAATATTTCTATAATATAAAGTTTTTCTATTTTTGTGTGGTTTTATGATTTATTCTTACATTTTTTGGTGATTCGCGACTTAAATAGGGGCGTGTTTTAAATAGCGACCTAATCTGAGGCGTGTTCTTAACAAAGGACGACCATAGACATGGGCGTCAATTCCTGGTATTTTACGAGTCCCACAACGATTAAAAATCAGTGATTAACGTCCTTCCTCAGGGCGTGTTCTTAATCAACGCCTTTACTTCAGGCGCCTTTTTGTAATTTTCAAATAAAGAAGGTTTTATTACCAAAATTGAATCCAGGAAGTGACGCCTCAATCCTGGTCGTGTTTTGAATTAATGTCCTTGGGCAGGTCGTCAATTGTTGAATTGACGCCCTTCGGTAGGTCGTGTCTCACCTTTTTTGTGTCCTTCTTAAACTCGTCTTTCCTGAAGAGTTCCCTACCTTTCTTGGTCACCTTGCTCGATCTGGGAACTAGAGTCCTTGCCGATAACAACCACTGCCTGTTCTTATCTTTCCGAATCTATGTCTCTCTTTGATCGAAACCTTATAAAAGGACTCCCTGGTTGATCTCGCGCGAGTTTAGACGGAGCACACAGCAAGGAAAGGTAAGGTTAGATAGACATACAGGAAGAAAAGAAAAGAGAGAGCGGTTGTTATTGTCACAGAGGTTATTGCGCAGAGAAGAGTTTCTCTTCATCCGTGTGATTCTTCATCGTCTTCCTCTGCTTCCTACTGCTCCGGTGGTTCTCCCTTTACTGTTTACAGGAACAGCAAGGGTTTCTCTCCTTTGTTTACATTTGTCTTCATCGTATCATTGTCTATCATCATCGTTTTTTCTTCTTTTGCATTAGTATTGCATCTCTTCTCCTCACCCTATTTCTCTAGGGGTTTTAAAACCAAACAAAAAGGTGCGCATGCTATATTTTTATTTCACCATCAGATTGTTTATTTGGATTGATACTACACTCACTCTCGGCTGATCCACTTTTCTTTTGTTTGTTTGTTCTTCATTTCAAGGTAATCAACAAGGAAAACCCCCTTCATCGGCCGGCCGATAGAAGGTGGAGGAAGGAATTCACATCCATCCCGCATCCTATTACCACCAGGTATTCGCGATCATCTTTCTTCTTATTGAGGTAACCCCTCTGGCGATCACTCTCCTTCTTAGCACCACGTGCTCTTTTACTCCCTCTTTCATTATTCTTCTCTTTATTCTTCATATTCTTCATATTATTTTATTTCTTCTTCTTATTTTTCTCCTTTAAGAGTGGATTTTCCATGATCCACAGAAGGGTTAGAAGAAGAGTACTGCGGATGCGTTGAGGAAGGTGAAGATCAATGATGGCTTCGTACGAGGATGCGTTTGATGGTTGGAGGAGGAGAGGATTGCGAAGAGGGTTTTAGGGCAGAAGAAGAGGGTGAATGCATTTTAGAAGGAGATTCACGGGGGTGGTTTAAAGGTGGAGGTGGTCGAACATAGAAACCCAAGCCACCTTCGGTTTGACCGAAGTGAAGTGAAGGAACACCCAGCGGACCGGTTCGCGAACCGGGATCCAAAAAAAAAGTGTCGACTCATTGAGTCGACACATTTTCTCACCTCTTCTGTCCCGAGATTAAAAGGAAGACACGGGAGTAAAAGTCGACTCTAGGAGTCGACTGTTCCTCTGTAACATGAAATTTTCAAGGGAAAATGGGAGAGAATGAAGACCAGGGGTTTAGGAATTGAGATCCAATTGACTATGGACACAGTTAAGAGAGATTGAGGGATGATCAAATGGGAAATTGATCATGGACTAGGAAATTCAATCAACCATAATAAGATGACCAACGCAATCGAGCAGACAAGCAATCATATCAAATATCCAGCATAATTCATTGTAACTGAAATATTCCCAAGAGTAAAACCAGATTTGAGCTAAAACCATTCTATCCGCATGAAATTGCATTTAAACCAAGATTTCTTACCTTGAACCAAGGAAATGTGACATTCGAGCTTGCATGTTGAGAAATCCAATCTCATGATAAAACACACAAGAATCACTCAATGCATTCTATAATGTCTGTGCATATCATTTCATCGCCAATGCATATGAGTGAATTTGGTCAATGCAATGAATCAATAAGGTCGGTGCAATGACGAACATCAATGCAACCAACCAACATTCAACACACATTCACAAGTTGTCCTTACTTCAACCATCACAATTTTGGGTCAATCACATAGGGAAAAAGTTTACCAACTCAGTCCATTCATGACAATCATGACAATCTTGGCAATCTTTCAGCAAGGCTCATTCATGGGGGTTCAAACAATTAATTTCTTCTTATGCATTTCAAGCATACAAGTAGACAAGCAAGCATATTTATATATGAAATCAAGCATGAGAGTCCCTTAGGGACAGGTATAAGAAGAATGCAACTGATTTGAGCATGATGTCCATGAACAATATTAACAAGGTTGTGCTTACAAAAATATGTAATGCATAACCAATGAAAATCGACTAATTCAAGAAATACATTCATTCAATCAACCTCAAATTCAATATGTGTACTATGAGGAATGACTATCAAGACAATATGGATTATCAAATGTTCTAAGAACACTAACAAGAACCTCTCTCCCTACATTTCCATTCACAGTGCTCGGCTTTTGGTAGCTTCGCACAGTCACAATAAATATTTTTGATAAGATGCAATTAAGATGACTAACCTTTTGACGCGAGTCATGTCCTTTGTTTCATGGGCATTTTCCGGTTACTCAGTTTCGTCACTTATTAGCAATGTGGATTTTTGTCACTTTTCGTTCCGAGTTTCCTCCTTTGTTTCAGGGGGGATTCCCGGCTACTCGATTCCAATTCCACTTATTAAATTTTTGGTGGTACTGACAGCTTTTTTCTCACGAGACACTAGATTCTGATGTAGGGATTTAAGAATCCTCAAGAGTGTTGAGTGGAATAACTGAGATCCTTATTGAATGAAGTCAATTATCTCAAGGGTGCATATCGTAAGAGTGATTATATTGATAGTAGAGGATGAATTAGTCTAATCAAGGTTATGTCCCCCCTTAAGTGTATGCACAGTTAAAAAATAGAATTTCCTTCTTAATATGTGTCATGAAGCAAGCAAGCCGTGATCAATGCAACTTTATTTATCAAGGATGTGAGGTCATAGAATGGTTCAAGAACTGAGGGGTGTATATTATATACACTCACACATGTGTCAAAAAGGAATATTCAAGCGAGTTGATTACCAGTACTTGGCGGAAGATGTAGGTCCAAAGACCACCATCACGCATGAGGAAGGCGTCCGGTTAGACATTATCTAACCTTCAGCAATCGCCATTTGATATACCGGAAATCATGACATTCACGCACACAGGAATATGAAATATATGCAAGTTTGTACATGAAAGTGACAGATGACTGAACTTTATTCCTATTCACAAGTATGCAGGAAAGTGTGTGATATGTGCAAGAAGTAAAGTGTGTATGCTATATGTGAAAAGTTCAACTGATTTCACAAAAAGAGACTAGTGTAAGTAAAGAAAACTCTGTGAACAACTGCAAAATGATGGTTATTCACACAAGAAAGCAAGAGTGAAATTCATTAAACTCTATTAACAACTGCAAAAAGATAGTTATTTACATAAGGACGTAAGAGTGGAATCCATTACCACACAAGCTCATAAATTTTATTGGCTTGGAGGATTTTTATTATGTTAACAAGTTCTTCCATCTCAAGGCACCCCTGTAAAACAAAATTCTCATTTTGAAGTTTTGGGTACCCAAGTCATCTTGGGCCCCGGGGGGTTAGTTGCACCTCGAATGGGTGCTTTCCACAGTTTCTTGGCATTCACATCATCAAAATGCAATAGAGAGCAATCATCCATGAGATGTCTAGGTCGACCACAATAATGACAATGCACATGTTGATTTGATTTCTTGGTCTATGACTTTGAGCATGAAATTTGGGTTTGTCTTTTAACAACCAACAGTTTTTCATCACATGACCCATTTTTCCACAATGAAAACATTCAATTCTCTTTCTCTGAACAGTTTAGAATTTCATGGCATGCATCTTACGAGCATTGTGATCATCTTCCTTCATCAAGTTACAGTCATGCATTAAATGACCATGCTCACCATAATAGTGGCATGATGTTATGTTTTGTTTTGGAGCATGGTGATTCACATGATATTTCTTTGCATGTATACTAGACTTGGGTTTGACTGAAGAAGAGATGTTTGAAGTATTGGAAGAGCAAGAAGCATGCACAAATGAGGTTTTTGTTTTCAAATTAAAAGCTTCGTTTCTACTAGGATTATATCCTAGACCTTCCCGTTGGAAGTTCACTTTAGTTCCCAGAAGTTTGTTCAAATTCTCCTCCCCACTCACAAATCTACCCAAAGACTTGTTCAAGTTAGCAATTTCAGTTTGAAGTGAAGCAATGTGAAGTTCACAAGATAGAATTTCATTTTCACAGGAAATGATCTTTTCATTCAAGGTGACATTGATGGTTTTGTGGGTTTCAATTTTCTATTTTAACAGACTCACATTTTCATTTTCTTGAGCAACCATATACTTTCTTTTTTCAAGAGTTAGGAGTCTTTCATACATGGTTGAGTTTAGTTGTTTTAGCTTTTCATTTTTAGATTTTAAAAACTCATTTTCCTCCATTATGGACTTGCTATCAACTTTAGAATCAAGTAGCTTCTCAAACAATTTTTCGTCGTCAGACAGAGAATCTAGCTTGTTTTTGAGATTTCTTTCAGTTTCCTCAAGCAATGAGATTTTGCAGGCAAGACGTTCATTTTCTTTTTCTAGATCAAGACATTTACCACATAAAGAATTACCATGCACATTTCCACTTAGCTTCTTCTTCAATGATTTGTTTTCAGACTTCATCTTTTTATATCTATCTGACAACTCCTCATATGCATCAACTAATACTTCAAAAGAAATTTCTGCATCATCAGAGTTAGAGTTTACCTCCTCAGCACTCTCATCACAAGTCTGATCAGCATCATCATCCATTAACCCTTTCTATCCCTGCTTCTCTTGAGCTTCCATCAATCGGTCCAAAAGCTCTTTTACACTTCTACAAGAAGACACGAATGTGAACATGTTAGCATTCACCGAGGCTTTCAACAAGCTCAAAATAGTAGCATTCTCATGATTCTTCAATCTATCTAGGTTGGTCCACTTGGTCTCATCCCAGGGCAATATATGAGGACCATCATGAATAAGCTTCCACAAATTTGGATTTACAAAATTTATGGCCCTACACAATTTTCCCAACCAGGAATTAAAATCATCACCATGGTAAATAGGTAAAGAACTCAAAGAAACAATATCTGAAGAAGTATTCATTGTTGAGTATTGTTGAATCCTTACATGTTTTGATGATGACAACACTATAAGTCTTTGTAATGTTCAGAAATATGTCTTCACTTCAGGTATTTACAAGGACTGTCTTCGTGTTGGTTGGCACTTCGTCATGTTTGTGTATAACACCTCGTGTTGAACTGTTTGTCTTCGTGTCGCTTTAGTTTAAGTACTGTTTGTATTTCCAACACGCCGTATCGTCTTCTCTTACCGCGTGTTGTTTATGTTTACTGTCCTTCAGGTCGTGCGTCTGTGTTGTCTCCTCTACATTGCGTGTCATTTTTCCCTGTAGTGTTTGTTTTGATTCAGTGACACGTCGTGTCATTGATCTTTACTTCGTACTGTTTTCACCATCTTCGTGTTGGTCTTTCTCATTAGACCTCGTGTCGTTCTCGCTTTGACCACACTTCCTGTTGCTTTACGAAGACCTCGTGTCTTGCTTGTTTGCAACCACTTCGTGTCGGTTTCTGATTCAGCACGTGTTGTCCTCGCGATTGTTTTTTCACCTCGTACTGTTCTAATCTTACTTCGTGTCATTGTCAGTCCGTGTCTTTCTTATGTTGAAATCACACTTCGTGTTGATTTCTGTTCTTGACTTCGTGTTGTTTCACTTCTTGTCATTTTGAGTTCGTGTCAAATCACTGTTCTGTCTTCGTGTTGTTTTACAACTTCGTGTCAATTCTTGTACTTCATCTTGGTGTTGTTTTTTCAACCCGTGTCGATTACTGTTTCGACTTTGTGTTGTTTTCAACCTGTGTCGATTACTGTTTTGACTTCGTGTTGTTTCCAACCCGTGTCGATTACTGTTTCGACTTCGTGTTGTTTTCAACCCGTGTCGATTACTGTTTCGTCTTCGTGTTGTCTTCACCTCGTGTCATTTTTTCATCTCTTCATGTCGTTTTTGTTCCATTGCGTACAGGACATCGCAGCACCTCGTGTTGCTTCCTGTTTCACTTTCGTGTCATTTGTCTTGTTGTGTCTTCGTGTCGTTTTTACTCTTCCTAGTCCTCGTGTCTCTCTTGTGTTGAAACCATACTTAGTGTTGGTTTCTGTTCTTGTCTTCGCGTCTTCGCGTTGTTTTTCTGTCTACCTCGTAACGTTCTCTTAGTAATGTTCATTGTGTCACCACTGTATCCCGTGTCGTTCTCTGTTTTGTGTACCTTTTTGTCGTGTCCACTAACCTCTTGCAGTTCTAGCTCTTATGGCACTCAATATTAATGGTTCTTATCTCGTTGCAGGTCCGAGGAAGAACATTCATCAGTGTCTGGGTGCACATGATCCGATACTGAAGGAACAAATACAAAAAGGGCACGTGGCAGGAAGGTTCTGGATCGAGCGTGGGAGGCACACGCGTTTAGTGCCCTATCCATCTGCTGCCGCTATAAATCGAAACCTTCGCCCACCGATGAAGGTGGATCTGAGCCAAGAAAGAAAAGGCAGTGTTACAGAGAGCTCGATCCAGCAGAAGAAGAAAAAGAGAGAGAGAGAGATAGTGCTCGTGTGAAAGAGGAAGAGAGTGTAAGAGAAAGAAAGAGAGATAGAGAGTGAGTGAGAGAGCTCGTGGAGAAGAAGAAAGAAGTTCACCTGAAGATCTGTCTTCACTGGACCGTGGATCAGATCCAGGCCAGTCAGCTCTGTTAGGAGCCAAATTGTGCATTTCGTGTTTCAGCTTCTGTTTGCTGAAGTTATTTTCGTTTATTGTTTTTCCTTTGTTTTCTGGTTTGCTGTGCTTTCCGATCCTCTGGTCTGAGGTCGTGTTCCCTCCGGTTTGGAGGAAGGGAGATCTGATCTCCAGTTGCAAGTAGCTGGGAGCTACTTGTGGGTTCCCTCCGGTTGGGAGGAAGAGGGGAGGTTGTTCCCCTGGTCAAGCTGTGTGGCAGCAACTGTTTGCAGACTGAGTCTGCTTGGTTCTAGCGTTCGCTAGTGAAGCCTCACTCCGGTTGGGAGTGAGGGGTGGATGTAGGTCTGAAGGACCGAACCACCTAAAAATCTATTGAGCAGTGGCTTGATTGTCTGGTTTGCTTCCGCTAGATGCTTGAATAGGTGCGCTCAATGTGATTGTATTTGAGTTGAATAGAATTTGGTTCCATTCTGTTTCCTTATCTTGCATCCGGTTTTTAAATTTGGCCATTATTCGTAGAAGGATTCATTCACCCCCCCTCTGTATCTGGGCCAAGCACCCTAACAGTTGGTATCAGAGCGGGTGTCTGCTTACAAGGTCCAGCGACCTGCAGATCGATCTTGCAATCTTAGGTGCTTATTTCCTTTTAGTGCTTCAATATTCTTGTGAGTTAATCTGTGTGTTCTCATGGCCCATCCACCGATCTTCAGTGGTACGCATTTTGATGCATGGTTCGCTGTTTTGAAGAGTTATGTTAAATCTGTGAATCCAGACCTGTGGAAAGTAATTTCACATGGTTCTCATGAACTACCTAAGAAAAAGTCCAAATGGACTGACAGTCACAAATCCATGCATGAAGAAAATCAGATAGCAATAAATTTAATGAAGGCAGCTACTGATAGAGCTTTTCATTCATGTTTCTTTGAATCCAGTTCTGCTAAAGATATTTTGGATGCACTGAAGCGAACTCAGGAGATAGATGTGGACAGATGCATGATGGCCAACAGAAGAAATCAAAGTGCCAGCGATCAAGGCAGCAATCAAACTAAAGAAGATGATGATGATGAGGTAAATATCTTCGAGAATTTCTCTCTAGAAGATTGGGAGAATGCATATGCTGAATTATTTGAATCTCATGAACTGTTAAGAAAACAGTATAAAAAGTTGAAAAAGAGTATTCGGGTAGATAGTTCTAGCTCTCCATGTAAAAATTGTTCAAGTACGAAGAAATCTCTTGATGCATGTCTGTCTGATAATCATATGTATAAAAACCAGAATGCAGAACTGAAGAAGGAACTTGAATGTGTTCACTCTGAGCTGAACATATTAAAATCTGAAGATGACTTCCTCAGAAAGCTCTCTAAAGAAAATGATGAACAACTAAAGAAACTTAAACGAGAGAATGAGTTGCTGTTTGAAAATTTCAACGCCATAAAATCTGTAAACATAGAATTACAAAAAGATTTTGAAAAACAACAAAAGGAATTGAGAGAGTTTGAAGCTAGGAGAGAAAGCATGGTTAACTCAGAAGATCAGCTTCTAATAAATGAGCTAGTTCAAAATGATAAGCTTAAAGAAGAAGTTGAAAAATTAAAACTGTTAAACAGTGCCATGTCTGAAAGACTTCTCACATTGGAAAAAGGAAAAGCTATCTGTACAAACGAGACTGAAGAGGTAGATGAGCTAAGAAAGGAAATTGAAGAATACAAAACAGCTAACAAGGTTTTGAATGAAGCTGTCAATTGTAGTGAACAAGAGATCACTAGTTATGAAATACACATTGCATCTCTTGAAAATGAAATTCAGGATTTGAAAGCTTCCTTGTCTAAATTTGTTGATGGGCAGAAAAACCTAGACAAGCTGCTAGGTGTAAAAGTCAATGTCAAAAAGGAAGGGTTGGGCTACAATAATCTCAATAAGAAGGCCTTGCAGAACAAAGTAATGACATCCTTTGTAAATACTTCAAATGTAGCCACTACATCAAAAGACAAACAGCCCATTGTTCAGAAAATACTGGGAACAAAGATTAACTTTAACAAGGAAGGACTGGGTTACAGTCCAGTCATGAGGAAGGTTGATGGAGCTAACCTGAAAACTGTCTTTGTCAAATCCTCTGAACAGGAAAAGCCTTCTATCTCATCTCCACCTCAGTACAAGGCTAAGAAAATAGAAAAACAAAATAAAAATCATAAAACATCAAAAATTCAAAGGAACAATCTGCATGCTAAGAACTCATCAGATAAATGCCATGTTTTAAAGAAATCAAGTGGCTCATGTCATTATTGTGGTAAGTATGGACATCTTATGAGTAACTGTTTTGTGATGGAAAAAGATGACAACAAGCATGCTAGAAAATCTGTGTCTGGTCAGAAAAGGAATGTCAAATGTTCTAATTGTGATAAAGTAGGACACACTACTGCTCATTGTTGGTTTGCAAGTAGTAAGGAAAAATCATGCTCATATCATACAAAACACTTTGCAAATCAGCATGTCTATAACAAGAACCAGCACATTATATGTTTTAATTGCAACAAAATTGGTCACAAGGTCTCTGAATGCTGGTCAGGTTCTTTTAAAAGAAATTCTATCTCATGCTTTGAATGTGGAAAGTATGGCCACAGGGCCATTGATTGTTGGCATGCTCAAAGGAAAAATTTCAGTTCTGGAAAGTATAGATTTTCTGCTAGTACAAATCCTCTTAGAAAGAACAAAGTGGTTTTCAAAAAGAAAAACTTTGAATGTGTTGATTATGGAAAACAGTTTGGTAATGCAAATAACAGAAATTTCCATGCTAATGCACATACAATTCATGCTCATAATAATGTGCATAACCCAGATCTGAAAACTACCGCTCCTTGCTATCAAGTTAAAAATGTGCTAAGAAAACCTGCTAGGAGTGATAATGTCAGGACAGGACCCAAGACTTTCTGGGTACCTGTTTGTGTACAATAAACTTTGTTTTGCAGGTGTGCCTTGGGACTGGAATAAAAGGGGAAATGATCCAAGGCACTCAAGAATGAAAACCCCATTCTCACAATTTTCAGGTAATCTCTCTACATGTCCCATTTTGAAACTTACTGCATATCTGGTTTGATGCATTCTTGCATATCTTGCTATTAGTTTCATCTAGTGCATGCATATTGAATCTGGTCTTGCATATTCATTCATCATCTGCAAGTTGCATTATTTTCTAAAACATGCACTCTGAAATTTCTGAAATTTTTAACTGAAAGCGAATGCTGGTTGAAAACTGTATGTTGCATAATTCTTTGGAAATCTGAATTGCTTATAGGACTGTTGAGGTTACCCTGTTATCCATGACCTCTTTGGTATATCAAATGGTAAGCTACCAAAAGACAGAGAAATCTGTCAGGAGGTTCTTACTATGTGTGAGGTGGTCTCTTAGACCAAATGCTCCGCCTAGTACCATAAGTCATTCTGCTGATCAGGGGAGTCTGTTTATGCATAACTCATAAACACACTTGTTTAATTTTCGTGGCAAACACTGCATTCATTAAATAATTAACACTTCCAAGAGTCGTGTGTGAGTTGTCCTTGAGTGGGCTGAAGAGGAGCTTGTCAGGCTATTTGGTTTCTGAAGATTTTTGTCAGCCGATGCAGTTAATGTGGTTTTAAGATCAGTCATCTCAAGAGGTTGCAGTCTGTTGCCCAAGAGTTTCTCTGGATGTGAGACAGAACTACTTCAAAAATACTATATTTGGATATGTCCTTAGTGCCTAATGTCTTGAGTGATCTCTCACTTGTTGGCTTGCTGATAGGAGTGCTGCTCATCTCATCTCATCTCTCTCTATTCGATCAGCCACCTCCTTATCTCTCACCTATCACTCTTGGTTCAGATTCTCTCTCGAAGAAATTGTGGGTGCAGTCTTCTTGCTCTTATCAGATATGATCTGTATACCTTAAACCACCCAATATCTAGTGTAACAATTTACACCTGTTAATAAAGAACTTCAATGTTTGGGGGTTATATTTGGTCCTTGATCCTTCTAAGTTATCTTCTCAAGTGTTGGTCAACATATTATAAAACTTTCTGTTAAATGAGAAAAACTTATTGAGGATCTCGACTTAACTGAAACTTATGTAAAGAGAGCTCTGAGATAAAATTGTGTTAAGTAAGATTTCTGTTTTTGTCTAAAATCATGAGAAGTGCCTCCAGGGAATACGCCATTCTTTGTGGCAGAGCAATGGCTTTTGTGGAGAAATAGACACTCTTGATCAAGGAAGTCCAGAGTTTCTGTCATGATACAACTAGCTATCTCTGTATAGAAATGTTAAAAAAAAAAGGGGGGGGGGGAAAGTCCTCAAAAGAAAAAATATGTCATTGGCATAAAGGTAGTCCGTCCTGAGTAACCAGGGTTTCTGGTGTCTAATAAACATGTCTCCTTGTGTAAAAAGGGACTATTCTACCTTGTGTTCAACAAATTGGTTGACCCTGTATGCCTTCTCGTCCATTAAATGAAGAAATGAAATCTGCTTGACTTTGATGTGTTATTTCGTTGCTTGACAAACATAAGGAGCAATTTAATCGTGTCTCTCTCTAGGTTAAGCAACTTTAACAGCTAATTTTGTGATTATGCTGATTTAATATCTTGAGTTAACTGACCTTGGTTTTTGGAAGAATATAACCCGTCCACATATTGAAGGGCTAACTTTAACATGCTGTAGCTGCGTTACATCAGGACTAAGGGTATTTTGGGTATTTACAGAAAAAGTTGATATGAGTAAAAAGCTACCCGACAAAACCCTTCTTGTTTCTCACGCCTTCTACCTCAAACCCTTATTTCCCCTTGCCGCTTCCTATTCATCCTCGTGCTGCTCTACCTTGAGCGTCTTCTTCAAACCCATCTCCATCTCTTCCCGCTCACTTTCTTCCCCCACAGAGGTCTATTCCTTTCTTAAGTCTAGCTTCACTTCCAATAGCAGCCTGCAAGAGAGAGTTGATACTCTGGAAGTTCCGGCAGATGGATCAGCAAAGGTCAGCAGCTCCGGGTGAAAGAAAGAGGAAGGGAAAAGAAATAGTTGAAGAGCCTTCATCTAAGCAACAGAGATGTCTTGAGCCAGAACCTGCTGCGGAAGTCTCTTCAGAACAAGGTACCAGGTTTTCTCAGTCTACCGTGTTCTTAGAAAGTGGGAAAATCATTCCTCCTAGAATAATAGATTTCGGAGATGAAACCTTGGTCTCGAAATTTCCAGAATTGTTGAAAATCTTTGAGTTTCAGGAGTGGAGAAATTTCTTAGAAAATCACAGTGTCTATTACCCTAGGCCGGTAATGGAATTTTACAATAACTTGTCCTTGAGCCGAGACAAGTCTACCTTGTTATCATCTGTTAAAGGGGTCGAGATAACTGTTACATGTGACTCCCTTCACAAAGCTCTCGGTATTCCAGATAAAGGGGAGGTAGAGGGAAGCTTTCGATACAGTCTCCATGAAGCTTTCTCTGTCATTACTGGTAAACCCAGTAACATTCATGATAAGGGGCAGTTGAAGCTAAAAGCTTATCAGACATCGTCATTTCCTCCTCTTCACAAGCTCCTTCAGAACGTCATTGCTTCCATTATCACCCCACAGACTGGGACTAGAGGAAGAATTACAGACACGCAGAGATTTCTACTGTTTTGTCTGATTCAAAATGTGAAGATATGTCTGCCAGAGATCATTTTTAATGTCATGAAGGGATGCATTGAATCCAAGAGACATCTTCCCTATGCCGCCCATATGACAGACATCTTCAAGCATTCTGAGATTTGCTTGGATGGAGAGGCCGCATCAGAAGTTAAGGCCCGAAACATTTTTAATATGAACTTTGTTTCAGTGTTTTTGGGCTTAGAGGACTCTTCTATGGTGGGGCAAGTTAAAGTCCAAAAGGCCAGGGAATCACAAACTCAGGGGGAGCATTTGGAAGAATTTCAAGTCTTAGCCCCAACTAGTGAGCAATTAGTTTCTGAGATTGATCATCAGGAAACACCAGCTGAACAACCAGAGTCCACCTTGCCAGCTGCACCCACCGAAGTATCCTTCTCCTTTCAAAGGCTAGTTGAGGCTGCATCTGAGGACATCAGATTGTCTGACGAAAGCATTCAGACAGATCTAGATGCAACTATTGCTGGGCTATTTGATTCTTTTGGGAAGACATCTGAAGAGGTAATAGTGCCTGAAGAACAGCCAGCTAAAGAGCAAGACAGTACTGATCAAGATCTTGCTGCTTTTGTTAATGAAATTTTAAGAGAAACTGTTGAGCGAAGCTTGGAAGAGGCTACCAACTTGGTCGTATCTGAAAGTCTTGAGCAGGCCTTTGTTGGCAGCCCTGCAGATCAGGAACTCATGGAAGATAGAGAAAAGGTTCCTGTCATAGAACTAGATACAGAATCTTCAAGTGAAGAAGAGGAACCTGAAGATGTATTCCCTCAGAAAGAAACTCAAGCTGAAGATGAAGTTCAGGTCCCAGCTGAGAGCAGTCAAATGCCAGTACAAGAGGAAGCAGCTGAGAGAACTGCACCTGGCAGTGAATTTTTTGGTACACCTCTAGGTCCACCTAGACTCTTATCTGCACAGGCGCCCAACATTGAATCTGCTCGGGTGCCCAACATTGAAGAGCTTCTCATAAACCTGACTCAGCAGATGCACAAGCAAGATAAGAAATTAGATGACCTGCTCACATATGTCACCCTCAACATAAATCAGGTACATTCCAGGCTACTGAAGCTCGAGATATCCCTCCTCACTGAATGGAAATGATTCCTTCTCAACAAAAAGGCTTCAGATGATGCCAACAGATCCCTGATGCAAGGGTTGCAGGAGGTGTGTTCAAAGATAGCTAAAGCACTGAGTGACTTGTAAGATGTTCAAATCTCTTCCTTCAAAATGTCTTCCACCATTATAGATCACTGTTATGAGATCGGAACATCTTTAGAACTTTTGAAGAAGTCATCCAGTGTCCTAGGTCCAGGTATTCAGCAGGTCTATGATAAATTGGCCGCCTTCTTAACAGAAATGACACTTCTGACTGACAGATATGAAACTGTCAATGTTCGCCAAGAAGACATCATTTCTGAAGTGGCACAGGTCAGAAGCTCTGTGGTATATTGGCTAGCTGAACTGTCAAATGACCTAAAGGAATTTCAGTCTATCTTGGGTTCAGCACCTGGTCAAGCTTCTTCCAGCAGAACTCCACCTCAAGAACATACTTCTGCTTCTCCAAGGGGGAGACCACCTCATGGCAGGCCGCGTGGCCCTTCTAGCAGACAAGCCAGATATTTTTCTTGAACAGACTATGCTCTGTATCTTTGTGACCATTTTGAGGCTTTCTCTATCATACTCTTGGACTTATTAATTAAAACTCATATCATTTGCATTCTTATTGTTTCATTTTTTTTTGATGGTGTCAAAGGGGGAGAAATCAGGCTCGTTGAGAATGTTTAATGTGTTTTTCATTGAGAATGGCTATTTAGTGTTTTCTCTTTCTCTGCAAAGACTCAAGACTCATAGTGTTGCCATCCATCAAAAAGGGGGAGATTGTTGAGTATTGTTGAATCCTTACATGTTTTGATGATGACAACACTATAAGTCTTTGTAATGTTCAGAAATATGTCTTCACTTCAGGTATTTACAAGGACTGTCTTCGTGTTGGTTGGCACTTCGTCATGTTTGTGTATAACACCTCGTGTTGAACTGTTTGTCTTCGTGTCGCTTTAGTTTAAGTACTGTTTGTATTTCCAACACGCCGTATCGTCTTCTCTTACCGCGTGTTGTTTATGTTTACTGTCCTTCAGGTCGTGCGTCTGTGTTGTCTCCTCTACATTGCGTGTCGTTTTTCCCTGTAGTGTTTGTTTTGATTCAGTGACACGTCGTGTCATTGATCTTTACTTCGTACTGTTTTCACCATCTTCGTGTTGGTCTTTCTCATTAGACCTCGTGTCGTTCTCGCTTTGACCACACTTCCTGTTGCTTTACGAAGACCTCGTGTCTTGCTTGTTTGCAACCACTTCGTGTCGGTTTCTGATTCAGCACGTGTTGTCCTCGTGATTGTTTTTTCACCTCGTACTGTTCTAATCTTACTTCGTGTCATTGTCAGTCCGTGTCTTTCTTATGTTGAAATCACACTTCGTGTTGATTTCTGTTCTCGACTTCGTGTCGTTTCACTTCTTGTCATTTTGAGTTCGTGTCAAATCACTGTTCTGTCTTCGTGTTGTTTTACAACTTCGTGTCAATTCTTGTACTTCATCTTGGTGTTGTTTTTTCAACCCGTGTCGATTACTGTTTCGACTTCGTGTTGTTTTCAACCTGTGTCGATTACTGTTTTGACTTCGTGTTGTTTCCAACCCGTGTCGATTACTGTTTCGACTTCGTGTTGTTTTCAACCCGTGTCGATTACTGTTTCGTCTTCGTGTTGTCTTCACCTCGTGTCGTTTTTTCATCTCTTCATGTCGTTTTTGTTCCATTGCGTACAGGACATCGCAGCACCTCGTGTTGCTTCCTGTTTCACTTTCGTGTCATTTGTCTTGTTGTGTCTTCGTGTCGTTTTTACTCTTCCTAGTCCTCGTGTCTCTCTTGTGTTGAAACCATACTTAGTGTTGGTTTCTGTTCTTGTCTTCACGTCTTCGCGTTGTTTTTCTGTCTACCTCGTAACATTCTCTTAGTAATGTTCATTGTGTCACCACTGTATCCCGTGTCGTTCTCTGTTTTGTGTACCTTTTTGTCGTGTCCACTAACCTCTTGCAGTTCTAGCTCTTATGGCACTCAATATTAATGGTTCTTATCTCGTTGCAGGTCCGAGGAAGAACATTCATCAGTGTCTGGGTGCACATGATCCGATACTGAAGGAACAAATACAAAAAGGGCACGTGGCAGGAAGGTTCTGGATCGAGCGTGGGAGGCACACGCGTTTAGTGCCCTATCCATCTGCTGCCGCTATAAATCGAAACCTTCGCCCACCGATGAAGGTGGATCTGAGCCAAGAAAGAAAAGGCAGTGTTACAGAGAGCTCGATCCAGCAGAAGAAGAAAAAGAGAGAGAGAGAGATAGTGCTCGTGTGAAAGAGGAAGAGAGTGTAAGAGAAAGAAAGAGAGATAGAGAGTGAGTGAGAGAGCTCGTGGAGAAGAAGAAAGAAGTTTACCTGAAGATCTGTCTTCACTGGACCGTGGATCAGATCCAGGCCAGTCAGCTCTGTTAGGAGCCAAATTGTGCATTTCGTGTTTCAGCTTCTGTTTGCTGAAGTTATTTTTGTTTATTGTTTTTCCTTTGTTTTCTGGTTTGCTGTGCTTTCCGATCCTCTGGTCTGAGGTCGTGTTCCCTCCAGTTTGGAGGAAGGGAGATCTGATCTCCAGTTGCAAGTAGCTGGGAGCTACTTGTGGGTTCCCTCCGGTTGGGAGGAAGAGGGGAGGTTGTTCCCCTGGTCAAGCTGTGTGGCAGCAACTGTTTGCAGACTGAGTCTGCTTGGTTCTAGCGTTCGCTAGTGAAGCCTCACTCCGGTTGGGAGTGAGGGGTGGATGTAGGTCTGAAGGACCGAACCACCTAAAAATCTATTGAGCAGTGGCTTGATTGTCTGGTTTGCTTCCGCTAGATGCTTGAATAGGTGCGCTCAATGTGATTGTATTTGAGTTGAATAGAATTTGGTTCCATTCTGTTTCCTTATCTAGCATCCGGTTTTTAAATTTGGCCATTATTCGTAGAAGGATTCATTCACCCCCCCTCTGTATCCGGGCCAAGCACCCTAACATTCATGATTCAAGACTACACTTGGATCCCTCTGAAGATCGTTAGATCTCGAATTATAGAGCCAGGCTCTGATACTAATTGTTGGGTCCCGGAGTGTAGTAACACGGATCTAAAGGGGGGTGAATAGATCCCTCTTTAAAAAATAAGTCCAATAAATTAACTTAGTCACCGCTCAGCTCAACCTCACCAAACACCTGAATATGAGGATGATCACACACGGAGAATAAAAGAACTTAACTAAATGTGTGTAAATGAGAATGTACCATCCATGGAAAGCACAATTAACAAACCAACCTATGAATGGTGAAAGGAGATATGGAGAAAACACACAAACAAAGATTTTTTAGGTGGTTCGGGACCACGACAGGTTCTCTACGTCCACCCCTCACCACCTCGGTGAGGCTTCACTAACACGCTACACAAGGTAGCACATGGGGACGAACCCCAATACACCACACGCAGCTTTCATAGCAAACCACACACACGAGGGCGAAGCCTCAACACGCTGCCACGTAGCACACACACGAGGGCGATGCCTCAACTCTTGTGCCCCTGTGGTTTTGATGTCAGCAAGCACTATGAGTATGAATGAGTTTGATGTCAGCAAGCACTATGAGTATGAAAGATTGACTGATTGAGTGTGCATATTTATAGCATTGCATAACAAGTGTAGCTTGCATCGGTTCATTCATCAGTTGCACGCCATATAGTCGATGCATGATTCACTACATATGATGTCTATACACTGAAGCACGCTCATTGCATATGAGGTCCTGTCACTGAAAACTGGTGCAACATTTCTCTGCACGCTATAAAGTCTGTACAGAGTTTTGCCTAGACTGCATCAACTCAAGTCTGTACATTCTTTAGTAGCTATCCATTACTTCATTCGACCAAGTCAGTATAGCCAGTGCTCTTCATGCATTTACATAGTCTATGCATTGATTTGTCTCGCACATACACTAAGTCTGCACACTAAGTCTATACATTCATGAGCATAGTCAGTGCATTCGGTTGTTTCATGCATATACAAAGTATGCACATTCTTTATTGTTATGTCCATGCGTCATTTTAGCAAGTCTGTACATCATCTTGTCGCATGCATGCAAAGTCTGTACATTCTTTGATGGCATGCCTGAGCACTCATTGTCATTGTACATACTTTCCTATATGCATTTGTACATCATTCAAGACAAAGTCTGTACACTCTTCACCCGGCATTCAAAGTCTATACATTCTGTTGCATACATACGTAAGGCAGTGTCATGCACTCAAAGTCCACACATGCACACGCATAGGTTGTGCATTATGTATTCATGCTTAAACTCTAGGCATAGCAAGTCTGCACATTGGTTGTACATTGCACACAAAGTCTGTACACTCGTTGATGGCATGCCCGTGCATTCATCATCAATGTGCATACTTTATTATATGCATACTGCATTACACGCTACAAAGTTTGTACACTCGTTGATGGCATGCCCGTGCATTCATCATCAATGTGCATACTTTATTATATGCATACTGCATTACACGTTATAAAGTCTGTACATGCTTTGTTCAAATCTTGAACTTACTCAATGCATCCTTTTCTCTCCTTTCAGATTAATTCACACTGATAACAAGTCTGTTCTAACAGGACTGCTGCTCGAGGAGATTAATAAGGACACGTGATCCAAGAATGGAGATGGCTCAGGATCGTGACACGTGTAATCTAGCAAGCTGAAATGCTGTCACGCGGTCAAGGTACTAGGGCGGGAATTCGTGGAAGACACACGCCCACCTACCTGCTGCTGCTATAAAAAGGAAGCGTCTCCTTCGAGTGAAAAGTGTGGAAAATGATGATCAGAGTGATCGAAGTAAGGGGGTAGCCCGACAGAAGCAGAGAGAGCCAGCAGAAGAAGAAAAAGAGAGAACAGAAGAGAAAGAAGAGAGCTCGAGAAAGAAAGAGTGAGCAGTAAAGAAGAAGAAGAAGAAGAAGAAGAAAGAGAGATCGAGAGTTTAGAAGAAGAAGAAGAGAGTCATCTGAAGCTTTGTCTATACTGGACCGTGGATCAAATCCAGGCCAGTCAGCTCTTTGAGGGCCACCTTGTGTTTTATCATCTACAGCTTTCTGTTGCTGTGTCCTTTCCATATCTTGTTTTTCTTTTGAACCTTTTATTCAAGCTGTTAGTCAGCAGAGCTAAGCTGTATTGCTCAGCGTTGCAGAGGAGGATTCCTCTGGTCAGCAAGCTGTGTTGCTCAGCGGGCGAGGTGGATACCTCAGACAGCAAGCTGTGTTGCTCAGCGAGCGAGGTGGATACCTCGGATAGTAAGCTGTGATGCTCAGCTGTTTGTAGGCAAGCTGTGAGGCCTAGCCGTTCAAGCTGTGAGTCAGCGGGAAGCCACACTCGGGTTTGAGTGTGGGGTGGATGTAGGTCTGCAGACTGAACCACCTAAAAATTCCTTCGTGTAGTGTGGTTTGAATGCTTACTGTTTGCTTCCGCTAGATGAATGCTTAGGCTCGATTTATCTTCATATGTCGAGTGAGCCAATTGATTGAACACATCCTTGTATTTTAGTTTCGGTAGAACTGAATATGTTTTTAATTTCACATCTCTGAGTGTTATGAGTTTTTAATTGGGAATAATTTTTAAGGATAGATTCATTCACCCCCCTCTGAATCCATCGCACCAGTCCCAACAATTGGTATCAGAGCAGGTGTCTGCACAGAGGGTCCAGCGACCTGCAGATCCGTTCCTTGATTTGGTTTCGGTGCGATTTGATTTGATCTGCTTTGTCTTGATCTCATGGCTGAAATTCCTGTATACACCGATTCAGATTTCTATTACTGGTACGGTCGTTTTAGAGACTATGTGATCCTTATGAATTCTGATTTATGGATACTCATAGCTCACAGTCCATATGAAGTTCCTGAGGACAAATCCAAATGGAAGTCCTCAGACAGACTGAAATCTGAGGAAAATCAAAAGGCCCTAGATCTAACAAAAAGAGCAATACACTCTAATTGTTGTCAATGGGTCAATGAGTGCAGGAGCGCAATTGAAATCATCAACAAAATATTGGAAAGATCGTGTAGAGATGAGGAAATGTGCTTCATGGTCAGAGATCAGTCCGAGGACTCATCCTCTCAGGTAAACTCTGAAACAGAAAATATCAGTTATGATGATTTAGTTGCCATGAATGAGTATTTATTGATTAAATATGATAGAGTCAAATCTGAAAAGAGAAAAATGAGAAAAGAAATGATTTATGAAGTTACTCGTTTGAAGGCAGAGAATGAAAACTTGAAATCTGACATGAATAAAGAAAAAGATGAGTTGAACAATTTGAAATCTGAAAATGAGAACCTTAGAAACAAACTCATTAGTGAAAATAATTCTTGCAATGAATGTGCCATTCTCAGAGATTTGATTAATGATATAGATCATGATGATAATTTGCAAAAGGAATTAATCAAATCCCTGAAAGAAGAAAACCAATTATTGTTGGTAAAGAAAATTGAGGTTGAAGAAAGTGGAGAAAAACTGTTTGAAGAAAATGGTTACTTGAAAGATCAAAACAAGAAACTGATGGTTTTGAACATTGTGCTTTCTGAAAGACTAATGAACTTTGAAAGAGGTAAATCAATTTTGAATGACAAAGAAGCTAATGATAATCAGAAGATGATGCAAGAAAATGAAACTCTGAAAAGGTTAAATGATGGTTTGCATAACTAAATAATTTCATGTGAAGATGACATTGTGTTAATGCAAACTGAGATTGATGATCTAAAAGCTTCTCTGTCAAAATTCGTTAAAGGAAAAGACAATTTGAATAAGCTGCTTGGTTCTAAAGTGAAATTTCAGAAACAAGGCATTGGATTTGTGCCTGTGAATGAAAATGACAATGATAAGAGGAAATCAACTATTTTTGTGAAAAGCTCAGAATAGGCCAACTCATCTAGTTCTTCTATCTTTCAATTCACTACAAAGAAAGTCGAAAATTCAGATAAAGATCAGAAAAAGTTTCAAAAATCAAAGAAAAATGTTAATATGAATAAGCCCAAACATGTCCCTGATTTATATGTGCATGCTGCTCACTGCTCACACACACATTCACACTCTCATGCGAATGTTAATTCAGTCAATCAAGTGAATGCGAATAAAAAGGTAGTAACATGTCACTATTATGGGAAGGTTGGACATATTATGCATAACTGTGTAACATTGATAAATGATGAAAGAAATGCTGTTAGAATGTATCCTAGAAATCATCTTCCTAGGAAATCTTCTATTGATCAGAAAAATAAAATTCAATGTTATTGCTGTGAGAATTTTGGTCACATTGCTGCCTTCTGCTGGCATGCTTAGGGAAATTTCCCTGTTAATAAAAATATTTTCGATAGAAAGAAGTTTGGTTATAGAAGCAAGCACATTGTATGTTCTGAATGTGAAAAGCCAGGCCACAGGGCTGCAACCTGTCGGCTGGCAAGTTATAATAAACAGGCTGGCTTTGATCAACAGAATCTTAATTCTGTTAACAGAATTTTTCATGCAAAGATACATAGAATTAATGACAACAGTAATTTGCATAAAAAGAATTTAAAATCTGCTGCATCATGCCATTACTGTGGTCAGATAGGTCATTGTATGGATAATTGCTCCTTGATGATGAGTGATGATATGAAGTTTCAGAAAATGTGGAAAGCACCATCCAAAGGTGCCACTGGTACTTCAGGACCGAAGACCACTTGGGTACCTGCTTGTACAAAATAGTTTGCTGTATTGCAGGTGTGCCTTGGAAATGAATAAAGGGGGTTAATAAACCAAGACACTCAAGAATGAAAACCCCATGATTGCACTCTTCAGGTCAGTTCTCGAAAACTCTGCTTAAATTCTGTCTTCTGAATTTGTGTGCTCTAGATGCTTGCATATCATGATAATTTCGTTTGCTGAATGCATTACATATCCATGCCATGATACATAGTTGTCAAATTCTCTGCATAATGATATTGCATATGTTGCATTTAGAAACTTCATTCAATGCATATAGTCAGGGGGAGCTTTGTTTAGCCCTTAAATGTATTCATGACACATGTGTCCATGTAATGCTTGCAAGAAAATCAATGCATTTGCATACATGCAGTAAATTGCATAGCATTTCATTTTTTTTAAAATCCAAAAAGAAATGACTCATTACATCTAGACAGGGGGAGCATTTTAAATTCATCAGTCTTTCATAAACTGAACACTCACTTCCCTCTAATCTGGAATCTCTGTCTAGTACTTCCTAATTTGCTGAAGGAGTGCCTCACTTGAATTCTTCCCTGTCACTATTATCAATCTGGTTTGACTGAATTCTAGACTCTGTCATCAGTTTCTGAATTGCATTGCTCAAGTGTATGCTTCTTGCTGCATATTTGTAAACTCACTGCTATTGGCTTTCTGAAAATCTATCTGATGCATATTGATCATATCTGCTACAAGCATGTGTTTCAATTCTCACTTTCTATACATGCTTGTTATTGTCTCTGCTTTTGAATGCTATTGTCAAAATATTGTTTGAACTGATTTTGAAGAGACTTAAATCTGTGTACCTCAGTTATAAATCTAATATCTTAAAAGAAACTCCTATTATATAGGTTTAAGAATAACTGATTGATCTACGTTGGTGTAAGTCTAATGTATTCATGAATTTGAATTTGAAAGACTCGAAAGTATCTGAATCACAAGTTTTAATAAACTTTAACCAACTGTTTCATGTAATCTCTGGACAAAACCTTCTGAAATCTGAAAATTTGAAATCAATGTTATTTTGGTTGAGATACATGTTAGTAGTATTGTTCTTAAACATTAAATCTGTCTGAAGTTGACTAAATAGAAAAGAAAAATTCAGAGCAATGACTTTGATCATTGAGAAACTGGGTCCTCCCTCAAAGAAATGGAGTAAACCTATGTCATGAAGTGCCACAGTTATCTCTAGTATAAAAATAATTAAAAAATCTGACATGTTGTGTAGTGGACAGCGGATCTAGAGGGGAGGGGTGACTAGATCTGCTGCTCTTTTCGCAATGCAGCCCTCTATATAGCTAGATGGAACAAATTACAGCGGAATATAACTAGCTAAACGAAGGACACGGCGATTTACTTAACAAGATGATTACTAATATATCGATTCGAACCTAAGCATGCATCTATAACGAAACAAACACACAAACAAACCACAACACACGAGATTTTAAGGTGGTTCAGACTGAATCCCCAGTCCTACGTCCACCCCTCACCAAATCCGGTGAGGTTTCACTAGTGCCACGCACTGAACCGCAAATCGGAAAGACCACCGATTGCCTTCCTACTAACCGCCGGTAAGGACGTCAACACCGCAGATCGGACAGCTTTCGATTGCCTTCCTACTAACCACAGGTAGGGACGATCTTCAGTTCCAAATGTTTGAATGAAATGGAAAACAACAAGATATGAAAATACTCAAACAAGATATGAAAAATGTTCAAAGAGAAAAGATCTTGTCTGAGTTTGCTGGAGCTTGAATCTGATGATTCACTTGGCTTGGAGTTGATCTCCTCTTGAAGTAGCTTGAATCACTTAGAGATATGATGAAGAACTTCTTCCCGGAGTACTGTTCACAGCTACAGTACTTCGAACTCCTTTCCCTTGAACACACCCTTGCAGCTTCTATAGATCACCTTGAGATGAGGAAGAGGAAGATGATTGCAGCTTTTTCTTCACTTGGCTTGAAGTTGATTTCCTCTTGAAGTAGCTTCAATCACTTGAAGATTTGATGAAGAACTTCTTCCCGGAGTAGCTTGATTTCCTTCTTGAAACACCCTCCTTGTGGCTTCCTTTGATCACCCTTCTTATCCTTGAGTGCTTCTAGCTTTGGTGGAGGTTGGTTGCTTCAGATCTCACCTTGAAACACCTTGGATGGATGAAGAACTCCAGCCCGAAGTACTGTTCACAGAGGTGCTACAGTACCTCGAAAATGGCCTCCCTTGATCTCTCTTGAAGCCTTGAAGCATTAGGGTTTCCAACCCTCTTGTATTGGTTTTATAGACCTTGAATGGTCTATAGACAAGCCTCAGACCAGATCCCCAATTTGTGGGTGTTTAAGTGACTTTTGGATTAAACAAATCCATGTTGAATGGCGCTTTTTGAAGTTGGAAACAAAGTCAACATTGAAGGCCCAGGGCTGGCGGTCGACCTGCAGCTCCTAGCGGTCGACCGCTACTGTAAAACTTGCATTCGGGTGATCCCTGGGAATTTTGGTCGACTGCCACTGGCTGGTGGTCGACCGCCAGCTGAAAGACTGCAGACTGGCGGATGCTGGCTGGGGCGGTCGACCGCCAGTTGGGCTGATTCCGGGCTTGCCCGGGTTGGTCCGTTATCCACTTCCGCTCCATCGTTCAACTCCATTAGCAGCCCGTGCATGTTTGTGGCATCGCCCTTGACAGTCTTGAACGCGCAGGTCGATCCGCGTGCGAGGGTGCAACATTGAGCCTTCATTTACATATCTGTCATGAACACAACAGCACATATGTCAGTCATATAGGAGTGAAAAAAAAACAATGACTAATAGTGTTTAGCCATTATCAAAACCAAGAATACCACAGAATGCATATGACCATAGAATGATGTCGAATGACCCAAGTGACCACAGAATGACTCAAATGACTTCAGGGACACAACACGACAGAGCAATAGCATGGTTGTGTTGAGTAACTGGGGATCTCGGCCTCTGATCAAGGTGTTTCTTCATGTAAAAAGACACTCCAATTGCTAACTCTGTTCTCATGTTCGAGAGGCAATGTGGTTATCACACTGAGTAACTGGGTCATTTCACCTAAGACGTGTTTTGTCTCATGTAAAAAGGTGTTGATCAACCAAGATTGCTCAAGAAAATTAAAGTGCTGATCAAGAGTATATTTCAAATATTTTCTGCAAACAGCTAACTTCAAATATTATTAAAGGTGTTTAATCTCAATACTACAATGTGTAACTCCTAAAGGAGTCATTGAGATTAATTGAGTAAGATGGAAGAGGATTGAACTGGAATGCTATATGAATAATTGGTTCACCTTTATTAAAACTCTGTTTCAGATATGAGTATTGTATACAATTGTCAAATTTGGTATACATCATGCTTAAACCAATTTTTGTCATGTAGTTTAATTCATAACCCCTTATGATAGAAGAGTCTATCCCTGATTGGACTTATAACAGTGGTACCTGGAATAAAATTTCGTCTGATCAGTTACATCCTTAACTGCTCCATCATATTGAACATTTGTTTCCTGATCATTACTTGAAAATGCTCACTCTTTCTACAGAACTATTACTGAAAGATCCTGTGCTCTATATGTTGCCTTGACATTCTTCCTCAATCTACTTCTTGTTGCTGTGATACACTCCTCACATATCCTCTTGAAACTTTTGCTTTATTCTGAGCAAGGACTGTTGAACAGATTTCATTTATTGCTCCTTAAAGGGGGAGGATTGATACTTGATTATCTAACTGCCCCTGTGCTTGTCGATTGTATTCCTTTATTCAGGGGGAGTTATGTGGTGTCATATTGCACTTTGGGGGAGAATAGATAGCTCTAATGTGCTTTCATGTAGTAAAAGGGGGAGATGTTATATCAATCTTTTCATACTTGCTTAATTTCTCTCTCAAACTATTTTCTTTTTGATGAAGTCAAATGGGGAGAATAGTTTGGGTCTATGTGACTCATAGTGTTGTCATCATCAAAAAGGGGGAGATTGTTGTGCCCCTGTGATTTTGATGTCAGCAAGCACTATGAGTATGAATGAATTTGATGTCAGCAAGCACTATGAGTATGAAAGATTGACTAATTGAGTGTGCATATTTATAGCATTGCATAACAAGTGTAGCTTGCATCGGTGCATTCATCAGTTGCACGCCATATAGTCGATGCATGATTCACTATATATGATGTCTATACACTGAAGCACGCTCATTGCATATGAGGTCCTGTCACTGAAAACCGGTGCAACATTTCTCTGCACGCTATAAAGTCTGTACAGAGTTTTGCCTAGACTGCATCAACTCAAGTCTGCACATTCTTTAGTAGCTATCCATTGCTTCATTCGACCAAGTCAGTACAGCCAGTGCTCTTCATGCATTTACATAGTCTATGCAATTATTTGTCTCGCACATACACTAAGTCTATACATTCATGAGCATAGTCAGTGCATTCGGATGTTTCATGCATATACAAAGTCTGCACATTCTTTGCTGTTATGTCCATGCGTCATTTTAGCAAGTCTATACATCGTCTTGTCGCATGCATGTAAAGTCTGTACATTCTTTGATGGCATACCTGAGCACTCATTGTCATTGTACATACTTTCCTATATGCATTTGTACATCTTTCAAGATAAAGTCTGTACACTCTTCACCCGGCATTCAAAGTCTATACATTCTGTTGCATACATACGTAAGGCAGTGTCATGCACTCAAAGTCCACACATGCACACGCATAGGTTGTGCATTATGCATTCATGCTTAAACTCTAGGCATAGCAAGTCTGCACATTGGTTGTACATTGCACACAAAGTCTGTACACTCGTTGATGGCATGCCCGTGCATTCATCATCAATGTGCATACTTTATTATATGCATACTGCATTACACGCTACAAAGTCTGTACACTCGTTGATGGCATGCCCGTGCATTCATCATCAATGTGCATACTTTATTATATGCATACTGCATTACACGCTATAAAGTCTGTACATGCTTTCTTCAAATCTCAAACTTACTCAATGCATCCTTTTCTCTCCTTTCAGATTAATTCACACTGATAACAAGTCTGTTCTAACAGGACTGCTGCTCGAGGAGATTAATAAGGACACGTGATCCAAGAATGGAGATGGCTCAGGATCGTGACACGTGTAATCCAGCAGGCTGAAATGCTGCCACGCGGTCAAGGTACTAGGGCGGGAATTCGTGGAAGACACACGCCCACCTACCTGTTGCTGCTATAAAAAGGAAGCGTCTCCTTCGAGTGAAAAGTGTGGAAAATGATGATCAGAGTGATCAAAGTAAGGGGGTAGCCAGACAGAAGCAGAGAGAGCCAGCAGAAGAAGAAAAAGAGAGAACAGAAGAGAAAGAAGAGAGCTCAAGAAAGAAAGAGTGAGCAGTAAAGAAGAAGAAGAAGAAGAAAGAGAGATCGAGAGTTTAGAAGAAGAAGAAGATAGTCATCTGAAGCTTTGTCTATACTGGACCGTGGATCAAATCCAGGCCAGTCAGCTCTTTGAGAGCCACCTTGTGTTTTATCGTCTACAGCTTTCTGTTGCTGTGTCCTTTCCATATCTTATTTTTCTTTTGAACCTTTTATTCAAGCTGTTAGTCAGCAGAGCTAAGCTGTATTGCTCAACGTTGCAGAGGAGGATTCCTCTGGTCAGCAAGCTGTGTTGCTCAGCGGGCGAGGTGGATACCTCGAATAGCAAGCTGTGTTGCTCAGCGGGCGAGGTGGATACCTCGAACAGCAAGCTGTGTTGCTCAGCGGGCGAGGTGGATACCTCGGATAGCAAGCTGTGATGCTCAGCTGTTTGTAGGCAAGCTGTGAGGCCCAGCCGTTCAAGCTGTGAGTCAGCGGGAAGCCACACTCGGGTTTGAGTGTGGGGTGGACGTAGGTCTGTGGACTGAACCACCTAAAAATTCCTTCGTGCACTGTGGTTTGAATGGTTACTGTTTGCTTCCGCTAGATGAATGCTTAGGCTCGATTTGTCTTCATATGTTGAGTGAGCCAATTGATTGAACACATAGCTGTATTTCAGTTTCGGTAGAACTGAATCTATTTTTAATTTCACATCTTTGAGTGTTCTGAGTTTTTAATTGGGAGTAATTTTTAAGGATAGATTCATTCACCCCCCTCTGAATCCATCGCACCAGTCCCAACATCAACATGCTGCCACGCAACACACACACACACACTAACACGGGGAACTTACCCCGACACTCAGCTCACACATGGAGACACCGCTCCGTACAAACACACCGTCATGTCTAGTTTAAAGGAATGAAATCTAGTATGCAATGCAAGCACAAAACATCCACTGAACAAATGATGATTGCAATCAGGGACTAAGAACAAGTTCAGCAAACTCCTAGTTGAAGATGATAGAGCTGGCTTCTTCGATGACTACATCGGACTGGACGAAGTGGAGGAGATGCACCCACGATGCTCCAGCTGGTTCACTTCGGGAAGGTGGACGGAGATGAACATAAACCCCTCTTTCTCTCCTCTTGAATCACGTTCAGCACGTTTGATGATATGGAGGTGGTAGAGCCGTGCTGCTTCAGCAGATTCACTTCAGGAAGGTGGACGACAACCTTCTCCAACCTTGAATCGATCTCAGCACACCCTGGAGAGGAGGTAGACGCATCTGCGGCCGTGCTCTTCCCTGCAAGAACCAAAACTAGATAAAACATTAACACTCTTTCTCCTTGTTGAATAAACCCTATCTCAATCAATATATACCCCAATAGATGAATGGCCACATGGAGGGAACATTCCCCCATGGACCAATCATAGAGGAGCACTAAAAGAAAGGGAGCATGCTAGGGCATCGGCCGCCGCACGAACCGGCGTGTTTTCTGGTCGCCAGAAGTGTCGACTCATAGAGTCGACACTCGCGGCCGGCCAAGACAGGAAAGCCAGCGAGTCAGAACACTACGTAGAAAGTGTCGACTCTTAGAGTCGACACTTTCCACCTGTAGCACTTAGAAACGCCCAGACAGAAAGGTGGGAAATAATTGTCGACTCTTAGAGTCGACATTTATACCCGGGCCGTCTGAGGGCCACCCAGACAGAAGGGTTGAAAATAAATGTCAACTCCTTGAGTCGACATTTGTTTTCATCCTTCTGAAAACAAAAGGGGCGAACTATGAAGCAACCCAAACACGGGACAAAGTGTCGACTCCATGAGTCGACACTTTTCCTGACATAAACAAAAATAAGGAAAACTCATGAGGGGTTAACCAATTGGATTGAGACAATAAAGATCAATATGTAAATGGAAGAATTAATCAAAACTTACTCCAAATCACGGTCTTACCAACTAGATGTGCACAGTGTTTACCTTATGATTTGTATGTCCAATCTCCATCACAAACCTACTACGAATAATGCACTCGAGCAACATTCCATGTTGATAGTTTACAACACACAAGTGAAGATCCAATTTGAAGGCTCCCAAATTGGTTTTAATGATAATTCCAATTTGATATGTCTGTTACCATTACACACTGGAAGTAAGTCTTCCATCTCATTTAATTTCAAAGAATAAAACTTCAGCTCACATAACCAATCAAATTTTCAACTTTAAGTCCCTGCATTTCATATGTTAACTAAAACGAACAACTCAAAAGCAATGTGAATCAACCATTCACATATAAAACAAGTTCAACTCATTTGGCTTGAGGTCCATTCATCTTCAACAAATGCCTATACAAATATCAGTCCAATGTCAGTCAAGTTCATCAAATGACCTTTGAAGTAAAATGCCACATTTAACTATAACATTGATATGGCATTGAGCACCATCCAACCGAATAGAAATTGATCAATCCATTTCATATTCACTAACCATGTATGCATTTATTTACATGAAACACAATCACATGGTATTTGAATATCATCAAAATTTCTTAACACAAGGTTATGCACGGGGTTCAACAGAGCACCTAAAGACCATGCCCCAAAACATGTTCACATGTGCACCGGGCATCCTTAAGACTCAAGACATTCGTGCGCAGCTCTCATCCGGGGTGGGGCTTCGACTCATCGGCGCCACCGAGCTGATCCTCTACAATGCGCATCGGTGCTTACCACAAATCGGCCTGCCCCACCATCACTTTGAGGAAGCGTCACACCTCCCACCTATCAAGAGGCGGGACCTTGACTCCAATGATGATGAAGAAGAAATGAAGACTACCAAGGCGCTATGGAAAGTGGGCAAGCTTCATCGACCTGCGGAAAGGATCGAGGAAGATTGAGATCAATGGAAACTCTATGTAATAGCTCTTAGGAAATTGAGGCCTAAAATAGCTCATTAAGCATGTAATGATTATTTCCATTTAATTAATGACTAAAATGTCTTCTTTGATTGAGCCAATAAAAGCTAAGAATGATCAAATATTCCCAAAATCAATGTTTCTGTTCAAAAATTAGCTCTCTGTAAAATAACACTCCTCTTTGTAAGAAACTGCGTCTGACACAGTGGTTTGGAATTTCTGAATAGCGTCTGAAGCTCTGCCACTAATTCATTAAAAATTCATTTTCATAAACCAAAGAAATTCCATGTCCAACGTCTCCACAAACATCCGCCTATTAAAATAATGCCTCCTCAACAGCCGCTGATTCCTTAAGGCCAAAAATCCAAGCCATGAATTCTTTATGTCCTTTCATAATTGTTACTCTGACAATTCAGATCCCTATATTCAAAGAAATGGCACCCTTTTTGCTGTCGTAATTCAAGAAACTACGCCTGTTTAAAGAGCCGTTAATCAAAATAATGCGACCTAACCCAAGGCGCTATTCATTAAAACTACACCACCCTCGAACCCTTCCTTGCTTTGATTCCCTTCTCTGCCTCCTCGTCCGTTACACTACTCATCTTCCTCTTCTTCCCCATCGACCCTGTAGCTCTGCTCCAGCGATCATCTCATCTGCAACTCTCCTCTCCCCCCCTTTCCCTATGGCTTCTACTAGCGGAAGCATGCCTGGGAAGAGACAACGGGTGATGGCACCCGACATCATCCTCATCGATGAAGATGATGCTGGCCAAATAGCGGCGGAGGAGGAAGCTCCTCCCGCGGTGGAGGAAGAAGAAGCATCGACAGTGGAAGAGGCTCCTGTGACGGAGCACCAAGGCGAAGAAGGAGAAGAGGAAAGCGAGGAGGAAGAAGAAGAAGGACAAGAAGAAGAAGAAGGAGAGGGAGATGGCGGCGATGGCAGTGGTGGTGCGGAGGAAGCCCCTCTCATGGCGTGTGAACAGGCGACAGTGGCACCACCGCCTAGGGAGCCTCTACCTCCTCGCCGGCCATTGCGAGGAGGGTTCATGAATCCCCAGCGTGGCAAGGTAAGTCTTGCCACTTCCGCAACAATTTTTTTTTGAGTTATTATCTTCTGAAAATGCGCCTTATGGGTAGTATTTCTTAAGATATAATCCATTCCAAGGGTGAGCCAATTCTTCCCCTTTAGCATTAATCAATTTGTAAGCATTGCCAGGATAAGCTTCTTTTATTACAAACAGCCCTTCCAAATTTGGCTGGAGTTTTGAACGAGGTCCACCAGGTTTTACAAAGATTCTTTTGATTATTATTTCACCGACTTTGAATTTCCACTCAATTATTTTCTTTTGATAAAAATGTGAAAGCCTGTTTTGATAAACTCTTGCATGTTCGGCGGCGGCCAGTCGTTTCTCATCTAAGAGTTCCAATTGTGCAAGGAGAGATTCACGACGTTCATAGATAGAGAGCTCCTTGTCCAATTGTACACTAAGAGAAGGAATAAGGATCTCATAAGGAACTACCGCCTCCATCCCATAGGTAAGGGTGAATGGGGTTTGCCAGTAGGTGTACGAATGGATGTATGGTAGGCCCAAAGAGCCTCTACCAGCCTTTCTGGCCAATCCGCAAACTTATTAGCTTCACACATTTTCTTGATAATTTTAATCAAAGTTTTATTTGTTACCTTTGCTTGACCATTGCCCTGTGGATAATAAGGAGACGAATGATGTAATGTAATGTTATACCTGTTGCAGAGGTCCTGAAGCTCTTGAGAGATGAATTGCGGCCCAATGTCGATGATGATGGTACTTGGTATGCCGAATCTCGCAATGATATTCTTCAAAAAAAATTGCAAACGGTTGATGCTTTAATCTTCACATAGGCTTCTGCTTCTGCCCACTTGGTGAAGTACTCCGTGGCCGTGAGTATAAATGATTTAGGTTTTGTGAGGAGGTTTGAATCACCAAGATGTCCAATAATATCGAAAGCCCACATGGAGAAAGGCCATGGGGAGGACATAGGGTGAAGTGAAGAAGCAAGAGAATGAATTTTGTTGGCATGCAGTTGACACTTAACACACCTTTGAACATAGATAGAACAGTCCTCTTCTAGAGTGGGCCAGTAGAAGCCTAGCCTAAGAATCTTCTTAGCTAACATCTGGCTATTGACATGACCACCACAAACTCCCGAATGTGCCTCTTCCACGACCTTCCATGATTCATCATCATCAAGGCACCTGAGGAGAACACCCGTGAGACCTCTTCTATAGAGCTCGCCTCTAACCAGAGTGTATCTCTGAGCAACCCTTCTGATGGCCTTCTTTTCTTCTGCCGTGACCTCTTCAGGATAAGACTGATCTTGATAATATTTAGCAATTTCGTAATACCATGGCTTTTCCTCATCGTCTAACTTTTCTTCTAGATCCAGCAGCATGATCTCTTTGTTTCTAATGATTCCACCTTCCTTAACCTTCTTGAGCACCTCCTCCTTAACACTAAGAAATGCAGGATCTTTGATAGCAGCAGTGAGACGCTTATGAATTATTATAGAATGGAAATCTCTTTCGGGAAAGAAAATTAAGGAGGAAGCAAGTGAAGCAAGGGCATCAGCTAGGATGTTTTGATTTTGAGGAACATGGACAAAGATCAGTTTAGTAAATAGCTTGGCGTAGGTAGAAGCAAGTTCCTGGTAGGGTTTGAGTTTGGGATCAAGCGTTTGGCATTTGGTAAGCACCCGGTGAAGAATAAACTAACTATCACCTACAATCCGTAATTGGGTAACACAAAATTGATGAGCGGCCTCTAGTCCAGCCAGAAGAGCCTCATATTCTGCTATATTATTTGTAACTGGAAATGCAAGTTGAGAGGCAAGTGGAATAGTGATACCCTCTGGTGATAGGAGAACAATGCCAATCCATTTTCCTTGGAAATTCAGAGCTCCATCAAAATGTAATGTCCATATCGAATCGGGCTGATTGACGGACATTAGTTCCTCATCTGGAAATTCTGAGCGAACAACATCAAATCTAGGGAGAGGGTGATGAGCAAGATGTTATGCTATGGCATAACCTTTAATCACTTTTTGCTGAATGTAAGTGATATCAAACTGAGAAAAGAAGCTTTGCCATCGTGCTAATCGATCGGTAAGAACAAATTTTGAAGGAGAAACTTGATGGGATTCATGCGAGCAATGAGATGAACCTCATGAGCTAAGAAGTAATGTTTCAATTTCTGAACTACTTAGACTAAAGCTGCGTAGGTCTTCTCCATAGCTGTATACTTATGCTCATAGGGGTTGAGAAGTTTTGACAAGTAGTAAGCTTCCCTCTCCTTACCTTCTTCATCAACTTGCGGAAGGACAGCACCTACTGAGTCATCCAGGACAGAGACATAAAGAACAAGCGGTTTGCCTGGAACCGGCGGCCTCAGGACACGAGGATTGGCCAAATAATCCTTCAATCAGTCAAAGGCTACCTGACACTTGTCATCCCAATTAAATTCGACTCCCGGCCTGGTAAGTTCATAGAACGGCCTACACCTTTGTGAGTGATGGAAGAGAAACCGACGAATAAATTGTAACCTCCCGATCAACCCTCGGACTTCTTTCAAATTCTTGGGAGGAGGCATATATCTTATTGCCCTCGCCTTGTTGGGATCAATCTCAATACCCCTCTTGCTGACAATGAACCCCAATAACATACTGGACGACACACGAAACACACACTTCTTAGGGTTCATTTTTAATTGGTATTCCCTAGCTTTTTGCAACACTTTGGTTAGAATCCCAGGATGCTAAATCCTTGTTCTTGATTTCACTACCAGATCATCCACATATACCTCGATATAAATATGGATCATATCATGAAAAATAGCAATCATGGCTCTTTGATAGGTGGCTCCGGCATTCTTGAGCCCAAACAGCATGACCAGATAACAGTAAGTGCCCCAAGGTGTAGTGAAGGAGGTCTTTTCTTGATCTTCTTTAGCTAGGCGAATCTGGTTGTAACATGAAAAGCCATCCATAAAGGAAAGGGTCTCAAACCCTGCCGTATTATCGATCAGCACGTCTATGTGAGGGAAGGGAAAAACATCTTTAGAACATGTGCGGTTAAGGTCCCAGAAGTCTATGTAAATTCTGACTCTTCCGTCCTTTTTCATAACCGAGACAATGTTAGCCACCCAGTTGGGATAGAGGACGACTCTAATAAATCTAGCCTTATGGAGCTTATCGACCTCTTCTTTCATTTTTAATGCCATATGAGGGTGGAAACGTCTTAACTACTGCTTGACCGGGACGGACACTGGCTTAAGTGTTAAGCGGTGCTTGACAAGCGTTGGATCCAGACCCGACATATCTTCATAACTCCATGCAAATGTGTCCTGGAATTCTTGTAGAACCTGAATAAGTGCCTCTTCTTCTGATGGAGGCAAATTTTTGCTTATAAGGACAATCCTAGGGCTTTCCTCGGTACCCAAGTTGATTTCCTTGGTAGGTTCTTCTATTGAGGCTGATGGTTCATCAAATCTCCTCATGCCATTAGCAAAAGCATCAGCCTCATCCTCATATTCATCGTATACTTCATCCCCCTCTTCGACATGATCTTCATCATTCATAATCTCATAAACCCCAAACCCTTCATCTAAGGAGCACGCATCCTCACATCGTAAATCTGGCAGGAAAATTAGATCCTCTATGAATTGGGAAGGGCCAAACATGCCCGGGACCTCCTAGCTAAATCCAACAAGAACCTATGGGGAATCTGCTTACGCTTGGCTTTCCTATTGGGAACTACCCCGAGACTCTTAATACTAGAAGAGGAAGATGAACTAGCCTAATTTCTAGAACCTAAAGAAGAGGAGGGGAAGAAGTGGGTATAGGAGAAGGTATAGAAGAAGACTCCTCATCAGAGGGGTAAAAGAGGTCCGCTAACGAACCTTGAGTGAGGGGCCGTTGGATCGGGGCACACTCATGAGCAAGATAGGAGGTCTCTTCAACAGAGATGGAGGATTGAAAAGTTTGAATTTTGGCATTTTTTTCCGTTTTCAATAATGAAGCAATGAGAAGGAGGATTGGAAGATGAAGTTGAAATTGAAAGATCAGAAAAGGGTTGAACAAGAGACTGCCCGAGCGAGGGCACAATAGAAAGTTTAGAGAATTGCTAGATGAGCAGAGGAGGGATTGATGGAGTTTGTAGAAAATTGGGAGATAAGGAGATCAGGACTGTGGGTGGTCTAGGGATATTGGAGGTAAAAAGCTTGGAGCACCAAAAGGTGACGAGTGATGGGTGCAAGGAATCAACAAGGAAAAGTCCAGCCCACAACTGGTCTATAGTGAAATCTGCCTCAAATGGCACATCCGGCTCTCCCGTATCAATGTAGTTGTTCAATAACTGCCTCTTGTCGGTGATTACTGCTGGCTTTTGAATCTGCTCATGAATGAGTGGGTGGCCATTCTGGGTCAGTCGGCATAAACAGTCGGCTCAAAGTAATTGCAATATCATTCATATCAAACCACCGATACCAGTCACACTCCGGATCATCCATCTTCCTTCTTTTAAATGGCCGTAAAGATTCCAGGGCTTTATAGCTTACCAAAGGTCCTAAATGGCGAGCAAACTGGCGTGAATGCACATCTTGATGATCTAGCAATGAAGTAACCACTGTAGTTTGCCCTTCATCCTGCTGAGTGGGCCCTTCACAAAGTGAGTGTACAAGGTCCAGGTAAGCGGCCGTCTATCCGTCTTGAGAGTGGAAGTCATAGCAGCCCATGGCTTCCTTTCATTTTCATCAGATTTTCCTTTACCCGGCCCCTTATAACCAAGGCCGCCTCGGGGAATAAGCTTGTAATCCTTGATGGGCTTCACTCTGCCTTGGAGACTGATACCCAAGCCTTTGCTAGATCTGTACCCCATTCTCATCATGATGTTCCAACCTGGGGTATTCACCATATTCTTCTTTTTCTTCCCCTTGGAGGGTAGATGTGTTGTTGATGCTGAAGTAGATAGTGAAACTTGCGGCCTTAATAAGTCATGCCGCGGATCGGCAAGATAGCAAAGGCCTGTTGGCCAGCCATATAGAGGGTACTGAGGTTGCAGAGTGTATATCAATTGATGACAGAATAGGCATACTAGTGACTTTGATGATGCGCCCTTTATGTGGGAACTTTATATATTGATGATTTGTAGAGGGCACGACATCAAGCTCTTGGATATATGGATGGCCCAAAATGCCATTAAAAGTCTGATCCATGTCTAAAATGTGAAAATCTATTGTAATCGACACAGGACCCAGCCCAACTTTCAAAATAATCATGCCTAGAGGTAGCTTCTTGGTGTTATCATAAGTTGTGACTATAATGGTCGACGGTCGTATCTCACTATCTAGAATGCCACACATTTTTAAAGTGCTGGGAGGCATCACATTGATAGATGCTCTAGTATCCACCAAACATTGACTGACAACCACTTTATTAATATTGACGGTAATGCACAAGGCATACTTCTGACTGGCTTTCAAGCTAATTCATGTTCATGGAAGACAATAGTCAGTTGGTCACTTACTGGAGTTAAGACTGCAGGGATCTGCTCTGCTGGAATATCTTCATTAACCATCACCTTTTTTAAATATTCCTTTAAAGCCTTTTGGTGAGTAGTGGATCTCTTAATCAACTCCAAAATTAAAATCCTAGTCGGGGTCTTGTCCAAATGTTTTAATAGATCATATTGAGTGCTCGGTATGGATTCTGGTTCTTGGTCTTGCTCCTCTTGCCCCTGTGCAAGCTCTTGCTCTCGTTGTGGAAACACACGGTGGAATATCCGTCCACTACAGAGCACCATAGTTTGTGAAGATCGTGCCTCTGTCGGTTTTTGGGTAGGCGGTGGATTGGTGGATGTGGAAGGGATATGAAGATTGACAGGCGCTGGAAGTGGAACGATCGAAGAAGGAACCCTTATGAGGGGCCTTGACGGCTGAGGATTGGTAGAAACTAGAGTGGTGGGTGGCAAAACCCCTGTGGGAGAAGGAGGGGAAGGGGCAGGCGGTGCCTGGATGGTTGGAGAAGGTGTAGGCCAAGTGAGGAGGGGCCTAGGTGGAGGTGAGGGATTTGCGTGGGGTATAGTGGGTGTTGGTGTAGGTCGGAGTAAGGGGGTCCTTGCCGTCTAAGGATTAATAGTAGCGGGAGGAGGAATGGGTGCCGGTGAGGGGCGGATGATGAATGGCCTAGATGTCAAGGGATTTGTGGAAGGAGGAGTCTCTTGTGGTGCGGGAGAAGATGGAAGGCAAATAAGAAGTGGCCTAGCTGGCAAGGGGTTAGTGACGGCGGAGGGGATTTGGTTGGTGGTGCGTAGGAGTGGACGTGAAGGTTGAGGAAAGGTGTTGGTTGGTGGGTTGTTCTTAACAAACGTGGTGGTTGGTTTGAAGTTTGGTTTAAAGCCCCGACAGAGGCGTTTTCTTCATGCCACCATTGTCCCCTTGCCACTTCATGGAAAGAGGTGATAGGGTTCAACTGTTGATTTGGTACTGGATGCTCCGGTAGAGGATTGTGGACAATCCGCATGTCCGGTTGTGGTGGGGGAGCTTGTTGCTGCTGTGGAGGTTGTTGAACTTGCTATTGCGGCCACTGAGCCTATTGCTGCCATGGGGGTCTTCGTGCTTTCAAAGTTGCGATAAACCGCCTCATCTCATCCAAGTCAATACCACCCTGACCATTCAGATCGTATATGTAATCTGTGAAATGAAAACAATGGTCCACATTATGACCGGGCTGCAGATGGAAGACATAATACCGAGAGGTATCCACGTTTTGTGGCCAGATCGGCCTCTCCTTTGGCAATGAGAGTGCGTTGGTGGCCATATGGGCATTGAATATATCGGGGAGGCTCTCGGGTAATGGAGGGTATTGGGCTCTTTTGGGGCCCATGGGTCTTCTTGGTTGTTGGTGATCATAGTTTGCTGGTGGAGGCACTTGTTGGTATTGCTGGGGGACTTGCGGGTTTTGGTGCATAGCTTGGTTTTGTGGAGGTGGCCGGAATGTTTGGGGAGGGTTATTTGCAGGGAGGGGAACTTGGTTAAGAAAAGAGGGTTGTTGCTGTAGTGGTTGTTGTGGTTGTGAAGGCCTCGGGTTGGAAGAGTTATGAAAAGGTCCGGGATTGCCAAACACACCCACCTGCTCATTAGTAACGGTACCCTCGGTAGTTTCACCATTGGTATTAACATTATTACTTTTCCTCACTATTCTCGACTTTTGTTCAAACATGCCCATGATGGGCGAATCCTTCATTTGTGTTTGAATATATCTAGCCCTTTCGTATAGTTCCTCCATTGTATTTAACTTATTCGTGGCCAAAATATGACGGAATTGCGGAGTAGCATTTGACACTATCATTTTGGCCTGCTCCGATTCCGAGAGTGTATCTTTTAGCTTTTCATCCATTGACCTCCATCTATCGGCAAATTGGGTGAAGTCCTCCTCGGGCTTCATTTTCTACGCCACCAAATCCGTAACAGACAAAGAGGGACCCACTCGGTCTCTATATTTTAGCAAGAATTTCCTTTGGACAATGTCAAAATCTCCGGCTTCAATAGGTTCCAGGGAGTAAAACCATTCAAGGGCCGAGCCATCTAGGGACCTTATAAACAGATAGGCCAAAGATGTCTTATTATCCTGCCAGAAGGAGGCCTCACACATGAAATCTTTCAAGTGGATGAATGGGTTGCCCGTTCCATTGTAACGCCTGAAGTTAGGCATCTCTGACGGAGGCAAGTGAAAAACCGGAAGAGTAGGGAGAGTAACCTCCGGAGCATTTTTAGGGGCCATGACCTTCTTGAGTTGCTCCTCCATACTAGCAATCTTTTGGAGGAGGAGAGTGTTGGTGTCAGACTCGGCCCATGCCGGATTAGTAGAGAACGGGTTTGGCATAGGCCTTCTTAAAAATTGAGGAGGTGGAGGGCGTTGCCGCCTAGCAACGAAATGACTTGCTGGTTGGGCCGCCGCAACAATAATAGGAGTTTGTGGATGAGATGGGATCTTTTGTGAGACCGCTTTGTCGTTGGAAATGTTGATTTGAAGGCCACCCGCGGCCTGAGGAGGATTTGAGGAAGAAGAAGGGAAAGACTTCCCTTTGAGAGCGGCTTGGACCACTTGACGTTGAGTTTCATCTAGTTGAGATAAAGCATTTATGAGATCATTCAAATTGAAAGACGGGGAAGGCTCCCTGGATGTGGATTGAATGACGGGTTGGGCTTGAGAAGAAGGCTCAACCACTTAAGTGGTGGTGTCCACCACATAAACTTGAGGGTATTGAGAATGAGGATAGTTCTCATATTGGATGGAGTCTTGAGGGTGAACCTCATATTGGATAAATCTTTGAGGAGGGACCTCATAGGATTGGTCAAATTGACCCTCCTCACAACCATCATATGAATATTCATAGTTGGCCATATTGAGAATTTTACCTGAACGAAGTTACATGTTTAAGATAGGGAATTACGCCAAGCCAACAAATATGGAGATGAAGCAATCACCCAAACAAGCAAATTGTTCACACACGTTGTAATGAACACAAGATTTTAAGGTTTGTTGAGATTAAAATGGATTTTAAAGGAGTGATCAATTCCTCCTCTTTAATGTGGATCCTAGTTTCAAATTTGAGTGTAATCTCCGGGTCAACTAAATTCTCTCTCTCTCCTCACCAACGAATGGGCTAATTGAACTCCGGGTGCTTCAAATGGTACAACCGGCCCGGCGTCTGTGAGAGAATCCACGGGCGCGGGGACTTACGGAGGCCTTGGAAAAGAAATTTCCAATCCAAAGAGACGGAATGCTCAATGGAGGGTCCTTCCAATTCCAAGAAAGTGTAGGGATCCTAAGAGTGTAGTGAGAGGAGGTCTCTGAACCAAATGTCCTAGAAATGCAAGCTAATGCAAGTAGGAGCAATCAATAATATAGATATGAGCAATAAAGAAGCACCCAAGATCAAATAGCAACAACAAAACCAATTCTGTGAACACAGAAACAAATGGCGACATGGGGGAAGTCGCAGTATCAGTAAATAGCGGCTATATAACAGACGCAGAATCTGGGAACGTCTGCTAGAAAATTACGGCTTGGAGTGAGGTGTAGAGTCAAGATCAACGCCTTCTCAAAGTGGTACAGAATGCAATAATCAAACGAAATTAATAAGTAATAAACAGTGACAGAAAAGAACACTACGCCTTTGTCTGAGACGCAGAAACTGGAACTACGCCTCTGCACAGAGGCGCTACTTGCAAACTGAGCAGAAAATCAAAGTAACGAAAATAGGAAAGAAATTGTGTCTTAGGGTCAGACACATAAAATTAAAGACGCCCCTGCGTGGAGGCGTGAATCAACAACCAATGCTGAAAAAAAAGGAAGTGACGTTTGAGTGAGGCATCGTGGAATGGAAATAGCGGCTGTGTAGCAGTCGCCAATTCCTAAAGGCTTCTCTTCTTCTTTTAAATGCTATGAATAATCCACAAATTGGGCAAATTCAGTGGAAGATGTGCACGTGGTGCACAAAGGGAGTGTGCTATGTGGAGCACTAAAGGGAGAGTCACACGTGGGTGCCGAAAGGAGGGGGCACGCGTGGGCGCCAAAAGGAGGGGCACACGTGGGTGCCGAAAGGAGGGGGTAAGCAAATAAAAAAAACAGCAAGATGTCCCACCGTGATCACCAATTTGTGAACGATGTCACATAGATATTTAAAAATAAGAAGGAATTTTTAATTTCTTCACATCTGATGATAAGAATAAATAAAAGAAGGGGAAGGGAGCATGTGATGCTCTAAAGGAGTGTGATCGCCAGAGGGGTTACCTCAAAAAGAATAAAGATATGATCGCATGTACCTTGTGAAGAAGCGAGTGAGGTTGTGAGTCCTTTTCTTCCTCCTTCTACCGGCCGGCCAATGAAGGGGTTTTTTTGACTTGATTACCCTTGAGAGAACAACAAAAAGAAACAAAATAAAGAAGTGGATTAGAGCCCAAATTGCGTAGTAGCAATGCTCAAAAGAAGGACAATTATGCAATAAGAACATAACACACCTTGTGTGTTTTGTTTAAAAACCCTTAAAGGATTAAGGGGAAAAGGAATATGCTATGCAAATGCAAGATATGATGGCCCTAGCGAGAGATGCTAGGTGATGATGTGTATAAACTAAAGAGATAAATAACAACAAAAAAAGTAAAGAGAGAAGTCTATTTCTACAGCAGAATAATGATTTGAAGAAGGGGTGGCCTCCCTATGTCTTCAACGGCAGCCGGTGGAACAGAGGGAAGAAGCTTGGTCGGCTATTGCAACAAAAGTCAAGAAGCAAGAGGCCTTTTGCGAGAACCTCCTCTCTCGGCTACTGCAGTGACTCACCCCTCTGTACAAGCCTCCTTCTATTCACTAGCATTAGCCCACCCACGGTCAACCAAACAGGGTTTTTATAGAAGAAGAAATCCCAGTTCAACTGGGTTTCAAAGATTAGAAACCAAATGCGTTAGAGAAACTTCTTTCCCTAAAGAGAAATCGGAGCCCAAACTCGGCAAGATCATCACAGAGGAAGTTGCAGGTGAGCAGGACACGAACTTGAATGGCGTCCATGGTCGGGTCATTAATTGAAATTGCGTCCAAGACAATGTCACAAATTCCCAAAATAAAAATGGAAATACCAGTCTTTCCACAAGATAAAAATAGGAAATGACGTCTACTCGTAAAGTCGCTCATTAAAGAGCGCCTGTCCGAAAGATGCAAATTCCTTTGAAATGGAGGTTCATTGACAACTCAGAAATGGGAAAATAGAATGGGAAATAGTATCTATTTTCACAAGCGCATAAAGTAAATAGCGACCTGAGGACAGTCGCTAATTAAAGAAAATTCAGAAAAAAAAGGAAAAACCATCCCATTAAAGAAAGAATGAAGTCCACTTTGGGGCATTACATTGTGACATGAAAATTTCTCAACTTAGTCATTGATTTTGGCGTGTCTACACCTGGTATTTCACCGGGCCTCGGATTCCGTGAAGTGTTTGGCATTCATCACGACTCTCCGAGAGAACGCCCGCACATGGTTCGAGTCCCTGCCGGTTGGGACAATCGCCTCCTTCCAACAGCTGAAGAAGTTGTTTAAGGAGAACTTCATTGGCTGCCGAAAAGAAGCCTTGTAAATTGTGAACATGCTCACCATCAGGCAGGGACTCAAGAAGACCATATGGGATTACGTCTCCGGCTTTCGGGCAGAGGCGCTCCGGATCCCTCACCTCGATATCCGCATCGCCGCCACCTCCTTGACGCAGGGACCCGAGATTCGATCCTTCAACGATCACTCGAGGTCGAAGCCCCGGTGACCCTAACATACCTCCTAGCCCTGGCATAGAAGCACGCCATGTGTGAAGAGAACACTGCGGCCGTCAGCCGCACGATCGGGTCTGATCGGCCCGATCGTAAGGGATCCGCCGACTAACCTCGAGAGGTGTGGAACAAGCGAGAATGTCACGATCGCCCAGGGAATAAAGAAAGGGGCCAATACTGGCACTACACGCCCCTGACGGAGCCGCCTAACCAAATTCTCATGGAGATCTGCGAGGAACCTTTCCTCCAGTGGCCTCCTAGGATGACGTTAGACCCGAGGACAAGAAGCAAGAAGAGGTACTACCTGCTTCCACCACGACCACAGGCATGACACGGTCGACTGCATCCAGCTTAAGGATGCAATCGAGGACCTCATCCGGCAAGGACTCCTCGATAAATTCATCGCCAAGGCTGCCGAGAAGCGACAACGTGAGTGGACGCCTCCGCCTATCGACAACCGACCCAACGGGAAGGAGATCATGATGATCTCCGGGGGTTCGGCTTCGGGCGTAGACAAATCCAGAAGACGTCGATGGTACACATCTGTGATCAATGCTATGGAGCAAGGCGATAGTAGCCGTCAGGAAGCTACGGCCCGGGAGCACCTCAAGGATCCTATCGTCTTCTTAGACGAAGACCTGAAGGGTGTAACCACTCCTCATTCTGACACTTTGGTGGTCTCAACCACCATCAACCAATGTACCGTGCAACAAATTTTAGTTGATAATGGTAGCGGCCCCAGCGTTATTTCTTACGGTTGCCTGGTACTTATGGGTGTGTATTTGTCATGAATAATACCACTGCACACACCTGTGTATGGCTTTTTTGGCACGACCATACTCCCGGAAGGACGTATATCATTGCCAGTCACGTTCGGGACCTCGCCAAGGGACGTGACATTCCTAGCGGACTTCACGGTAGTCCGCGGGATGACTGGGTATAACACCATCATAGGGCAAGGAATCCTCGGCACCCTCCGTGGCGTCCCCTCTTCCTACCATCAAAAGCTGAAGTTCCCCACTCCTCGCGGGGTGGGAGAGGTTCAAGAAGACCAGAGGGAGTCTAGGAGGTGTTAGTTGGTCTCCACGCTCGATCGGCAGGCTGAGGAGGCTCCACCGAGAAGAAGAAGAGGACAGAGGACCTGGGGCCGAGCACGAGCACCCCCGCCGAAGACATATACCTTATGCAGGTAGAAGAGGACCTGAGCAGAATGCTCTGAATCGGTGCTACACTATCCGAGCAAGAGAGGGAAGCTTATACAAGCTTCTTGGAAGCAAACCAAGACGTATTCGCTTGGTCCGAAGAGGAGCTCCTAGGAATCCCGCCGGAGGTCATAACCCACCAACTGAAGTTGGACCCGAGCTGTCGCCCGGTTCAACAGCATAGGAGGCGCTGTAACCTCGAGCGACAAGACATTATCAGGGAACAAGTAAGTGATAAGTTACACTCGGGACTATTGTGACCCACTCAATATCCCGACTGGGTAGCCAATGTGGTCCTTGTTCCTAAGAGCAACGGGAAGTGGCGGATGTACGTAGACTACATCAACCACAACAAAGCTATGCCTAAAGATAGCATCCCCAGGCCACGAATCGACCAACTGGTCGATGCCACGGTCGGGCACGAAATGCTAAGCTTTATGGATGCTTACTCCGGGTACCACCAGATCAGCATGCACGAGCCTGGCCAAGACAAAACAACGTTCATCACTTACTACGGCTTATACTTATCACGTCCCGAGATTATGCAGCAGAAATAATCAGGAACGTGAACAGCCGGCTAGTACGCCTCAAGCAAGCAATATAATCAGCACGTTAACACATTCACACATAAGAAATGAATGCACAATATTTGGACAAAATCTTTACTTTATTTAAATAATAGTCAAAAGTACATAAGGTTGACTCTTAACTCTTTGACTAACTAGACTTAATAAAATAGAAAATTACATAATGACTCTTGACTATCACTAATGACAATCTAAGGCTTCGCTCCTTCTTTAATCACTCTCGGATCCATCACTTGAATAGTCTGAATCCGACCCGCTAGAATTTCTTGAAAAAGAGTGAAAAGTAGGGAATGAGCACACATGCCCAGTAGGTATCTTCGTATCAACATGAATGCAATGTTTAAGTAATTAACATTTTATCTCTAAAGTGTAAGATAAGTCATGAAAATATGATGAAACACGTGAATAAACTAAAGTAACACAAATAACAAGATATGATCAAGGTGAGATATGAGAGTTCATGTAGACTTGGAAACATGATCAAGCAAGAATATAACATGAATGTAATTTGACCTTTCATGAACAAGAATATACTTTTTCATAACCATAAAGGCTATACACTAGAAAGTCATGTAACAAGAATGTATTAGCAAGCATATAATTTCATAAGAATGCCTCCTAGATCTTCACTCGTTTATAAAAAAAGTACCCCTGATGCAATGCGACATCAGTGTTCATCATACCCCTTATTTTATAGTATGTTTCCGACTATCTGCAGAGGGGACTAGAGTTGTGCCCTTCGACACTGTCTGTGCCTGCTCCTGCATGTTCAAGTTATAAATCAAGCTACTTCTACGAGAAATATAAATATGGCAAATAATGTAACAAGTTCAAACTATAGTTTCATGATAACAAATATCAAGGTAAGAATGCTTCAATTTAAGAACATGAGAATTCAAAGATTGATTTAGAACAAGGTTATGTCATGGAGAAAAATCGACAGCATAATGGCAAATTCTTTAATCTTCATAATTCATTAGGTAGCTTTGGAAACAATGCGTGAGGCTCTACATAATCATAGATCATCTAGGATCATAGGAAAATCAGCCCTTGGGTCCAACCTTGGGTTAATCAATACTTAGACATCAAACGGTCATATCGGGGCCATTTATGGAAATAGCGGTCGTTTACTGGACCGTATGTGGATCTATGCGGTCATGATTGGACCGTTTAGCAACAGAATCGATGAAACAAATGAACTGGAACCATGCTGTCAAGGCAAGGCCGCTAGGCATCCTTGGCGGCTAGGTAAATGGCTGCTAGGTACCTCTGGCAGTCTTCAGAGGGTCGCTAAGGTCCAAAACACAAAACACCAGTAAAGTGTGGTCTAATCCCGACATGTCTTCATAACTCCATGCAAACGTGTCCTTATATTCCTGAAGAACCAAAATAAGCGCCTCTTCTTCGGAGGGCGGCAAGTTCTTGCTAATGAGGACAATCCTAGGGTCTTCATCAGTACCTAGATTTATTTCTTTGGTAGGCTCTTCTACTGAGACTGACGGTTCGTCGAATCTTCTAATACCACTGGCAAAAGCATCAGCCTCATCCTCATATTCTTTGTACTCTTTATCCCCCTCTTCAATAGGGTATTCATCATTCATAATTTCATAAACACTGAAACCCTCATTAAAAGCACAAGTATCTTCGTACTCTATCTCCGGCAGGATAATCGGATTCTCCGCAAATTCAGGAATGGCTAGACAAGCTTGACATCTGATAGCTAACTCTCTTAGAAATCTACGAGGAATCTGCTTACCCTTAGATTTTCTAGTACCTACCCCTGGACTCTTAGAACTAGGAGAACTAGAAAAACTAGCCTGATTACTAAAATCTGACGAAGAGGAAGGAGCAGAGAAAAATGTAGGTACAGAGGGGATACAAATGAAGACTCCTCCTCAGAGGGGTAGAGAAGGTCTACTAACGAATCCTGGAGGAGCGGCCCTTGGGTCGGGACACACTCAGAAAGAAGGTAGGAGGTCTCCTCAGCAGAGATGGAGGATTGGAAAATTAGAAATTTGGCATTTTTTTTCATTTTCAATAATAAAGCAATGAGAGGGAACAATAGGAGGCAGTGTTGAGATTGAGAGATTAGCGAAAGATTGAATAAGTGATTGCCCACGCGGGGGCGTGATAGAGAGTTTGGAGAATTGCTCGAGGAGCAAAGGGGGAATTGGGGGAGAAACTTGAAGGGAATATGGAGAAAAGGTTATCAAGACCGCGGGTGGTCTAGGGATATCTGAACAAAATATTTTTTCAAGCAAATGGACAACAATTGTTGGATGGATGGATTTAAGAGAGAAAAGTCCAGCCCACAGCGTATCCACATTGAAGCCTTCTTCGTACGGCAGATCCGGCTCCCCGGTATCTGTGTAATTGCTTAACAGCTGCCTTTTGTCAGTTATCACCGCTGGCTTTTCAATTAGTTCATGAATAAGAGGTGGCCATTCCGGGTTGTTGAGTAGTGGACAGCGGATCTATAGGGGAGGGGTGAATAGATCTGCCCCTCTTTTCGCAATGCAACCCTCTATATAGCTAGATAAAATAAATTGCAGCAGAATATAACAAACTTAACGAAGGACACAATGATTTGCTTAGCAAGATGATTACACAATATAGAGATTGAACCTAAGCATGCATCTAAAATGAAGCAATCACATAAACAAACCACAACACAAAGGATTTTAAGGTGGTTCGGACTGAATCCCCAGTCCTACGTCCACCCCTCACCAAATACGGTGAGGCTCTACAAGTGCCACGTACTGAACCGCAAATCGGAAAGACCACCGATTGCCTTCCTACTAACCACTGGTAGGGACGTCAACACTGCAGATCGGACAACTTCCGATTGCCTTCCTACTAACCACCGGTAAGGACGATCTTCAATTTCAATTGTTTGAAAGAAATGAAAAGAGAACAAATACGAAATCACTCAAACAAGATATAGAATATGCTCAAAGTAGAAAGATCTTGTCTGAGTTGCAGGAGCTTGAATCTGATGCTTCGATGGTGTCTTCTTCCTTGAGATATGATCTTCCTTGAATCTCTTCTAGTTGATGAGGAAGACTATGGATGTAGCTTGGATCTTCCTTTTGATCTTCATGAGTTGATGAAGAGGTTTGAGGATGCACTTTAGATCACCCTTGAGATGATGAAGAGGATGAAGGATGCAGCTTTATCTTCTCTTGGCTTGGGCTTGATCTCCTCTTCAAGTAGCTTGAATCACTTGAGGATTTGATGAAGAACTTCTTCCCGGAGTACTGTTCACGGCTACAGTACTCGAACTCCTCTCACCCTTGTAGCCTCCTTTGATCTCCCTTGGATTCACAAATGATCAACTAGGGTTTCTAACCCTCTTGCATGTGTTTTATAACCTTTGAATGGTCCTTAGACATCCCCCAGACCAGATCCACAATCTATGGATGATTGGGTGACTTTGGGGTTAAACAAATGGGTAGAAAGACCTCTCCTCGAGCTTGAAACAAAAGTCAACAAAAGGGGGCCTCGGGGCTGGCGGTCGACCTACAGCTTCTGGCAGTCGACCGCTATTGAGAAACCTGCAAACGGGCGGTTCCTGGAAATTCCAGTCGACCGCTACTGGGCTGGCGGTCGACCGCTACTGAAAGAGTTGCAATCTGGGGGTTACTGGCTGGGGCGGTCGACCGCCCCTGTGCTGGCAGTCGACCGCTAGCTGGGCAGACCCCGGGCTTTCTCGGGTCGGTCTATTAACTGCTTTAGCTCCATCACTTGACTCCTTTAGTAGCCTGTTCATGTCTGTGGCATCACCCTTGACAGTCTTGAAGATTTTTGCTGATTATATTGCTCCTATAATCAAAATTTTGTTTCGAGGGCTAAACTGACCGCGCAGGTCAATCCGCGTGTGAGGGTGCAACATTGAGCTTTCATATTTGCCATATCTACTTCATTCCTTGGCAATTCATTGACATATCTGTCATGAACAAAACATCACGTATGTCAGTCATATGAGAGTTAAAATAAAAATGACTTATAGTGTTTAGCTATTATCAAAACCAAGAATATCCAATAACTCAAATGACCACAAGACGATGTCGAATGACCCAAACCACAGGAAGACTCAAATGATCACAGGGGCACAACACGGGTCAGTTGGCATAAACAGACGGCTTAGAGCAATGGTAATGTCGTTCATGTCGAACCATCGGTACCAGTCACATTCTGGGTCATCCATTTTTCTTCTTTTATCAGGCCTTGATGACTCCAGGGCTTTGTATGTGGCCAGTGGGGCTATGTGGTGAGCAAACTGCCGTGCATGTACATCTTGACAATCTAGCATGGAAGTAACTAAAGTGGTCTGCTCATCATTTTGAGTACCCCCTTTTACAAAGTATGTTTGTAGGGTCCATGTGAGAGGCTGCCGGTTTATTTTAAGAGTTGAAGTCATGACGGCCCATGGCCCTTCTTCATCTTTGTTTGGCCCTTTGTACTCTAGGCCACCCCGGAGAATCATCTTCTGGTGCCTGACGGGTTTAACTCTGCCTTGGAGATTAATGCCCAAGCCTTTTCCAGTCTTATACCCTATTTTCATTAAAATATTCCATCCTGGGGTATTCAACATTTTCTTCTTTTTCTTCCCCTGGGAAGGTAGGGGTGTCATGATAACTGATGCCGGCTTAACAACTGGAGGTCTTAACAAATCTTGCCGCGGGTCGGCAACATCCAATACTGAGAGCAAAGGCCTATTGGAGGGCCACATAGAAGGCACTGATGTTGCAGAATGTATATCGTCTGTCGGTAAAATGGGCATACCAGTGACTTTGATAATGCACCCCTTGTGTGGAAATTTTATACATTGATGGTTTGTGGAGGGCACATCATCAAGTTATTGAATGTAGGGACGGCCCAGGATGCTGTTGAATGTCGGGTCCATATCTAGAATGTGAAAATCCATTGTGATCGAAACCGGACCCAAACCGACTTTCAAAGTAATCATCCCCAGGGGAGGCTTCTTAGTGTTGTCATAGGCCATGACAGTAATAGTGGATGGCCGAATTTGACTTTTTGGAATGCCACACATTTTCAAGGTGCTCGGAGGTAACACATTAATCGATGCCCCGGTATCCACTAAGCATTGCTTGACTGGCACTTTGTTAATATCAATAGTAATGCACAGTGCATATTTTCTGGTCAGCTGCGGAGCCAATTCATGTTCATAAAAGGTAATGGCCGGTTGATTGCTTGCTGGAGTCAGAACTGTAGCGACCTGTTCAACTAGGATATCTTCATTTACCATTACTTTATGCAGATATTGCTTCAGGGCCAACTGATGTGTAGTAGATCTTATAATCAATTCTAGAATAGAGATCCGGGCCGGTGTTCTATCTAGATGCTTCAATACATCATATTCAGTGCCCGGTACAGACTCTTGCTCCTGCTCTCCTTGTTCTTGTACCGACTCCTGCTTCCGCTGGGGAAACACTCGGTGGAACATCCGTCCACTACGGAGCACCATTGTTTTCGACGCCTCTATCGGGCCTAGAGTAGGTGGAGGGTTAGAGGAGGTAGAAGGAACGATGGAAGGTGTGTTGGATGCTGAGGGAAGACTGGTAGACGAAGGGGTTCTTATAAGGGGCCTTGCTGGCTGAGGGTTACCGGAAGGTGGAGGTGGAGGTCGGGTAACAAGGAGAGGCCTTGGAAACATGGTGGTGGTGGACATGGTAGGTTGTGGTGAAACAGGAGGGGAAACGGTCATCGGCGGGGGGCGGATAAGAAGGGGTCTATTCGGTGAAGAAGAGTTTAAGGGTTGGCGTGTAAGAAGAGGCCGCAAAGGAATGGTGTTAGAGTTAAGTGGCCCTTGGGTGGTGGAACGTATGAGGGGACATGTCGGTTGGGAAGAGGGTGCAGGTTGGAGCCTTCTTAATAATTGTGGTCGTTGAGGTTGACTGGAAGTTTGGTTAACAGCCCCGACAGAGGCGCGCTCTTCATGCTAGCCCTGCCCTCTCTCCACTTCATGGATTGAGGTAACAGGGTTTACTTATTGATTTAGCACCGGGTGCTCCGGTAGTTGATTATTTACGATCCCCATATTCGGCTAGGGTGCAGGAGCTTACTGTTGCTGCTGAGGAGGTATTGCTGGTTGCTGAGGAGGCTGCTGAGCCTGTGGTTGCTGAGGAGGCCTTCGTGCCTTTAAAGTAGCAATGAATCTCCTCATCTCGTCCCAATCAATATCATCTTGATCATTCATGTCATATATGTAATCTTTGAAGTGAAAGCAATGATCAATGTTGTGCCCCGGCTGCCGATGGAAGACGCAATATCGAGAGGTGTCTACATGTTGCGGCCATACCATTCTTTATTTAGGCAAGGTGAGTGCGTTGGCGGCCATGACGGCATTGAAAATATCGGGTAGACTTTCAGGCAATGGAGGATATTGGGCTCTTCGGGGACCCAATGGTCTTCTCGGTTGTTGCGGTTGTTGAGGTGCATAATTAGTCGGCGGGGGTACTTGGTGATATTGTGGGGGTTGATTTTGTGGGGGGAAGTGAGGTTGTTGCAGCTGTTGTGGTGGAAGAGGCTGGAAAGTCTGAGGAGGACTATTGTTTGGCTGGTGGACTTGGTTTTGGAAGGCAGGCTGTTGTGGTGGCGGGCTTGGGTTTGTCGGGTGGCGGAAAGGTGCGGAGTTGCCAAACGCGCTCACCTGCTCATTGGTAACAGTGCCTTTAGTAGTTGCACCAGTATTGCCAGTATTGACATTCTTTCTTATGACTTTCGGCCTTGGTTCGAACATGCCCATAATGGGCGAATCTTTCATTTGTGTCTGTATATACCTTGCTCTTTCATAGAGCTCCTCCATTGTGCTTAATTTGTTTATTGCTAAGATGTGTCGGAACTACAGAGTGGAGTTTGATATGATCATTTTTACTTACTCTGGCTCTGACAGTGTGTCCTTCAGTCTTTCGACCATAGTTCTCCACCTATCATCAAATGAAACGAAGTCCTCCTCGGGCTTCATCTTTTCGGCAACTAAATCAGTAACTGATAAAGAGGTACCCACACGGTCTTTGTATTTCTGCAGAAACTTTCGCTGGACAGCTTCAAAATCGCCAGCATCGATCGGTTCCAAAGAGTAAAACCATTCTAGTGCCGGCCCATCTAAAGACCGCCTAAAGAGATAGGCTAGAGAGGTCTGGTTATCCTGCCAAAATGATGCCTTATACAAGAAGTCTTTCAAATGGATATACGGATTGCCTGTTCCATTGTACCGCCAGAAATTCGGCATCTCAGATGGTGGTAGATGAAAGACTGGCAAAGTGGAAAGAGTAACCTCGGGAGCGGTCTTCGGTGCCGTGACTTTCTTCAGCTGCTCCTTCATACTAGCAATCTTTTAAAAGAGTAAGGTGTTAGTATCGGACTCGGCTGGGGTCGGATGAGAAGAGTATTGATTTGGCATAGGCCTCCTCAAGAATTAAGGAACAGGAGGTTGTTGAGGCCTATTAGCGGAGTGACCTGCCGGTTGGGCCGGCGTAGTCATAACAGGAGTTGGTGGGCGCGAGGGCACCCTAGGTGCGATCGCCTGGTCGTTGGGAAAGTTAATAGAGTGACCACCCGTGGCCTGGGGAAGGTTGGAAGATGACGGAACAGATTTCCCTTTTAAAGTGGCGTGGACCGCCTGACGTTGGGAGTCATCTAACTGAGTCAAAGCTTTCAGAAAATCATTGAAGTTAAAAGAAGGGGAGGCATCCCCAGATGTATTTTGAGTGGTAGGCTGGGCCTGGGAAGAAGGCCCAACCCCCTAAGAAGTAGTGTCCACCATATGGACCTGAGGGTAGTGAGTGGGAGAGGGAGCATAGTCTCCCTCATAGTAGACGGAATCATGAGGGGGAACCTCATAAAATGGGTCAGAGTGACCCTCCTCATAACCATCGTAAGTATACCTGTAGTTGGCCATATTGATGATTTTACCTGAACGGAGTTTCATGTTTAAAGAGAGAGAAGTATTTCAAATAATAGAATGAAGAGATAATCACCCACTCAAACAAGATATACACTCAAGTTGTGATGAACCCAAAGTTTTAATGCTTTCTTTGGAGATTAAGGTGAGTTTTAGAGTATAATGAATTCTCTTCTTTGAATGTGAGTCCTAGTTGGGAGTTTGGGTGTAATCTCTGGGTTAACTAGGTTCTTTCTCTCTCTCTTCACCAACGTATGGGTCAACTATACTCCGGGTGCTTCAATGGTACAACCTGCCCGGCGTCCGTGAGGGAATCCACCGGCGCGGGGACTTACGGAGGCTTGGTTTAGGAATTTCCGGTCCAATGAGACGGAATGCTCAAAGGAGGGTCCTTTCTTCACCAAGAGGGCGTGAGATCCTAAGTGTGTAGAGAGAGGAGGTCTCTCAACCAAATGCCCTAAGATGCAGTCTAATGCAGGCAAATCAAGCAGATAATGATAAGACAGTCATCAATATTAATCAACATGAGAATGAACAACAGTAACCAGGGTTCTATGGGCGCAGAACAAAATGATGACCTGGGACAGGTCGCTATATTAACAAGCAGAGCTAATCACTACAAATAGTGTAAAAAGCCACCAAAATGAAATAGCGCCTTAGAGTGAGGCACTGTCTGAAGAAATGACGCCTCTGTAAAGGGGCGTCAGATGGCAGTAAACAGTGCTCAAAATGGTGAATAGAAATAATGATAATAAAAATAACACCTTTGAGTAAGGTGCTGTATCATTGAGAGACGCCTTTATGGGGGGCGTCAAAAAAATGCAGTGGCCTCAAAGAAACTGACGCCTTGGGGTGAGGCGTTAAATGTGAAAAAGATGCCTCTGTGAGGGTGGTGGATTATAAAAATGATAAAAAAAATGCAGAAAGTAAATGGAAACAGCGCCTGTTTGAATAGTTGCTGTATGTAGAAATGACGGCGGAGTGAAGGGCGCTATTCAGTTGAGAGAACCGAAGGCCCTGCTACCTGACAGAAATCAAATCTCATCTAAAAAATACTATAAACACTTCGTAAATTGGCTAATCCAATGGGGGTGTGCACGTGGTGCACAAAGGGAGTGTGCTACGTGGAGAACGAAGGAGGGACACACGAGGTTGCCAAAGGAGGGGCACGCGAGGGCGCCGAAGGGAGGGGTAATCAAACTAAAAACAAAAGGGCTCCCACCGTGATCGCCAATTTGTGGAACATGTCAAATAAACATGTTTTGAGATGAAAATCTCAAAACATATGATAATTAGAGGGAAGGGAGCATGTGATGCTGTTAAGGGAGTGTGATCGTCAGAGGGGTTACCTCAAAGTATCAAAGATGATCGCATGTACCTTGTATAAGCAGGTGAGATTACAAATTCTTCCTTCCTCCTTCTACCGGCCGGCCGATGAAGGGGGTTTATAGCTTGATTACCCTTGCAAGAAAACACACAAAATAAACAAAGATGTGGATTAGCCAAAGATGTGTAGTATCAATGCTCTAGAAATATGAAATCAATCAAATTAAGCATGAACACACACCTTGTGTGTTTTGGTTTTAAAACCCCTAAGAGGAGTAACAAGGTTGGGATTATATGGATGAATATGCAAAGTAATATATAGTGATGATACCTCTAACAAAGAGCTAGAAGAATGATGCGTGAACTATTAATATGATGACAACAAATAAAAGAGAAAAGGAGATGTCCTCTCTGCTGTGTGTGCAGTAGCAAAGGGAGACAGAACAAGGCCGCGGCAACTGCAGGATGAAGAAACGTGGATGAAGATGTTGCTGAAAGGCCAACTGGAGGAAATAATCTGCAAAAGAGAAAGAAACTCTCTCTCTCTGTTAAGCTCTCTTGTTATGTTCTGTTGTTTTCCGTCCTCTTCTTCTTCTTCTCACGCGTGAGGGATTCAAGGGGTATTTATAGGCCCAAAATCCTTGCCTCAATAGGATTAAAACAAGGCAATCAATCCTCCAGCAAGGATCCCTCTTCCCAATCGAACATAAGGTGTAAAATGGGGAAAGGATCATTACTGGAAGATAGCAGGCGAAACGGAGACGGAAGTGAAAATGACGACCTGAAGCGGGGCGTTAATTGAAATGACGACATCCACACATGCGTCAATTCCTGGATTTATTTATAGAAATAAAGAACTTTCCTAATTTAAAATAGACAAATGATGCCTGTTCAAACCGGCGTCAAATAATCAATGCCCGTAAGGAGGGCGTCAATTCTTTGAATTTTATTTTGTTTAGGATTTGTAAAATCTAGGAAATAATGCCTATTTGAACAGTCATTAATTTGTGAAATCACGACCCTCATCAGGTCGTAAGTTAAATGATGCCCTTCCGCCAGGCGTTAATTACAAATTGTTATGAACAATTAGAATTATCATGAAAAAACTACCAAATGATTAGAAAAACTTCATATTAAGTCAATATTGAGGTCCACTTTGGGGCGTCACGTGGTGACATGAGATTTTCTCAATATAGTATCGATTTTGGTGTGTCTACAAGTACTTCAGAGATGTTCTTAACCCATTAAGTCTGTATAGAAGTGTTCTTCAAGAACCTTTTATTTTGATCTTTGCAGGGTTATGAATCTTAAACCAGTAGACTTAGCATGGCCAACATACTTAATCTTTGTCCATTTAGGAAGGTCCTGAATACAGAAATCTTTGAGTCTATAAAAAGACTGTTAGAGACTCATAATAATCTCACAAGGAATTTTATGCACATGTCTAAGACAACTAAGATGACTGATAGAGAAAGAACTGAAATGGCTGACAAAAAATTTGAAATGGTTGAGACTACTCCCCTGATAATCAGAATTTATTGACACAAGAATGTAAGCAAACTTGATGATAATGAATCAAAAACCTTTATCTCCCTCTTTCTAGATGCATTTACTGCCCTTGGTACTTGGCGGAGAACTTAGGTCTAAAGACCACCTCACACATAGTGAGAGCTTCCAGACATACCTTACATGCCCTTCGGCAATACACCATTTGATATACGATAAGGTGGTTAACATCCAGTAAAGAAAGGGAAACAAGACTTGACAATTGAAAGATAGACAATGGGGCTAGCTCCCCCTCACTTATTGCATCTATAGACTAAGACAGATAGCTGACTAAAATTAGGAGATGTTGCGAATTCAAGTTCATCTAAAATGACCCAACTCTCTTCTCAAGGTGGAAAATTTTTCATGATCCAGTGTCTTAGTGAAAATATCTGTAACCTGATGTGCTGTGCCTACATGAATCAATTCAAAAAATTTCTTTGACACCTTATCCCTTATAAAATGGTGTCTAATGTCAATGTGTTTTGAACGTCAGTGTTGAATTGGATTTTTAGACAGATTTATAGCACTGGTGTTATCACAGTAGATGTGTGTGTAGCCAAGATCTACATTGTAGTCTTGTAGCCGGTGTTTAATCCATATGACTTGTGTGCCACAACTACCAGCAGCTACATACTCAGCCTCTATAGTGGACAGAGCTACTGAGTGTTGTTTCTTGGAGGCCCAAGAAACTAGACACCCTCCTAAGAATTGACACTCTCCATTAGTGCTTTTCCTATCAAGTTTGCACTCAACATAATCTACATCAGTGTATGAAATCAAATCTAAGTTGCATGATGCAGGAAACCATAAGCCTAAATTGTGTGCCAGCAATGTATCTAAAGATTCTTTTAATAGTTGAAAGATGAGATTCTTTAAGATTAGACAGAAACCTAGCACACAAACACACACTAAATTGATTATCGGGTCTAGAAGCAGTGATATAGAGTAATGAGCCAATCATACCTCTATAGAGCTTTGCATCCACTGATTTACCTGACTCATCAGTATCCAATGATGTGTTTGCTCCCATTGCTGTGGCCATATGTTTCAACTTATCCATGCCAAATCTCTTCAAAATTTCCAATGCATACGTGGTCTAGCTGATAAAGCATCCATCCTTCGTTTGTTTAACCTACAGACCAAGAAAATATTGCAAGCCACCAAATAGGCTCATTTTAAATTCTATTGACACTAAACTTACAAATTCATCTCAAAGTTCAGAACATGTAGAACCAAATACAATGTCATCAACATATACCTGAACTAGGATGATTTTCTGAATCACATTTTTGGTAAATAGGGTCTGATCAACCTTACCTCTGCAATACCCTTTACTGAGCAAAAAATCAGTCAGTCTGTCATACCAAGCCCATGGGGCTTGTTTCAGTCCATATAAAGCTTTATTTAATCTGAAAACATAGTTCAGCAGCACAGATGATTCAAAACCTGGGGGTTGCTCAACATAAAAGTCCTCTTTTATGTTACCATTTAAAAAGGCACTCTTTACATCTATTTGTTAACGTTTTATGTTATGAGAGCAAGCAAAAGATATCAAAATTTTAATGGCTTCCATCCTAGCAACTGGTGCATAGGACTGATCAAAATCCACCCCCAATTCTTGGTTGTAACCTTTAGCTACCAACCTAGCTTTATTCCTAGAAATTATTCCATCTTCATTCACTTTATTCCTAAACACCCACTTGGTTCCAATGGTAGAACAATTTTCAGGTCTGGGAACCAAGGTCTAGACTTTATTTCTTTCAAATTGACCCAATTCTGCATGCATTGCATTTATCCATGATTCATCCTTTAAGGCTTCTTCTATGGATTTGGGTTCAATTTGGGAGACTAATGCTGCAAGATCATGATTATTAACTTCCCTATGGAAGGATCTACTCCTAGGGGGATCATGAAGATTTCCAATAACATTTTCAGCAGGGTGATTTTTCAGAAATCGAATGTTACTAGAAGACTCACCTTGTTCGATCGACTGAAGGTGTGGTTCGGTCGACCTACCTTATTTTGCAGTAGATTGTTCAGGCTCATCCGAAGCTTCTTCCAATTTCTTTTCATCCATAAATTCTCTGTCTTCTTTTTCCTTCCTGTCATCATTGTTAAAGTCAGCAAGGTTGAATGTTTCATCAAATTTCACATGAGGGGATTCCTCTACTGACTGGTCATGAATGTTAAAAATTCTATAATCTCTAGACTGTTCGGAATACCCCAAGAAAATTCTTGGACTACTCTTGGCTTCAAACTTATCTAAGTTTCTTTTATCATTATTATGAATAAAACACTTAGAACAAAAGATTTTAAAATAAGCCAAGTTTGGTCTCTTACCCTTCAATATTTCATATGGTGTTTTTATGTGGACATGCCTTACCATGGCCCTGATAATTATATAACAGGCTGTATTTGTAGCTTATGCCCAAAATTTTTGTGGGAGTTGGCTCTCAATCAATATTGTTCTTGCCATCTCCATGATTGTTCTATTTCTCCTCTCTACAACTCCATTCTGTTCTGGGGTCTTAAGAGATGAAAACTTGAGTTAGTCCTTCTTCATTACAAAAATCTGAAAACAATGAATTGTCAAATTCCCCCCCATGGTCAAATTGAATGATGCAAATTTTGTGCATGCCTTCCTGTTTTATTTTTTTGAAGAAAATCTGAAATTCATGAAAGGCTTCATTCTTGTGGGCTAAAAAGAAAATCCATGTAAATCTAGTGTAATCATCTACAATGACATACCCAAATCTTTTGTCATTTTGACTTAGAGTCCTAGTAGGACGAAACAAGTCCATATGCAGGAATTCTAATGGCCTAGATGATATATAGGGCTTCATCCCTTATTTTGAAAGATTTCCTAGTTTGCTTTCCTAAGGCACATGCATCACAGATTTTTGAATTTGTTTTAAATGAAAGATCGTGCTTGACTAATTTATTCAAAATGTTGTAGCTAGCATGGCCTAATCTCCTATGCCAATTAAAAGCATCATTATCAGAGTTGGCATTCAAGCAAAGATTGGATGCAGAATTATCATCTAAGTACACTATGTAGACATTATTGACTTTATGGCCTACAAATTTTATTGAATCAGAATTAATTTCAAAAATCTTACATGCATGATTATCAAAAATGACCATATGACTCTTGTCACAAAGCTGACTAATGCTCAGCAAGTTGTGTTCAAGACCATCTACAAGTAAAACTTTGACAATTGTGTTGGAGAAATACTTACCAACAGTGCTAGACCCAATGATCCTACCTTTGTTCTTTCCTCCAAACTTAACCATTCCACCAACCTTCATTTCCAGCTTCCTGAATTTGGTATTGTCTCTAGTCATATGTCTCGAGCAGCCACTATCAAGGTACCATCGGTTGTGCATGGCTGCCAAGCTCTCCTGCAAAATAGTTTACGCAGACGATTTTGGAACCCAAGATAATTTTGGTCCACAAACATCACTCAAACTTTTCAGCAAGTTTTTAGGTATCCAAATGTAACACCCGGTAAATTGTAAAGGGTCAAATAGAAATAATTACCTAAATTTTTAGAAGAGAAAAGATAATTATAAATCATGTATAACTTTACTAGGAATGAGATAACATTTTCTTACTAAAGATAAAATAAAATAGGGTCACAGAGATCTATACCTGAAGATTTAAAAGATAATTAGATATTAAAGTATGTCATTCCAATTCTAATTCAAGAGGAAATTTAAATTATCCGTGGGTAAGTTAATTATGAAATAGAGATATAAATAAATAATTAAATTATAATTCAGTAAAGAAAATTGACATATTCTTTTTATCCATTTGTGACTTAAACTAATAAAGCATCGAGAATAATTAAGATTATAAATAGAAGGAAAACTCAAATATTCATCTTAAAAAAAATAAAAATAAAATGAGACTAGCCGATTAATGTTCCCTTAAAAGATAAATTAAAACTTGACCGGATCGAACATGTCGCTGATACCTGAGACGATGATAAAAATTATTAAGGTAGATAAATAAATGAGTTTAATAATAATATATAAATGTATTTAAAATTCTCACTCAAATTGAGAATTTATAACAGTGAGTTTAAACTATTTAAGTGTTAAGACCAATCTAATTGCATTAATGGGCCTTACATATAAGAAACATGAAGAGGTCAAATAAAGAATAAATACTTGAAGCCCAACTTATAATACTACTTAAGATAGATGTGCTTTAGTTAAACCAAAGTCCAACACCCTACGTACAATGCCTAAGCTATACTAGCCCACAACCCTATATGACTTCCCAGTTAACTTATACAAAGGCCCATAGCCAAAAGTCCAACCCGATTTCCCTACGTGTACATACTACCCATATATATACATATATATATGCAAGTGACCTTTTAATGATAAACACAACCCAAGCTCACGTGAGCCACAAAGCCAACCGAGCCCCACCCTAATGCATGTTTCGACCGTGGCATGCAAGGGTGGATGTTAGGGTTTCCTCCCAGAGAAGGATAGCAGGCGGCCGTAAGAATGGTAATGGAATATTAAACGTAGGAAAGGTCTTTAAACCTTTCTCTCATTAGTTTTGTCACCCCGTTAGGATATCCTCCCCGATAAAACTCAACCCCATCAAACGAAGAAAGCCCTTTTCTTTGCTATTGTGCATGCGGCAGACCAAGAAGGCGTGGCCTTCTTCTTCCTCTTCTTCCGTCTCCTTCCTGCTGAGGACGCGAGGGAGCTACAGAAGCGTCTTCCTCTCCTTCCTCTTCCTCCTGTGGCCTGCACTTCAACCGGAAGAGAGAGGGAGAGTCCATCTCTTCATCCTTCCCATCCTCTGTTCCTGTGCAAGAAATAGAGCACCGTTCTTCAAACAAGTTCATCGTCCAATCCATCCCAAAGGTAGGTTATCTCTATATCTCAGGCAAAACCGGTTAATAGTGCGTCATGCATGCAAATCATGATTAAATCTTCATGTTTCATGCTATTTTATGAGTTTTAGTAGTTTTTTTTCTCAAGTTTCGTAGCCCAAACCAAGTTAAACCATGATTTAGGGTCAATATGATAGACAAAAAAAATAATCATGCATTTATATCATATATATCATATCTATGCTTTTCGGTGTGTTCTGTTGAAATTAGAAATTTTTACAGTAAATAACGCCTTTTTTAGGGCGCTATTTTATTTTGACGCCCACCAAAAAGGTCGTCAATCCCATTTGGATTTAACGTCTTTGCATATGTCGTGCTTTCTGAAGTTGACGCCACGGTTAAAGACGTTAAAATGGTTAAAAGTGACAACCGAGAAGTCGTCATTTAATAAAATTCTAAAAAGATGACGAACAGCAGACGTCAATTAAATTAATGAGTTTTGAGTTTTAGTTTGTTTATAGGTATAGAAGTATCCTTTGGCTATAAAAATTTATAGACGTACTATTGGGATGGGAATCGAGGTAATGGAAGTGGTTACACCATTTTTCGTGCCCTCTATCGCAAGATCCCCCATCCCTCATCGAAAAATTATTTTGAACATATGGTTAGGTAGAGTTTTTCGAGCCGGTCATTTCGATATATTATAGGCTAGATTCCGACATCATTTAGCATAGAAACGGGAGGTTTAAAAAAATTGACTTTTTGAAATAACGACCCATTTACGGTCGCCAAACCAAAATGGGACGCCATGATGACTAGGCGTCAATTTTGACTAGTATATATATATATGTAAATATAAATATATATATATATATATATATATATATATCATGTATATATGTCTTTGAAAATCTATATTTATTAAAATATGTAACCAAAAATTATGAAAAAAATATATTTGGAATCCTTGTATTTTTCTCCTAATTATCATATATTCTATTTTCTTAAATTATTTTAAATAAATCAATGTTCCTTTTAATGTGTGTTTTTGAATTTATTCAATTAAATAGGTATAAATGAAAATTCTTGCTAAATAAATTGAGTTAAAAATCATGAAAATTAACGTTCCCCAAGAGGATGCTAATTAATAAATGACGGCACCCACGGGCGTTAAATAATATAAGTTTGTTTAATTATAGTTAATTATAAGGTAGGATGGACATGAACTCTATGATTAACGCATTCTCATTCTCACCGTTTTCTTCCGTTTTTGACCCATACCGCGGGTCTTTTGGCACTCTGTGGAACGCGCTTTAGCTTTTCTCTTGTGGATTTGTTATTTATTGGTTTATTGGCGTGCTAGTCACCGGGGTGACAATTTTATTATGCGCTCGATCTGACTTTTAATCAGTCGATTGTGAAGTCTGAGTCGGGACCCGAAGTCCGTCATACCATAAAGGCTATGACGTTAATTACGCCCTTCCTAAGAAGGACAACCCTTGATTAAACGCCAAAAATAGGAGGAAGGTAGCGTCAAAAAAACTAAGACTCAAACGAGAGAGAGGGTTGGTTCATCAGCAGGGTGTTAAATGGCCTGAGTGAAGTAAGGATACATCAAATGCGGAGCAAATCCGGCGGCATGTCCCCATTACCTTGGACCGTGCCAGATGGGGATAGGAAACCACCCATGCAGCGGCAGGATGGGATCCGCAAAAGATCGGGTATATCTAACCCGGAATCCGGATAAGGACCGGCGCGACATGACACACCCTGTGCAGGCGCGATGTCTTATTGATATCCCCCTTCGGAAGACCCTCGGAGAACATGCAAGGGTAGAACTCCGTGGGTCAGCGGGGTTAGGAGAGAATACCAAGATCACTCAAGGTGACGTGAATGAATTTTGGCAGCATATCCCCTTTATCTTGGATTATGCCAAGAGGAGATAAGCCATCATCCACGGGATGCCGGGATGAAAGCCGGAAAAGAAGGGGGCACCAGGCCCGGGGCCATCGCCCACATCCATAGCATCGATTGATGTTCCTTCGGAACCCGTCGGAGCACATGTAGTGACATAGCCCTTTAGGTCCATAAGGTTATAAAGAAATCCGGATCGGAACAGAACAATGTAGGGGAGGTCCTCCCCATTGATTTATTTCCTGAGGGATGCCAAGTGTTCTCCGTATATCCCTTGGATGGGTACAACATGGGGATCAAGGTTTAGGCCAAGAAGAAAGAGGTTCTCGACGTAAGGATCAGGAGTATGGCCCGGCTTCTCGACGTGGGCTGAAGGGAGCTCCCGGCGCGTCATGAAGGGGGTTATCGGCCTAGGCCAAAGGGAGGAAGATAAGGATCTCGGCGCGAGAGTTCCCGGCGCGCGCCGCGCCGGGAACTATTCACGCCGAGAAGGTGCTGGGCTTGAGCGCCGTGAGGGTTTATGGGGTTTTACGGTATCCTGTTTTGGGGGTTTTTCACGGGATTCAGACATGGCCTGGGGGGGGTGGACTCAGGAGGCAAATGAGGAAAGAGCCAGGGTTGTACCAAGTTGACAGCAAGGAATCATAGGTGAAAGGGGTTCGAGAGATCAGAATCACAGGGCCTTCGAACTCTCAGGAACAGGCTTCATGCCATTCATATTGCCGACCATCAAGAGATCGAGAAATAACGGTTTCTGACCCCTGCAGTGGCCCTGGTGGCTTAAGAAATTTGAGAAGAAAATCACGGACTCCGCGACTTTTAAATCATCGATGACATCGAGGGAAAGAGGGGGGAAACAAGGCCCAAAAATCCACAGTGAGGATTGAGACTTTGTTGGCTCCGTCCCATCTTAAACAGGCATGCGTGTAAACACAAGGGAGCCGGCAGACGATTAACGTGTCGAGCTTGGATGAATTGAATTGGGCGGCATATCCCCCGGGCTTATAGACATGCCAAATAGGGATAGGAAGCCATCCACGTAGCGACGGGATGGAATCCAGATAAACAGTGGGGAATCTTCCCCTTTGAACTCCCTGCTCGGTTGGAGGGTCTATGATATTCATTTTTTTGATGGATAGAGTCAAGCGGGGTGCGTATCGATCACACTCCCTTGGCCTTCTGGGGTTAACCCTATCGGATAGAATTTCGGCAGCGTTTCCCCTTCTTTCAGGTCATGCCAAAGGAAATAGGCCGTCATCCACGGGTACGGGATGATAACCGAAAAGAAGGCTTGGGCTCCCTGATGATGTAGGTGCCCATGGCAATGCTTGCTATCCCCTCAAGAACCGTCGGGGCTGATACAGTGGTATGGCCCCTTAGGTTATGGGGTTATGAATGGATTTGATCTAAGATGATGTAGGGGAGGTTTCCTCCCGTTAATCTCATCCCTGAGGTACATATGGCGACCATGAATATCCCCTTCAGCCGATATAACAGGTTGGACAAGGGCTGAAAAGCAGATGAGGAGACAGGCTCCTGGTATGAGTGTATCGGCCTGAAAGGAGGATCTTGGCGCGATTGATTAGCCAAAGAGGGGATCTCGGGATAGGAAGATGAACAGGCAAGGGGGTTCTCGGCGCGCTGGTTCCCGGCGCGCTCACCCCGCCGCCGAGGCCCAGTGGCACCGAGAAGCTCCGATAGCCCTGTTTTGGAATTCAGATTTGATTGGGACCGTATCTAGGGATCAAATCAGTCTGGACTATGGACTTCGATGCCATGACATGGGGGTTTTGCTGAGGAACCGAAGGGTCAAGGTCATCACTTATCAGAACCTCTTGGGATTGCATTCGTCTACAGACGGGACACATCTTCTATAGCCAGCAATTCAGGAAATCAAGAGATTGATGTCTCCGATTCCTAAACAGCTTGGGGGCCTCGCAAGAAACTCAGATGCCTGCGAAGAATCTACCATTGAGACAGGAAGGTAGAGGGAAACAGGACCCAATAACCCATTAGATAAGGATTGGGGCTCTGACTTCATTCCTCTTCGAAGCACAGACTCACGGGGATGACTCTGAAAACCAAGATGTCTAGAATATTGGACGCTCAGATGAAAGATACATTCATAGAAAGACAGAGGGCAAAACTTTGATTGCCTAATATCGAGCACGGCAACCACTAAATTTCACTTCATCTCATTATCACCACTTACATCGACTGCAAGGCTAAAGCCGAGAAATGGGTAAGGGGAGGAACATAGGCAGGGAAGAAAAGAACTCTCGACCTCATCTGAATAGCTAAAGCATGAAGGCATATACCATTACATATAGAGGAAAGTAAAATAAAAGCAAACATGGGGGGGGGGGGGGAGGGTGGAGCATTGACTCCTCTCCCTCCCCCGAGCAGCCCACCTGGAGCTTCTTCTTCTTCTTCTCTTCTTCTTTCTTTTCAGTAGGGTCTCTTCTCTCTTTTCTATCTGTTTTCTGGATGAGGTTTTTTTTCTTTTCTCGTCGGTCTCCCCTTTTGTGTGTCGAGAGAAAGGGGGTTTTATAGGCATAGCACCCCCTCCCTATCGGCATGATCATCTCGGCGCCCGGTTGATGAGCTCCCGGCGCGCCTTATTCGGAGGCAATAGGCTTCCCGGCGCCCCTTCCTCATATGGGTCTTGTTGGGCTCTCGGCGCCACACGGCTGGGCCCGTTTAGATCTTTTAGTCTTTTATGCTTCCTCATCAGTAAGCTTGAGCTGTTAAAGCCGCTTAATCTGTCCCTTCATTTGTCGGTCCCTCGAGTTCGTCAGGCTAGGCGAAGGCCCATCAATTGGTGAGTTAGCATAGCTTCATCAGAATAATTCTGGGGATTTTCATCAGTCAGTGGACTGCAATTCTTCATCAGTACTGCCGTCTGAGCGACGACAATACCGGACATCAGCTTGGCCGGGGAGGGCTTCAGCTGGGTGACAACTTCAGTAATGGACTCTCCGTAATCCTAGTTTTGCAGGAGTTCCTCGGGTCTTCATTTCTGATTCAATCTGATCTTTCGTCTCATTTTTATCTTTGATTATATTTCCGGTGTCAACAAATGCCCCCCACTTGCAGGTAGCGGGAGTGCAGAATAAATGACACGGTGCCTGCAGGTGCGTAATTCAGCATCTGATCTCATTTCTCAGCTTGGGATTGCTAATCATCTTTCATCTTGCAGCTTGGAAGCTTCTTTGCATTGAATTTTCTTGTAATTTCTTTTAACCCCTTTCGAACTCTTTGTTTTGGATGTTCTCGTCACGGCTCTCTCGGCCTGTAGCTTCTCGGCGCAATCACCGGTAGGGACTCTCGGCGGAGAGCTTCTCGGTGCGCCCGGCAAGGGGGCTCTCGACAGCACTTCTCGGCGTGCCTTTTGGCCGAATGGGGCTCTCGGCCTGGGGTTCTCGGTGGAGGTTTCTCGGCTCGCCTTTCGGCCGAAGGGGGCTCTCGGCCTGGGGGGTTCTCGGCGCGCATTTGACCGCGCTGAGAACCTCTTCGCTTAGGGCTTCTATTTAAGGCGTCGAAAGCCTCCTTCCTTGTCATTTGATACGGCCTCTTCTCTCTCTTCAGTTTCTTTTCCTTCACGGCGGTGGCGGCGAGTTCCTCCCCTCCGGCCATCCAGCTTTCTTCCCGTCTCATTAGATTTCGCCCGGGTAGGACGTTCTTTGGGGATTTAATCCCTTTTGCTTCCGGGATCACCCCCTCTTGGTTGGCGACTCCCTATTCTTCTTGGGCAGACCCCGAATAAGGGGAGGTGCTGCTGAAATTTTCAAGGGCTTCATATTGCAATCCTTACGAGACTGCCTCTTATCTTAGGTTTTTTACTTCGCATTTCTTTTTCCTGACTGCAGATATTGCAATGGCTTCCAGCTCTGCTGCTGCATCCTCTGGAGCTGTTGGGGCCAGTTCGTCAGCCCAGCCAGATATATCACGGGCCACAGTAAACTGGCTGAATGTGCACAGTCTAGACTTCGGATATGATAAAATCGCTTCCGTTGATGAATCATCTGATTCTGAAACCGACACGGTGTCAACATCCCGGGTATACTCCACTGTCATGGAAACATGCTTCAGACGGGGCACTGATTATCGTCTGGATTTTCCGAAGGACAAGCACTTGATGCCGTTTATCCGGACTTTCACCGTGGGTGGAATGCGGGACTATCGAATAGCTCGTGCAGTTGAAGCCGCAATTCTGGTCGAGAGAGACAGCCTGAAAGATTCAGTGTATCGTGGGAAGGCTATATATCTTCCCGGGGAGAAGCGTGACTGGGATGCAGTCCTTGGCATATCGGAGCTGGAGCCGGAAAAGAAAATGCTGACCCAGGCCCCGGAGTTCACACCTGCTCGGTGGGATAATGCCAGTGGCCGAGTTCATAGGGAGAAGCCCGGCTATGGTCTCTTCCTGGCACCAGTAAAGTGGGGGTACCGCGAAGAGCCTTTTGTGCTGAATTGTTCGGTCGTTCAGTTCAAGTATCATTTGGCCGCTGGTTGGTTTGGAGATACCAAGATCACTGACGCCCACCTATTTCGAGTAGGAGTAGTGGAGTTTACTGAGTTTGTTCTGAAGGAATACGCCCCTCTGCTGATCAGAGCCGGGGTATATCACAGTGTCTTTGCTTCCAGATTTCGATATCCCATATCCCGAGGGTTATGCTGTGGAATGTTTGAAGTATTCTGCCCTTTATTCAACATATTTTATACAGCAGAGGGTGAGACATCTCTTGACCTCTGGAGTCTATCACAGCTTTCCGGACTGCCTATTGATGGCGAGCCGTATGAAGAAGTCTGCTTGGCAGATTCTGAGAAGGATAGTTCTGATGGTGAAGGCAAGTATTCCCTTGGCTTCTCATACCGGTATTTAATGAAGGCATATCGCTCCATCTGTCTGGCGTACAGTAGAGGGTCCTCCAAAGGCTATCATCCCTGAGAGAAAGGCAGCAAGCTGAGGGTCCGGGTAGGGTAGTGGATTCAGTATTTCTTTGACGGCCCCTTGAAATATGCAGATTTCCCTGCCATGGGTCCGACGGCCAGCAAGCAGATAAGGACTCCTCGCTATAAGTCAGAGCTGCCATCTTCATTGCACCGTGCAGGCAGAGGTGGTCCTAACCCAGCAGGTGTAGACCCCATCACACATTGTGCGGCTTACTTCACATTCTGGTTGTGCACTTTCGCTCTCCCTCAAGGGGACGAGACAATCATCTGGCCAGAAGCTATATACCCAGCCTGTCAGATGGCCTGGGGAATGAGGCTGTCGCTTTGCCCAGTGGCCTTGTGTTTAATCTACAAATCTTTGGGAGATTTGTACAAGCATTGGACTCCCCGTTCTTTGAGGACTATGGGTCCTTTTCATTTCTCCAATGCCTGGGTCTGCAGTCTATTTCCTGAATTGGCTCCCAGAACTCTGTAGGCAGATACAGTGTTGCCCAGAATGATTGAATTTGTCAGTGCCGAACCTGGCTCTTTTTCTGACCAGTTGCTTAAAATAAGGGGCCGACTGATAAAGGTGCCGGTGGATGCCCCTGGCAGCATTCATTTCTGGAGCTTGGCGGCAGGTTCAGCTCCTTTGATTCATTCTCAGAGAGAGTGCAAGCTGGAAGAGGTAGAGACCTATGTCCATCCTGTCTCAGGGGTTAATACTGCTCGGTCTATCCTGGAGCCGGAGCTGGTCAGATGGGCTATGGCCATTCGGCCTAGTGTCTTAGTTTTCAGAAAGGGTGGCCTGCTTCTTCAGGAACCGTACTATCCATTCCGCTTTGGGTGAAACTTTGGTTACGACCAGCATATCCCTACATCAGTCGCTCAATTTCATCTGGATAGCCGGGCTAAGCATGGGTCCGCCATTATCGGCGATGGCCGGTTGTGGTGGGATTTCTATCATCGCCAGGATGGCGCAGTTTTCAGAGTTCCCACTATTTCCAGCCGTGTACCCCGGGTAACATCAGAATACATCAAATGGTGGAACATTCGAACCAGCTTTTACAGGGATAGTAGAGGTGCATTCTGGGACGTGGCCGAGCGTTCCTTTTTGAAACAACAGCCCGGACCAGTGTTTGACATCCCCGAGGCCCACCAGAAAAAGCTTTATTCACAGCACCAGAGGGAGGCGGAGAAATATCTGGCCCAGCGTCGGGCTTTGAAGGAAAAAGATTCCGACCCGCCTGCTCCTGTCTTTGCTGCTATCAACGAGGACACTTTCATGCAGAGCTTGAAACATCTGTGCCGTGTAGGGGGCGCTCGTTTGGAGGCGCAACAATACCCATTTCCTGTCGAAGAGTCGCTCCCGACAGTCGTCCCTTGGAGGGGTCCGACAGATAGATTTCATCCATACAGGACATTTGTGCGTAGGGAGGACAGGACTCAGACGTACTACAAGCAAAAGTCTTGGCTGTTCATTCTGCTGAACTTACATGGGTTGTCTGCGGAAAGCCCGCTAGTCGTCATCTTGAATAAGCCACTGTTCATCTCCTTTCATTATGTCGACGGTTGGGGCATGGACCACCTCGACTTATTTCGATGCCTTGACTCACGTGGTCATAGTGATCTAGCAGCTTTAGTGGAGAAATGCCAGATATTTGGTGATGTCTGTTGGCATATCAAGGAGGCTGCTTCCCGCTCCAAGGAGGTAGCTTATCTGTACTGGCCGCTCTCTGTCTTTTATTGTGGCCCCGCAGGTATGATCTTTTCTTTTCTGACTGTATTGCTTTCTGCTAAATATTTAAACTCTACATTTACTGACCTCATTGCTTCTCTGCCGTCTTCAACAGACAGGCTGGATATAAAGCGACAGGGGCTATACAGAAAGATCATTGCGCATGCTGAGAAGCCTACTTATTTTGAAGTCCCTGCAGCAGCACCGACTACCACTCCCCTGCCTCTTGGCAAGAAGAGAAAGGTTTCTGCAGTCAAGGCTGCAGTGGGGAAGGCCAGGAAGGCCAAGAAGGCTCATGCTCAGCAGTCGGCTTCGGTAGCGATGGACACTGGGACCCCTCTCCCTGATATTCCCTCATTTGATGAGTTCGAATCTCAAAGGGAGGCTGCTCAGACATCGGTTCAGGGTAACATCAATAGCCTGCAGTTACATTCTTCATCCTCTTTTGCTGGGTTTCAAAGGAGTCCTTGAATCTGACCCCTCCCTTTTGCACAGCCCACGAGCCAGTTGTGGCATCTTCTGTGGTGGAGACCAGGCTGCCTTCTCCCACGCCGGCTAGTGAGGCGGAGGGTAAGCGTGCCTTTTTTCATCTTTTCCTGCATATTTCAATTACTTTTCATTGTCCCTCTCACAAGCTTTTCCCTATAGTGACGGTCGGGGAGGAGACTGAAATTACGGGGGAAACTGGCGATATCACTCAGCCACAAGAGGGTCACAAGACCCAGACGAAACGGGGCCTCGTCCTTGTGAGGCGTATAGTTACCCGGTCTTCTTCCAGGCAGACGTTAGAAATGGCGGTCCCGCCCGTGGATAGTGTAGAAATCTCTTCAAGTAGCTCTGCGACCACTTCTGAGGCAGATGGAGAAGAAGCAGGTTTCAGCGAGAGCGAGACGGAGGGTGTTTCCAAATCAGAGGCCCCATCCGCATGCACGGCCATTGTCCCATTATTCACCCCCTCCAAGTTGCTGGCGCTATCTCCTGAGGAGGAATTACAAGAAGAGTTCGTCGGCTTGGATACCGAGGCAGATATAACTCCTCCTTTTGTTGCTTTCAGTAGTGGGACTTTCTTCTCCTCTGCACTCCTTTGAGGACATTGACATTACATTAGAAGTGAGTCTCTTTTCTTCTCCTCATTGTTTCCCCTTTTTATCTGCTACTTGATGCTGTATTGATCTGTTCACAGGAATCCCCTGTTGCTAGCCCGGTGATGACTGCAGCCTTTGAAGCCACTCTGTCTGACGCCTTGGCCATTGTTCCTGCTTCGACAGTAGCCTGGGCAGGCGTTCCTGAGATAATCCGCCCTGTGCCGGTGAGGGTGCAGTCCTCTACGGACTTAGCATTGTTGGACTTGAGGACTTCGGGGGAAAGCCCGGCTCTCATCAAGGTCCTGGATTTCAGAGCTGAGATGGACCCAATTAGGGGTTCCGCCTTTATACCGGCCGCAGTGCTGACCATTGTGCCTGAATCGGCAATTCCCATAACATCAATCATGGAGAGTGAACCCTTGCCTCTCCGGGCTGTGACCCCTGCAGCCTTGACATTGAAGGAACTGGCTGTTGCAGCGGGGGTGGAAGAAGGAGAGGTAGCCGTTACAGAAATTGGAGCATTGTCTATAACTGCCCCGGAATCTATCTCCATACTTTCAGAATCTGAGGAGGAGGTACCCTGCGAAGAGGATGTTGAAGGTGCGGGTATTGCATTAGAGACCCAGGAAGCAACCACTCTGGCACTTACTGGAGTCACCCCCGCGAGCATTCAAACGGTGACCCTCGAGGAGATGGAGGTGGAAGGTCCCTCGGCTTCGTCAGAGGTTGTGGAGAGAGCTCAGTTGGCACCTTCGGCAGACCTCCCGTCTTCTTCTTCTCAGCCAGATATCACCCTATGGGCAGACATTGACAGTGAAGTAACTTTTGAAGTGGCTCCACTTCCCTTGCCTGGCTTTGCTTCACCTGAGAGCTTTGTCTGGCAACATCTGGACATGTTGCGCCAGCTAGTGGAATCCCAGCCCGGACTAACTTATCCACAGTTGAAGGAGATAGCCGAGCGTTTCACCGCCGGTTTACAGGCAATGGGTTGTCCTCTAGAAATATGGACCCAGTGGGTTCTGTTGTTGTTGAAATTTGTACATCGCCGAGATTTCTTGGCACACATTATGTCTGACAGACTGGCGGCTTTGAAGTTGCAAAGGATGGAGTGCAAATCTGAGCTAGAAAAAATGAACTTTATTCTTCAGAAGCGACAGTGCCAACTGCAGTCTCTGGCACAGCGGGAGCAGTTCGTGCGCGGCCGAATAACCATTCTGGAGGCTGAACTGTCTAGTCTCCGAGCTGAGCTGCCGCAGATAACAACTTCCCGGCCGCAGCTCGAGGAAGAAGCAGCTCTATTGGAGGGGCAGGTGGCATCCTTTCGGGACGAGTCTGTTCGACTGCAGGAGGAGGAGGCTCGACTTCATGAACTAGGGGTCGCCCCTTATGTGGGTCTTCTGGCCTTCGAAGACATCTTCCGGCGGCCATGAATCATTTCTTTTCTTTTTTCTTTTGTTTTCTATTGTGATACAATGTCTCCTCGGGGACCCTCTATGTACTCCTTCTTTAATGAAAAGGACTCTTTGGCTCTATATGTCTCCATCTTCTTTTTTCTTTTGCATGTGGTTTTATCACTGTGGGAAGTGGGGTAGTGGTTTTAGCAGTCCTTCATGCGAATGACTCGTACTAGGCAGGAGAGCATCCACCCCTTCATAGAAAGGATGGGGGACTCGCTCCACCGCGTGACGGCATCCGAGGAGGTGCTTAAACCGAATTCTGTTGGTAGCAGCAAACGTCCTTCTTGGCCATATGTGCCGCGGGGGAGACAACTTGCAGTAATATGAATAAAGAAGTTTCATCAGAGTAGACGTAAGGTCTAGACTGGGCGGAGGTTATAGCAGGCGGGACATTAAAGGGTGTATAGTTTTCATCGGGACAGACGTAGGGTCTGAATTGGATAGGATTTCATCATTGATCGGGCGAGGTGCCGGTCGATCAATGGCTGGTTTCATCATCGATATTGGGATCATATCGATGCAAGGGAGCTTCATAGGTTTCATCAGAATAGACGAAAGGTCCAAACTGGCAGGATTTCATCATTGATCGGGCGAGGTGCCGATCGATCAATAGTTGGTTTCATCGTCGATATTGGGTTTATATCGATGCAAAGAAAGTGTTATAAGTTTCATCAGAATAGATGAAAGGTCTAAACTGGCAGGGTTTCATCATTGATCGGGCGAGGTGCCGGTCGATCAACGGTTGGTTTCATCATCGATATTGGGTTTATATCGATGCAAAGAGTCTCATAGGTTTCATTAGTATAGACGTAAGGTCTATTCCGGCAGGTTTTATGGCGGGTGGGACTTTGCCAAGAAATACGTAGGTTTCATCAGGACAGACGTGAGGTCTGAGCTGGACAAGCTTCATCAGAATGGTGATGGGTTTCATTGTCGGTGGGACATGTGAAAGAGGGTATGTAGATTTCATCAGAGCAAACGTAAGGTCTACCCCGGAAAGGCTTTATCATCGGTGGGGCATAGAGCCAGATGACCGACGGAAGGCTTCATCAGTGAAGGGGAGGTAAAGGTAGTGTGCCGGTTGGCATGGAATTTTGAATTACCACATTACTGACCCAAGTGCCCTTTCGGGTTTTCACCGGAGTCAGCCCCCTCTTGCTTTTGCCCACGCGTCCTTTCGGATTTTCACGTGGCGGGATACCCGATTTTGCCTGCAGTGCCCTTTCGGGTTTTCACCACAGCTGGGTTTTAGCCCTTTTTGCCCTTGTCCAGAATGCCTGAACAAGTCTGGCGGGATATCTCTATTTTCAACCCCATTTTTTTTGTACTTTACTTTTTTTTTTGTCGTTTTCTTTCTCTTTTCTTTTTCATTGTCTTTTCTGGGACCAGAACTTTCATCCTATCCAGACGAAAGGTCCGAATCGATTTAGAGGATATAAGTAGCAGCTCGGGCACGAGGCCGCTTTCTGAGAACATGAGTTTCATCGTTAATGTGGGGTTTAACATTAACGCAAGGGAATAGAGTTTCATGATCTATCCAGACGGAGGGTCTGAATAGATTCAAAGAGCGGTGTTGTGCTATGTCAGAACGGACGAAAGGTCCACCCTGGATGGATTTTAGCGTCGATCAGGCAACGCGCCAGTCAACTAATAGCAGGTTTCATCATTGGTATTGGGTTCATATCAATGCAAGGATTTCATAGGTTTCATCGGGATAGACGTAGGGTCTAGCTCGGACAGGTTTCATCGCTGATCGAGCAGTGTGCCAGTCGATCGGCAGCGAGTTTCATCATCGGTATTGAGTTTATACCAATGCAAGGATTTCATAGGTTTCATCGGGATAGACGTAGGGTCTAGCCCGGACAGGTTTCATCGCTGATCGGGCAGTGTGCCAGTCGATCGGCAGCGAGTTTCATCATCGGTATTGGGTTTATACCAATGCAAGGATTTCATAGGTTTCATCGGGATAGACGTAGGGTCCAGCCCAGACAGGTTTCATTGCTGATCGGGCAGTGTGCCAGTCGATCGGCAGCGAGTTTCATCATCGGTATTGGGTTTATACCAATGCAAGGATTTCATAGGTTTCATCGAGATAGACGTAGGGTCCAGCCCGGACAGGTTTCATCGCTGATCGGGCAGTGTGCCAGTCGATCGGCAGCGGATTTCATCACAGCGGGACGTAAAGAGATATGCAGATCTAGTCGGAACAGACGTAAGGTCTAAACCGGACCAGTTTCTTTGCCGATCGGGCGGCGAGCCCGTCGACCAAAGGTGGGTTTCATCATCGGTATTGGGTTTATACTAATGCAAAGGAATTCATAGGTTTCATCAGGATAGATGTAAGGTCTAAACTGGACATGTCTTATCATTAATCGGGCGGGGTGCCGGTCGATCAATGGTGAGTTTCACCATGGTGGGACTTTGGATAGGGTGAATGAGGGTCTCATCAGGATAGACGTAGGGTCTATACTGAGTGGGTTTAATCGTTGATTGGACAAGGTGCCGGCCGATCGACGAGGGGTTTATGGTGGGAGATGAGGCTTTCTTTGGGGTTACCACATTACTGACCCAAGTGCCCTTTCGGGTTTTCACCGAGCCAGCCCCCTCTTGCTTTTGCCCACGCGCCCTTTCGGGTTTTCACGTGGCGGGGTACCCGATTTTGCCTGCAGTGCCCTTCCAGGTTTTCACCACAGCTGGGTTTTAGGCCATTTTTGCACTTGTCCCTAATATAGGGGCAAGTCTGGCGGGGTATCTGTATTTTTAACCCCATTTTTTTTGCTTTCTTTTTCTTTCCCTCCCTTTTTAGAAGGTGACAGGTGGGAATGCCACAAGCTTAAGATGAGGGCAGCTTGGCTAGGGCGGAGTGCTGTTATACCAAGAAAAGGGTGTAGCTTGGCTAGGGCGGAGTGCCGCTAGACCAAGAAATGGGTAGCTCGGCTAGGGCGGAGTGCCACTAGACGAAGAAAGGGGTGTAGCTCGGCTAGGGCGGAGTGCCGCTATACCAAGAAAAGGGTGTAGCTTGGCTAGGGCGGAGTGCCGCTAGACCAAGAAATGGGTAGCTCGGCTAGGGCGGAGTGCTGCTAGACCAAGAAAAGGGTGTAGCTCGGCTAGGGCGGAGTGCCGTTATACCAAGAAAAGGGTGTAGCTTGGCTAGGGCGGAGTGCCGCTAGACCAAGAAATGGGTAGCTCGGCTAGGGCGGAGTGCCACTAGACGAAGAAAGGGGTGTAGCTCAGCTAGGGCGGAGTGCCGCTATACCAAGAAAAGGGTGTAGCTTGGCTAGGGCGGAGTGCCGCTAGACCAAGAAAAGGGTAGCTTGGCCAGGGCGGAGTGCCACTAGACCAAGGAAGAGGGCAGCTTGGTTAGGGCGGAATGCCGCTAAACCAAGGAAGGTAGCTCAGTTAGGGCGGAGTGCCGCTAAACCAAGGAAGAGTAGCTAGGTTAGGGCGGAATGCCATTAAACCAAGGAAAATGTAGCTTGGCCAGGGCGGTGTGCCGCTAGACCAAGAAAGGGTAGCCTTTGTCCGATTACTCGGGGAATGTTGGTTGTGCAGCATGATACAGCTTTAGGTGTCTACCGTTGAGTGGTGAGGATCTGATTTCCCCTCGATGGTTAACAACCATGTAGGCCCCTCCTTCGTAGACCCTCTGTATCACATAAGGGCCCTCCCAATTAGCATTTAGCTTTCCTTTTGGGTTGGACGCCATGACTTCTTTTTTCTTGACCATGACGAGGTCACCTTTCTTAAATTCTCGTCCTTTTACGAGTTTGTTGAATGCAGTGGCCATGCGGGCCTGATACATTTGGATATTCTTCTGAGCTTAGAGGCGCTTCCCTTCCAATTCAGCCAATTCTTCTAGTCTTCTTTCTGCATTGGTCTGTTCGCCACGGGCCAGGCCATATTGGACTGCCACTCTGAGTGACGGGACTTCCAGCTCTTGCGGAACCACTGCCTCTGAGCCGTATACCAGTGAGTATGGTGAGCACCCTGTAGGTGTCTTGAAGACGGTGCGGTACGCCCACAGAGCTTCATACATTTTTTCTTCCCAGTTCTTCTTATTGGAACTGACGACTTTGGCCAGCAAGGTGCAGAGAGTCTTGTTAAAAGCTTCTGCCAATCCGTTTGCCTGTGGATTGTAAGGGGTGGAAGTCCTCCATTCGATCTTTTACTTCTCAGCAAGCCGATAGACCTTCTGATTTCTGAAATGACTTCCATTGTCAGATATTATTTGGCTGGGGATCCCAAACCGGAAGATAATGTTCTGCTTGATGAATCTGGCGACCAGTTCACCAGTCACCTCTCTTAATGCTATAGCCTCCGCCCATCTGAAGAAGTAATCTGTTATGGCCAGTATGTACTTATGTCCGGCCGAGGAAGTCGGCAGTTGATGCGGGACGGGACCGAAATGGGCTAAGACCTACGAATGCAACAAGTGCGGCCAGCACTCGCACGCCAAAGGTAAGCCGGGCGGCTAACCTCCGTGCCGTTCCTCCGGGTGGAGGCGTCTCTCAACAAGAAATCCAAGCCCCCAGCCGTCCCTATGAGGGAAGCGTAGGGATCTCAGCGACTAAGGAGCCGCCGTGCGCCTATGGGAATCTAGTCCGAGCTCGGCGCTCGACTAGGGCCACGGAATGGGTGCTCTCAACTCTCAACCACGCGGTGACTAGCAAAAGAGCTAGGATCCTATACGCACTCACGCTGCATGCTAGAGAGTATACTAGTAAAGCAAAATGCCAACGGTGAGGAGTATTGCACGTACCTCCACGCCTAGGCGTGGGGAAGGAACCCCGGCCGAGACCAACAACCCCGGTACATGAAGACGAGCAATAGTACAATCTCAATCACAAATGCCCACTCCTCGCAGGGAGATAACATGCTACACAAGGAGATCCGGGGCTGTCGATGCACGGGTTGACGGGCAGCACTCGGTGAAGGGCTGGCCGCGAGGAGGTCCCGTGCGGGGGTCGGCAGGTTCGCAGCACTGCGTGACTCGGCGGTGGAAGCTCCCACGACCTGCTCCGACGTCCGATTGAAGCGCCGTCAGTGATGGCGCGCAGCTAGGTCACGGGAGGAAGCCTCGGTCAAAGGGCGCGTGCAGATCCCGTCCGTGGAAGCCGGGGGCGCACCTGCAAGTCGTGACTGGATTCTGCTCCCAGAACTGCGTGCTCGATCGGGAAAAATAATAAGAAATGGATCCGGAGGGCGAACGGGGCTCCGCTTGCTGGAGGACGGAGAGGACGCAGAGCAGCAGGTCCCGCCCGAAGGGCTCGATCAGATCTGGTCGTGGCTGAGAGCAGCAGACTCTGAAATCCGCTGGTGGTTCTGGCGCCGGTTGGGCAGGGCAGACCTGCGTGACTTCACGGGAACGGATGGCACGAGCAGCTCGGACGTCGGAACGACGCGAGGTTGGCGGCGTTGGACAGAGGACGGGGAGAGGTACGATCGGTGAAGATCCCGCCCCCAAACTCGCAGACGTCCGTCCTGTGGGATTTTTGTAATGGGGCGAACAGAACCAGGCCCGCAGGGAGAGGGGTCCTGCGCGCGCTCACGAGAAAAATTGCCACGGGCGGTGCCGATCTCTGAATGAGGCGAGACCACCTCGCACGCGTCGATGACTCGTAGCAGAACCACACAAAAATGGGCTGGTCGCCCAAGATCCTCACGAACAGGGGGTGGTCGTTTCTGCTCTTGGGGGAGAAATCTGGGCGCACCGAACTAGAACTTGAGAAGGGATAGGAGAGAAAGGGGCCCTCGGCGTCGCACCGAGGGATGGGGAGTCACACCCCGGGCTTGCTCCAGTCGCAGGAGCAAGGAGGAACAGAGGATGGGGCGCAGCCACCTTCAGCAAAAGCTTTTCAATTCTATTCAATAATTCCTCCAAAAATTACATGAGATCTTTTATATGGGGAGGGGAAATGCTAGGTTTGAAACCCTAGCCACAAGGGAAAGGGGGAAAGCGCAATGGGCTAGGGGGGAAAGGGGGGTGCGCACCACTCCTAGAATCTAGGAGTGGATTGGGGGATGGGGGCGGCCAAAGGAGGGAGGGGGTGACCGAATGGGGAAGGAAAGGGGGGGGGGCGCACCCCTCTTCCTAAAATCTAGGAGAGGGGCGGCTGCCACCTTCCAAGAGGAGGGAAAGAGGGGAGGGGGCGCCCAAACCCTAACCCTAGGGATGGGGGCGCACATCTCCAGGTGGGCCAAGCCAAGGTTGGGCAGCCATGCCCAATGGGCCAAGGCTTGAACCAAGGAAGTGGCCCAATAACCCCATCTACTACCTAATAAGCATAAAAGACTCAAGTAAAGCCTAATTGGCCCCAATTGGCCTACAAAGGTCCACAATAATAAATAAAGTGTCCACGCAGGGACTAAACCAAGGCCCATCATGGCCTAAAGCATAAATAACTAAAGATAACTCTGCTCGTCCGCCAAGTGATCGCCGAGCCAAAGGGACACCGGCGAGATCCGTGTACTCCGTCGTGAAGCGTGACGCGTGTCCTCACCAATTCTCCCCGGGTGGGAAGAACTCGACCCCGTCGAGTAAGGGTCACGGTCGCTCAAGTAGCGCTCCAGCAGGTCCGGGTCGATCCTCTCCAGCTCTCCCCGTGTGATCCAGGCGTCGTCTGTCGCAGGGCGCCCTCTCCAACACACTAGGAAGCGTTGGTAGGCTCCGCTCCTGGTCGTGGTCACCTGCTCATCCAGTATACAATCTATATGCTCGCGTTTCTGTAATGGGGCTGGAAGAGGTGGACGCTCAGAAGGTGTAATACTCTCAACAGGAGGGGAGGGCCCAAAAAGCTCACTGGGAATCACCGCGGGATCCCGATATGCCACCAGATCTGAGACATTAAACGTCGAACAGATCCCATAGTCGTCTGGCAGCTCAATCTCATACGCATTCGACCCAATTCGCTTCAAGACTCGAAAGGGTCCTGCACCGTGGGCCTGGAGTTTCTTCACGACCCCCGAAGGAAACCGTTCAGGTCTGACCCTGATCATGACGTACTCTCCTTCTCGGAACTCACGGGTGCGTCGAAGCGCATCAGCTAACTCCTCATAACGTGCGTTGCTGGCCTCGAGGTGGTGATGATGCAGACTCCGAACTAGCTGTGTAGACTCATATCTACGTGAATGTAGAGGAGGTCCTGGACATCCAAACACAGACCTAGCATGCCTATGACTCCTACATGATTGGACAACACGGGGAGGACCTGGACAACCAAAGTTGTATCTATCATGCATATGTGTCCTACTAAATGTGGTAGACTCATGGGGACTAGATTGCCCAAACTCACTCATGACATTACCCCTATATGATGCGGGACATGGAGAAACATGAGAGTGAGACATGTGTCCCTGGCCTCCTAAACTCTGGCGTCTGGGAGTATGCAAGGTGAGGTGTTGGCTAGCAGGTTTGGATAGGGTGTGATGATAGACCTTCTCGACAAGGTGGGGAAAATAATATGAGTCGAGAGGCTCACTAGGGAGGGGATCGAATGGGTCAAAGAAATGATGACCCCTCCTGACAGGTCCCTTCACTATACTTGCCCAAGTGCGACATTCGCCCAGGTGCAGATGATCACCGTCAGGCGCTCTAATGTATGGGGCAAGAGGCTCATGAGGATGACAAGGAAGGCAAGGCTCCTCCCTTGGGACCGTGATACCATAAGAGGGGATAAAATCAACCTCCACGGGTATGGGAAAGAATAAAAGGACCTCGGAGGTGATATGTCCTATGGTGTAGACTGAGATAATAGACCCCAAAGCAGGGAGTGTAAAGCGATGACTATAGAGTTGGTCAGACCCTAAGGTCAACATATAAGTCAACTCCCATTGATAATCTAAACTCCTAAGGAAGCCCTTCACATTTTCAAGAAAGCAGAAGGACCGAAAAGTGGTATGAAAGGAGTCAAGGGGTACAATTGGGAGGGCTGGTCCCATGGGTGTATAGCAAGGAATGGAGACATCTAGAAGTGGACCCTCCCTTAGCCAGCTAGCTAAAGACTCTCCAATGATCAGTTCACCCTCGGAGTGTAAGAATGGCTCTATATGAGGGTCTAAGGGTGAAGCATCTCTCTCGGGAATGGAAACGGAGTCCTCTATGATGTGGATGGGATCACTCCCTAACTCCTCAACCTCAGCTAAGTACTCCTCAGCCAACTCCTGTTCAGCAACGTAAGTCACTGGAACAAACCCAGGTGGGGCATCCGCCGAACGTGTGTCCTCCAAGATAGGGGAACGTGAAGGACACTGGTCAGAGAATCGGACATTCCCACTATAGGGGGCCACAGGGGCGGGCTCTGGGGGTGGTGGCAGGCGTGAGCCTGGAGGCGGAGCGGACTGTGGGCTAGGGGAAATCGGTGATCCCATAGGAGTGCCCATCCTTTCTAGTTTCTCCCTAAAGAGTTGCAGGAGTTCTGCGAGGGGGAGATCTCTCAAGTTAGGGGCATTCGGGGAGACTTGCTGGTAATCATGAGATTTAGTCTCGGGCCTAGACTCACACACAGGTGGCACCTTGCTCCTCCAACTATGATGTGCTCGGTTGGGGGTAAGAGGTGATGGGCGTTGCGGAGGTTGATCCCTTAGAGTGGCCTTAGACTGATCGAGGGAGATAGGAGGAGTGGTAGTGCTCCTCGGGCTATGGGTCTCTGAGTAGGAGGCGAAGCGTTGGGGAGCGTAGATTTTCCTAAGTTCTACCTTCATCTCCTCCCATGAGTGTAAGGGCTCTTGCCTCCAACCTGCCCTAAGACCTACTATGTGATCCCACACTTCCCTAGCTTGAGGTGAAAGTTGACCCCTGGCAATGTTGACTCTCTCGGAACCATATATCCAATTCTTCTCAAAGTATTTTCCCATGGTAGCCTCCCACTTTAGATAGGCTCTAGGGCTCGATCCATCAAAGCGAAGGTCCCCATCTACAATGATGTCCAGGCATAGAGGGTCGGTCGGACCCTTGTGGAGGATGTAAGGAGTAGCCATGATGAAGCACCTGAGGACTCTAACTACACATGCACGCCCTAGGACTATGGAAGGGACATGTAGGACAACTAAGGGATGGGACTAGACACGACCCAAAATGGAGAAGGAAACTGGGGAAGAATACGGACTCAAATGCAACTAAAACAAACCTAATGACTAACATGACCTAAGACCCCAATTTGTTAGAACAAACTGGTTCCCTAAGCTCTAATACCAATTTGATGCGGGACGGGACCGAAATGGGCTAAGACCTACGAATGCAACAAGTGCGGCCAGCACTCGCACGCCAAAGGTAAGCCGGGCGGCTGACCTCCGTGCCGTTCCTCCGGGTGGAGGCGTCTCTCAACAAGAAATCCAAGCCCCCAACCGTCCCTATGAGGGAAGCGTAGGGATCTCAGCGACTAAGGAGCCGCCGTGCGCCTATGGGAATCTAGTCCGAGCTCGGCGCTCGACTAGGGCCACGGAATGGGTGCTCTCAACTCTCAACCACGCGGTGACTAGCAAAAGAGCTAGGATCCTATACGCACTCACGCTGCATGCTAGAGAGTATACTAGTAAAGCAAAATGCCAACGGTGAGGAGTATTGCACGTACCTCCACGCCTAGGCGTGGGGAAGGAACCCCGGCCGAGACCAACAACCCCGGTACACGAAGACGAGCAATAGTACAATCTCAATCACAAATGCCCACTCCTCGCAGGGAGATAACAGGCTACACAAGGAGATCCGGGGCTGTCGATGCACGGGTTGACGGGCAGCACTCGGTGAAGGGCTGGCCGCGAGGAGGTCCCGTGCGGGGGTCGGCAGGTTCGCAGCACTGCGTGACTCGGCGGTGGAAGCTCCCACGACCTGCTCCGACGTCCGATTGAAGCGCCGTCAGCGATGGCGCGCAGCTAGGTCACGGGAGGAAGCCTCGGTCAAAGGGCGCGCACAGATCCCGTCCGTGGAAGCCGGGGGCGCACCTGCAAGTCGTGACTGGATTCTGCTCCCAGAACTGTGTGCTCGAGCGGGAAAAATAATAAGAAATGGATCCGGAGGGCGAACGGGGCTTCGCTTTCTGGAGGACGGAGAGGACGCAGAGCAGCAGGTCCCGCCTGAAGGGCTCGATCAGATCTGGTCGTGCCTGAGAGCAGCAGACTCTGAAATCCGCTGGTGGTTCTGGCGCCGGTTGGGCAGGGCAGACCTGCGTGACTTCACGGGAACGGATGGCACGAGCAGCTCGGACGTCGGAACGATGCGAGGTCTGCGGCGTTGGACAGAGGACGGGGAGAGGTACGATCGGTGAAGATCCCGCCCCCAAACTCACAGACATCCGTCCTGTGGGATTTTTGTAATGGGGCGAACAGAACCAGGCCCGCAGGGAGAGGGGTCCTGCGCGTGCTCACGAGAAAAATTGCCACGGGCGTTGCCGATCTCTGAATGAGGCGAGACCACCTCGCACGCGTCGGCGACTCGTAGCAGAACCACAAAAAAATGGGCTGGTCGCCCAAGATCCTCACGAACAGGGGGTGGTCGTTGCTGATCTTGGGGGAGAAATCTGGGCGCACCGAACTAGAACTTGAGAAGGGATAGGAGAGAAAGGGGCCCTCGGCGTCGCACCGAGGGATGGGGAGTCACACCCCGGGCTTGCTCCCGTCGCAGGAGCAAGGAGGAACAGAGGATGGGGCGCAGCCACCTTCAGCAAAAGCTTTTCAATTCTATTCAATAATTCCTCCAAAAATTACATGAGATCTTTTATATGGGGAGGGGAAATGCTAGGTTTGAAACCCTAGCCACAAGGGAAAGGGGGAAAGCGCAATGGGCTAGGGGGGAAAGGGGGGTGCGCACCACTCCTAGAATCTAGGAGTGGATTGGGGGATGGGGGCGGCCAAAGGAGGGAGGGGGTGACCGAATGGGGAAGGAAAAGGGGGGGGAGCACCCCTCTTCCTAAAATCTAGGAGAGGGGCGGCTGCCACCTTCCAAGAGGAGGGAAAGAGGGGAGGGGGCGCCCAAACCCTAACCCTAGGGATGGGGGCGCACATCTCCAGGTGGGCCAAGCCAAGGTTGGGCAGCCATGCCTAATGGGCCAAGGCTTGAACCATGGAAGTGGCCCAATAACCCCATCTACTACCTAATAAGCATAAAAGACTCAAGTAAAGCCTAATTGGCCCCAATTGGCCTACAAAGGTCCACAATAATAAATAAAGTGTCCACGCAGGGACTAAACCAAGGCCCAGCATGGCCTAAAGCATAAATAACTAAAGATAACTCTGCTCGTCCGCCAAGTGATCGCCGAGCCAAAGGGACGCCGGCGAGATCCGTGTACTCCGTCGTGAAGCGTGGCGCGTGTCCTCACCAGCAGTGGCCCGACTACATCAGTTCCCCATTGTGCAAATGGCCAGCTGGGAACTGTAGGGTGTAGAGTTGTAGGAGGCCTTCTAGGCACAGTAGCATGCTCCTGGCATTTCTGGCATGATTTTGCAAATTTACAGCACTCTTCAAACATGGTGGGCCAATAGTAGCTCAGCTTCTTGATTTCTATCTTCATCTTGGGACCAGCCTGGTGGGCACCTGCTGTCCCAGCATTTATCCCTTTCATCGCTTGCCAGGCTTCCTCAGTGGATAGACAGCGGAGTAGAATCTTCTTGCGTGCATCTGCCATTATTCGGAACAAAATTCCATTCCTGAGTTCATAAGAATCTTTGATTCTTATGAGTTTCATCCTTTCTTCTCTTATCTGCGGCAGTTGTTGGTGTAGAAACCACTGCAGCAGGTGCTGTCTCCAATCAGGCGCTTGCTCTGTGCTAACAGTAGCGACTTCTTCTTCTTCGGGGCACCCTTCTAGCATACTGGGGACTTGCCGCCGGTTCATAACAACAATGTTCAGTGTCTTATTTGGCAGAACTGCTAGTGAGCTGGCCAGCTTTGCCAGTGCATCAGCCTGGGCATTGTGTCCATGGCCCACATGCTTGAGCTCAATATGGTAGAATTTCACCATGAGGCGCACAGCTTCTTGGTGGTAGGGATTCAGTTCTGGCTTCCGCACTTCGAACTCCCCTTGGATCTGTTTTATTATCAGCATTGAATCCCCGAATACTTGAAGCATTTGGATACCCATGTTGAGGCTGACATATAGCCCGATTATCAGAGCTTCATACTCGGCCTCATTATTGGTGCAGGGCTTGTTTATAGAACAGGAAGTATGCACGACCTCCCCTTCTGGTAATTTCAGCACAATACCGGCTCCAGCCCATATTCTGGTCTTTCCATCGGAGTCTATCTCTGTTCTAGATGCTCCATCAAAGAATAGTTGCCACATAACAGACTGGGTCTGGCAGGCCTCGAGTATCTCATCATCGGGTCACTCAGTCCCTAGCATATCATTTTCCGGCACAGGATGCTCTGCGAAGAAATCAGCCACGGCCTGTCCCTTTATCGCCCTCTAGGGTGTATAGGTAATATCGAATTCCATCAGGATTACTGCCCATTTGCCCAACCGGCCTTTCAGTACTGGCTGAGTCAATATGTATTTGAGCGGGTCTGCTGCAGATATCAATATGACTTCATGTGACAACATATAGTGTCGGAGCTTTTTGACAGCAAAGACTAGTGCCAAGTAGGTCTTCTCTATGTAGCTGTAGCTTTCTTCAGTTCTAATCAGCCTCCTGCTCAGATAGTATAAGGCTTGTTCTTTGCCTTCTTCATTTATCTGTGCCAGCATTGCCCCTAGGGAACAATATGTGGCTGCGATATACAGTATCAAGGGCCTGCCCTTAATGGGTGCCCCCAGCACCGGAGGGGTCTTGAGGTATTCTTTCAGCTTCTCAAAGGCTTCCTGACAGCCATCGTCCCAGAGGAACGGCACATCTTTCATCATGAGCTTGTGAAAGGGGTGGCATCTTCCCGATAGATTTGATATAAATCGTCGGATGTAGGCCAGACGCCCTTTCAGGGATCTCAACTCGTGCAGATTCCTTGGTGGAGGGAGCTCCTGGATAGCTTTAATCTTGGACGGGTCAATTTCAATGCCCCTATGATGGACAATAAACCCGAGGAATTTTCCACTGGACACGCCGAAGGCGCATTTCATGGGGTTCATCTTGAGTTCATATTTGCGCAGCCTCTGGAATACTACCCTCAGGTCTTGCAAATGGTCTTCTCTTCTTTTAGTTTTTACTACCAAATCATCAATGTAGCACTCTACTTTCTTGAAGAGCAAATCATCAAAGATCTTTGTCATGGCTCTTTGGTAGGTAGAGCCGGCATTCTTGAGGCCGAACGGCATCCTTTTGTAGTGAAATATCCCCTTCGGAGTGCGGAATGCAGTGTGCACTCTGTCTTCTTCAGCAATCCAGATCTGGTTGTATCCGGATGACCCATCCATAAATGATAGGGCCTCATGGCCAGTAGTTGCATCGATCATCACCTCAGTGATTGGCACCAGGAAATCATCTTTCGGGCAAGCCTTATTAAGGTTCCGGAAATCAACACATATTCTGATCTGCCCATTCTTCTTCTTTACAGGCACTATATTGGCCAGCCATGTAGTATATTGGTTTTCTTCGACAAAGCCTACATCAATCAGCTTGTCAACCTCTTTGTTAATATGATTTATTAGTTCAGGACGCATTCTCCTGGAAAGCTGCTTTACAGGGTTAGCCTCTGGGTTTATTGCCAATCGGTGCTGTGCCACATCAGAACTCAGTCCCGGCATTTCATCATATGTCCATGCAAAGCAGTCTCGGAATTCCTTCAAAAATTGTATATACTGTTCCCTGGTAGCTGGCTCCAGCAGTGCACTGAGGAATGTCGGTCTTGGCTCATCTGCGGTTCCCAGATTTATTTCTACAAGCTCATCGACGGTGGCCTGACCTCCGTCTTCGACCTCGGGCGGGGCTTCTTGTAAGTCAACGAAGCCTCCCGGGATATAATCTTCTTCAGTTTCATGATTTTCTGTTTCATCATATTGGTCATCAGTGGTTGCTGGCTCATCATATACGGCCAATATTGCTGTATTCTGTTCAGTACGCCCTGAGGACGTAACTGGATCAGCAGGAAACTCGAAGACGGAGTCTTCCACCCTTAGAGGCTCTTCTGATGCAGACTCCCTTGAGAGATCATCATTCTGCAGAGCCCGGACTTCTTCTAGGATGCGCTCAAACTCCAGGCATTCCCTCAGCTCTTTGGCTGCTTGATCCTCATCCGGGATTCCTGTGTCGAACTTTGCTTCAGCATGGAACAGATCTTCTTTGCAAGGTAGGTCTTCCCAGCACCAATCTTTCTCTGCTTCATCAGACGTCCCCGTCTCCGGCTGACTGTCTGGGGCTTCATTGTTCATTATGGATTGATAAATGATTTCTTCATCTTCCGAGGGGTACTTGTCATATCCCACCTCGGGAGGGTCTTCATGCTGGTAGGAGACAGATATGACATCCACCTCAGCCTCATAGTATTCTTGAAGGGTATAACCCAATCCTGGGTGCTGAGTGATCCTCCTCAGTTCTTTATTATCCCGAGGCAGATCCCATAGCTCCTGGAACGCCTTCTTTTGGGCAGCAGGTTGTAGAGATGGCATCTGCATCTTAGAGAACATCTGCAAAACCCGTCGGGTAGTATAGTCCAAGCCCGTAATCGGCACCATCTGGTTTGCAGCCTCTTCAGGGACCATGCAGTCTTGATCGTCTTCCTCGACTGACTCCCCAGTGTAGAATATGGTAGGAGGCTCGCAGAAGCGAGGGACTTCCATAGTCTTCAGTGGTAGCACCGTCTAGTACTCAAGGCTGATGATGGGTTTAAATGAACCCTGCGGCACCTCCACTTGTGTGTACTTTTCTTTCATTTCTTCATTGATATCATCGGGTGAATGCTAGGAGGGGTGATCCGAGCAAAGTCACCGGCATAAGAGATGTGAGCTACCTCATGCTTTTTAATATAGCCCTTTGGTGGCGGTGGAGACCAACCTCTTGCCTTCGTCGCCGGATTTTTCTGGCTGACCACAGCCTCTTTCTCTTCACCCTTTCGCGACACCTCCGTGTAGTAGGATGCATCGAGCATATGGCACTCGAATACTTCGAAGGGATGCAGATCCGCAAACACCCTCTCTTCTTTTCCTTCATGGCAGTATTTAATGCATTGATGTAGCGTGGACGGCACTATCTGATATTCATGCAGCCACGGTCTCCCCAGCAGGGCCTTATACGTGGTGTTGGAATCGATCACATAAAATCGTACCACGGTAGTGAGGTCGCCCAATGTGAGGTTGAAATCAGCCACCCCAAGAGGTGTTTCACATTTCTGGTTGAACCCTGCAATCTTCATATCTCTGACCTTGGTAAGCTGTAGATCAAAGTAATATTTCTGATAGATGCGGTATGGGAGGATGTTCACGGCAGCCCCAGGATCTATCAGTATCATGTTCAGTGGCTGACAGTTCAGGGAGCCCCTCATATACAGCGGTCTGTTATGGCCAGAATTCGGAATCAGCATGTCATCCTCTGTGAATGTAACTGACGGCCCGGAATTCACTTCTGCCAAGAGTGCTTCATATTGTGCCGGCGACTGCAAGGCATCAACAATTGCCTGGCGAGCCTCTTCACTCAGAGAGAGAATCTCCCAGATGGAGAATCTGGTAGGGAGCTTCTTTAGCATTTTCATGATCCGGCTGCCCACCCTGACATTAGACAGTCTCATTTCCTCTACCCATCGGGGCTTTGGAGGTTCATGTGGTGCCCGTGGCCTTTGCTGCCCGGTGCTGGCCTCAACCTCTGGACTGGTTTCTTGGGGGGATTCTTCTATGGCAATGGCCCCTGGTGCCGTCAGAGGGTCACTTCCTTCATTTTCTTCATGCTACTTTTGCTTCCTAACTGCAGTCTGCTGGCATTTATTGCTTTCAGCTGGAGCAGTGTGAGCCAATTGCTCATTCTCCAAACTGGACAAGAATTCCAGGAATGAAGGAGCTTCTTCTTTCTCCTGGTACAAGCTGGCAGGGGGAGGGACCTGGACACCTCGTACCTCTGGTTCTGGGATCTGATAGGGTTGCTCCCCTCTGAATATAATATTATGATTAGCTGGTGGTGGGCGCCCCCATCTTTTCCCAGAACGTGTTGCATGGGCTGAGGTAGAGGCCTCAACATGGTTGGCTTCTAGCGGGGCATTTGATGCTTCAGCCTCATCATCCTCCCCGGGCAAGGAAAAGAGCACTGACAGAGTGTTACACTGTGCTGTCGTGACTTTCTTTCCCTTTTTGGACTTGGGCCGTCTCTTCTTCTTCTGGGAATTTGGCTTTGCCAGCTCCTGCCCCCAGAAGGGCTCAGTCTCATCTTTTCTTTGTTCTGCCTCTGGCTGCTCTTCAATTTTCAATTCTTCGAGCTGTTCCCAGAGTATACAGTCTTTCACCAGCAGGTGTAAGGGCTTTTTCTGCTCATATTCATCGAGCTCATTGATATACTGCTGTAGACGCCTGGCTGCAGGACTTACTTCTTTATGTGGGGGTAGGGGAGTTTGTCTCCTCCGATTGCGAGTAGGGATCCGGATGACTGACCCGGTCTCAGCTGTGCGCCATACTGGCTTTACTGGAGGCGGTTCAGGCCTTGGTGTGACACCTCGAATAATCACCCCGCTGGTGCTGGCTGCAGGAGTTTTCCTTCTATTCTTTATGGGTTTCGTCTGCCATCCCTCCTGATCCTTCAGTGGGGTGAGGAAGCAAGCTTCATAGGTATGCCTGGTGCATTCCTCAACGGCTTCCTTAGGCAGCTGCTGGTAAATTGAGATCATATTGGCGGCCATTCTCCAGGGCGGAGGCTCATGTGGATGAGGCGGCTTTACCTGATAATCTCCCAGCTGCAGCTCACCCTTTCTAACCATTCCTTCCATGATATCTTTGAAGACATAACAGTCCTCAATTGCGTGCCCCAGCGCACGGTGAAATGGACAGAACAACGGATCATCTTTCTTTGCCGCATCCTCGGGTCTCTTCGGTTCAGGCAATGTTACCTTGTTGAACTTATATGCCCAGTTAAATAGTGCTGCCGTCTTATCCTTGGGAAAAGAGTAAGCCTTTTTCATCTTGTCTCTTAGAGAGACCCTGTCTTTTCTTTCTGCTGCACCCTCTGGCGGGGGAGTTTCATCTGCCCCCTTCTTCCCCTTCTGCTGCTCGAAGGTTCTGAAATCGACGGTGTTAGCCTCAGAATGTGATGGTCGTCGATCATTAGATTTACCTTTCAGCACATTGGGAACATTGGCGGTTGGACGTTTGGACAAGAACGTCTCAACCTCCGCCACTATATTGTTTAATCGGTCAAATGTTCTGACATCTGCACCAATCATCTTTTCTAGCACCGATCATCTTTATATATCTGCACTGCATCTTCTTGATGAGGGGGTCTTCTGCATCTCATGGCTAAGTTCCTCCATCTTTTGATGTAGTCCAGTGCAGTTTTATCTTGCTTCTGCCTGGTTGCATATAACTCTGCTATTGTGATTTCTCTTTCAGTGACATGAAATCTGTCGCGGAATTTTCTCTACATATCAGGCCAATCAACCACCGATCCAGCTGGCAGGCTTGAATATCATTCAAAGGCTAACCCAGTAAGGGACGAGCCAAAGAACTTAAGCAGATAAGCTTCGTCGACCGCTAGGTCGCCCATGATTGTGGTGTAGTAAGCTATGTGCTCTCTGGGGGAGCCCTGGCCATTAAATTTTTCGAACTTAGGCGGCTTACTGATGCCTGGAGGTAGTCTCTTAGCAGCATATTGGGGAGGATATGGCACCTTGTACACATCATAGGTACTAACATCATCGCCAGTCTTCTCAGACAGCTTCATCTCCACAATTCTTTCAATCATCAGCTTGTGGGCTACGGCTGGATCTATGTCTTCTGGGAAGAAGTGAGCTTGTTGCTGACTATGAGGAGTTGTCATCACAGTGGCGCGCAAGGTGGGCACGGTAGGCTGTGTCTGAGACGCAGAGGGCTGAGCTACTGTTTGCTGTGGAACAGGTTGGCTCGGTGCTTTGCCTTTATCAGCCAGGAGATAATTAGCTGGGATAGCCGTGTCTGTTGAGCTGGAAGTATGCCCCACAGGCTCGGCTTGCTTGGAGACCGGTGTAGCTTCATGTCTCTCATTGAGCTGTTTTATGAGAGCATTGATCTCCTGCTGGTATCTTTTGAACATCATCTGGATCATGGGATCCAGGGTGGACGGGATCTGTACATCTTCTGAAGTCCCTTCAGCGTCATCAATGAAGGGATTATCTTCCTCTTCCGCTGTCACCACATTAACTATCATGGTGGTGATCTTGCGGGTTTCATCATCAGTTTTCATCTTATCTTTCGCCGCTTGGCCTCTTCTTGTGACAGGCCCGGGTCTGGTTGCCAGCCTGAGTAGCTCGTCCGGTTGAGTTGGTAGCATGTCTTGCCCCCTGACAAGTCCAGCCATGTTACAGGTGAAGATCTGCATCTTTCCCTTCCGCCTGTAGACTTTTCTTTTTGCCTGGTCAGGGTATTTGAGTCGGTCAAAGACCGATATTCTTTCTTCAGGTTCTTCCCCACACAGGTCTTCTTTCCCATATCCGGCCCCGCGGCCTTCCCCATAATCATTGGAATCGGAGGAGGAGACTCCGAGCATCACTTCCTGAAGGGTTTCTTCTTCTTCATCATCCATGGTGCCCAAGGCACGGGATAATCTTTGCTGACCGAGGGCAGAGTTCCCCAGGTAGTGGAAGTAGTCTTGGACTACTTGTTTCATCTCCTCTGGGTTGTGCCTTTGTGGCTCTGGTTGGAGCATCAGTCTTTCCTGGCCTCTTGCTGATGAGCCAGTCTTGCCACCTGAGCATTCAGATGCTCAGCTTTGGAATATCTAAATATATCAGCCTGTCTGGCACAGGCTCTTGGTCTTCTTGGAATGGCAGCAGCGACTGTTTCACTTGTTCTCATTCTTTCTTCTTTCTCAAATCTTCTATCGCCATCTTGGCAGCAGTTGGCAGCAGCATCATAGTTCTTCCTTTGCCATCTTCTGCCCCCAGCCCTGGGATGGGGGACCGAGAGGTCTTGCTTCTGCTCATATTTTCTGCCCCTCATCCTGGGGCGAACAGTGGTCAGATTTCTTTCTTCACTTTCTTTCTCATCTTTCTTACCCCAAGCCCTGGGGTAAACAGCATCATCATCTCTTATGTCTTTTCCTTCTCTTCTTCTGCTTCCTGCCTTGAGACGGGCAACAACATCCTCGGTAGCTTTCCCCTCATCTCGAGTTAGGGCCCAGCTCTGAATCTTCTTTGGTCGCCAGACCTGTTTATATCTTGCTGGCTTGGGCGCCAGCGGCTTCCTCTTATCAGTTTCCCAGTTGGCCCTCCTGGTGGCCAGAACTTGGAACTTGTTGTTGATCTGGACGGTCGGGACAATCCTGTCCGGCTGGACTTCTCTCGGGCGACCGTTGAGGTTCACCCTAACGTCACCCATCATCATCGTCTTCCCAGAATTTGAAAGACGAAGGTCGGCAGCGACATACCGGCTCCTCCGGTTAGTTCTTCTCTTCATTTGGGCAGCAGCGGGGACCGTGTCCCTCCTTTGAACATGATGAACATAGCAGGCGACGGCTGTCGAGGTCGTCCTCTCTGGTAAGCTACCCTTGTTATCAGCAGTCTTCATTGGGGCACTTGCAGCAGTGCCTTGCTCGTTGTTGTCGACCTGCAGAAGGTCGGTGAAGACGAGGCCCAGGCAGTTGGGCAGCCCGACAGCAGGGGGCATCGACCCGAATGACAGCGGTACCGCCAGGTAACCCTCTCGGACATGCACATCGATCGGTTGTTGGTCGAAGCATACGGACATGATTCCAGTAGTCATTGTAGCTTCCTGAAAATAAGGAAAGCGCACAGAATCAGAAATTTGAGGGGGGCCCGCTGGGCCTCCTATTTTTGGCGTAGAGATGAAGGGAGACTGAGTCCCACTGGGCGTGCCAGACTTGTGGAACGCGCTTTAGCTTTTCTCTTGTGGATTTGTTATTTATTGGTTTATTGGCGTGCCAGTCACCGGGGTGACAATTTTATTATGCGCTCGATCTGACTTTTAATCAGTCGATTGTGAAGTCCGAGTCGGGACCCGAAGTCCGTCATACCATAAAGGCTATGACGTTAATTACGCCCTTCCTAAGAAGGACAACCCTTGATTAAACGCCAAAAATAGGAGGAAGGTAGCGGCAAAAAAACTAAGACTCAAACGAGAGAGAGGGTTGGTTCATCAGTAGGGCGTTAAATGGCCTGAGTGAAGCAAGGATACATCAAATACGGAGCAAATCCGGCGGCATGTCCCCATTACCTTGGACCGTGCCAGATGGGGATAGGAAACCACCCATGCAGCGGCAGGATGGGATCCGTAAAAGATCGGGTATATCTAACCCAGAATCCGGATAAGGACCGGCGCGACATGACACACCCTGTGCAGGCGCGATGTCTTATTGATATCCCCCTTCGGAAGACCCTCGGAGAACATGCAAGGGCAGAACTCCGTGGGCCAGCGGGGTTAGGAGAGAATACCAGGATCACTCAAGGTGACGTGAATGAATTTTGGCAGCATATCCCCTTTATCTTGGATTATGCCAAGAGGAGATAAGCCATCATCCACGGGATGCCGGGATGAAAGCCGGAAAAGAAGGGGGCACCAGGCCCGGGGCCATCGCCCACATCCATAGCATCGATTGATGTTCCTTCGGAACCCGTCGGAGCACATGTAGTGACATAGCGCTTTAGGTCCATAAGGTTATAAAGAAATCTGGATCGGAACAGAACAATGTAGGGGAGGTCCTCCCCATTGATTTATTTCCTGAGGGATGCCAAGTGTTCTCCGTATATCCCTTGGATGGGTACAACATGGGGATCAAGGTTTAGGACAAGAAGAAAGAGGTTCTCGGCGTAAGGATCAGGAGTATGGCCCGGCTTCTCGGCGTGGGCTGAAGGGAGCTCCCGGCGCGCCATGAAGGGGGTTATCGGCCTAGGCCAAAGGGAGGAAGAAGAGGATCTCAGCGCGAGAGTTCCCGGCGCGCGCCACGCCGGGAACTATTCACACCGAGAAGGTGCTGGGCTTGAGCGCCGTGAGGGTTTATGGGGTTTTACGGTACCCTGTTTTGGGGGTTTTTCACGGGATTCAGACATGGCCTGGGGGGGGGGGGGTGGACTCAGAGGCAAATGAGGAAAGAGCCAGGGTTGTACCAAGTTGACAGCAAGGAATCATAGGTGAAAGGGGTTCGAGAGATCAGAATCACAGGGCCTTCGAACTCTCAGGAACAGGCTTCATGCCATTCATATTGCCGACCATCCAAGAGATCGAGAAATAACGGTTTCTAACCCCTGCAGTGGCCCTGGTGGCTTAAGAAATTTGAGAAGAAAATCATGGACTCCGCGACTTTTAAATCATCGATGACATCGAGGGAAAGAGGGGGGAAACAAGGCCCAAAAATCCACAGTGAGGATTGAGGCTTTGTTGGCTCCGTCCCATCTTAAATAGGCATGCGCATAAACACAAGGGAGCCGGCAGACGATTAACGTGTCGAGCTTGGATGAATTGAATTGGGCGGCATATCCCCCAGGCTTATAGACATGCCAAATAGGGATAGGAAGCCATCCACGTAGCGACGGGATGGAATCCAGATAAACAGCAGGGAATCTTCCCCTTTGAACTCCCTGCTCGGTTGGAGGGTCTATGATATTCATTTTTTTGATGGATAGAGTCAAGCGGGGTGCGTATCGATCACACTCCCTTGGCCTTCCGGGGTTAACCCTATCGGATAGAATTTCGGTAGCGTTTCCCCTTCTTTCGGGTCATGCCAAAGGAAATAGGCCGTCATCCACGGGTACGGGATGATAACCGAAAAGAAGGCTTGTGCTCCCTGATGATGTAGGTGCCCATGGCAATGCTTGCTATCCCCTCAAGAACCGTCGGGGCTGATACAGTGGTATAACCCCTTAGGTTATGGGGTTATGAATGGATTTGATCTAAGATGATGTAGGGGAGGTTTCCTCCTGTTAATCTCATCCCTGAGGTACATATGGCGACCATGAATATCCCCTTCAGCCGATATAACAGGTTGGACAAGGGCTGAAAAGCAGATGAGGAGACAGGCTCCTGGTATGAGTGTATCGGCCTGAAAAGAGGATCTTGGCGCAGATTGATTATCCAAAGAGGGGATCTCGGCATAGGAAGATGAACAGGCAAGGGGGTTCTCGACGCGCTCACCCCGCCGCCGAGGCCCAGTGGCGCCGAGAAGCTCCGATAGCCCTGTTTTGGAATTCAGATTTGATTGGGACCGTATCTGGGGATCAAATCAGTCTGGACTGTGGACTTCGATGCCATGGCATGAGGGTTTTGCTGAGGAACCGAAGGGTCAAGGTCATCACTTATCAGAACCTCCTGGGATTGCATTCATCTACAGACGGGACACATCTTCTATAGCCAGCAATTCAGGAAATCAAGAGATTGATGTCTCCGATTCCTAAACAGCTTGGGGGCCTCGCAAGAAACTCAGATGCCTGCGAAGAATCTGCCATTGAGACAGGAAGGGAGAGGGAAACAGGACCCAATAACCCATTAGATAAGGATTGGGGCCCTGACTTCATTCCTCTTTGAAGCACAGACTCACGGGGATGACTCTGAAAACCGAGATGTCTAGAATATTGGACGCTCAGATGAAAGATACATTCATAGAAAGACAGAGGGCAAAACTTTGATTGTCTAATATCGAGCACGGCAACCACTAAATTTCACTTCATCTCATTATCACCACTTACATCGACTGCAAGGCTAAAGCCGAGAAACGGGTAAGGGGAGGAACAGAGGCAGGGAAGAAAAGAACTCTCGACCTCATCTGAATAGCTAAAGCATGAAGGCATATACCATTACATACAAAGGAAAGCAAAATAAAAGTAAACATGGGGGGGAGGGTGGAGCATTGACGCCTCTCCCTCCCCCGAGCAGCCCACCTGGAGCTTCTTCTTCTTCTTCTCTTCTTCTTTATTTTCAGTAGGGTCTCTTCTCTCTTTTCTATCTGTTTTATGGATGAGGTTTTTTTTCTTTTCTCGTCGGTCTCCCCTTTTGTGTGTCGAGAGAAAGGGGGTTTTATAGGCATAGCACCCCCTCTCTATCGGCATGATCATCTCGGCGCCCGGTTGATGAGCTCCCGGCGCGCCTTATTCGGAGGCAGTAGGCTTCCCGGTGCCCCTTCCTCATATGGGTCTTGTTGGGCTCTCGGCGCCACACGGCTGGGCCCGTTTAGATCTTTTAGTCTTTTATGCTTCCTCATCAGTAAGCTTGAGCTGTTAAAGCCGCTTAATCTGTCCCTTCATTTGTCGGTCCCTCGAGTCCGTCAGGCTAGGCGAAGGCCCATCAATTGGTGAGTTAGCATAGCTTCATCAGAATATTTCTGGGGATTTTCATCAGTCAGTGGACTGTAATTCTTCATCAGTACTGTCGTCTGAGCGACGACAATACCGGACATCAGCTTGGCCGGGGAGGGCTTCAGCCGAGTGACAGCTTCAGTAATGGACTCTCCGTAATCCTAGTTTTGCAGGAGCTCCTCGGGTCTTCATTTCTGATTCAATCTGATCTTTCGTCTCATCTTTATCTTTGATTATCCGGTGTCTACACACTCTCATCTCATGTCCGTAGATGGAGTCCCTGTTTCATGATTGGTCCACGTTATATACCTCATCTCTCGGTGACATACGAGTCCTCCGTTGGACATTCCGTTCCTTCGGACTAACAAGTTAGTCATTGAGACCTCCATAAGTCTCCGCTAGTCTTGGATTCCCTCAAGGCAGCCGAGCAGGTTGTACCCTAAAATCCCTTCACGCCATGTACCCAGTTTTTGTACTCCATGACTTGATTGTTCACTAATTTCCTACAAATTGGGCCGCTAAATATCAACTAATAAATATTGGGCCCTCGGCCGCATGAATGCTATTGTCTGGTAGGATGGAAGTCCTAAACTAATGAGGAACCCATGAGACCACTGACTCATGAGGAAGCATGAACTAAAGACAAACCCATGAGACCACTGACTCATGAGGAGAAACGAACTATGATAAACCCATGAGACCACTGACTCATGAGGAGAAACGAACTATGATAAACCCATGAGACCACAGACTCATGAGGAGAAACGGACTAATAATAAACCCCTGAGACCACTGGCTCATGAGGTTAAAAATATCCTGACCATCTACGAGCAAAAACCACTGACTCGTTAGGAAAATTCTAGACTGACTTGAGTGCTTGAAAATCATGAACCTCTACCCAGAAGAAGGGTATTTACTTGATGATCAATTGTCTATTATCTCGTGATATGATATGAAAACGTCTTGCTCGATGTATCCTGTAACTTAGTTCAATTTTTATGCCAGATATTTCTTACCTTTCGCATTGCTATATTTCTATATTTTCTCGCTTTCACTCATTCATGATCATGATACATTGCATAAGATGTTAATTACTTTAAGCAAGTTTGGATCATAGAGATGTAATTCCTACTGAGCGTTCGCTCACCCAGTTTTATTCCAACATTTTTCAGGTAATCAGGTGGCTAGCGAGACCGAGACTCACATGGGAGGGACAAGTGTGCGAGCGAGCTTTGGAAATTAGTGAACCCGAGTCTTTCATCTTTCTTGAGTCTAGCATGATGTCTCTTATTTAGTTATCTTGTCTAGGTCATTAGTGCATCATCTTCTTTCCTTTCATAGTGACATAGTTGAGTCTTCAAGTTCTTGTAAGAGACTTATATTTGAAATAAATTTTTTTTTGTTGTTCCAAATTATTTGGTCTCGTGCCATTGCTTTTGATCATTCACGACTGTTTAACTGCCACGTTCCGAGCAAATGACACGTTCCGCTGCTATCGGTTCGGGGCGTGACAGAGGTGGTATCAGAGCTTCGGCTTTCAATTCCTTAGGGCATTAAGTCCAAGAGATAGGTTGAGTATCCTTGTTGGTCATCCTATAGGAATTCTGTGAGAATCGGGTAGAGCCACGGGGTAAGTGTTAAATTATATTCACTCTCCAATTAAAATGTGCTTCTCCTGGAATATAAAAGGAGATAATTCTTATTTTATTTTGTAGAAATTTAACTCTTTAGCTAGATGGCAGCTGAGCAAAATCAATGGCGTGAGATGGTCCAAGGTTTGACTCAAGCCCTCCAGCAGGTGGCTCATGGTGTAGCGATCGTGGTGCGGGAGAATTGCACAGAAATTTTCAAGGACTGAATCCCCCTAGGTTTGATGGATCCACTGACCCTGACAAGGCAGAACATTGGGTAAAGGAGATTGAGACGATATTCCGGATAATGCAATGTTCGGACCAAGATAAAGTCCTTTTGGCAACATTTCAGCTAGAAAAGGATGCTAGGGCATGGTGGGAGTCCGTGGAAGTAACATTGCCAGATAATCAAGTATCATGGGCAGAATTCTTAACATATTTTAATGGTAAATATTTTTCCGAGAGAATTAAAGAAAGGAAGGCCGCAGAATTCGCATCGCTGAAACAAAGGAGTATGTCTGTGGCTGAGTATGAGGCCCAATTCTCAAGATTATCTCGTTATGCGCCTCATCTGATTATAACTGAAAGAATGAAGACTAAAAGATTTATTTATGGGTTAAGACTTCAGCTCATTCTCTAGTTGGCGCCAATGGATATACAATCTTATCCGGAGATGGTTAAAAGAGCTCAATTGTTAGAGGATGTCTTAGAGATGATAGAAAAACTCAAGGCTCGGAGAAGAAATAATAAGTTAGCAAGGACAACCGAGACTAGTAAGAAGAGACCTAATTGTAGTGATGGGTCGTCAAATGGCAAGAAGATAAAAAGCGGAGATAGACAGGATGGAGTGTCGCAAAAGAAGTGTAAACATTGTGGAAAAAGAAATCATCGGACGGAGGAATGTTGGTGGGAGTTAGGTGGATGTCTTCGTTGTGGAAGCAAGGACCACAAGGTAGCAAGTTGTCCTCTTCCAAAAGATCAACCTCCGAAGGTTGAAAACCTCGATGGGACATGACATCAAGGAAAGCTTCAACCTTTGAACGAACTAACTGATGGAGTAACGAGAGGTACCCCTTAACTTTAAGCTAGTCCTATTTATTTCTATTAGAAAAGTATATTCCATTCGTTGCCCTTTTTAACATATTGTTGGTAATTAAGGTCATGGTGTAATAATTTTAAGCTGTTTTGGAAGAAAAAAATAACATGTAAATTTGGGGACCAAATTCTTTTAAGTGAGGGAGGGTGTAACACCCGGTAAATTGTAAAGGGTCAAATAGAAATAATTACCTAAATTTTTAGAAGAGAAAAGATAATTATAAATCCTGTATAACTTTACTAGGAATGAGATAACATTTTCTTACTAAAGATAAAATAAAATAGGGTCACGGAGATCTATACCTGAAGATTTAAAAGATAATTAGATATTAAAGTATGTCATTCCAATTCTAATTCAAGAGGAAATTTAAATTATCCGTGGGTAAGTTAATTATGAAATAGAGATATAAATAAATAATTAAATTATAATTCAGTAAAGAAAATTGACATATTCTTTTTATCCATTTGTGACTTAAACTAATAAAGCATCGAGAATAATTAAGATTATAAATAGAAGGAAAACTCAAATATTCATCTTAAAAAAAATAAAAATAAAATGAGACTAGCCGATGAATGTTCCCTTAAAAGATAAATTAAAACTTGACCGGATCGAACATGTCGCTGATACCTGAGACGATGATAAAAATTATTAAGGTAGATAAATAAATGAGTTTAATAATAATATATAAATGTATTTAAAATTCTCACTCAAATTGAGAATTTATAACAGTGAGTTTAAACTATTTAAGTGTTAAGACCAATCTAATTGCATTAATGGGCCTTACATATAAGAAACATGAAGAGGTCAAATAAAGAATAAATACTTGAAGCCCAACTTATAATACTACTTAAGATAGATGTGCTTTAGTTAAACCAAAGTCCAACACCCTACGTACAATGCCTAAGCTATACTAGCCCACAACCCTATATGACTTCCCAGTTAACTTATACAAAGGCCCATAGCCAAAAGTCCAACCCGATTTCCCTACGTGTACATACTACCCATATATATCCATATATATATGCAAGTGACCTTTTAATGATAAACACAACCCAAGCTCACGTGAGCCACAAAGCCAACCGAGCCCCACCCTAATGCATGTTTCGACCGTGGCATGCAAGGGTGGATGTTAGGGTTTACTCCCAGAGAAGGATAGCAGGCGGCCGTAAGAATGGTAATGGAATATTAAACGTAGGAAAGGTCTTTAAACCTTTCTCTCATTAGTTTTGTCACCCCGTTAGGATATCCTCCCCGATAAAACTCAACCCCATCAAACGAAGAAAGCCCTTTTCTTTGCTATTGTGCATGTGGCAGACCAAGAAGGCGTGGCCTTCTTCTTCCTCTTCTTCCGTCTCCTTCCTGCTGAGGACGCGAGGGAGCTACAGAAGCATCTTCCTCTCCTTCCTCTTCCTCCTGTGGCCTGCACTTCAACCGGAAGAGAGAGGGAGAGTCCATCTCTTCATCCTTCCCATCCTCTGTTCCTGTGCAAGAAACAGAGCACCGTTCTTCAAACAAGTTCATCGTCCAATCCATCCCAAAGGTAGGTTATCTCTATATCTCAGGCAAAACCGGTTAATAGTGCGTCATGCATGCAAATCATGATTAAATCTTCATGTTTCATGCTATTTTATGAGTTTTAGTAGTTTTTTTTTCTCAAGTTTCGTAGCCCAAACCAAGTTAAACTATGATTTAGGGTCAATATGATAGACAAAAAAAAATAATCATGCATTTATATCATATATATCATATCTATGCTTTTCGGTGTGTTCTGTTGAAATTAGAAATTTTTACAGTAAATAACGTCTTTTTTAGGGCGGTATTTTATTTTGACGCCCACCAAAAAGGTCGTCAATCCCATTTGGAATTAACGTCTTTGCATATGTCGTGCTTTCTGAAGTTGACGCCACGGTTAAAGACGTTAAAATGGTTAAAAGTGATAACTGAGAAGTCGTCATTTAATAAAATTCTAAAAAGATGACGAACAGCAGACGTCAATTAAATTTATGAGTTTTGAGTTTTAGTTTGTTTATAGGTATAGAAGTATCCTTTGGCTATAAAAATTTATAGACGTACTATTGGGATGGGAATCGAGGTAATGGAAGTGGTTACACCATTTTTCGTGCCCTCTATCTCAAGATCCCCCGTCCCTCATCGAAAAATTATTTTGAACATATGGTTAGGTAGAGTTTTTCGAGCCGGTCATTTCGATATATTATAGGCTAGATTCCGACATCATTTAGCATAGAAACGGGAGGGTTAAAAAAATCGACTTTTTGAAATAACGACCCATATACGGTCGTCAAACCAAAATGGGACGCCATGATGACTAGGCGTCAATTTTGACTAATATATACATATATGTAAATATATATATGTAAATATATATATATATATATATATATATATATCATGTATATATGTCTTTGAAAATCTATATTTATTAAAATATGTAACCGAAAATTATGAAAAAAATATATTTGGAATCCTTGTATTTTTCTCCTAATTATCATATATACTATTTTATTAAATTATTTTAAATAAATCAATGTGCCTTTTAATGTGTGTTTTTGAATTTATTCAATTAAATAGGTATAAATGAAAATTCTTGCTAAATAAATTGAGTTAAAAATCATGAAAATTAACGTTCCCCAAGAGGATGCTAATTAATAAATGACGGCACCCACGGGCGTTAAATAATATAAGTTTGTTTAATTATAGTTAATTATAAGGTAGGATGGACATGAACTCTATGATTAACGCATTCTCATTCTCACCATTTTCTTCCGTTTTTGACCCATACTGCGGGTCTTTTGGCACTCTCATATCATGTCCGTAGATGGAGTCCCTGTTTCATGATTGGTCCACGTTATATACCTCATCTCTCGGTGACATACGAGTCCTCCGTTGGACATTCCGTTCCTTCGGACTGACAAGTTAGTCATTGAGACCTCCGTAAGTCTCCGCTAGTCTTGGATTCCCTCAAGGCAGCCGAGCAGGTTGTACCCTAAAATCCCTTCATGCCATGTACCCAGTTTTTGTACTCCATGACTTGATTGTTCACTAATTTCCTGCAAATTGGGCCGCTAAATATCAACTAATAAATATTGGGCCCTCGGCCGCATGAATGCTATTGTCTGGTAGGATGGAAGTCCTAAACTAATGAGGAACCCATGAGACCACTGACTTATGAGGAAGCATGAACTAAAGACAAACCCATGAGGCCACTGACTCATGAGGAGAAACGAACTATGATAAACCCATGAGACCACTGACTCATGAGGAGAAACGAACTATCATGAGGAGAAACGAACTATGATAAACCCATGAGACCATTGACTCATGAGGAGAAACGAACTATGATAAACCCATGAGACCACGGACTCATGAGGAGAAACGGACTAATAATAAACCCCTGAGACCACTGGCTCATGAGGTTAAAAATATCCTGACCATCTACGAGCAAAAACCACTGACTCGTTAGGAAAATTCTAGACTGACTTGAGTGCTTGAAAATCATGAACCTCTACCCAGAAGAAGGGTATTTACTTGATGATCAATTGTCTATTATCTCGTGATATGATATGGAAACGTCTTGCTCGATGTATCCTGTAACTTAGTTCAATTTTTATGCCAGATATTTCTTACCTTTCGCATTACTATATTTCTATATTTTCTCGCTTTCACTCATTCATGATCATGATACATTGCATAAGATGTTAATTACTTTAAGCAAATTTGGATCATAGAGATGTAATTCCTACTGAGCGTTCGCTCACCCAGTTTTATTCCAACATTTTTCAGGTAATCAGGTGGCTAGCGAGACCGAGACTCACATGGGAGGGACAAGTGTGCGAGCGAGCTTTGGAAATTAGTGAACCCGAGTCTTTCATCTTTCTTGAGTCTAGCATGATGTCTCTTATTTAGTTATCTTGTCTAGGTCATTAGTGCATCATCTTCTTTCCTTTCATAGTGACATAGTTGAGTCTTCAAGTTCTTGTAAGAGACTTATATTTGAAATAAAAAAATTTTTGTTGTTCCAAATTATTTGGTCTCGTGCCATTGCTTTTGATCGTTCACGACTGTTTAACTGCCACGTTCCGAGCAAACGACACGTTCCGCTGCTATCGGTTCGGGGCGTGACACCAAATCTTCCTGACAGTTTTCTTTTGATTGACATGATGATTCAATTTTTTAGCACTGTCATCCCTACTAGTAGCAACCCTTGGATTTGAATTTGCGTGGTTATTTTTGGTGAATTTATTATTCCACTGTCCAATATGATTTTTGTGATGATTAACAAATTTCTTTGACTTGTAGAAAGCATATGCATTGAAAACATTTTGGTGGTGAGGAGAGTAAGTCCTCATTTGTTTATGCACATTGAGCTTTCTGTTTGTGGCATAGTGGGATGTGGGTTTTTCTTCTTTTGTGAGACCTGAGTCTTAGTGTTTTGGATGGATTGGTTGTTCCAATTGACAGCTCTTATTGAGTTAGCAAAATTTTTAACTTCTGAATTCTAAACGTTGCTGGTAGAGCAGGATGTAATGTCCAGCTTTTCTTAACCTTCGCTAAGATAGAACGTTATTGTCTTGAATTCAAATAGTTTTTTTCTTTATCAAAGTTAACCTTCACTCCTAGCATGGTGTCTAGGTTGGACTTCCCTTGAACAAAATTTTCAAGTGTGGCATGTTTATCTTCCAGATCTTTTTGGAGTTTTTCATAAGTTTTCTGAAGTTCAGAATTGACACCTTTTATTGCTTCATTCTTTTCAGAAATCAATTTATTCTCTTTCTATATTTTCTGAAGCTTCAACCTAAACTCATCAAATTCTTTCTAAATGCTTTCATTTTCTTCTTTCATGTTTTCATTTTCATTTTTAAGTGAGCTTAGTTCTTCCATTTATATTTTGGGCTTTTCTTTTTCTTTGAATGATATCTGTATCCTCAATAGTAACTGGAGAGGGGGAAAATCAACCATCAGAGGGCAAGGCCCAACTAGGTCCAATTCGACCAAACCAGGCCCAGCTCCCCAAAGTGACAGCCCCATTTTGGGCCCACTTACTTCAAGCCCAAAAACCCACTCGGAGCAGCACTTCCTAGGTGGCCCTCAGGTCCGGAAGTCCAAGCGACAGAATGGTCGAGAGATCCCCTGCGGGGACCCGATATGGACTACCCAAGCTATACACTCATCGCTCGGGACAAAATCCCGAGCGAACGCCTCTGGCTCGGACAGACTGTCGAAAGCTCATCCCAGCGTCCGTTACGCATCCAGCAGGAGCAGGGAACTCCAAAGGATCGGGGAGGGCAAAAGTCCTTACGCCATAATGAGCCCACTATAAGGACGTAACCCCCCGAAGCCCCCTCAGCTCCCTGGACTATTACGTTAAACAGCTTGCTATATAAACTCCAGGGAGACCCCCTGAGAAGGTAAGGCAATGGTCCTGAGAGAAAATCACCACACTTTTTGGTGGAGAATAATCTCGCGCCCCCTCTCTCCTACTCTCTCTCTCTTCACCCTCATGCTCTATCGCACTTGCTGACTTAAGCATCGGAGGGCTTTCCCCAGGGAATCCTCTCTGGGCACCTCTGATCCGTTTCCTGCCTTGCAGTTCATACAAACGTGATGACCGTGATCAAAAGATTCCTCCCGGATCTCATGGCTTAGGATCAGCGCGAGATTACACCTCTTCATCTGGTGCCATCTGTGGGAAATGAACAAAGAGCCATCTTGGTGTGAAGAAACTCTGGTAGGAAGGTCACCGGCGGCAGAGGAAAGACCGCAGTGGCGGATAGGGAACTTGCGCCCTCCCACCCCGCAGAAAACCTCCCTGCCGATGACAACAATCAAGCCGACGAGCTGCCTCCACCACCCGCGGAGGTGCAACCCCCTAACATGAGTCTTGACGCTCTCCAAACCCTCAACGCTAAATTGGATATCCTCGTAGAGCTAATGAGGACCCAGGAGGCTAGGGAAGAGAAGTCATGACTCCCACGGGAAAGCCCTCCCCATGGAGAAGCTTCCCAACACACGGTTGTAGGCTGTTTCACCCTCCGGGGATGACGTCTTATATGCAACAGATCAGGGGGACCTTCGCACGCCCCCCCTCTAGAACAAGAAGCCTCCTCCACCCCGAGGAGAGAAGGAACTGAGACGTGTTGGCAGCACCCGGAGATTGATCCCCCTGAGGGACGATGCTGCAGCTCGCAGGGACGCCCCTGCAATCCCTAGGACCAGCGGCATCCGGAGTTATCCCTCCAACTGCGAGATTTCGAGCGACGATTTACGGAGCAAGAGCGTGCTCTCAGCACCCTGCAAAAAATGTCCACCAAGGAAGATGATGAGCAATCCCCATTCCCTGACCATATCTTGAAGGTCCAGATCTCCCCCAGAATTCTGCTACCAACCTTCAAGTCGTATGACGGCCAAGGAGACCCGGCCGACCACTACGATAGCTTCGACGCCCTGATGACCTTGCACGGAGCCTCCGACGCTGTCAAATGCCGAGCATTCGTGACCACCTTGGTCCAGGGTGCTCAGGCATGGTTTCGAGCACTCGCCTCGGGCAGCATTCACGACTTCAGATAATTCGGGTGAGTATTCAAGGAAATCTTCGTCGACAGCGGCCCACCTAGGTCAGTAGCGGGGTTGCTGGCACTAAAGCAGGCACAAGGGGAGAAACTACAGGCCTACATCAACTGATTTAAATCGGAATCCCTGCGTATCCCCCGCCTAGATGTCACCTTAGCCATCACCGCGCTGATCGAAGGCACCCACGATGAGAACCTTCGGCGAGAACTAGTCCTCCATCCCCCCACCTCCCTCGCCGATCTGGTGACCCTGCTGCGGCCCAACGGGCTCGGGTCGGGAGGGGGATAAGAAACGACCATCCGAGCAAGGCTCGGGCCAAGGAAAATGATAGAATCAAAACGGGGATCGAAGGGAGCCCCCTCAGAAATATGAGCGGTACACTCCTCTATCCGCTCCCATCTACGAGATATACAAAGACATCAAAGGATCGAGCATTCTCCGCCAACCCGACCCTATAAAGGCCAAGAGTCGCAACTAACGCAAACATTGCCAGTTCCACAATGACCACGGGCACCATACCGAAGATTGTCACCAACTCAAGCACGAGATTGAGTGTCTCGTCTGCGAAGGAGACTTATCTCGGTACGTGTCCGAGCTCCAGAAGGAAGACCGTGGCATTCCGGAAGAGATTGACAATCAACCTCGTAGGGTCCACATCAACATCATTTCTAGCGGCGCGGCATCAGGAGGAGACAGTAGACGAGGAAGAAAGTGTCACGCTGAACGGGCAAGCAGTGTCTCTGAGCCACCCAAAGCCCCACCAACGACCGAGCAGCAAGCCTTGGTATTCTCCGACCAAGACCTGGAAGGGTTATCTACCCCGCACGATGATGCTCTTATAGTATCGGCTACTATAAACCATTGTAACGTAGATAGGATACTGGTCGACAATGTTAGTGCCCCTGATGTACTTTCATACGAATGCTTCCTCAAGATGGGTGAAAATCCATCCAAGCTCCGCCCAGTTCGAACCCCCCTTTGTGGGTTCAACGGCCTGGCAACCTATCCCGAGGGAACGCTGAGCCTACCGGTCACCATCGGCACCCCTCCCAAAACCGTTACCGTTATGGTTGACTTCATCATGACTAAGGGGATGTCGGCCTATAATGCCATCTTCGGCCGAGGTATCCTCAGCCGGACAAAGGCAGTGCCATCCACCTATCACCAAAAAATGAAGTTTCCCACTAAACACGGTATCGGGAGGTCCGAGGTAACCAGGCAATAGCTCGGAGGTGCTACATTATCTCGGTCGAAGCCATAAGGCCAGAGGGAAAAAAGAAAAAGGGGGAGGGTGTCGAGGACGAACCAACAATATCCGAGCCTGGTGGCGAATTGTTGACGGTCTTCCTCAAAGACGACCCGACCCTAGGAGTAAAAATTGGTGCTGATTTATCACCTAATGAACAAAAGTAATACAAAGATTTTCTTTCGGAGTATAGCCAAGTCTTCGCAGGGTCTAATGAGCATATTCCCAAGATCCCTGGGGAGATGGTGGTACACAAGCTCAACCTTGACCCATCGGTGAAACCCGTCCAGCAACGCAGAAGAAAGCATGCCCCAGAGAAGCAGACGATCATCAAAGAGCAAATTCTTAAGGGGAAGAAAACCAACCTATTTCTACCGTTCCTTTACACGACATGGCTCGCCAATGTCTCCTTAGTGCCAAAGGCTTCGGGCAAATGGCCAATATGTGTGGACTTCACCAACCTCAACAAAGCCACTCTGAAAGACTGCTACCCACTGCCGAGCATCAACCAGCTAGTCGACTCGACCTCCGATAATGAGTTGCACAGCTTCCTGGATGCATACTCTGGCTACCATCAGATCCGAATGGATCCTGAAGACATCGAGAAGACAGCCTTCATCACCGACTTCGGCATATACTACTACACCCGAATGCCTTTCGGGTTGAAGAACGCCGGGGCAACATATCAAAGGCTGATCAACCACATTTTTGAAGGACAAATCGGTCAGAACGTCGAAGCATACATCGATGACATGCTCGTCAAGACACCCAAGCCCGAAGAGCACTTCACCAACCTAGCGGAAACCTTCAACACACTCTTGAGGTACAACATGAAGCTCAACCAAGCTAAATGTGCCTTTGGAGTTCGATCCAGAAAGTTCTTAGGCATTCTAGTCACTCAGCGTGGGATCGAGGCCAACCCTGACAAAGTCCAAGCTATTCTGAATATGCAGCCACTCGCTTGCGTCAAAGACGTCCAACGCTTGACTGGGCGGATTGCTGCGCTCCACTGTTTCTTATCCCGAGTGGCCGAACGATGCCTGCCCTTTTTCAAGCTATTGAAAGGGCCCAAATTGGCATCTGCTATGTTTGCTTGGGATGAGGAATGTCATAAAGCTTTTGCAGAACTGAAGGAGTTTTTGGACTCGCCCCCGGTGCTATCGATGCCGGTCCCGGGCGAAACACTACACCTTTACCTCTCGTCGACCCCTTCTACGGTGAGCTCAGTCCTAGTTCGAGATGACGCAGGAGTGCAGAGACCAGTATATTACACCAGTAAGGTGCTCGGCGAGGCCGAATGATGGTACCCCGCAACCAAGAAACTCGTGCTAGCATTGGTAACCTCGGCCAAGCGCATCCGGCCCTACTTCCAAGGACACTCCATCGTCGTGCTAACCAATGAGCCTTTGAAGAGGATCCTTGCTCCCCCTGAAGCTTTGGGTCGCCTCGTCAAGTGGGCTATAATGCTCGGGGACTACGACATCTCCTACCATCCCCGCTCGGCCATCATGGGGCAGGCGCTCGCAGATTTCATCGCGGAGAGTAATGCCCCGATCGAGGATTTTCATCCGCCGACGCCCGGGCCCACCTGGGATATTTTCATCGACGGATCCTCCAACTCTGCTGGCAACGGCGCCGGTGTTCTTCTCCGATCCCCGGAAGGAGCAAAACTGCAATACACCTTGAAGTTCAACTTCCTGGCATCCAACAACGTCTCCGAGTATGAGGCTCTCATCTCGGGAGCAAGGATGGCGTGATGACTGGGGGCCGAATGAGTCAGAATCCACACTGAATCCCAATTGGTCGCCAGCCAGGTCAACGGTGACTACGAAGCTCGGGAAGCACCAGTGGTCAAATACCTCCAACTGGTAAGAGGAATAGCCCCATTATTCAAGAGCTTTCAGGTTATCCAGATCACTCGAGTGGAAAACTCCCGAGCAGACGCCCTATCTTGATTGGCCTCCTCTGTTGCCCCAGAAGGTACACGATCAGTTTTCCTCGAAGAGCTAGAACGACCGAGCATAGAAGCGGAGCTCATGACCGTTGACCAGGCATTATCAAGCGACTGGTGGACCCCCTATATATATCCTGGCTCCGAGATTCTCGAGATCCCTCTAACTCTCGGGATGCTCAAAGACTGAAGTATCAAGCTCGGTGCTTCGTCATCTTGGACGATGCTTTGTACCGAAGGCCTTTTTCTGGTCCCCTCCTCAAGTGCCTCGGTATCGAGGAAGCCGGCTGAGCAATTCAAGAGGTCCATGAAGGCGTCTGCGGTGCACATCAAGGAGGGAGAGCGCTCGCCAGGATCTTGTTGCGGCAAGGCTATTGGTGGCCCACTCTCCAACGCGACTGCTCAACCTACGTACAAAGGTGCGACCGATGTCAACGTTTCGACCATCTGGTCCATCAACTTGCCTCGGAGCTCATCACCCTCACCGAGCCATACCCTTTCGCTCGGTGGGGGATCAACCTCCTGGGGCCGTTTCCCACGGGCCGAGCCCAGAAGAAGTTCGTCATCGTCGACATCGATTATTTTACGAAATGGATTAAAGTCGAAGCCACTTCTAGGATTACCGAGTCGACAGTGTTGAGTTTCGTGTGGAAATCGATCATCTGTCGCTTTGGCATCCCCCGAGTGATAGTGAGCGATAATGGTCGGCAATTTGATTCCCATTACTTCAAGAACAAATGCCCCGACCTTCATATTCGCAACCATTTCACTTTGGTAGCCCATCCGCAGGGTAACAGACTGGTCGAAAATGCCAACAAAATTATAGTAAAAGGCATTAAGGCTAGGCTCGGTAAGGCCAAGGGTAACTGGGTCGAGGAATTGCCGAGTGTACTATGGTCACATCGAACTACTCCAAGAACCGCCATCGGTGAGACTCCTTTTCAGTTGGTGTACAACACAAACACTGTGATTCCTTTGGAGGTCGGTTGCCCATCTCTTCGAGTCATCAACTTCTCGCCCGAGGCAAATGAGTAAAAACTGCTAGAAAACCTTGATATGGCAAGCGAGATAAGAGTGATCGCGAGCATCCGAGCCATGGAACATCAGCGGCGCCTTACTCGATATTACAACTCTAGAGTCCATGACAAACTTTTCCATCCAGTGTTGTGCAGGTGGAATGGCGGTCTAGAGGGGGGTGGTGAATAGATCTTCCCCCAAATTCAAAAACTATTACAGACTTATGTGAACAATTTAAACTATGCGGCTTCAGTGGAAATTAAAGCGTATACTCCATGCATAACAAAGACGGACCTAGGCATGCATCTAACGGAAGTCACAAGCGAATGCAAACAATCACACACAAATAGAGATAGGGATTTTTAGGTGGTTCGGCCAGACATCCAGTCTGCCTACTCCCACCCCTCACTAAACCCAGCGAGGCTTCCTTCCGCTGACTCACAGCTTGACACGCTGACTCACAGGTTGAACAAAGATTTAAAAATGAAAACAAAATTTATAAGACATGAAATAGTTCAAGTTTCAGAAATGTTATCCCGATTTGTAGATGACTCGATCTAAAGATGAAGATCGCCTGCTGCTTGGATTCCTCAAATCAAGTTCTCTTCAAGGAAAGCTTTGAGATCTACTGCAACTTGAGGCTTGAGGATGAGAGTTGATGCTCAGATCTAATGCCTTCTTCAGATCTTGAACCGTAGTGGCTTCTTCTAGATTGGAAACCCTTTCTCCAAGAGTTTCCTCCCTCTTTTTCCTTGGAGATGCCCTTCTTCTTGGCTGCTTATGGTTCTTTGCTCTCTTCCTTCTTGTTACTTGCTGGAGCCTTCTTACTGATCACCTGCACCTTGTTCTCTACTACCTGGCCCTTGTGCTTTCTTGCTCTTTCCTCATTTCTCTTTGATCTGGATCGCACAGGCTTTCCCTCTCTTCTTCTTTTCACTAGATGCAGAGTAGCTTCTTCCAGCAGCCACGCCCCATGTTTCTTCTATTCTCTCTGCTACTCGTTGTCATTTTTCAGTCTTCCCACCACCTGTTTCTGATTTTTAGGAACTCCCACGATTTCTACTAGTACAGTTGGAGAATCCAATGGGAAATCTCTTATTTTTCAGCTAGGAAGTAGAAGACCAAGTCATATCCATGAAAAGAACTAAACTCTGGTAAAGACCCATGTTTCTTGGCTTATCTGGACCCTCTAGGTGCGTGCCATATGGATCCAAGCCTTGGGTATCGGATCTTACAAGAAACGGGTCAATTTTAGGGTTTATAATTCGCATCTCCGGCGGTGGTCGACTTACAGGGCCTTCGTGGTTGACTTCTGAATTAGTCTAGAACCTGGGTGGTTCTGTCTGCAACATGTGGTCGACACTTAAGCCCCTGAGAGTCGACACCTATGCCTGGCCAGAATCTGGGTGGTTCTGTCTGGGCTTCCAGGGTCGACTGTCGGTGCTCTGGGTGTCGACTCTTGCCTCCAACCAGCAAGGTCTTCTCCAGATTGGGGATCTTGAAGGCTGCACTTTCTGATAGTGATTTGGTTCATCCCTCTTCTTTGATTGATCTCTTTAACCATCAATGCACCTGCATTTGGCATTTAAACATTAACATGTGCAAGCTAATATTCATGTCATTGGACTTCCTTATTAATGACCAACCAAGGTTCAGTTTAACACATCTCATACTTTGAGGGTAAATACAATGAGTTATAGATTGTCATCATCAAAACAAGAGGTGCTCAACATTCTCCCCCTTTTTGATGATGGCAACTATAAGTCATTGTTAACTATGAATGAAAAATATTCATGATGCATAAGTCATTATGATGAATAACATTGTGAGTAGACAAGCAAGCATATGCATAAGTCATCACTCCACTACTCACAATGACTTGACACTCTCTCCGCCTTAAATCAATCTCTCCTAACTTGATGCTCTTTTACACTCTCTCCCTCTTCATATCTCCCCCTTACATCAATCTCTCCCCCTATATGCAATACAGTGATTTGTCACTCTCTCACAATGACTAGACACTCTCTCCCCCTTTGACATCATCAAAACAAGGTCGGGGAGTTGAGAGGATGAGAGACAAAACTAATACCAAGTATTGAGAGGAAGCATTGGCATGAGCAAAACCGTTCAACATAGTTCACATGAGAAATTTCACTTGAGAGTAGAAATTGAGAAACACTCATCAATTTTCTTAAAGACTAAGGTAAATGACCTTATTGTTGCCAATGGTTCAAGACATATAAGCCTCAAAATCTGAAGTTAAAAATCAAGAGCAATTTCATTCTAGCACATATAACAGTGTTAAAACAACCTCTTCAAACTAGTTCCCGTGCAAGCTCTTTTGATCGTCAAGATGATTTCATTAGACACCTCTAGGAAGGGTTTTTACTAGTATATAGGTTAAACTTGCACAAGCTTTGATATTTGCCTTGGGTCAACTATTTCACCATAATTCATCATTTTTTTTATTTTCGGTCAGGTTCATCACATGCCTTTCTACACGAAGACACACACATTTTACACGCCAGAGTCCCCGGCTACTCAACATGCCTAACCATTCCGCCTGACTTTTGAGACAGAGTTAACTCGGCTCATCATGCCACACATGCCTCAATCGTTATTCAATATGATTTTTTTTTATTTTCGAAAGAAGCAGCAGTTTCTCAGAAGCCAAATCATTACTCTGCTAAGTTTTTAATGGCTATAGAGTATTCCCTTTTGCCCTTTTTTTTGAAGATACAAGTTTAAAAAAATACTAAGTTATAACCTTTCAACTAGAATATCCCACTACTATCAAAAATTCGATCTCAAGAGAAGGTGAGGACAAAGTTTTCTTAGGCTGATTCAAATCAATTATATGAACACAGGCTGAAATTTTCATTGGCATTTAATTTTAAATTTTAGAGGTTTATAAACCCCAAACCATTAACTTATTTCCATGGGTCAATTTAAATAGCTCTCTAAGAAATTAGAAGAGTATTTGCCCATTACTCCCCCTGAAATTATGAACCTGTGTTGAAATCAAATGGGTTGGAATTATTGCAATAAGGATGTAAGAATGATGATATCAATTGATGACAGTGAATTTGCAAGAGTTCTTGATAAGATGAGGGCAAATGCATGAACAACGTTTAGAGCAGTAGGGATAGAAAGACAGAATTGGATTGAGCTCCCCCTCAGTCAAATCAAGTGACTCCATATGCATTCATGACATGTAATGCACTTATTGACCTATCCAAAGCTCTTGCATACATGAATTTTGGACCTTTGGTACTTGGCGGAGGTAAGTCCTCTACGCATAGTGTGGCTTTCAAACAAGCCTAACTTGCCCTTCCACCAATCACCATTTAATATACCACAAGAGTCCATGCTATAAATGCATGACTACTGCACAAGCAAACTCAGATATGATAATGGATGCATGACTCATGCAGAGTACCTATACCATATGTGCAGCTCCCCCTCAATGTGACATACATTTAATAATTACAATCAAGATAGTTGCAGCACGATCACGAACTCTTTAAATGGACAAATGCAGCAGCCTTCAAAATTTTCATGAAGCAAATTTCAGTTCGGAAGAATTACCTGATTCCAACGTGTTGTGCAGGCCAATTAAGAGAGTAAAAACTTACAGTTCAATCATAAGAAGAATTTCATTTATTCCCCCTTTGTCATGCCTTGGACAGCCATTTTCATGAAGCCCCTTGCTGTGTATGGCTGCAAGGCCCATCTTCAAGCAATTTAGACTGTAGATTTGGGAACCCAAGCAGCTTTGAGTTCCTTTTTAGTATTTAACTCTTCAAGGCATGATAGAATGCCTTTCGCTATCCACAGCTGCCTTGCTTGGGTTGAACTCTCATTAGGCCTACATGAAAATTTCTCAACAATAGAGGAAAAAGCATTAGAACGGTTCACAAATTTTTTCTTCTCTACAAAATTCTTGTTTCTTTGGCCATAGAACCAGTGAGGTTGGCTCATCCAGGTTGGCCTATTAGGTTGAAACCTTTGCCATGGCCTAGCAGCATTTCTTCTAGGAATAAAAGTGTGAGGTTTATTTCTGTCAAATCTGGTAGTCGACTTAAAGGGGTGTGAGAGTCGACTCTTGGATTCTCAAAATTCTTCCACGTTTCTGTTTCTTCCCCAAGTTGACTGGAGAGGGGTTCTTGGTTGACTGCTGTTCTGCCAGGCTTCAGGAAAGCTTCTGGTTCTGCCTGTGGTCGACTCAGGATGGGGTCTGAGTCGACTTCTGTTCTGCTTCTAGAATTGCTTTTCTCTCATTTTATGGTGGTTGATTGACCTTGAAACTTGGATTGGTAGTTTGTTCCTGTTTGTTGAGAATTTTGATCTTTCTGACCCATCTAGATAGAGCTTCTGCTGCCTTAGATCCTCTTTAGTTGTTTTGAAGTGGCCGGCTTGTTTCACGGCCTTCCCACTTGATTTCTTGTCATTTGATCTCATGGTTGCTTGGATCTTGGTTGAAGTGCTTGCATCAGCCATCTTTTCTGACCCATACATGTCAACAAGAGATTTTTTCCCTTTTATGTCTTTTTCAGCCATGAAGGTGACAATTTTTAATTTAAATTCCTTTTTGGCTGTTGGGTTGAAACCTAATCCTTCCTTTTGAAAGTTTACTCTAGATCCTAACACAGCATCTAGGTTTTCTCTACCTATCATCAACTTTTCCAAGGATTTTTGTTTGTCTTTCAGTTCTTCTTGAATCTTTTCAATTTCCTTCTGAAGTTGACAGTTGACCTCCTTGATTGCATCATGTTTTTCATTGGCTAGTAAGGTTTCCTTTTCATAGTCTTGCAATTTCAGTTTGAGATCATCTATTTCCCTTTTTAAGCTCTCATTTTCATCTTTCAAATCTTTTGAATCTGAATTTTGCATTTTCATTCTCAGTTCATCAATTTCATCTCTCAAATTTTCATTCTCATCTTCTAGATCTTTTAGTTCAGACTTGGAAGCCTCTAAATCATGAACTTGTTTCATCAGATTTGAAATCTTAGTTTGCAAGCATGCAATATTTTCAGATGAAGTTGTATCATGAGCCATGGTATTTATTTTCTTTTTCAAAACTTTGTTTTCTTTTCTTACAATATCGCATTTATCAAGCAATTCACCATATACTTCTTGCGAATCATCAATGGTGAAATACTCAAATGGAGAAGAGTTTTCACTTACCTCATACTGACCTATTGCCATAAGACCTAAGTCTTCATTGGTTTCACTAGATGAACTCTTCCCTTCACTTTCCTCTTGGAGTGTGTTTTCTTCTCATTGTGTGGACATTAAATTTTGATGTGTCCGGGCTTGCTGCAATTGTAACAAACAAGATTGTTAGACTTTTTCTCAGATGATTCAGATTTGAACTTGGATGACTTTCTTACCTGACCCTTTGGATTCTTGAAGTTCTTACCTTCCTTCTTCAAGAACTTTTCAAATTTTCTAGTTAGTGTGGCAAACTCACCGAAGTCCTCCTCAGTGCCGGATGACTCACTATCATCTGAGGACTCCTTGCTGTGCTCTTTAGCCTTTAGTGCGAATGGCTTCTTCTTTGATGTTTCTTCCTCATTTCTCTTCAGGTTAAGCTCATAAGTCATCAATGAACCTATCAGCTCATCAACAGTCGTAGTAGATAAGTTTTTAGAATCCTCAATCACTGTAGCTTTGGTATGCCAGATAGGAGTTAAAGATCTAAGGATTTTCCTCACAAGTTCATTATTAGTGTAGTTTTTCCCTAGACCTTTTAGACTATTAGTTAACTTTGTTAGTCTAGCATACATTTCAGAAATGGATTCATGCGGTTCCTTTTTGAACATTTCATAATCGGAAATAAGCATATTAGCTTTAGTTTCCCTTACCTCAGAAGTGCCTTCATATATTACCTCTAACCGGTCCCATATTTCCTTGGCAGTGGCACATGAGGAAACTCTTGAAAATTCTATTGGGTGAAGCGAGCACTGCATAATATTCATTGCACTCTAGTTTAGATTTGACTTCTTTATCTGCTCTCGTGTCCAGGTGTCTTCATCTTCAGGGAGTTGATGTGGCCCACGACTTACAACTCTCTATATTTCATGGTCCTGCGCTCTGAGAAAGACCTGCATCCAAATTTTCCAATACAGGTAGTTAGTACCATCAAAATATGGTGGCCTAGTCACCGAATGACCCTCAGCCAACAATCCTTTGGCATCCATTCCACTGATCTATCCGGGTCATTGGACCTCTTAAACTGATAAACCTCGCTCTGATACCACGTGTTGTGCAGGTGGAATGGTGATCTAGAGGGGGGGTGAATAGATCCGCCCCCAAATTCAAAATCTATTGCAGACTTATGTGAACAATTTAAACTATGCGGATTAAGCGGAAATTAAAGTGTATACTCTATGCATAACAAAGACGGACCTAGGCATGCATCTAGCGGAGGTCACAAGCGAATGCAAACAATCACACACAAATAGATAGGGGTTTTTAGGTGGTTCGGCCAGACATCCAGTCTGCCTACGTCCACCCCTCACTAAACCCAGTTAGGCTTCCTTCCGCTGACTCACAGCTTGACACGCTGACTCACAGCTTGAACAAGGATTTGAAAATGAAAACATAATTTATAAGACATGAAATGGATCAAGTTTCAGAAATGTTATCTCGATTTGTAGATGACTCGATCTAAACATGAAGATCGCCTGCTACTTGGATTCCTCAAATCAAGTTCTCTTCAAGGAAAGCTTTGAGATCTACTGCAACTTGAGGCTTGAGGATGAGAGTTGATGCTCAGATCTGATGCCTTCTTCAGATCTTGAACCGCAGCGGCTTCTTCTAGATTGGAAACCCTTCCTCCAGGAGTTTCCTCCCTCTTTTTCCTTAAAGATGCCCTTCTTCTTGGCTGCTTATGGTTCTTTGCTCTCTTCCTTCTTGTTACTTGCTGGAGCCTTCTTACTGATCACCTACACCTTGTTCTCTACTACTTGGCCCTTGTGCTTTCTTTCTCTTTCCTCGTTTCTCTCTGATCTGGATCGCACATGCTCTCCCTCTCTTCTTCTTTTCACTAGATGCAGAGCAGCTTCTTCCAGCAGCCACACCCCCTGTTTCTTCTATTCTCTCTGCTGCTCGTTGTCCTTTTTCAGCCTTCCCACCACATGTTTCTGATTTTTAGGAACTCCCACGATTTCTACTAGTACAGTTGGAGAATCCAATGGGAAATCTCCTATTTTTCAGCTATGAAGTAGAAGACCAAGTCATAATCATGAAAAGAACCAAACTCTGGTAAAGACCCACGTTTCCTGGCTTATCTGAAGCCTCTAGGTGCGTGCCATAATGGATCCAAGCCTTGGGTATCGGATCTTACATGAAACGGGTCAATTTTAGGGTTTACAATTCGCATCTCCGGCAGTGGTCGACTTACAGGGCCTTCGTGGTTGACTTCTGAATCAGTCCAGAACTTGGGTGCTTCTGTCTGCAACATGTGGTCGACACCTAACCCCCTGTGAGTCGACACCTGTGCCTGGCCAGAATCTGGGTGGTTCTATCTGGGCTTCCAGGGTCGACTGCCGATGCTCTGGGTGTCGACTCTTGCCTCCAACGAGCAAGGTCTTCTCCAGATTGGGGATCTTGAAGGCTGCACTTTCTGATAGTGATTTGGTTCATCCCTCTTCTTTGATTGATCTCTTTAACCATCAATGCACCTGCATTTGGCATTTAAACATTAACATGTGCAAGCTAATATTCATGTCATTGGACTTCCTTATTAATGACCAACCAAGGTTCAGTTTAACACATCTCATACTTTGAGGGTAAATACAATGAGTTATAGATTGTCATCATCAAAACAAGAGGTGCTCAACATCCAGGAGACTTCGTCCTAAGAAAAGCCGAAGCCTCTCGACCACTGGAGGCAGCAGGAAGCTGGCCCCTAATTGGGAAGGTCCCTACCGAGTGGTCGAGACGCTCGGGAAGGGGGCATATCGATTGTCTACCATGGAAGGAACTCCTATCCCCCGGATGTGGAATGCAACAACATTACGAAAGTTCTACTTTTGAGCTTTTCACAGACATGTAAGCAATAAATGGCAATAATTTTTCTTTCATTAATGTCTCTTCATACATCAGATAGGCCATAGCCAATACAGCATATTGCATCCACTGATACTACAACATGAGCTGATGACTCGGCGCGGACATGGCTGGCATCCTCAAGCCGAGCCACTGACTCTACCCAGTGTAGAAACTGGCTCGGATAACGGGGCAGCTGAGCTCGTTCGCTCGAGAAACTCAGAAACAAAAAAAAAGAGGTATCAGAGGAAGAAAAGGAAGGAAAACAAGAGAAGGCCTCCTCTGCCAACTCTTTGGAAGGAGGACGGAAGCCGAACAAAAAGCAAGCACCCTCAAGTGGTGCGAGCAAGGATGAAGGCATCCTCCAAAGAGTGAAAGAAGAGGGAAGCAGTTAGTTGAAGAGCAGAAGAGGGAGAAAGAGGATAGTGGGGATGGAAGAGGAGGGAGAAGCGGGCCGAGGTGAGGTAGGAGCAGGGCGAGGATGCAGTACCGGATGCCCTATGTCCTCGAACCTCCCTCTGCTTCTACCTTCCACCTAAGATGGTGGCGGCAATCTAGCGGTCGGGAACAGGCGCGCTGTTACACGCTGTCCCTTCTTGCACGCAGCCCACCCATCACTGTCCCTTCTTCCACGCCGAAGTAGCATGAGCGCCTGTGGCGGCCGCCAGGATTATCGTCTTCCGCATCACCATCCATGTTTCGCTGATAACTTCCCAGCATAGAGACAAGCACTTAGCGAGAAGGGATAAAGAGGAAGAACAACAATAAAAGTCTTAAGCGTTGAAGAGGAGTGGAGGCGCCCTCCGGGACCTTTCTTATAGGCCGGCAGGGAAAACGCATGCCTTAAATGATCCTCCCCTCAAAAAATGCAAAAGGCAGCAACCCTTCCCCAAGGAATAGTTGCTCTCCCTTCAATGACCTCTCCCCTGGGATGCACAAAATAGCAAGTCACTCAAGGCATGGAAAGCCAGAAAGGCGCCAGTACTACGACAGTCGCCGCACGTGAGATATCCGCAAATAAAAGCCCCACCTTTTTTGCAACAGCAGATACGATAGTCAAATAACGTCAAAGGCGGTAAGAAATAGTCAACTCTGTATTAAATACTACTGCCATTACATATCGCAAGGGCCAACCTTGCACAAAAAAGAGAAAGGGGACAATTCCTTCTAGTCTATGGAAATAGAGAGACTCCGAGAGCCCCGCGGCCTTTCTTGAGGTTCGGCACTTGGAAAATCCTCAGCGCCAAGGGATCTGCCCCTGGTACCCTCGGTGACGGCCGGTCCAGACACTGACCCCACTTGTGTGGCAACTGTCTTGACCGCGTGCCCTCTAGAGGTGACCGGAGTTGGCGATCCCTCTGTCGAGTTGCAGGTATCTCCACTACCTCCTTCGCTCGACGTCGAAGAAGGAGAATCCATGGAATCCGCGCCCGAGTCGTAGCATTGCATGGAGGGAAAGACAAGCTCACCGGAGACCTGCTATTGGGCCTCAACGACCGCTCGATGGTAACCTTGGGCAAATCCCTTCCGCAACCCCCAATGGTAGCCTGGCTCATAATACGAGAAGGCGGCCTCCTCGAGAGCTACGCGATAGCCCTACAAACTTCTGTATCGTTCGATCGCCCCCGCCACGACTCGCTCAGCCTTCTTCTCAAGCTCGGATATTCTCTACTCGGCCTCAAGCAACTTCCTCTCGGTCTCAGACAGCTTCGCCTCAGCCTCAGTCCGTGTGACCTCGGCTTCCTCCTGCGCTTGCTCAGCCCCCCGGACCTTGTTGCTAAGCTCTTCCCGCTCGACCCTCCACTACTCGAAGCGCTCGACCTGAGACGGACGCTCCACTTCCAGGAGCTCATCCTTCAGGTCAGCCATATAACGAGCCTGGGCCAGCTAGTCAACTAGTGTTCGAGCCTCCTCTTGGCTTGACCCTAGCTGACCCCGGAATGTGGTGGCCTCCCGTAGAGAGACTTCAAGCTCAGAAGTCAATTGACTGATCTTTCGGTCAGACTCAGTACGAACCCAAGAAAGGGACCTATCTTCACTGTCCCGCTGAGCGAAGAAGTCATTATCTCGACCCCTAGTTGGGCCACCATCAGACCGCCCTCCATAACCCTCTCAAAGAGCAAAGAGGGGGGACCGCGTCTGATTTCTTCCCGATTCAGTGAAGGCACCAAGGATCGGCGCCATTGATATAGAGAATCCTAGATGATAGGTGCACCCACCGAAGGAGGAGGAATCCTCTCTAGAGGAGCCAGGGCCGAAACATCTCCCCCGAGCGTCCCCACTTTCGGGACGACCACGCTCGGCACGGATTGGGATGTCACCTCGTCCCGCGCCCCACCAACTTCGGTCAGGAATTCAGAGGCCGCCACCTCGATCTGCGGTCTATCAGGTTCAGTAACACCTCCCCCAACAGTGGCAACTGCCTCTGGCTCGATGAGTGAGAGATCCCGACAGCAGAATTCCTTGGCTGGATGCTCCTTGACCGATCTGGCGCACTCCTCGACCGAGCGGGCGCACCCCTCAGTCGGGCGAGCATGCTCCTCGGCCAGACAGGAGACCCCCACCTTCTTCAACCGCTTCTTCTCAATGGTCCGAGCTTTCATCGAAGATAGGAGCATCCGCTCCCCTAGATCCTTACGCTGAGCCCCACGACGCTCGGAGGCATCTCCCCGAGCAATCTGCTTGCCCCGGTCTCGCGCGCAAGAATGGTCCCCAGAAGCTTGGGGTTCACTCGGAGCAGGCGTCTCCTCTAGGCCGACGATCTCTTGCTACGATGGCGGTTCCCCCTCGTCATTCGTTCGCCTAGAGTCTGAGCAGCGAAAGTCAGCACATCAGAAGAGAGCCTACCTGCTCGACCCGGAAGTGGCGACGCGGGACCCTAAGGTTCTTACCGTGAGATAACAACACACGGGAAGGAAAATCTTTGATATTGACTGCAGTCATCAACTCGGCGGTCATCCGGCGATTCTCTTAGAGAACCCTGATCTCCTCCTCCAGTTCCAGAGAAATCGCCGCCTACTTTGAAGGAATAGACAGATGGAAATTAACTGCCGTCGGGAAATCCCAGGGGGCATCCTCCACAGACGAACCCACCCAAAAAAATTGGGTCTTCCACCCCTTGTGAGAAAGAATCTTTGGTGGAAAGGGACACACAGCTCCTTCCCCTCCTCGCCTGAAGATAGAAGAAGCCCTTACCCACGTGGGTCTGCTCCTTCAACTCAAAGAAAGAATTGAAAAGCTCCAAACAAGTGCGGAGCCCACACGAGCGGCAGAGAAAGATGAAAGAAAAGATAAAAGTATACAAGTTGGAGACCAACTGGATAGGAGCCAGTCGGTAAAATTGAAGCAATCGCAGAAAAAAATGGTGAAGAGGGAGGCGGAACCCACTCTTCCAAGCCAAAAGGAAAGTACAGAAGAGGCCCGAACGATAGACAAGCTAGATTCATGAGGCTGCGGCGGAGAGAAGAAATACTTCCATGGCAACCCATACCGCTTCTCCATCCTCTTTACTTCGGCCTCGCCTAGCTCACTGCGCATAGGATGCTCAGGCTGTGGCACCAAACATCCTGTGCCAGGCCCAGCTTCACGAATCTCGGACGAAGGATGTTGCACCACCATGGAAGAAAGAGAGAAACTGGAAGAAGAGGAAAAAAGTGCCAAGTCGGACGATTCAAGAGGAGGTAGAAGTTGGCGAATCACCGCCGCTGTAATCTCCGCTAGCTCTGCAAAGGCCTCCGCAAGACGCTGCTCTTCCCGATCGCTCTCGTGGCGCATGGGCCCTTCCGAAATACTGATGCAGTGGAAAACGAAAACCCTAAACGAAGGTGGTTTAGGACGCAAGCATGTGCAATATTTATCTCCCCATGAACTTGGCTGGAAATGGTGTGACATTCCGAAATCCAAGGAGGGGGTTCCTCGCATCGACTCAAAAGAGTCATCATTACATGCAAACTCCCAGGACAGCCACATTAAGTGGCCCCTATCGGAGATAATTCTCCACCCAAATCGAGCCACCAATGTCATCCCCATAACTACTACTCATCCGAGCCCAATCTTGGCTCGGGAGTAGGAGGGGGACTAGTGGAGAGGGGGAAAATCAACCATCCGAGAGCACGGCCCAACTAGGTCCATTTTGACCAAACCAGGCCCAGCTCCCCAAAGTGACAACCATATTTTGGGCCCACTTACTTCAAGCCCAAAAACCCACTCGAAGCAGCACTTCCTAGGCGGCTCTCAGGTCCAGAAGTCCGAGTGACAGAAGGGTCGAGAGATCCCCTGCGGGGACCCGATATGGCCTATCCGAGCTATACACTCATCGCTCGGGAAAAAATCTCGAGCGAACGCCTCTGGCTCAAACCGACTGTCGGAGGCTCATCCTAGCGTCCGTTACGCATTTAGCAGGAGCAGGGAACTCCAAAGGACTAGGGGAGGGCAAAAGTCCTTATGCCATAATGAGCCCACTATAAGGACGTAACCCCCCAAAGCCCCCTCAGCTCCCTAGACTATTACATTAAAAGGATTGCTATATAAACTCCAGGGAGACACCCTGAGAAGGTAAGGCAATGGTCCTGAGAGAAAACCACCACACTTTTTGGTGGAGAATAATCTCGCGCCCCCTCTCTCCTACCCTCTCTCTTCACCCTCATGCTCTATCGCACTTGCTGACTTAAGCATCGGAGGGTTTTCCCCAGGGAATCCTCCCTGGGCACCTCTGATCCGTTTCCTTCCTTGCAGTTCGTACAGACGATGTGACCATGATCAAAAGATTCCTCCCAAATCTCACGGCTCAGGATCAACACGAGATTACGCCTCTTCAGTAACATTCAATTTCCTTTTTAGCACTCTGTGTTCCTTACTCAATGTGTTGTACTTATCAAGAAGATCACCATATGCATCTTCCTAATCATCAATTGGAAAGTTCTCAAAGAAATTGTTTACCTCCTCATCATTGTAAGCCATGAAGCATAGATCTTTTTCTTCTTCTCCAGAGACTTCTGCTTCAACGTCCTCTTCTTCATCTCTCCACGTGCACAGCATGGCTTGAGGGTTCTTCTTCTTGAGCTTGGGGTTCTTCCTCAGTAATTCAGGGCAATCTCCCTTCATATGACCTACCCTTTTACATTGATAGCAACTAATTTTGTCAGAATTTTTGTTCCTATCAGACTTAAGGTTTGAACTCTTACCTGTCTGCTACGGCCTTCTTTTTCTAAAGGTCTTACCTCTGGATTTCAAGAAGTTTTGAAACTTTCTAGTCAGAAGGGCATGTTCATAGTCATCTAGATCTGAGAAATTCTCAGAGTACTCACTCCCTTCTTCATTACTCTCACATCCCTTAAGAGCTATTGACTTGTTTTTCTTGTTCTCTTCCACATTCCTCTTGAAATTTATTTCATACGCCATCAATGAGCCCACTAGCTCACCCACTATCATGGTGGACAGATCCTTCGATTCTTCTATCATAGTGGCTTTGTTGGGCATGTGTGTAACATGCTTAATTATATTATTTTGATGATGTCTAACTATGACTCATTAATGAGTCTGACCTGTTTTGATAATCTCATTCATACCTTTGAGGTCATTATAAGCAAAGAATAAGAAATCAAGATTGGCACACAAAACTAGGCAATTGGCATTACAAAATTCAAGGCAATTGATGATAAGCTAACATTCTGATAAGTGGTGCAGAAAATGAGGCAATTGGATGCACAAGAATCAAGGTAGGTGCCAACACTGTTGGAGGCTCATAAATCAAGGCAATAGGTTGCAAAGTACTCCATGCAGTTAGGTTCATCTCTGCTCTCAGGTCGATGCACTTTTAGCTTAGCACTCAATAAAGGTTGATGCACATTCCTGTAGCTGAAGAGCTTCATGATGGTAAGGTCGGTGCACATTCAAGCATTGAAGAACCAAGGTCAGTGCACATCAAGCTGGCGCAAGACCAAGGTCAGTGCCTGTTTCACCAGCGCTAAACCAAGGTCGGTGCTGTAACGACCCGAGAATCCGATTACCGGGAGAGACCCGATAACCCGAGACTCGAACCGCCGCCCACGAGCTGGGAGGGTTCGAAGGGCTAAAAGGAGTTTGGAGGCACAAAGAAATAGGAAATAAAGCAAGATAATTCAACAATTAATAGAAATAAATAAACAACAACTACTACAACAGAGTCCAGTCCAACAGAAAGTATAGTCTAAAGTAGTAAAATGTACCACATGCCCAGTGAACACTCGGCCCGGCGAGCTGGCAACTGAGAACCTCCGCACCGCGCCCTCGAACCTCGAGGAAGAAGAATCGCCACACCTGAAAAGTAGGGAATGAGTCTCCAAAATAGAGACTCAGCAGAGATCCCGCGGAACCCCAACCGGAAACAACGGTGGTAGCGGAAAGGAGAGCTACAACTACAGCATGAATAGCGAACCGGGCCAAGTGTTCACTCGGCATGTGGTACGTTTTACTACTTTAGACTGTACTTTCTGTTGGACTGGACTCTGTTGTAGTAGTAGTTGTTTATTTATTTCTGCAATTGTTGAATTATCCCACTTTATTTCCTATTTCTTTGTGCCTCCACACTCCTTTTAGCCCTTCCGAGCCTTCCCGGCTCGTGGGCGGCGATTCGAGTCTCGGGTTATCGGGTCTCTCCCGGTAATCAGATTCTCGGGTCGTTACAGCTGGTATCAGAGAAGTGGTTGTGGACATACATAGGAATTCAAAATATTGCAGTGATCAGAGTCCATAAGGTCTAGTACAGTCGACAGCTGGCATAGGGATTTGTGCTTATTTTCCGCTTTGTTTCTCGCTTGAGAGCTTGAGTGCACTGTGTGGCGCTAAGAAGGTGGTTGCTGTTCGCGGCTTTCGTGCCAGCGTGGGGTCTGAGGATTAAGGTCGAGGGCTTTCTTCCTCATCGGTTGTGGCCCCGGTTGTGCAGCGTTGGGCAGAGGTTGCCGGCAGGTGCGTTGCTGCGGTGTTGCGTTCGAGGTGTCTGCAGCGTGGTCAGGTGGCTGGAGAGGATTGTTCGTGGACAAGTGGTCGTGAGGGTGCTCTGAGGGAGCTGCTGTCGATTTTGGGCCACTTCAGATCAAGGTTTACCCGACGCGGCGTGTGGGGAACCCACGCTTCCCCGCTCGCCCACGTCTCCGAGCGGGACCGGTTTCTTCAAACCGGTCGAGTAAGTGCTCCAGCCTTAGCTCTCTTTAGTACTTGTTCTTTCAATATTAGCTTATAAACTCCGCTGGTCCGTGAGAGTGAGCGCCCGATCCTCAAGCCCCATTGCTTCGAGTGACCATCGTGGGAGAGAGTGTGCCATCCGTGCCCTCGGCACGACGTTGGCTCCATTGAATTGGGCTGCCTTACCCTTGGGGAGTAACCTTGGCCTTGCTGGCCCTCTACCAGCAAGGGCCCAGCCCTCACATCCTCCACTTGGCATCACCAAGTTACCCCGAGACTTGGGTGAGCGTCGGGTGAGTAGTCGCCAATATCGGTCCGTTTTGATTATGAATTGTGCTTGCTTGCTTAAGTCCAAAGGTGTGTCATATCAATTGGTATCAGAGCAAGTCATTGACTTGTCTCTACAAGTCAAGTCCTAGGTCACGCTTGCATTAGAGTCATCATCAGTCCGACCATTGCATTTATCTTCCCCCCGATCTTCATGGCCACTTCCTACTTAACCTACTCTCCACCCACGGACTTCATTCTAGATGATGATATTACCTTTGACGGATCACATTCTAGTGATTATGATAGGTGGGAGGCTACCATGGAAAGATATTTTGAAAAGACTTGGGTATATGGACCCGCAAGAGTCCGCAAGGCCAAGGGATAATTTCGGGGTCAAGCCAATAGTAAGTGGGAACACATAGAGGGATTAAGAAGGGTTAGGAGGTAAGAGCCCATTTCTTCATGGGATGATATGAAGGAAGAACTTAGGAAGGTCTACATCCCCAAATATTCTCACCCCTCCTACTCAAACACCCCTAGCCCGAGGCAAGCTGAGCCCGCAAGTCTGCAAGCTCCCGCTCGCGTGCCGCCTGCTGCTCCCGGTCACGAGTCCGCTCCACCAGGTGCTGCTCCTGGTCACGGGTCCACTCCGCCAGGTGCTGCTCCCACTCACGGGCACGCTCCCTCCTCTCTACGTCAAGGAGGACTCTCAGCTCTACCACGTCCTGAGGTAACTCCTCTCGCTGCCTCAAGGCCCCCTCGAGCTCCGCGACTCGCTGCTCGTGGATTGCCAGCTCCGTCCCAGCTAGTGCAGCCTGGGTAAGCGTCGCTTGTAGCTCTGTGGTCTGTAATCAATCAAACAAATCATCAGTTCCATATTTAATTCAATTTCATAAATAACTGAAATAAATTACCACTCCTCCATCCCCACCCGGCCAACTTGAGACCACCTTTAGGCCTCCACCCCCACCACTCCCAACAAATCCCCTCTCAACCATCACCGCTACACTCCGCCACCAAATCCTATCCCTTAGGACCCAAATAATCCAAGCATCCACCTCCCCACCAAACCCCATGAGGGTCCCCACACCCCAACCAAAACCCCCTTCCACAAACCTCACTATCCAAACCCAATTAGCCCCCACTTCCATCCCTCCACAACTGGCTGATCCTAAGGGTAAGAGACCCCTAACTGACCCAATTTCCCCAATAAGGACCACCACTATACCTCCATTTTTCTCTATAAGGGACACTCCCCCCAAGACCGACCAACCCAAGCCACCCCAACCAACCCATCTCCCACTCCCTACCCCAAAACTCCCATGTCCTAGTCCTCCACTACTTCCCCTCCCTATCCCAAACCAAGTTTCCCTTTACCCTCCACCCCGGGTGCACCATACACCAACCATCACCACCCCACCCCCAAAAGACCCTCTCACCTCCTTGGAGGAGGAACCCATACCCGACCCCATAGTGGTGAACACTCTCGACCCTATCCCCACCACGGAGACCACCCATATCCAAGTGGAAGAAGAAACCTCACATGGTGGCCTTCACCTTACACCACCCTCTCTAGTTGGGGCCGAGCTTATCTTAGGAGAACCCCTTATTAGTTGGCTAAAGGAGAGCCCAATAAGAGAGATCACGGTCCATGATTTCTCTCCCATGGAGCAAAATCTTCCCATAGTGCCCTTCTTCTCCTATCACATCACTATCCAATCATCTTACCAAGTGAAAATCTTAGGGGATCTTCTTAAAGGCTTAGCTTGGCAAATGGAGCTTACGAGCATGTTGACCACAATGGACAACCAACAACGGAGTCTTGACCTCTTACACCTATGTGTCGGGTCCATCACCTCGGTATACACCATTAGTTGCTACACTAGTGACCTCCTTCTATTCCTCCCCACACCCGATGAGCCCAACCTTCTCCTCAATTTGGAGCTTCTTATATCGGGTAGAAAGTCAAACCCTCCCCTCATGGCCGACCCACCCACCAAGAACTTCGGCCTAATTGTTTCATTAGAGGAGGATGACCCACCACCATTTGAGGATCTTGAGGACATAAGGCCCCTCCCCCTTGGTAAACCTTTTCATGATCCCTTTGATCCCTTCCAATAGGAACTGTGGAACCCATGTGACACAACCACCTTACCCACCGACCCTTTCCTACCCTCACCCACCATGTTGGGCCAAGCTCACCTCATCCATAACCCAAGTAACACCAAAGGAGCCATGACCTTAGGCAACACCCACCTAGAGATCGAGGAAATGCCCCACCCCATATCTACCTTCCTAGACCCCTTCGACCCTTTCACATGGAAGTTCAAAGGTCATCCCACATCTATGCACATGGAAGTCACCTTTGGGATAAACATGCATGTGTATAGGCTTACCACACCACTTGGCATGAACACTATGTTGGGTCCATTCATTCACATCACCCACATGTCAAGTAGGAAACAAGAGTGGTCCATATTCGAGTGTAATGGTCCTCCTTCATTCATCATGGGTCGTAGGCATGATAGGAGTATTCATGGATGCCTGAGTCCCCCAGTATTTGTCACCCCCATACATGACCGGATCACCTATGGATGTCCCGGTCCTCCCCGTTCCATCAAAGTCTTCTTAGCATCAAAGCATGATTGGTCTACTTTTGGTTGCCCAGGTCCACCCATCACCCCTAGAATGTCCGCCTTCACAAAATTGCATGAAAACCTTCGCAAGCACTTCAGCAAGGAAAATGAGATTAGACAAGCTGACTCCCCTCGGTGTCACCAAGAATTCCACTTGGGTGACTTTGTGATGGTGAGGTCGGAGAGGCTCTCCCTGAGAGCCATCTCCAAATTGTAGCCTCGTGGGGCTGGTCCCTTCTAGGTTCTGAAGTGCATTGGCACTAATGCCTATGAGTTAGATCTTCCCGAGGAGTACGGAGTGAGCCCCACATTCAACGTGGCCGACCTAGTGCCATATAAGGGTCCCACGGTGGTACCTAGTGAGGATATTGAGCCTACTCCTCTCATTGAGAGAGCACCCACCCGTGAGAAGAGTCCACTAGCCAGGAGTACCCAGCGTGAGCGAATTGTGCGAATATTGGATGAACATGTCACTGCCACCAAGAGCAAGGTGTATGGGTGCTATCTCGTCGGGTGGATGGATCGGTCTCCTTCCAAAGACTTGTGGGCGGTACCACTTCTACACCCTCTGAGGAGGGAAGGACTCTTACTCGACGGAGTCGAGTTCTCCGCACCCCGGGAGTATGATGGGGACATCACCTCCCATGCCCACACTCACGGATCGTCTCCTCGCCCCAGAAGCATCTGACAAGGTCTAGTCATTTATCTTGAGTCATATGTTGTATTTCCTCATTTTTATTTGAGTCATATCATTGTAATTTTCCTTCTATTTGAGTCATGTACCTAGGTTAATGAGTCATCTACCTAAGTTAAGTGTCATAGGGTTGATTAGTTTGGTTATTGGGCCCAATTCTATGGGCTAAGCCCAGGGGCTCCCCCTACCCCTTGGTTATTTGTCATTGTAGCAAGAGTCAGGGACTTTTTGTAAAATATGGTTTGCCTATATATAGGACCCCATTTCCCTCCATTTGAAGTTAATGAATGAATGAATATTTGAATTTTCTAGTGTCCAACTTAAATCTTCTTCTTTTGGTGAGAAGCCAATTGAGTGGGTGAGAAGCCCCTACCTCCCCTCTCTCTCTACCTCTCTCTCTAGGAAGTCATTTTCTCTCTCCTCCACTTTCTCTCTCTAAAACCTATGCCCCTTTCTCTCTCCTCCCCTTCCAACCACCCTCCAATAAATCATCCCCAACTCCCCACCACCCCACCTTAACTCCACCCTAGCCCCAAGGGAGATTCCACCACTCCCCACTCCACCCTCCAACCACCCACTCCCCTTCCCCAAGCACCCTCTCATCTCCCAAGGGAGAATTCCCACTCCCCAAGCCCCCCCCCCTTTACCTTCCCCACACACCCCTTCCCATCCCCAAGACCAGAAATTAATCCCACCCTTAAACCCATTTTCAAATACCCTTTCCCTCTCTCCCTTCCAACCAAATTCATAGCTCCTCTCTCACCCACTGCAAACACCACCTTTCAAACCCCATTCTCTCCCTCCCACACCTTGGAGCACCCCCTCCCAGACTCTCTCACAGCCAGGGGTTGCCTCCACACCCATCCACCTACATTTCGCATCCCTTCTACCCCATTCCCCCACCACCTTTCACCACCTGCAATTCTCAGGTCACAGGTAGTAGAGTACCAGCAGTTTGTAGAGTAGGCCCAGACTTCATCCCAATGTCCCTGGAGGCCCAAGAGGTACCGTTGGAAGCGTCTCTCCGTCCTCTTCGTAACGGCGGTGGTCCCATCCCTTTCTAAGCTTGTGGTCGCCCGGGGGAGCCGTTCTTCTCCGACTGCGCAAGACAGATTCGATCAGCAACCTGAGGCCACTTCCAGAAGTTCCCACGGCCACATCTCTCTGCTTCTTGTGGCGCCACTTGGCCGAGAGCTTCTACAATAAGTCGTCTTCCATCTCCAAGAAGCGGCATCCCATTCGGCATCCGGAGCTAAGATTTCTCAATTTTCTCCCCCGAGTGCGCTGTTCTGTCCACTCTGGGACTGAATAGACACCCAAGCACTGTTGGGACTGTCCCTATCTACTCCGACATCATCTGGTGCCCCCGTGGGTCTCCACTCGAAGAGGACTCGACAACGAAGCCGACGACTCTGGCCACGCCTGAATCAGAGCTCTGGAGCGCCCGTAGTGATTTCATCTTCCTACTGTTGAGGTCCTGTTGCAGTCAGAACCAGAGATCTGCGTCCCTGTTCGTGCCTCTGCCCCGACCAGCACCGACTTCTCAAAATTCCGAAAATATTTGGACGACTTCCTGGGTTACCTACGAAGACTCTCCAGCTAGTCTCATCACCAAACAAATTCGGGAGTGGCTGCAGCGTCAACAACTTCAACTGTCTGTCCTCAGTCACAGAAAGCGGGCAGAACCGGCATCATCCAACCGTTCGACTTCAATTTCAGTTTTTCCCCTCCCCGCCTGGCCGGCTTACCGCCCCTCCCTGTGGGAGGTAGTGTTTGGCTGTAATCTTTGGCTTCCCTTCCTAAAGATCCCCCCCTTGCATGGGGTGTAGTTTTTTAAGATCATAAACAGGTCAAGCTACTCCGGCGCGGCGTGTGGGGAACCCACGCTTCCCCGCTCGCCCAAGTCTCCGAGCGGGACCGGTTTCTTCAAACCGGTCGAGTAAGTGCTCCAGCCTTAGCTCTCTTTAGTACTTGTTCTTTCAATATTAGCTTATAAACTCCGTTGGTCCGTGACAGTGAGCGCCCGATCCTCAAGCCCCATTGCTTCGAGTGACCATCGTGGGAGAGAGTGTGCAACCCGTGCCCTCGGCATGACGTCGGCTCCATTGAATTGGGCTGCCTTACCCTTGGGGAATAACCTTGGCCTTGCTGGCCCTCTACCAGCAAGGGCCCAGCCCTCACATCCTCCACTTGGCATCGCCAAGTTACCCCGAGACTTGGGTGAGCGTCGGGTGAGTAGTCGCCAATATCGGTCCGTTTTGATTGTGAATTGTGCTTGCTTGCCTAAGTCCAAAGGTGTGTCACATCATATCAGACTTAAGGTTTGAACTCTTACCAGTCTGCTACGGCCTTTTTTTTCTAAAGGTCTTACCTCTAGATTTTAAGAAGTTTTGAAACTTTCTAGTCAGAAGGGCCTGTTCATAGTCATCTAGATCTGAGAAATTCTCAGAGTACTCACTCCCTTCTTCATTACTCTCACATCCCTTAAGAGCTATCGACTTGTTTTTCTTGTTCTCTTCCACATTCCTCTTGAAATTCATTTCATACGCCATCAATGAGCCCACTAGCTTACCCACTATCATGGTGGACAGATCCTTGGATTCTTCTATCACAGTGGCTTTGTTGGGCATGTGTGTAACATGATTAATTATATTATTTTGATGATGTCTAACTATGACTCATTAATGAGTCTGACTTGTTTTGATAATCTCATTCATACCTTTGAGGTCATTATAAGCAAAGAATAAGAAATCAAGATTGGCACACAAAACTAGGCAATTGGCATTACAAAATTCAAGGCAATTGATGATAAGCTAACATTCTGATAAGTGGTGCAGAAAATGAGGTAATTGGATGCACAAGAATCAAGGTAGGTGCCAACACTGTTGGAGGCTCATAAATCAAGGCAATAGGTTGCAAAGTACTCCATGCAGTTAGGTTCATCTCTGCTCTCAGGTCGATGCACTTTTAGCTTAGCACTCAATAAAGGTTGATGCACATTCCTGTAGCTGAAGAGCTTCATGATGGTAAGGTCGGTGCACATTCAAGCATTGAAGAACCAAGGTCGGTGCACATCAAGCTGGCGCAAGACCAAGGTCAGTGCCTGTTTCACCAGCGCTAAACCAAGGTCGGTGATGTAACGACCCGAGAATCCGATTACCGGGAGAGACCCGATAACCCGAGACTCGAACCGCCGCCCACGAGCCGGGAGGGCTCGGAAGGGCTAAAAGGAGTTTGGAGGCACAAAGAAATAGGAAATAAAGTAGGATAATTCAACAATTAACAGAAATAAATAAATAACTACTACTACAATAGAGTTCAGTCCAACAGAAAGTATAGTCTAAAGTAGTAAAATGTACCACATGCCCAGTGAACACTCGGCCCGGTGAGCTGGCAACTGAGAACCTCCGCACCGCGCCCTCGAACCTCGAGGAAGAAGAACCACCACACCTGAAAAGTAGGGAATGAGTCTCCAAAATAGAGACTCAGCAGGGATCCCGCGGAACCCCAACCAGAAACAACGGAGGTAGCGGAAAGGAGAGCTACAACTACAGCATGAATAGCGAACCGGGCCAAGTGTTCACTCGGCATGTGGTACGTTTTACTACTTTAGACTGTACTTTCTGCTGGACTGGACTCTGTTGTAGTAGTAGTTATTTATTTATTTCTGTTAATTGTTGAATTATCCCGTTTTATTTCCTATTTCTTTGTGCCTCCACACTCCTTTTAGCCCTTCCGAGCCTTCCCGGCTCGTGGGCGGCGATTCGAGTCTCGAGTTATCGGGTCTCTCCCGGTAATCAGATTCTCGGGTCGTTACAGCTGGTATCAGAGAAGTGGTTGTGGACATACATAGGAATTCAAAATATTGCAGTGATCAGAGTCCATAAGGTCTAGTACAGTCGGCAGCTGGCATAGGGATTTGTGCTTATTTTCCGCTTTGTTTCTCGCTTGAGAGCTTGAGTGCACTGTGTGGCGCTGAGAAGGTGGTTGCTGTTCGCGGCTTTCGTGCCAGTGTGGGGTCTGAGGATTGAGGTCGAGGGCTTTCTTCCTCATCGGTGGTGGCCCCGGTTGTGTAGCGTTGGGCAGAGGTTGCCGACAGGTGCGTTGCTGCGGTGCTGCGTTCGAGGTGTCTGCAGCGTGGTCAGGTGGCTGGAGAGGATTGTTCGTGGATAAGTGGTCGTGAGGGTGCTCTGAGGGAGCTGCTAACATTCTCATTCATGAGTCTGACTTGTTTTGATAATCTCATTCACACATTTGAGGTCATTATAAGTAAAGAATAAGAAATCAAGATTGGCACATAAAACTAGGCAATTGGCATTACAAAATTCAAGGCAATTGATGATAAGCTAACATTCTGATAAGTGGTGCAGAAAATGAGGCAATTGGATGCACAAGAATTGTTGGGTCCCGTAGTGCAGGAACACGGATCTAGAGGGGGGGTGAATAGATACTACTACTAAAAACTATGTCCAATTAAAACACAACTAGCACACAGCGGAATATACAAGATTGAGTAGATTAATCTAAACAGGTTTAAACTAGATTCACTCAATCTCACCGAGCTCACAAGATTGCACAAACAGATAGGATAGTGAACACACAATCACAAGAAACAAACCACAAGACAAGGGGATTTTTAAGGTGGTTCGGGACCTCGACGGGCTCCCTACGTCCACCCCTCACCAAATCGGTGAGGCTTCACTACACGCTACAAAATGTAGCAACACGGGGACGAACCCCAACACACACACACTGCTTTCGCAGCAACACACACACACACGAGGCCTTGCCTCAAACTGCTGCCACAGCAGCACACACACACACACACACACACCCACAACGTTGGGGAACACACCCCGAACAGAATACTTCACATGGAGACACAACACCGTCCACACACACGTAGGACAAGGCCTACACAACCACACGGGAGAAAACTCCCAGCAACACACGCGGATATACTCCGCACAGATCGACACAAAAGAGACCACACACACTCAGAGACCCCTTTCTCCGAACACCCACACAAAGCATTATCTCAAATGTTTATGAACCAAAAACACATTTATGCTATGACCCTCCAAACAAATTATAGAGATGAAAACTAGACAGATGCATCAAGTATAAGGCTCCCCCTTCTTCAGCAAAATCTGATTCTCCTTGCTCGTTGACAGATGATCATAATCTTGACATCATCTTCTCCCTCTTCTCTAGTCGCTCCTCTTTTCCTTCTTCCAATCTCTTCTTCACCTGAAAGAATAGATAGAAATAATAAGTTCAAACTTTAAGCTAATCTCAACCAAGAGTATAGAAATGAATGGTTTAGAGATCCCCCTCTTCATCTTCATCCTATACAGGGATCACATGAGCATTAGGATGGTTGAATCACACAATTCGCAGCTCATATATATGTATGCAAGAGAGAGTGGATATAAGACTTATAAAACCATCCTAAGATGTCTTAAAGCAGATATTCAAGCTCTATCAACAACAACGATTTCGAGAAATCAGAATGAAGAAGATGTTGTAGTGATTAGAGCTCCCCCTTTCTCTCCTTTGAACATATTTGAATGCTTCTGAAGTATGAAACCCGTTCTTGAAGAAGAATGATTGATTCTTGCATGGATGATGCTTGTAGCATGAATTTCTTCGCAGCTTGTGGCAGAGGAATGGATGAGGACGTGAAACCTTGTTCTTCCCTTCATACACAAGCTCAAAACATGGTGGAAGAAGTCTTGGAGCTGCTACCTGCGACCTGCACACACAAGGGTTAGAAGAAAACGATTTTCAGATCTAGCATCATGTCCCTTAGGGTTGGCAACCCAAGAGATGTATATAAATGATTAGAACGGTCAAGGGACTGCTTGGAGACCAGATCCACGAATTAAGGAGAGATATAGAGCATTAGGATGTTATTGGTAAGACTTTTGGTGCAAGAAAACGGCGGTCAAACATGGTGGCTAGACGTTCGAACGGAAGGGGTCGACCCTAGGGTCGACCCTCGGGCATACAGAAACCAAACAAAACCAATTTTTTTTGGTTCTGGGTTACAGGGGTCGACCCCAGGGTCGACCCTTCAATGGGTCGACCCCAGGGGTCGACCCTCGTGCTTCCAGAACCCAAACAGAACCTGATTTAAGGTTCTAGGTTACAAGGGTCGACCCCTTTCAGCAGGTTTCAAAACGGGTCAACCCACGGGTCGACCCCTTTCAGCAGGTTTCAAAACTAAGTTCTGTTTTGAACAGAACTTCAGTGGGTCGACCCCTTCTTGTTTGGGTCTGAAAAAGGGCTAAAACCTCCATCAAATCAATGGGAAACAAATGATTAAATATTACCATAATCCCATGAAGATCAACCATGATTTTTCATCCTGAAAAATATGATAAAGCAAGAGGTTAGATCAAGATCAAAATATATGGGTCATGCATTAACATATGAAGCTAGTTTTGAGACTGAGACCCAAAAGTCATGAAATGTGATTACGAAATCATTAGCATGAGGCATATGAGCATTCCATGATAGATCAGTATCAAGGCATTCGAGAACTCAATTTTCCAGTTCAAGATTAGAAGAGTCTCACCATGGATTCCAATATAACTTCTTACCTTGAAGCAATATTACCCTGCACTATATGGCAATGAACTCATAAGCAAGTTGATATTAAACCGAGTCTCAAGATCTCAATTTCAACCCAATTCTCCTACAAGCCATTTCACCAACCATTTAAGCCATATGATCCGAAGGACAAGGAACCATCATTCAAACTCATCAAATCACATATCATTCCCTCCATTCATTTAGCATTACCAAAGTACACATTCATGATATGAGGCTCAATATGACATGATGTACATGAGGCTCAATAGGACATGATGCTCGAGTGTGCTTTTCACAAAGGCCTTTCACATTGAAGATAGAGCAACCGCACCAAGTGTAGATAGAATGTATATGTAATGTGCTAACCTCAAAGCACGTATGAACCTCAAAGAGTCACAGATGCATTCACATGATGATATCCCAAAAGAAACAGTTTGTAATCAAACAGTTTGTAATCATTTCCATAATCATTACATACTTCATACTCATGAAGACATGAGTAACCATTCACGCACAAGGCCAAGCAACAGAGTCATTTTGTAATCATCAAAATCACATACACAATAATCTCCCCCATTTTGATGATGACAAAATATTATGCTATAATGCTCTCTCCCCCTTTGACATAATCAGAAATGGGGATCATGATGGGGAATCCAGAGGGGCAAGAACCCATGGACAACTGGATTATGAAGAGAACCAATGTGCACAATATGCATGAACTAATGGCAGAACTATTGGATACCAATTGTCTGATACTAAATGTTGAAAGTGGAAATGTAAATGTGGACAATGTGGTCATGTAGAATGCAAGATGACAAAACGCTATGCAAATGCACATGAGTTGTAGCAATTGGAAATGGCGTATGGCATGAATAATGATGAGCCAGCAAATAAGCACTCAAACACCAATAGAAAGGTATTGACTCATGCAAGACCTGATGAGTTAAGCAGATAAGATCACATGCAAAGCTCCCCCATTGACATTGACACATTCGATGACTATTTTGATTTTCAAATTTTTGATTTTTAGTTTTCTTGTGAAATGCATGAAACATGATGTATGATCAAAATGATGAGACATGAAATGCATACAATGTAATCAAGCAGATATCTATAGATACATGCAACATAACTCCTTCACAAGAAGTGATACCAATTGATTTACAGTGAGGGGATAGGAGTAGGAAAAGTGCAAGTGAGTCATTAAGTTCAGAATGCTCATGATTACACCTAGAGGATTATGCAGATAAATAGGAGAAGACGTACAGTAGGTCATTGTAATTAATCAAATTTTCAGAATACATATCAAATCAAATTACCATGTCCAAGTGAGTAATATGAGAAGAAGTTTAGCCATATGGATAACCAGATTTTCAAGTAAACACAATAGTAACTGTACAGACTACATTTCAAAGTAGAGAACAGCGTATTGGGGGCTTCGCTCTACGTCAATCGAATATATCATCAGAAATTTTCATACTGACAATCTGAATTTTTCTAAGAAGGATCAGGTTCAACATAATTCCTTTTTACGCGAGGAGACACATGGAGCTCATGCCAGAATCCCCGATTACTCAGAATACTGAACCTTGTCACCTAATTTGAACAGAGATACGTTAGTCAACACTTTTCAGAAATGAACCACATCACGTCTCAGGTGACATGTGCCCAGTTTACTCAGTGAGACTTAGCATTACTCTGCCTTTCATTCCAACCAATTTTTTATGCGGAGACAGGCAGCTTTTTTCCTCAACTGTCTCTTATCATCCATGCAGCAAGTTGAATTACTTTAGAGTGTTGAAATGAAATTCCTATATCCTTATGAATAACACTCAATTTCACATTAAAGTGCATGAAGTGTACAAATTTGATTCAACATGTATGGAGAAAATTTAACTCAAAACAAGATAGTGCAGCCCCCCCTATGTAAATGCAATAAGCATGAAATACTCCCCCTAAGAGTTTGACATGTAGCACACTTGTTAAGACTCAGATGCAACATTATTTAACAATGGAGTGTTTGATCTTAGAAGTTTCAAGGAATGGGTTGAATAGCATATAATAACATACAAGCATACAATGGAGATATGTATATGCAATGCAAAATGAAAAGGTATGCAATCTCAATGCTTGAAATGTTGGCTCCAAAGATATGATGACCAATGTTGGAAGTATTCTTTTTGGCATTTATGCAACATGAAATGTTCAAGATGATGCATTTCAAAATATGCACTATATGCATGCTAGAAATGCCAACTATGCAACAAGACACACGATAGGCTTCATCTTCCAAAAGCACTATGTGAATGATATGCAAAGAATGATATGCAAATATGCAATGTGATGCAAGATTTCAGATTTCACATGACACTCTTTATGCACCTAATGCAACTAATGCATGACACGCATTATCAATTGTTAAAATGTGACGACACAATTTTGTTCTGAAAAGAGAATTCAGAAAATTCATTCAAAGCATCAAAATCATCACATGTGAACTTTTCTTGAAAATAGTTGTGCTTTTAACCAAAAAGATGAGTGGCACATTGGTAAAGACCATGGAACTTTGATCAACTTCAGTCCTCAAGCTGTTCAGCCATAAACACAATATCATCATGCTGAGTGAATGGAAAAACATCATTTTCAAAATTTTCAGCATGTAAAACTCCCCCATAATCAATGCATGATTTCAGAAAATTCATTTAAGTTGGATGCCATATGCATAAATGATTCATGGTACCGGGCGGAGGCATATTCTCACGCATGGTGATTGCTTTCAGACAGGCTTGACATGCCCTTCCATATGTCACCATTTTATATACCATGTAATCATTGAAATGATGATCTGAAAAATACAATGCATTCCCATATGACATCGGGGGTTTAGCAAAAGACATTCAATGGCTACACTCTCATATATACTGCTCAGATGTTCCAATACCATTCAGCCAAGCATTCATCATCCACATTGTCAAGAACAACCAAGGGGTATTCATACCTTCAAAATCATTGTCTGCCAAGATATAACACTAACATCAAGACCAAAGACCTTCTAACAAACACTTTGTTTTCTCACCTTTGTCTTGAGTTACCTTTATTAACATTCTCAAACTCTTCGCTTTATTTCGCTTGTTGTCATCTTCATCAACAAGCTCCTTTCTTTCTCTCCTGCAAGAAATATAACGATATTAGTCAAAGAAGTTCCATTGAGACCCCAAATTCGCATTTCTTATAGGGTAGCACATAAAGATATGACAAGATCAATAACCCCATGCCAAAACCCTTTCAAAAACTCCTCTAGGATAAGAAGAGAAACCCTGCACAAAGCATTGCACCAAAGACTGGCCAAGTCGACTTAGGCCTCAACAAATGTCAACTTGAAGCACCCATGACCTCGGATTGGCCTTAAGGCATTCCTCTATCAAGGTTCTCATATTGCAGATTTGAGTATCCAAGCTTCCTTAGATCTTTGGAGTTTAGCAGCACTTTAAGAAGCGCATTCCATGGCAATTCATTTTCTGTACTTGTGTCTTGAGCATCCATCATCTTCCAAGCCTTCCTCTTGACTTCAAGACAATCCTGCAACAAAATTCTCATTTGGTTGCTTTGGGTACCCAAACCTTCTTGGGTCCCAGATGATTAGTTGCACCTCTAGAGGGTGCCTTCCATAGTTTTTGGACATGCATATCATCAAAATTCATCAAATCACAATCATGCATAGTATGCCCAACCTTTCCACAGTAATGACAATATTTTGAAGACTTCACATAATTCTTATAAATATGATAATCAAATTTCTGTGATTTAGCATGAATGTTATCATTATAAGCATAGAAATTTCTCTTCTTCACAACAGAATGAGCATAAATTTTTTGTGGGTTGGCGAAAGTATAAATATTTTTAACATTAAAATTCTTTCTTTCATTTGCTTGCCAACACTGTGACACACGGTGTCCTAGCTTTCCACATTCAAAACAAACAACCATTTTCCCTTTGGAAACAAGTTCATTTTTACATGCTTTCAAATCATCTGATTTCATAATGAAACAATCATTCATCAAATGACCATGCTTACCACAATAATGACAATTGACATTGGTTGATTTTGGAGCATGGTTTTTGTGACTTTTGTGAGTATGAATCCTATTGTTCCTAGGTTGAGCCTGAGCCTTGGGATTAGATTTCTCAACACAAGAAACATTTGAGATATTTGAGGAACAAGAAGCATGCACAAAAGATGTTTAAGTCTTTAGCCCAAAGGCTTTCTTTTTGGTGGGTTCATATCCAAGACCTTCTCTTTGAAAATTTACCTTGGTCCCCAAAATCTTGTTCATATTTTCTTCCCCATTCACAAACTTAGACAAAGAAGCATTCAGATCAAGAATTTCCTTTTCAAGTGATGAAATATGCAATTCATAGGAAATGATCTCATTGTCACAGGAAATGACTTTTTCATTCAATTGGGCATTGATGGTTGTGTAGCTCTCTATCATTTGTTCAAGCACATGCATCTTGTCAGATTCATCAACAATAACAGATTTCCCTTTTTCAAAAGCAAGTAATTTTTTAGACATGGTTGTGTTTAGATGTTTCAGTTTTTCATTTTCAGATTTTGAGAAAGCATTTTCTTTTTCAAGAAACTTCATGTTGCCTTCAAGCAGAGATATCTGAATCAATATAGCACTGTTTTCCTTTTTAAGTTCTTCATTCTCATTTGTAAGTTTCTCATTCAAAATCAATTCATTGCAAATATCCTGATCAATAGAACTTGAATCGATTTTGTTTTTTAGATCTTTTTCAGTTTTCTCTAATTGATTAATTTTGTTCTTGAGGGTAACATTTTCATTTCTCAAACAAGCAATGGTTTCTTTGTGACATTCAACATCATGCTCTAAAATTTCATTCAAGTTATCAAGCTCAGAACACTTATCACAAGATCTATTTTCATGGACCGAGTTTTCATATTTCTTTTTTAATTTTCTATTTTCTGACTTGACTTTCTTATATTACTTTTCCAACTCATCATAAGCATCAACAAGATCATCAAGAGTAAATTCTTCAGAATCTGAATTTACCTCTTCTGCATTTTTATCACTATGTTGATCAGCATCATTGGCCATGAGACATTTTTACCTTTTCTTCTCTTGATGTTTGATTAACTGGTCCATGAGCTCCTTTGCCGTCCTATAAGAAGATACAAATGGATATTCGTTAGTACTTACAGAAGCTTTCAATAAACTCAAAGCAATAACATTATCATGATGCATCATTTTATCCTGATTAGACCACTTGGTCTCATCTAGAGGTAATATGTGTGGACCATGATAAATCAATTTCAAAGACTAGAATTAATAGAATTGATCACTACACACAGTTTACCTAGCCATGAATTAAAATTCAAACCAGTGAAGATTGGCAAACAGTTCATTGATATATGTTCAATAGAAAAATTCATGATTGTAGAATGCACTGGGATCACTCTGTAGATCGTAAGATCTAGGGACAACAGAGCCTCGCTCTGATACCAATTGTTGGGTCCCGTAGTGCAGGAACACGGATCTAGAGGGGGGGTGAATAGATCCTACTACTAAAAACTATGTCCAATTAAAACACAACTAGCACACAGCGGAATATACAAGATTGAGTAGATTAATCTAAACATGTTTAAACTAGATTCACTCAATCTCACCGAGCTCACACGAATGCACAAACAGATAGGATAGTGAACACACAATCACAAGAAACAAACCACAAGACAAGGGAATTTTTAAGGTGGTTCGGGACCTCGAAGGGCTCCCTACGTCCACCCCTCACCAAACCGGTGAGGCTTCACTACACGCTACAAAATGTAGCAACACGGGGACGAACCCCAACACACACACACTGCTTTCGCAGCAACACACACACACGAGGCCTTGTCTCAAACTGCTGCCACAGCAGCACACACACACACACACCCACAACGTTGGGGAACACACCCCGAATAGAATACTTCACATGGAGACACAACTCTGTCCACACACACGTAGGACAAGGCCTACACAACCACAAGGGAGAAAACTCCTAGCAACACACGCGGATATACTCCGCACAGATCGACACACAAGAGACCACACACACTCGGAGACCCCTTTCTCCGAACACCCACACAAAGCATTATCTCAAATGTTTATGAACCAAAAACATATTTATGCTATGACCCTCCAAACAAATTATAGAGATGAAAACTAGACAGATGCATCAAGTATAAGGCTCCCCCTTCTTCAGCAAAATCTGATTCTCCTTGCTAGTTGACAGATGACCATAATCTTGACATCATCTTCTCCCTCTTCTCTAGCCGCTCCTCTTTTCCTTCTTCCAATATGTTCTTCACCTGAAAGAATAGATAGAAATAATAAGTTCAAACTTTAAGCTAATCTCGACCATAGGTATAGAAATGAATGGTTTAGAGATCCCCCTCTTCATCTTCATCCTATACAGGGATCACATGAGCATTAGGATTGTTGAATCACACAATTCGCAGCTCATATATATGTATGCAAGAGAGAGTGGATATAAGACTTATAAAACCATCCTAAGGTGTCTTAAAGCAGATATTCAAGCTCTATCAACAACAATGATTTCGAGAAATCAGAATGAAGAAGATGTTGTAGTGATTAGGGCTCCCCCTTTCTCTCCTTTGAACATATTTGAATGCTTCTGAAGTATGAAACCCGTTCTTGAAGAAGAATGATTGATTCTTGCATGGATGATGCTTGTAGCATGAATTTCTTCGCAGCTTGTGGCAGAGGAATGGATGAGGACGTGAAACCTTGTTCTTCCCTTCATACACAAGCTCAAAACATGGTGGAAGAAGCCTTGGAGCTACTACCTGCGACTTGCACACACAAGGGTTAGAAGAAAATGATTTTCAGATCTAGCATCATATCCCTTAGGGTTGGCAACCCAAGAGATGTATAAAAATGATTAGAACAGTCAAGGGACAGCTTGGAGACCATATCCACGAATTAGGGAGACATATAGGGCATTAGGATGTGATTGGTAGGACTTTTGGTGCAAGAAAACGACGGTCAAACATGGTGGCTGGACGTTCGAACGGAAGGGGTTGACCCCAGGGTCGACCCTCGGGCATACAGAAACCAAACAGAACCAATTTTTTTTGGTTCTGGGTTACAGGGGTCGACCCCAGGGTCGACCCTTCAATGGGTCGACCCCAGGGGTCAACCCTCGTGCTTCCAGAACCCAAACAGAACCTGATTTAAGGTTTTGGGTTACAGGGGTTGACCCCTTTCAGCAGGTTTCAAGACGGGTCAACCCACGGGTCGACCCCTTTCAGCGGGTTTCAAAACTAAGTTCTGTTTTGAACAGAACTTCAGAGGGTCGACCCATCGGGTCGACCCCTTCTTGTTTGGGTCTAAAAAAGGACTAAAACCTCCATCAAATCAATGGAAAACAAATGATTAAATATTACCATAATCCCATGAAGAACAACCATAATTTTTCACCCTGAAAAACATGATAAAGCAAGAGGTTAGATAAAGATCAAAATATATGGGTCATGCATTAACATATGAAGCTAGTTTTGAGACCGAGACCCAAAAGTCATGAAATGTGATTGTGAAATCATTAGCATGAGGCATATGAGCATTCTCATGATAGATCAGTATCAAGGCATTAGAGAACTCAATTTTCCAGTTCAAGATTAGAAGAGTCTCACCATGGATTCTAATATATCTTCTTACCTTGAAGCAATATTACCCTGCACTATATGGCAATGGACTCATAAGCAAGTTGATATTAAACCGAGTCTCAAGATCCCAATTTCAACCCAATTCTCCTACAAGCCATTTCACCAACCATTTAAGCCATATGATCCGAAGGACAAGGAACCATCATTCAAACTCATCAAACCACATATCATTCTCTCCATTCATTTAGCATTACCAAAGTACACATTCATGATATGAAGCTCAATATGACATGATGTACATGAGGCTCAATAGGACATGATGCTCGAGTGTGCTTTTCATAAAGGCCTTTCACATTGAAGATAGAGCAACCACACCAAGTGTAGATGGAATGTATATGTAATGTGCTAACCTCAAAGCACGTATGAACCTCAAAGAGTCACAGATGCATTCACATGATGATATCCCAAAAGAAATAGTTTGTAATCAAACAGTTTGTAATCATTTCCACAATCATTACATACTTCATACTCATGAAGACATGAGTAACCATTCACGCACAAGGCCAAGCAACAAAGTCATTTTGTAATCATCAAAATCACATACACAACAAGAATCAAGGTAGGTTCCAACAATGTTGGAGGCTCATAAATTAAGGCAATAGGTTGCAAAGTACTCCATGCAGTTAGGTTCATCTCTGCTCTTAGGTCGATGCACTTTTAGCTTAGCACTCAATAAAGGTTGATGCGCATTCCTGTAGCTGAAGAGCTTCATGATGGTAAGGTCGGTGCACATTCAAGCATTGAAGAACCAAGGTCGGTGCACATCAAGCTGGCGCAAGACCAAGGTCGGTGCCTGTTTCGCCAGTGCTAAACCAAGGTCAGTGCTGTAATGACCCAAGAATCTGATTATCGGGAGAGACACGATAACCCGAGACTCGAACCGCTGCTCACGAGCCGGGAGGGCTCGGAAGGGCTAAAAGGAGTGTGGAGGCACAAACAAATAGAAAATAAAATAGGATAATTCAATAATTAACAGAAATAAATAAATAACTACTACTACAACAGAGTCCAGTCTAACAGAAAGTACAGTCTAAAGTAGTAAAATGTACCACATGCCGAGTGAACACTCGGCCCGGCGAGCTGGCAACTGAGAACCTCCGCACCGCGCCCTCAAACCTCGAGGAAGAAGAACCGCCACACCTGAAAAGCAGAGAATGACTCTCCAAAACAGAGACTCAGCAGGGATCCCGCGGAACCCCAACCGGAAACAACGGCGGTAGCGGAAAGGAGAGCTACAACTACAGCAGGAACAGCGAACCGCGCCGAGTGTTCACTCGGCATGTGGTACGTTTTACTACTTTGGACTGTACTTTCTGTTAGACTGGACTGTGTTGTAGTAGTAGTTGTTTATTTATTTTTGTTAATTATTGAATTGTCGTACTTTATTTCCTATTTCTTTGTGCCTCCACACTCCTTTTAGCCCTTCCGAGCCCTCCCGGCTCGTGGGCGGCGGTTCGAGTCTCGGGTTATCGGGTCTCTCCCGGTAATTGGATTCTCGGGTCGTTACAGCTGGTATCAGAGAAGTGGTTGTGGACGTACATAGGAATTCAAAATATTACAATGATCAGAGTCCATAAGGTCTAGTACAGTTGGTAGCTGGCATAGAGATTTGTGCTTGTTTTCCGCTTTGTTTCTCGCTTGAGAGCTTGAGTGCGTTGTGTGGCGCTAAGAAGTTGGTTGTTGTTCGCAGCTTTCGTGCCGGCATGGGGTCTGAGGATCGAGGTCGAGGGCTTTCTCCCTCATCGGTGGTGGCCCTGGTTGTGCTGCGTTGGGCAGAGGTTGTTAGCAGGTGCGTTGCTGCGGTGCTGCGTTCGAGGTGTCTGCAGCGTGGTCAGGTGGCTGGAGACGATTGTTCGTGGATAAGCAGTCGTGAGCGTGCTCTGAGGGAGCTACTGTCGATTCTGGGCCACTTCAGATCAAGGTTTACCCAGCCCCTGAGGCGCTGAGGTTGAGGTTTGAGGCGTTGGAGCGGGTGCTCTGGTCGAGAAGTGTGCTCGGGTGAGCGGAGGATCTTCTCGGTGAGTTGCTGTCTCGTCGAGCCTGATGTTCTTATCCTGCTCTGTGGCGTCAAAAATGACGTGTTGGTGCCAATTATTCTTGCAGATTTTGAGGTAGGATTGGGCTGTGGTGTCCCAGTAAGTCTTTGCTCTTGCGTTTCTGTTAGTGGATGGGTTGTGTTCGCCCTGGAGTTGGCTTGAGATGTGAAGGCTCCACGGCGAGTTCGGGACTCAAGGATGAGCATCGGTAGTTGTCGTTATGGCTCGTGTTGCGGCTCTTGGTGTGGTGTGCTGCGGCTCTTGGCGTGGTGTGCTGCGGTTCGAGGAATCGCAGCGGTGGTGCATCGGTAGATGCTGTGATTGTGGTCCAACGTGACACTTATGAGTGTGTCGGAGGCGCTGAACTAATGGAAGCGATGGTTTTCTTGGTGCTGGATGGTGCTGTTTCCAGCGTGCGTGAGATTTGAGATCAGGTCGGGCGTGGAGTTCTTCTGTTGGTCGGAGGTGCGATTGGTTTCTCCTTTGGTTGGAGAGATTACATTTGGCCAAGGTTCGTCGTCTTGCATTGTGTGTTCGGATTGGTTGGCCTTTGTGTGCCATGAAGTCCGTGTGAGACGTGATCCGTGTTTTGGCAAGGTGGTTGCCTGTGAGAAGTTGTGCCCATTCCCTTGTCGAGTAAGGGTGCTGGCGCTATTCCGGAAGGACGAGTGCTGGTTGGGCGGTGTTCACATTCTTGACTGTGCGCTCGTGGATCAGAGTGCGCAGTGGAAGCATGGTGGGCTTGTGACCCACTGGTTCAGGATCGTAGCGTTGGTTGCTACGGGCGGATTCCTGAGTTTACGTTGAGAATTGGAGGATTGGTTCCTCTGTGTGAAGCGTGTTGTTGTCGTGCCGTTGCTTGAGGTATTATGGTTCTTGGCACTGGCAGGATGGGGTGTTGGGGAATGTGCTGTCTAGTGCGCCGCATGAATACCCTGTTCATGTGATGGAAGCCGTGTCAGGTGTCGGTGTTGGACCTGGATGAGGTTATTGAGGATGTCACCTGACGATGGTCGAGGACGTGTTGGTCAGAGTCGGTAGCTTGGTGCCCGACTTGTGTTCCCAGTCGTGTCCTCGGATGAGATCATTTTTGGAGAAGTGATCTCTGGCAGGCTATGGGTTCCTGTTGGTGGCTACGAGTGACTGGTAAGGCTAGTCTCATAGTCGACCATGGTGAGATGTATGTTGCTTGGGGACCCATGAGCATTGTTCAGGTGGTATCCCGTGGCTCTGTGGTAAGGGTGGATCGGGATTGGCAGGTGTCCACTTGGATTAATTGAGACGAAGGCTTCGATGAGACCAGACGGAAGAGTGACGCTTGTGCGTGGTGGTCCTTGATGAAACGTTTGTGTCGCAATGGTTATCCCTAGTTTGACGACCAGCATGGGATGGTTCCCCTGTAAGCCTGAGTCGAGTGAGGTGATGACTGAGGACACCAGGATCTTGTCATCTGGTTTCGTCATGCTCCCCGAGAGGGTCAAGTTGGCACGATGTTCGAGCTCAGATGCGGAGTCTGAGAGGAGTGTAGCTCGAGATGTGGCATCAGTCTGTGTGTGAGTCAGCGGATGATCTACTGTGGGGCTGGATCGTGCCCGTTGGGCAGGTGGAGGTTTCCCGTTGACGTGTGTCTGGCGACCAGTAGATGGTCTTTTCACAGATAAAAGATACTGTTGGTTGTGCATCGTGAGCGGTGAGAGCCGTGTATCGGTGAGACCTTTGGTGGTCGTTTCCGTGATGTGCTTTCCCCGATTGGATCTGGGCTCTGTCGAAGTTTGTCTTCTGGGCTCTGGCAGAGTTGGCACAGTGATATGTCTAGCTTTCGGCTTGCCAGGTGTGAGGTGACCCTTGGCGTTGAGCCGTTGAGCTGGTTGCGGCCTGTTGAGATGGCTGCGTGAGCCGATGGGGGCTCTGCCTGGGTTGTTCCCTTGAGAAGGGTGTGCGACCGGTCAGCTGGTTGTGAAGCTGATGTGTGTTTTGTCTGCTGACCATAGGATGGATCGGTAGCTGTTTCTCGTGACGAGGACTGTGTCTCGTCGGTGAGCGAGATGGTGGCAGCGGTGCCATGAGTGGCTTTCGTGGTGTCTGAGGTGATGCCAGACTGTGTCCTCTGGTATATTCCTGCTCTGATGGCTGGTGTGCACGGCGCGCGGAGCGAGGTGTTGTTTGTGATTGTAAGTCTGGCTGTGTCCCTCAGGATCGGTGTTTTCGTGAGAATCGAGATTTTCTGTGCTGGGGCTCTGACAGTGTTGTCAGTTGGTTCAGTGTTCTTCCTCTGTGGCTTCGTGCTAGGTCCTGAATTTCGAGGATGAAATTCCTTTAAGGGGGGAGGGCTGTAATGCCCCAGGTTTTTTTCGGATTATTTTAGTAGGTCTCGGAGTGTATTTTGTGCTTTACACGTGTTTTTCCTTGATGTGCCTTCGGAACTCTGTGCAGGGCGAACCGTGGCGTTCTTCGACTCTAGGACAGCACCACCGCGTTGTGTTCCTTCCGAGGATCGCGGAAGTAATTTTTCATAATTTTCTAAATTTCTACAATTTTTGAGTTTTTCTATATATATTAACAATTTTCTCTCTCCACCTCTCATTCTCTCTTTCTCACTCTCTCTCATCTCTTTCTCTCCCCCTCTCCCCAGGTGGCCGACGGTGGCGAGGAGGGGGAGGTGAGGAACGGGGAACGGGTCGAGGATCGAGGGCCGGTGGCACGTGGAAGCTCGGCCGCGGGTTCGTTGAGCGGCAAGGGTTTCACAGCATTTTCTTCATGGATCGGCGTCCACGGCGCGTCGTTTCTTCGGTGGAGGTAGGGAGATGGACCCCCAGCTCGTGCTTTCCCTTTCCCGCGAGTTTTGTAGGCCGTGGTGAGCCGAGCGGGTTTATTTTCACATTTTGGTGAAAATCCATGTTTTAGGGGGAGTGAGCCGGATCTTTCGTTTTATAGCATTTTTGGCCAATCCAGGGGTTTAGGTGCATGCCAAGGGGCTTAGGATGGATTCCCCTTTGTTTCCCCATCACCCGGGGGTGATCGGGGCGTGGATCAGATTTTTGGGCTATTTTCCGCCGTTTCACACTCGGACGGGTGTGACAGTCCTTCCAGAGACCGTCACAGCCTGTGACGCCCCAGGGTGGGTGCGTCACAAGGCTCGTTTAGCCTTTGGGTGGTCTATGTGTGTGACGGTCCCACGATAGACCGCCACGGCGCTGTGACGTGCCTGGGTTGGATCGTCAGGGACGATCTGACTGTTGGCTTTCGTTCGTTGGTTTTGACCGTTCGGGGTCAAGGCCTGTGACGCACCAAAGCTGTCGCGTCACTGCCTTGTAACGCCCCTATGTGGGTACGTCAGAGCGGACGCGTACCCACCTTGTAACGCACTAGAGTTGGTCCGTTACAGCCTGTGACGCACCGAGCGGGACGCGTCACAGTTGGTTTCATCTTGTCTTGTGACGCATCAGGGCTGGCGCGTTACAGGCTGTAACGCACTAGGGCTGGCGCGTCAGAGACTGTGACACACCGGGTTAGGCGCGTCACACCCAACTTTACACCGAGCGTCTGACGGCCCTATGTTGGGGCGTCAGAATTGTTGTGACGGTCGAGGCTTGGACCGTTATAGACTGTGACGGCACAAGGTTAGACTGCCAGGCTCTGTGTGGTGCCGAGACAAGTTTTCGTGCTCTCCGTGATCGTTTCGCCTTGTGTCGATCCCTAGTCAACCCGGTCGTGACCCAGTGGTTGACTTGCGGTCTTGTGAGTGCCCCAAACACCCGAGGGATTCTGTGTCCGTGTTTTGAGGGTGTCGGGAGTACCGTGCTACCTTGCTTAGCGTGCCCATGGGTTTGAAAGTCCGGGTGACTTCTCGCATGTCGGGCTTTCGTGTTATGCTAGACTGAGTCACAGTTTGTCGGTGGGGGTGCGGTGGGGTCTCCCCTGCATGCCGTGAGTTTTCTTCGAAGATGATTCCCGAGTGGGCCATGTGTTTGGCCTTGGAATGTGAGTCCAGTTCAGCGTGGCAGCTTGTGCGTTGTCCTGGGAATCATGCTTATGTGCTTTTCGCGTAGGCCACGCGTATGGCTTTGGACTGCGAGTCCAGTTGCCCAGCCTGGGGCTGGAGGGTTTCCGCCTTTCCCTGAGAGTGGGATTTGGTTTGGCGACCTGCGAGTTGCCTTGGGAACCGTGTTTCTGCATTTCTGCGTGGCCGGGCGTGCGGCCCGTGGACTGTAAGTCCCGTTTCTTCTCCGATTGTGATCACTGTGTGACGGTGCCGGTACGTGGGACGGTCCCCGTACTTCGTCGGGTTCGGACGTTATTTTCCATTGACTTGAGAGTCTACTGCTTGACCCTCCACTAGTCATAGCCTGCCTGCACGCGAGTGGACCCACCAGGGAGTGGTGGAGAGGCTACCCTGACGACGGTTTTTAGGCTGATTTCCGTAGGGCCCCTTGCCTTTGCCACCAGAGTCCGGTGGGGGGGAAAACCAGCTAGAGGACCCGACCTAGAGCAGATGGTCGGTGTGTGCACATGTGGCTGGGGGCGTTTGGACCCACATAGACGGGCGTGACCCCAGCTAGTCACTTGTTTGTGGTTACTTGTACGGTGTCTCAGTTCCCGCTGGGCCGGAGGGAGACACCTGAGGTGCGTACTAAGACATCAGTGCACGCATTTGGCCTTGCTTCTAGTGGGAGGTACTCCTGTCGAGTCGGGAGTGACGGACTGTCAGTTTCCGCTACTTTGACCTTTGGTTTTTTGTTGTGTTGACCGTTGAGTTTCGGTTGTTTCGCCGTGGTGCGTGTGTCAGTTTTCACGCCGTGAGACTAGTGCTAGTGGCCTTACCAAGGTTGCATCTTGTTGTGCGGTACCCATGACCAGGTGATCAGGGTTGCACCTTGGACACCGTGTCCAGGTTGGCCGTGTCCTGGGAGGCAGGCCTCTACGGCGTGGTTGCCGTGGGTTTTTACTTTGGTAAGCGGTACTAGTGTAGTTCGGTAGCCCCCGACTATGAGTCTGGGGTGTGTTTCTGGTACAGTAGGAACAGCGAACCAGTGGCTATGAACGGCTTACCTCATTTCTGGTTGAAAATGGTTTCAAGAGAGGTAAGGTTGACCAAACACTTTTTACAAAGAGATCAGGTAAAGACATTTTAGTAGTTCAAGTGTATGTGGATGACATCATCTTTGGAGCTACTAACAATATTTTATGTGATGAATTTGCAAAAATTATGCAAGGAGAATTCGAGATGAGCTTAATGGGGGAGCTGACTTTCTTCCTTGGATTGCATGTGAAACAAACTTTAGAAGGAATCTTCATCAATCATGTCAAATATACTATGGAACTGCTGAAGAAATATGGGATGGCAGAAGCAAAACCCATATCAACTCCCATGGCCACTACCACAAAGCTGGATAAGGATGAAAATGGTAAAACAGTAGACTCTACACTGTTTCGAGGTATGATCGGATCACTACTGTACCTTACAGCTTGCCGTCCTGACATTCAATTCAGTGTATGTCTCTGTGCCCGTTTCCAGTCATGCCCTAAAGAATCCCACTTATCAGCTGTCAAACGCATTTTTAGATACCTTATTGGCACTGTCGATTTTGGCTTGTGATTTCCCATCGGTAGTTCTTTTGATTTAATTGCTTATACCAATGCGGATTATGCCAGATGCATTGTAGATCGTAAAAGTACAAGTGGGTACTGTCAGTTTCTCGGTGGGTGTCTTGTCTCATGGGCCTCCAAGAAACAACATTCAGTAGCTCTCTCAACGGTCGAGGCTGAATATGTAGCCGCCGGAAGTTGTGGAGCCCAAGTACTTTGGATAAAAAATCAATTGCTTGATTTGAATGTTGAAGTGGATTGTGTGCCCATCTTATGTGATAATATGAGTGCAATTAGTCTATCTAAAAACCCTGTTCAACACTCCAGAACCAAACACATTGACATTCGGCATCATTTTCTAAGAGATCATGTAGGTAAAGGGGTTTTTGAGTTCAAGTTCATTGACACACTTAACCAACTAGCTGACATCTTCACAAAACCCCTAAATCAGATCAATTCAATAAAATTAGGAGAGAACTTGGCATGTGTAAGGGTGAGGGCATACGTACTTAGGTCTGCACTAGGTTGTTTCTTTTTCGTTGGGTAGATTATGTGAGATGCATGCATTGTGTGTGGTTCATTTCTATTGTGTATGACTATACCTAGCATGTGTGCCTGTACTTATATTTATATACACTTCTTCCTTGACATTTTCCTAAAACTGAATATTCCTTGATAAATAAATGTGGACTAGTGATCTAGTGCTCTTAGCAGTCTCCATTCAAGGGTTTCCATAGTCGACTCCTGCTTGATATCTTTCGTGGCTTAGCTATAAAAAAAAGATTTAGAAACAAAAAAAAGGAAGAAGAAAAAAGAAAAAGAAAAAGTGATCTGTGAAAATGGGGGAGTCCATAGGGTCATGGACCCCACTTCTATCTCTGGTGGCCGCTGGCTAAACACCTTTTCTCTCGGGGTGAAGAATGGGGTTTTCTATGCCCCAGCGGTCGACTGCTGTCTTCGTGCCGGTCGACCGCCAGCGGCGAACCGGCCCGGTTCAGCCGCGTCCGAACCCCTTTTTAAGGGGGTTTTCTCCCCCCTTCTCTCATTCCATCACTTTCCCTTCTCTCTCCCTTACTCCACATCAACCCTAGCACATCTCTCTCCCACCTTTCAAGCCCTAAAAACCCCACATCTTCCCTCCCCGAGCACGATCCGGTCGATTGTTTTCCATTTCGGAACGCCTCCTCGCCGGCATTCGTGCGCTCGTGCCACCCTTCCCTGAGTTCCAGAGCGTGTTCACAGTCCTCCCCGGTGTCTCTCTCTCCATCCCAAGGTAGAGGTTCTACCTCTCAAGCGGATCACACTTTCAGCGGCTTTCTTAGTCTAAATGGCACCTAGAAGGAGTGCTTGGCGTCTTCTCCAAGGGGAACCTAGTGCTCGGAGACGTGAAGCTCCGGTCGCACCTCCACCACAAGCTCCCGCACCCAGGTTACTTCAAAGGTCTATCATCGACCCTCGTCTTGTCGATTTTCAAAAGTTGAATGAAATCCTGCCCGACATTTATATAGTTTTTTCAATGCAACCGGGGTGGATTGACTTTGTCACTAGATACAACCGGTTCTATCCCTATCTAGTACAACAATTCTATGGTAATTTGGTTGACAGAGATGGAAGATTATACACAATGGTTAAGGGCATTGAGATTCGAATTTATTCAGCATTATTCAATCATGCCCTGGGTGTCTCTTCACATGGTGCAGACATGACTTTTAGGCATGGTGAGGTTGAGGCAAGTTTCATTGCCATGACGAGCTGTGATTTTGTGCGTGGTGTGAGTGACCTCATTGAGCTCAATGCCAACCACTTTCCCGCACTGCAACGGGTTCTGCATCATATGTTTACTACACTTATTTATCCCAAGAGTGGCAGCCGAGATGAAGTGACGGAAGTGCACAGATTCCTATTCTATCATGTTATGAATGGTGAATTAATTAATATGGGATGGCTCATGACTCAACTGATAAGTCGATGCCGGACACTCTCAACTCACTGGAGTGTTCACTTCTATCGGGGTCCCATTGGAGGATGAGCAGTTTGTTCTGGTCTGCCATGATGACATTTATAATGAGCATAAGATTTTCTCAGATATGGGATATTACCGTGCTGCAGATGGTACAATTCGTGGTGCTGTCCCAGTTTATGGGGAAGAGAATGTCAGTGAAGAAGAACTAGATCCGAACCCACAGCAAGATCACCACGATGCACCTGCACCAGTCTAGCCCGAAGATGTGCCTCCTCCAGCGGCTCTCCCTCCACCACCACAGTACTTTCATGGGGAGTCTTCCGCTCAGGGTGCTGGGCATCCACTTGGGGGGACTATGAGGCTCTAGATCGGCGTCTTTTAGGCATGGAAACCCACATTGACTCCTCTCTTGGGCGTCTGGACACTTTTATGGATACCATGACTGGACGAATGGACTCCCTCACCCACGCTCTGGATGATCTGTCTATCCATATGGCCACTATCTATGCCAGCCATGAAGATCGTTGTCGCATGATCTCTTCATGTTAGCTTGTCTTCAGCTTGATAGAGGATTACCCTTGACTATGTTGACGCTGTAGCAGTGCTGCGTCGACGTAGCTTGGGGTTTCTTCTTGTGTTGTGTGCTCTTCAGCGTTGTTGTCTATTTCTCACCCATACCATGGTATATATCTGCTTTATTGCCTATTTTTCACCACTAGCCATCTATTTTTCACCACTAATCAGTAGGTATTGCCTTTTAGCTAGCGGGTGACCTTTTGCCAAACTCTTCTATGGCCTGTTGCCAAGTTGGCTCCAATTGACTTGGAAGTGAACTTTTCTTCTTCCATAAACCTTCTTTTTCATCTGTCAACTCTGTTTGATCTATTCTTGAGCTTGTTCATGCTGATTGCTTCAGGTATGGCCTTTTCTCAAGCATCCAAAGCCTTACATCATTTCTTCATCATGCAGACAGCCTGAAACATCATTTGAGCTGCTACCTCCTCTTCACATATAAGATGATGTCATATAGCATTAAAGTAATAAAGTATGACATAATCAAAAGCATGAATCTAATGACATAATCAAAAGCATGAATCTAATGCATCTATGACTTCATCAGAACATGAAACCAGTGCATCCAAACTAATGCATCAAGACACACCAATGCACTGTCTTCATAGATGAGTCATAGTGTTTGACATCATTAAAACACAGGGACACAACAATCTCCCCCTTTTTGATGATGGCAACATTATGAGTCATGATGACCAATTTATGCATCACACATAATGCATGTTGACTCATATCAAACTATTCTCCCCCTTTGACTATCAAAATAAAAATAGTTTGATAAAGGCAGTAGAAATGTGCTCCCCCTTAGACATGGAATTAAATTCCTATCAATGAGATGAGAAATTTTTCTCCCCCTAGATGAATGATTATAGCATCACACACATAAAAAAAATCAGCAAACAATCTCCCCCTTTGACAAAGAGAAAAAAATAGTTTGGCTAAGAATGTAGAAATATGAGATGGTGGAAGTACGATAATGACATTAGCATGCATGAACAAGAGAGCTTTGGATATCATCAAGAGTACAGCTATGAAGTGAGTTCAGACATGGATGATGCAAGTCATGAACAAAGTAGATTATGAAGTGATAGACAACAGCAAGCAGAATCTAATATCAATTGGCAAAACAGTGAGACAGTGGGTACATCATGAACAAGAGCAATTGATTTCCAACAGGCATAAGAGATCGAACACATGGGTTCCAGCAGAGATTTTCACAAATATGGCTCTTTTAAGAATGTTTTCAATCAGATGCAAATTTTATAAATCTGAAAGTAATGGATTCTCATATTCATCTATTATAAGGGCTTTATGAAATAGTCCTTGTTTGACAACATGGTTTAAATCTTATGTTTTCAGAGCTTGTCAAAAAAATTTATGTCCATATTTGAGTTCAATTGTTAATAGAAATGAACCAAACCTTCATATTTACATCTTATTTAACCTTCCTTCATCTTACTCATTCAAATTTCAATGACTCCTTTAGGATTTACAAAAATAAGTATTGAGGTTAAACAAACATGATGCATTCTGATTTTATTATAGGATTTTGACACTTTTTATTTTGCTACCATTTCCAGATATTTTCTTTTGTTTAACAAAAATTTCCATATCAATTTTTCAGGAGCAATCAAGTTCAGTACACACTTTAGACCTTGAGGATACACGTTGTTTAGATGCCAGTGCCCCTAGATACTTGGTATAACTAACAGTCATGCTTCATGTTGAACAGAGATAGCATTGACACCTCATGGCATACCTCAACTCATTTCATTGATGAGTGAGATATATTTCTCAGTCAACAAGCCATTGCTCTGCCTGGTTTTTTAATGATTTTTTAGCAGAGATAACTATGGCACTTCATGACACAGTCTTCTTTTCTTCATGGAAAAGAGACATGGTTTCTCAATGACCAATGTCATTGCTCTGACAATTTTAACCCTAGAAATTTTTCAGATCATTTAGATGTTTAAAAATAATACTCAATACATGTATCTCAACCAAAGATAGCCATGATTTTAGAACTTTTAGAATTAAGCAAATCATTCAAGACATAACATGAATAGGATGTTTAAAGTCTATTAAAGTTAACACAGATATTTTCAAGATATTTATGTCTAAACTCAAGGACTACATTAAACTTAAACCAGCTGAATGTATTGGACATTCATAATCCTGTATAATAGAAGATTCCTTATTAAAATTATTTTTAGATTTATGATTAAGGTACACAAATTGAAATCTTCCTAAATTTCATTTAGCTTAAGGATATGACAGAATCAGTCAATTTAAGCAGCAAACATGAAGGTGACTTTCAAGTGTAATCATTCAGATTGGTAGTCAACAAGAAAGTTTTTAAGGTGCAGCCAAGATAAATAGCAAGATCAACAGAGATTTTCAATAGAAAATGCAGCAATGAGCATACAGTAGATATGTGAGTACCTTGAAGACAATTAGCTTGAGTTATGACAAAGGTGTTCAAAATTCAGCAAGCAGAAATGATTTTTAAGATGATTTCAATGACATCAATGGATGTGAAATATTTTCAGAGTGACTAGCTCAAGAATGTAGCAATAAAATCCAAGCAAGTAGCAGGCAGAAAGTAATTTTAGAAAATGGTCACAATTTTGATTCGACAACATATGTTGGCACAAGGTATGGTAGAAGTAGTCACTGATGCAGCAAACAAGACATGATTTTCAATGAGATTCATAGGCACTGAGCAGTCAGCACGAATATTGAATCTTCAGGGTGAAACCAAATCAAGGAGATAGCAATAAAATCCAAGCATGTATCTGACTTGAGATAATTTCAGGGTGACTTTCTCAAAGGAACTAAGAAGGCCAGAAGAAACTTTAGTAGTCATCAAAGATGTTGAATTTTTAGAGAGAACCAGATAGGATCAATTTGCATGGAAATTATGATCATGACATGCAAGAAAATTTAGAAATTTTTCATATGAAGCTCCCCCTCAGCAAATGTAGGAGCTAGCAGTTAAGAGATTTTAGAATAGCAATAGTTTGAGCTAATGGGATTTCAAAGGTACCAAATCATGGAATGAGAGTGAAGGAAGAATAATCAGATCATTCCAGATTGGTTTGAAGAACAAGTAGGAATTGAAATCACAAGTATGTAGAAAACAGATGAAGCTTTGAATTTTCCACATGTAAGTCGACTTGGACTAAATGAGGTGTCAACTTAGAGATCAACCAAATGTATGCAGTGACTAAACTGTGAAATGCATAGACTCCCCCTATCTAATTGCATTGAGACATCAAGTATCACATGAAGACCATGCAGGAGATTCATTGAATTATGCTTATGAACATTTGGACTCTCTATGTGCAATTTTGACCCATGATACTAGGCGGAGAACTTAGGTCTGAAGAGCACCTCACGCGTAGTCTGGGTTTCCAGATAGAAATGATCTGCCTTTTTCCCAACATACCATTTGATATACCATTGGAGTCATGCATGAAAATACATAACACTGCATGAGAGTTCATAACAAATGAAATGTAGTCTTGTATGAACAAGGACCTTTTCAGACTATGCAAATTCTATATGCATATGTGAAGATGCATGCATGAGTAGAGCAACATATGCATTCTTATGACATTGCAAATTATATGTGCAGATGTAAAAGTGTATGCATGAATAGACCCTATATTTTTTAGGTTTCGGTTGACCAAACACATGTGATCGGTCGACCATTTTCCCAGTTTTCAGAACTCTGTAGAGTTGACCTCTCTAGAGAACTTAAAAAAAATAATGCAGATGACATATGCATTGAAAGACTCATGAAAATAATGCAAATGACATATGTAGATATGAGAACTCCTGCAATCCAATTTATTTTAGCTCCCCCTTAAGTATACAACTAATAGGGTAAGCATAAATGAAGGCATGAAATTTTTACTGACAAATTTAAAAACATGATATACAACTCAACTGGAAGAAAGTTATTTAAAATGCAAGACTTGGGGTTTTACCATACACAGGTGCCTTAACCTTATTGAACCCCTTTTATTCTCTTCCTCCAAGGCACTCCTGCAAAACAGATTCTCATTTTGCATATAAAGGTACCAAAGACTTCTTGGGTCCTTGTGGATTAGCAACACCTCTTGTAGGTGTTCTCCATGATTTCATGGCATTAAAATCATTAATTTGCAACAAATGACAATCATGCATTGTATGCCTAACCTTGCCAAAGTAATGACAGTAAACATGAAGATTTTATGTTTTTCATGTGCATGACAAAGTTTAACTTTTGTTTATTGACAATGAAATTCTTACTTCCTCCTACATGCCAACAGTCTTTCATGACATGTCCAGGCTTGCCATAGTGATGGCAATTCACAACTGACCTCACATTCTTGTTATGGAAATGAATAGGGAATTTCTTATTTTTAGAATTTTTTCTACTGATGGCCAGCAAACACTCATTAGCTTTGTAGCCTGGCTTCCCACAGTTGAAACACTCAATGTGCCTATGGTAAGAAGCAAATTTATTTCTATGAAAAATATGCTGGTTTACAGGAAGATTTACATGTTCATCATGAAAAATTTTCTTTCCCTTGGCTGACCAGTAATGTGCAGCTATGTGCCCAAATTTACCACACATTACTCTTTTTCTGAACATTAGGAAATTTCCTAGCATGCTCTCTATCGGCATTCATATCATCCCTTTTTATGATAAAACAATTATTCATAAAATGTCCATGCTTACCACAATAATGACATAATTTGTTTGTCTGCTTTGAAGCATGGTTTTTCACATGAGGGTCTTTAGAATTTACATTGTTAATTTTTTGTTTCTAAAATTTATTATGTTCTTGAGTTCTCAGATTGGCAGGCTGTTTTGAAAATTCTTAAAAATTGCTGGGTTTTTCAATCTGGGAGGTGGTGGCTACATTTGATGCCTTGACAAAGACTGTCATTAGCTTGTTTTCAAAGGATTTCTTATTAACAGTGTTGCAGCCCAGCCCTTCCTTTTGGAGATTCACTTTAGCCCCAAGCAACCTATCCAGATTTTCTTTCCCATCTACAAATTTAGACAGGGAGCATTTCAAGTCTTGAATTTCATTTTCTAAAGAAGCAATTAAGAATTTAGAATTAGCATTCTGTCATGCCTCATACTCTATATCGTCGAGGTATTGTCCACTTTGGCCTACCGGCCTCACGGTTTTATCCCTTTCTAATAGTGATCGGCTCCAGAATGGGGGACTTCTCGGGCAGGTCACCCGTCCCAGTACTACTCCCCATTAAACATGCTTAACTTCGGAGTTCTTTTCAAGAACTGAGCCGATACTTCAAAAGACACCTCGATGATATAGAGTACAACTTAACTATATTTGAGGGTGTTACAATCTACCCCTCTTATATAGGTAACATCCTCGTCACTGGGCACATATAGCACGCAATCAAACTCCCAGGCAGGTAGGACTCTAGAGGTGGCCCCTACAGGCTCAAGAGGTGACTCCCACTATATAGCACTTTGTCCCATTACGGGTTCAAGAGGTGGCTCCCATAGCGTAGCACTTTGCCCTGCATGGCACTTAGTTCCTACACTTCCGGCTGGGGTATTATCCACTTTGGCCTACCGGCCTCACGGTTTTATCCCTTTCTAACAGTGATCGGCTCCAGAATGGGGGACTTCTCAGGTAGGTCACCCGTCCCAGTACTACTCCCCATTAAACATGCTTAACTTCGAAGTTCTTTTCAAGAACTGAGCCGATACTTCAAAAGACACCTCGATGATATAGAGTACAACTTAACTATATTTGAGGGTGTTACAATCTACCCCTCTTATATAGGCAACGTCCTCGTCACTGGGCACATATAGCACGCAATCAAACTCCCAGGCAGGTAGGACTCTAGAGGTGGCCCCTACAGGCTCAAGAGGTGGCTCCCACTATGTAGCACTTTGTCCCATTGCAGGTTCAAGTGGTGGCTCCCATAGCGTAGCACTTTTCCCTGCATGGCACTTAGTTCCTACACTTCCGGCTGGGGTATGGCTCTGATACCATTCTGTCACGTCCCATACTATATACTGTCGAGGTACTATCTGCTTTGGCCTACCGGCCTCATGGTTTTGTCCCTTTCTAACAGTGATCGACTCCAGAATGGGGACTTCCGGGCAGGTCACCCATCCCAGTACTACTCCCCATTAAGCACGCTTAACTTCGGAGTTCTTTTCAAGAATTAAGCCGATACTTCAAAAGACGCCTCGGTGATATAGAGTACAACTTAACTATATTTAAGGGTGTTACACATTCTCTTCTTCACATTTCGCCAGACTCTCATTTAACATAGCATTTACAGACTTGTGGTTTTTAATTTCTATTTTCAAGACTAGCCAACTTATCTGAATTATCCAAATTCTCACACTTACCCTTTTCAAATGTAATTAATCTTTCAGATAGGGCCGTGTTCAACTGATTCAGATTTTCAATTTCTTCTTCGAGTTTGTCATTTTACACTAACTCATTTATTAGAACCTGGTCATTATCACATGATGCTTTCTGTTTGATTTTAGATTTTTCTAGACCTTTCTGAAGTTCTAGGTTTACTATTCTAACAGTCTCAAATTTCTTAGAAATCAAGTTTTTCTATTCTTCAAGTTTCTTGAGTTTTTCTTCATCTTTTTCAATGTATTTTCTGAGAACTTCATTTTCAGACTTCAATTTATTCAGTTCTTAACTAGCAGTGTCAAGGTTCTTTAATTATTTTCTAAGACAATCATTTTGAGTTTTCAGAACTTTAACAACTTCATTTTCAGAACTAGTATTCATGATAGTATTCAATTTCCTTTTCAGAGTTTTATTCTATTCTCTAAATTTTTCATTTAATTCAAGCAATTCAACATATGCATTCTCCCAACATCTATAGAGAAATTTTCAAATGGATTACTTACCTCCTCGTCATTCTCAGTTTGATCACTGCTGTGATCACTTCCATCAGCCATCATGCAACTGTCATCCTTCTTTCCATTGAAATCCATCAGATTTTTCATTATGACTTTAGCCAAGCTGCATGTAGAAACACAAGAAGGTATGCTAACATCAATAGCAACTTTCATCGAACTTAAAGCTCTAACATTATCCTTGTTCTTCAATCTATGATCATTAGTCCACTTAGATTTGTCCTTTGGCAATTTGTGTGGACCATGCGTAATTAAATTCCATAAATCAAGATCAATGGAATTAACAAACTTACGCATGCTGCTTAGCCAGGAATAAAAATTTGAACTATTAAACAAAGGTGCATGAGCAATGGAAATCAAATCAGAATATGAACTCAAAATTAATAAAGCACCAAATATAGTAGGATCCTCTCTACAGATCATTGGATCTGATGAATCAGAGACCCGCTCTGATACCAATTATTTGGTGCAATGTGGGATCTAGAGGGGGGGTGAATAGATCCCTCTATAAAAATTTAGCTCAGCTAAAACCACACCCAATTTTCAATCACAGCGGAAGATAAAACTATAGACTAAGCAATCTACTGATGGTTAAATCTATGCACAAAAGTGAACGAAGACATCTTTCATCAATAAGCTTCAAGTTAAATGCAACTAGCAATTCTAACTGTAAACAGAGTAACCAAGCAATGAACTGAACGGATTCAGAATTTAGGTAAAACACATTAAGGCATCTACTCAAACACTTAGCATACTATGACCTCACAAGGTAGAATCAGCTCACACACCAACCTGCGAAGGGGGTAGAGGATAAGGAGTATGCGCACAAATCAAACCATGGTAGACAAGGACTTTTTAAGGTGGTTCAGTCTGTAACCCATAGACCTACGTCCACCCCTCACTCAACCCAAGTGAGGCTTCCCTTGCAACAAGCAAGAATGTAGACTCAACCTGCAACAAACGTTGACTAATAGCTTGAACCAAGGGAAACAAATCCCTTCTCCTTGATCTTACAACCTATAAGACCAGACCCACTACCACTGGTAGTGACCGAAGGAACAAATCCTCCCTTCCTCTGAAGACACAGAGGGGCCTGTGAACAGCAACCCACTGCTCACAACCTAGAGGAACAATCCTCTCTTCCTCTAAATACGCAGAGGTAACACCAGAGGAAAAACCTCCACACTAAGGTTTTCCCAAGCAACCCACACACAGATGTGAACTGTGTGCAACCACCTTGAGTGCACAGAGCACAACAAGGCAAACACGAAGGCTAGAAATGAAAAAAGAACAAACATAAAACAAAGTAAAAAACATAAGGAATGTAGCTCCAAAAACAGGGCAGTTCTGGATTTGATCCACGAATTGATGAACTCAACAAATCTTCAAATGGAACTCCTGACTTCACCCTATGGCTTCTCTCACGAGCTGGGCTCTTTCTATCTAAACTGTCTCTCGAACTCTCTCTTTCTTGTTAAACGGGATTGGCGGATCTAGAGGGGAGGGGTGAATAGATCAACCCCTTCTTTTTCTGTAAGAACTGGAGATTGAAGATATGTTGTAGAACAAAAGATGATCCTATTCGAGAATGCAAATAGAAATAACAATGAGCAGTCCTAGTCAAGCATCAAGCGATTTAAAAACACACAACCACACAGAACCACACAGAAGAGACGATATTTTTAAGGTGGTTCGGTCTCCATCTAGAGACCTATGTCCACCCCTCACACAACCGTGTGAGGCTTCACTGGTGCACAAGAACCTACTCCACTGATACACAGCTTAAAACTGAGAGATACACTCTCACACCTGCTGACAAATAGGTTGTGGGCACGCAAGGCCCAAAACCACAGATCTGAGAACACCCTCAGACTGTCTTCCTACTCTACGGTAGGGAACATCCACAGATCATTTAAGTTTGTAAAAGAAACAAAAAAATAAAATGAAACTGAAGATAATAGACAGAATATGAAAATGAGTGTGAAGAAGAATGTTCTGTCTGATGATGATGGGATGAAGCTTTCTAAGGCGTTCAGGTACAGAAGCCTCTTCACCGCACTATTGAAACACCCTCCTCTGTTGGTGAGACGGCAGACTATAGATGATGATCTCCTTGCTGGTGATGGCTTGCTCGATCTCAGAAGGGATGCTCAGTCCGTGATACTCTGCTCTCCTTCTCCAGCTATCTCTACTCCTTCATCTAGGGTTAGAGCCTCCTTCGATGATTCTTCTTCCTCAAGTCTTTTTCTCCCTTAATACCTCCACACTTTTTCTGTTGTTCTTTTTGATTCACTTCACCTATGGAGCGTGTGTGCCATGCGCACACAAAAAGACAAAATGAATCTGAGTGGGGCCCAACTAAGGATAATCCCCATATCAGAAAAGTATTCTCCTTGAAAAGTAACTTTCTAGAAGCTTTATCCTCATACCTAAAATGGATCTAATGATTGTCATTTGGATCCTTGGACCAAATGATTTTGAATCTCAGATCCGCTGGACTCGCTTCCGTTAGTGTCGACACGCTTTGGTGGAAGTGTCGACACTGACGTGATCACTTCGCACACTAGGCAGCCCATTTGATTATCACCCCGACACTGCCTCTGTTGGTGTCGAGTCCTTGCCTTTCAGACACGGCAACTTCTGTTGCACTTGATCTTTGCTGTCGACACTGCATGCTTGAGGTGTCGACACCCTGAGATTTCCAGACATCAAACAAAACCAAGCTTTTATCATTTTTCTTCTATGGTGTCGACACTTGTTGCAAGTAGTGTCGACACCCTGAGAGTGCCAAACTCTAAACAGAAATGAGGTCTTCCCTTGTTTGTTCTATGGTGTCGGCACTGCTGTAAGGTAAGGTCGACCTGTCTAAAACACTTCCCAAAACTTAATTAGACAAACACAAAGAGATAAGCTACAATCAACAATAATGAATCATGGTGTGTTATCATCAAAACCTGGGGACACAACAATCTCCACCTTTTTGATGATGACAACCATGAGTCATTAGTACACTGTTATTTTCATGGGATTCCATTTTGCAAGCTGATAAAGGCAATCACATTGAAGATTTTTACCCATCAAGAGAAGTGTCATATAGAAGTTTCTCATACCAAAAAAAAATGTTGTGAAATGCCATGTGTGCAAATGCATGCTATGTGTGCATTACAAAAAACTAAAAATTCACACGCACCCTAAACATCCTAAAATGCACTTTTGTACCCTCCCTCTTTGTCATCAGCAAGAAGGGGGTCTTCTTTCAATGGGATGGCCGATGTGGCAATGAGCTTGAACTTCCAAGGAATCTCAATGGTTGAGCTGCTGGGATATGCTGCTGTAACTGTGAAACCGTGGTAGCCAAGTATTCAATTTGGGCATTCAGTTTTTGATCAGTTTGTTGTACAAGGGAATGGAGTGCTTTGATGTTGCTGTGCAGGTCTTCAAACCAATTATGCATCAAGTTGTAGATATAATTCGTTTGATCTTTCTACTGTGATTGTTGTTGTGGGACAGATGTTGAAGAATCTACAGCTTGTGAAGGAAATTTCTCTCTAAGACTTCTGACCATGCCAATAATTTCATCGCCCAATTGTTCAGACTTTTCATACATCTGAGCCAGTTGATTGTTGACTCTGGTAGTGTCATCCATAAGCTTTGCATATTTCAAAGATAGACCTTGCTATTCTTCACGAATGTCTTAGCCATGAATTAACATTTCAGTAGTCTTTTCTTGGGTCTCTGTGTGAACTTCTCTTAGTCTTTTCATAATAGACCCAGCCCTTTCACAAACTTGCATTAAAGATTCCATGAAATTGTATAGCTTCTTGTCAGATCTTGCTTTATCTTCCTTGAACACTTCCCAACGACTATCCAAATTTTGCTCAATATGTGTCAGCTTTCTATTCATCTGTTCCATATTCATATTAAGCTGCACACTAGAAGAGTTAACATTGGCAAATTGGACTTGCAAAAATCGCATGAGAGTGGGATTTATTGTAGACATGTATGTAGCTGAACTTGGTTGTCTGGAGGTGGAAGCCTGAGTATGGAACTCAGGTGGTGCATCTGATTCAGTAAAAATCTTTAGTGGAGAATGTGGTGGTATAATGCCATAGGAAACAATTAGACCAAAAGCAGTTTCTTGTGTGGTCTGTTCAGCTGGTGTTTCATGAGCTGGCAGATCTGGCTGTTCCAGATTAACTTGTTCCTTTGCAAGGTGTTCCTGCTCAAGGGCCTCTTCGGCCTATTCAACAAGGTGCCTTGGAAGATCTCTCGCAATCCTTTCACCCTGCTTTTTGAAATGCATGAATGTTTCAATAAATCTCATACAGTAAACGTTTGAATTTGGAATTTTTCTCATTTTTTCATTTTCCAAAGAAATGCCAGCCCATCTAAAGATGGCAGTGAGATGGACAGCATAAGGCAGATTCCTCTTCTTACCAATACAACTGCTCATTATGTGCATTATGATGTCAGGGAGGAAAACCTTTATATCATTAAACATGCAATAAAATAGAAACCTTTGTGTCTCTATAAGCCTGCTCCTGCCTCCACCTTGTGGTGTGAGAATTGTTGTAAACATGTGATGCAGGAGGCGCTGAAGCGGTGGAAACCGATTTGTGTTAAGAGAGGTGACATGTGTTTGTGTAGAGTCTGTAGGATTACTAGGTTTTCCTGTTAAAATTGTATATGCAACAAATGCATCATATGTAAACTCTGATTCTTTCAAACCTTCCAAAGGAATGTGCCATGATTTATGAAAAAGTCTTGGCATTACATGAATTCTAACATCTTGTACTTCAGTCCATAACTATCTTCTTTCTTCATCAAAAAATAAATTCTTATACCACTGTTGTACTAGTAAAGGGTAGTAGACTCTGTGTCTACTCATAAAGCTAGTCCATCCTTGATATTCAAGTAAGTGTAGTAGTTGAGGAAAATTGTCAAGCATGTTGTGATCATAAAAATCAACAAATCGAGGAAATAAAATTCTCGTGGGATCACTTTCCTCTTGCCTCTGTGTAGATGATGCAACATTGTGCACGGAATTCTCTTTCCCTTTGCCTTTCTCTTTTGCAGTCAGCTTCTTCTTCTTGGTCAGCTGTTCCAGCACCCTTCTTGTATCGTCAGGAGCTGCTTCCTTTGCATGTGACCATTTCTTCCCTCTTGTAGCAGGCCGGTCGTGCATGCGCTTTGAGCACGGCTCCAACTGGCTGTCGGCTTGGGTAGGTGCTTGCTTACCTGAAACTGGCTTCTTCCCCTTGCCACGAGTGACTGGCGGTGCCATGTTTGGAATGAAAAGCAGAGAAAGGGGAAGATAAGGTGAGGAGGAACTTCTGCTGAGGGGGAAGTAGTGGATAGCCGGGGCTAGCACTGGGATATGCTCGAGTGAAGACCATGGAGGGGAGACGTAGGAGCGAGGGTTTGAAGCGGAGACCGTGACGAGAGAGGCAATGAGAAGTGGAAAGGCGGTGAAAAGTGAAATAGGTAAAAGAGAGAGAAATAGACGATGAAAAAAAATAAAGTGACTGTCAAGGGTAAAATGCCGATCAAATGAATTAAGAAGAAGAGTTGAAATATTAATTTCACACCCTATTGTTAGATAATATCTGATATAGCCCCATTATTTTAGGTGATGATGGTTCAAGATTTATAACCCCAATTTTGATGCAATATTGCTTAGAGAAACCTATTATGCAAATGTAATAGGATTAAAACATGATAATTAAAGAATCTTGCTCTTTCCAAGCCTTTCAATCTTACTTATTATGTTCATTAGGAAAATTAGAGAGAAAATTAAGCAAGTATTGAGAATAAACAAGAATCCACTTTGAATTTGGCAAAGAGTCAGCCCCCAAAAAAAATTTTTAATTAATTAACAGCCTAATGTAGCACACACCTTTTGACTCGAGGAAACACGTTGATTAGACGCTAGAGTCTCTGCTTACTCAGTGTGGCTTATCGTCATATTTCTTTTGATTAGAGATAGCATACTTCATCATGACATGACCTACTACATTTCATTGATGCAGCATTCAGTTTCTTCAAAGACAATGCAATTACTCTGAAAAAAAATATTTTTTTAATTATTTTTTGAGGCATATTCTCTTGCTTACTTTAAATTATAGATATCATGTTTAAGAACAATACCAACTTAAGATTCTGCAACCAACCCAGCCTTTTTACAATTGATTTTCAGAAATCTAGAACATGGTCATGGACAATTACTCTTTGACTTGTTTTAATCCTATTCCAGATACAATCATGGCATGTTCCAGAACAATTAATCAACAAAATTAAGATTATAAACATTAAACCATTATAACCATTATTTAAGAGGGGTAAGTCAGAGATGACTAACAAAGGATGTATTTAGGGATTGAATCCATCTCAACTCCCCCTGAATCATTGACCGGTGACAAATTAAGATTAAATGAACTTGTAGTTAACATGAAGAGAAGAAATATAGAACGATGGATCATGCAAAATATTTTTCAGATGAAAAGGCAGAGAATGGAAAATGGGAGAAATCAAGATTTACTCTGGCATAGAGGGGAGTGTCGACCCGAAAATCTGATGGTGTTGACACTTGAGTCAATCAGTCTTCAGAAAGGCAGAAAAGACTATCACTAGTGTCGACCTGCCAGGCAGATAGTGTCGACCTCTTGATACCAGATAGAACTGCACCTTTAGCCTTGTTAAACTATGGTGTCGACACTTTAGCAGACTAGTGTCAACCTATTTCACTAAATTTTTCTTAACTCACTTTTGCACCTGTTCTTTTCCTCATAATCATGAATTAAAAAAAAATTGACAGCTCTTGAGGTTCAAACAATTCTATTCAGTCTTGCCCACAATCATTTCAAGTAATGCCACCTTTTCCTCTTAACAGAGTGAGACACTTATTTCATGCAATGTAAAATTTAAAATATGCTAATGCATTGTAAACTATCATGCAATCTCTAGGTTAAATGCAGCGGTGACACATGGTACTTGGCAGAGGTTCATCCTAAGACTCCTTACACATGGTGAGAGTTTCTGGACATGGCTGACCTGTCTTTCCACAATGCACCATTTGATATACGATGTAGTTATGAAATGATATGCAATATAAAGCCGTCAAAATGTAGTGGTAATCACAAAACACAACCTCCCTCTGAATATAAGCATCATCAGAAAAACTATTCACTTATCTTATAGATTGTTTCAGAATCAGGTGATATTGCAACCAAAGGCATGGACAATAAGAGAATTTAGAAAATAGCTCAAACCTGCTTTGACTGGGTTCTACACAGACTTAGCTCTCTTCTAAGAGTTGAGAACTTGTCATTGCACTATGGCTTAGTGAAGATATCAGCAACCTGATTTTTTGAAACAACAAAGTGTAGCTTAAAGTTTTTATTAGCTACTTCATCTCTAATAAAATGATGCCTTATATCGATGTGCTTAGTCCTAGAGTGCAACACTATATTTTTCGCAAGGTTAATAGCACTTGTGTTATCAACCAAAATCGGGACACATCCAAGATCTATTAAATAGTCTTGGTGTTGGTGTTTGATCCACAGCACTTGGGTGCCACAGCTTCACACAACGACATATTCTACCTCTACAGTAGAGAGGGCAACTGAGGGCTGTTTCTTGGAAGCCCAAGAAACCAAACACCCGTCCAGAAATTGGCAATAGCCACTTGTGATTTTACAGTCCAGTTTGTAACCTACGTAATCCGCATCTGAATAAGAAATAAGATTAAATTCACAAGATGATGGATACCACAATCCTAAGTCTTGAGTCCCGGCAAGGTATCTAAAGATACACTTGATGGCAGTCAAGTGAGATTCCATAAGACTAGCCTGAAATCGAGCACAAAGGCAAACACTATACTGGATGTCAGGACTAGATGTAGTCAAATAAAGTAGTGAGCCAATCATACCTCTGAACTTCTTTGCATCCACATTTTTACCTTTTTCATCTGCATCCAGTGAAGTGTTGGTTCCCATAGGAGTTGAAATGGGCTTGGATTTTTCCATGTCAAATCTTTTCAGCAACTCCTTAATATACTTGGCTTGGCTTATGAAGCAACTTTTAGCATTTTGGCTAACCTGCAGTCCAAAGAAAAAGTTGAAGCTCTCCCATTAAGCTCATCTCAAACCCACTGGTCATAAGGTTAGCAAACTCCTCACACATCTCAGATTTAGTGGATCCAAACACTATATCATCAACATAGACTTGAACTATCAAAATTTCTTTACCTTGTTTCTTGGTGAAAAGTGTTAGATCCACTTTACCTCTTGTGTAACCCTTTTCGGAAAGGAAGGAGCTTAGCCTATCATACCAAGCTTGAGGTGCCTGCTTCAAGCCATAAAGAGCCATGTCCAACTTATAAACATAGTTTTCATGATGAGAACATTCAAAGTCGGGGGGTTGCTCCACATAGACTTCTTCTTTTATTAGACCATTCAAAAATACACTTTGTACATCCATTTATTGTAATTTGATTTTATGTGAGGATGCAAATGCAAGTAAAATCCTTATTGCTTCTAATCTAGCTACAAGGGCAAAAGACTCTTCAAAATCAATTCTAAATTCTTGATGATAGCCCTGAGTCACTAATCTAGCTTTATTTCTAATTATTTTTCCATCTTCGCTTAATTTGTTCCTAAACACCCATTTAGTACCTATGATAGATTTTTCAGTAGGTCTAAGAACTAGATGCCACACTTTATTTCCTTCAAACTGGTTTAACTCATCTTGCATAGATTGAATCCAATTATCATCTTTTAAGGCATCTTCAACAGACTTTGGTTCGAATTGAGAAACAAGAGCTAGTTGATGCAATTCATCAACAATTCTACAGTGTGACCTAGTTCTTGGTGGATCATGTAAGATACCAATGATATTTTCTAATGGATGGTCTTTATGCACTCTAATGTCAGAAACATTATTACCTCCATCAGCAGCCAGGATCCTTGCATTGCATGACTCACCTTGGTCACCATTTCCTTTCGGCTCTTCTTGTGGAAGATCTTCTTCTTTGAATTCCATAAACTCCCCATCATCATCTTTCCTGCCAGATGTATCTTCATTAGTTTCATCAATTGTAACATGGGGTGACTCTTCCACACATAGAGTCTTGAGATTATACACTCTATAAGCCATATACCTATTAGAATATCCAAGAAAAATTCTTTCATCGCTCTTGGGCTCAAATTTATCTAGCTCTCTTTTATTATTATTAAGAACAAAATATTTTGATCCAAATACTTTCATATGAGATAGGGATGGCCTTTTACCTTTGAGCAACTCATAAGGGGTTTTCTTTGTAAATGGCCTTACCATTGAGCGATCACTACAAGAAAATAGACCTTCAGGGGCATTTCAAAATTGCCCCAAAAAATAGAGATAAATGCCCTAAAAACCTTTAGAGGCAGTTTGATTAATTTTAGGGGCAATTTAAAATGTGTCTCTATTGCCTCGGTCCCTAATGATTTTTGGGGCACTTTTTGAAAAGCGCCCTTAATTTTGTCATTAGAGGCACTAAAAAATTGCCCCTAAATAATCTAACATGGGCAATTTTGAAGATCAAATTCCTCTAATAAGCATGTTTTAAAGGTAATTCCTCCTTCAAACTGCCCCAATTAACCTATTTTAAAGATAGTCATCTAAAAACACCTTTAAATAATCACTTAGAATAATGTGTTTAAAGAGCATTTTCTTCCCCAAATTGTCCCAAACGACCAATCTGTAAGAGCTCCAGTTTCTAAATATTGCACCAAAATAACCATCCTAAAATATAAAAATTAGAGTCAACATTCCTAACATGTAATCAGTACAAGGATCATATTCTTCGTAATTCATTGACATGCACAAACACCTACCATTATACACCAGACATGCATATATATAAACTATCCACCTTTTAACAGAATCATAAATAAGACATGATAGTCATTGATAAAAATAATCTCTTCATAGAGCTATATTATAAAATCAAATCATGAAAATATCCCAATTACACAAGACATATAGCATCCATGACTTATAAATACAACTCAAACTGTGGAACCTCAATTTTTCACTCTGCAACTAAAATATACAAACTTAACTCTTCAAAAGAGATAAAATAGTTTCCCCTTGGTGCTCTTTAGGTACAAACATTTTCTTGCTAATGGACTATTAAGGGAAGCCAATTGATTGGATGGTTTGGCTTGCTGCCATGGCAGTTACATTCCACTCTACCATACTCTTGGCCAGCTTCTCTTCCACCATTTCTCTATTAATTTTATTCTCCCTTCTGCACCTTGGGCTTCACAGGCCTTGCGGGCTTGATGATGTTACCCACCTAAAAGAAGAAACATAATTGGCACAATGGTGCCAATGAATAATTCAGAACTAATAGATAATTCAGAATGAAGATGAATACAAACTATATGTAAGAAACCAAAATGAATAGAAAATAGGGTATCCATTTGAACATGTATACCTCATATCTATGTCTGTGTCGTTCATCCACATACTTTACATTTCCATATCTAAAATAAAGAAAATAGAACATGAATTAATTATCTAATGAAAGGACCAAAACATATAATATCTTTTATTAAGCAACATATAATCTAATAGATGCATTTGAATAAGAGAATGGCATCCGCACAATCACAAAATAAAGCCAGGAAAATAGTGAAGGCATAGGACTCAGTTTTAGACTCACAGGATCCTACATTGTGTCACAAATTTTCGCTCTAGTTGTCCACTCATCCAACATAGGCTCCCATGCAATGCTGCATGTTCAGAGAAAAAAACAACAGGCAAACTCCAAATTAGCATATCAAGACTAGTATAGCAATTTTTGCTTGGAAATCTTCATACAATATAAGATTAATTAACATTGACTATGTAGGGAAATGCATGTTTGGAAAAAAAAATTTTGGGAAGCATATTTGGGGCACCATCCACCTTCATTAGGTAGGTGGCTGGTGGAAGATGGTATATACCTGATTAACTTCATCCAACAGTTTAAAAAAAATTATGTGTAAAGCTATAATATAAGTGGCTAACGACAAAAGACAAACCCCAGAAGGTTCAGCTCTTTCAAGATTGGGACAAGACTGACATATGAGATCACAGAACAAACCAATGGGATGAGAAATATACAGCCACCTAAGATAAGTAGCTATGTTTTATATTGGGACAAAGTTGGGATTAGGGAAAGCTTAGATATTTTCTTTCGTTTCTTACAGTTTAAGAGAAAAAGAACATGCATTCAACCTGAAGTCAATTGATTTCAAACATGCTTTAGACTTAGCATCTAGTTTAGTAGGATCATTGATGACTGTAGTGGCTGTGCATATCCTTGCAGGTAAGCATCCTATGCAGCTCATTGAAATTGGTTGCAGCGTTGCTTAATATTGTATATCCAAAGGAATACATAAAGATAGAATCTTACTTCCTCTACAAATTGTTTGGTTTTTTGCATATATACCCCGTAATCCACTATATATATGTTTATATATCTGACTTTCATGAGTTGTCAATAATATCCTTAAATATATCCAAATAGTTGTGGTAATACCCTCATCCTGACTCAAGTGTAGTGTAAGCACTGAAATGATGAACCTACCTTTAAATTAGGTCTTATAGGGGCATGATGAGATAACATATCTTAAGAATATTTTTTTTCTTTTACATTTGCTAACATTTTCTATATGGCATCTTCAAGTGGTATAAAACTGGAAGTGTATAATTGCAACCATTTGGAAGTCTTTAGGGGTATTTTTGACAATTCATAAAAGTCAGGGTATAAATGCAAATATGATGGATTAGGGGATGTGTAAAAAATCCCAAAATTGTTTCCCTGTTTCAAGCCATATGTACATATTGTTGCTCATGAAATGGGAATGCAGTCCTTGGGTTCAAAACATCAGATAGAATCCACAGATTTCTCACCTACTTGTTCAATGCATCAAGTGTTTCTTCATTAAGATCATTGATAGCAGTAATAATCATTGTTCCAAAACCAGGAATGTTGAATTCCTTCTCTATTGCGCAAAAAAACTACCGTGCCTCAATGGAGAGATATGCTAGATCGCCAGAGTCCAATCTTATTCCAGATGCTTTATACATGTTAAGATACTCTTCAGCAAGATTATATACTGCACAGGATACATCCTTTTTGTAACACTCGAGAATTTTTCTAAGAATTTTTCGGATCTTAAAATAAAGTTATTAAGCATTTAATGGGCAATAAATGAATTTTGTTTAATTAAATCCAATTATTTAAGCCCTACATAAATCCAAGAGGATTAGGCCCACATAATAAACCATAGGCCCAAAAGGATTATTTTGGACCTTAGCCCATATTCTAGAAGCTAAGAATGGGTGTAATCACGAAATTAAGGGATAATTACTCTTTTGGAAATAAATAAGTGGATAATAACAAGGGTAATATCAAAAGAGATTGAACTACTTGAAATTCAGCACTCACGAAGTCAAACGGTCTATCGCGAGACCGCATGGGGAGTCAAACGGTCCAGAGCTAGACCACTTATCTCTGTCAGTTCCGTGAGTATGAGAAAACATGAAAAGGAAAGACTTTTAGCATCCAAATCACCTAGGATCGACTCTATCTACTAATTAGATAAGTCTAGAAGGATAGTAGATCGAATTGAAAGCCTAAATTGGACTCTAAGTTCGTTCTAATCCTCAAAACCCTAGCTAACCCTATAAATAGATCCCAGATTTTACCTGTGCGACCTTACTTTTGGCTCACATGGAATTAAGGTAAGGAGGACGAATTAGAGGTAAGTTTCTACTAGGAATTTGTTTATTATAGTTAGAACTAATTACCCTCCAAATTTCGTTCTAGGAGATCAAGCCTTCAGGAAGATAGAAGGTTCCAAAGTTGTTGATTCTACACAAGTAACCCAGGAATTAGTGTGTCCTACCCAGATTGATCAAGGAGTTCAGAGCCCTAAACGAGGTACTTAGTAATAGTGTCTTTAGAACTTTCTGTTACCCTTCATATCTTCTTATTTACCCTCAAAATTTTATGTCAATAGGTTAAGGGAATCAGAAGATATAAGGGCGGGAAGTTGCTGATTTAGCACGAGAACGTGCAGAGCTAGGGCTTACTTCAAGTCTGAAATTAACAGTCTAAAAGCATTAATTAAAGTAGGTTATCTTATGAATGGCTCGAATTTGAAGTCAGGAATAAAAGCCCTCTAATTTCGTGCATTTTCATGCATTTTACTTTGAGAATTTCATGTTTTAGTAGGACTATGCATCTAAGTTAAATCATCATGCATGAACTAGCCCTAATAACGTAAAAAGGAATTTATCGTGTTAAATACATGAACCTATGCATATTGTTGGCTTATATTTGTTCTATCATGGTTATGAAAGTTTATATATGTTGATTTCCATGCATGATGTATCTTAGTTTAGCATTTGGCTTTACTATTTTTTGAACTCAGATTTATACAGGAGCAAACGGTCGTCCTGTAGACCGCCTAGTATCTTAACGGTTCTACGACAGATCGCTAGCCCAATAGCATAAGCGGTCGCCCGACTGACCGTTTGGCCAATTAAACGGTTCTGTTCTAGACTATTTGGTTTTCTTATTTTTCTACAATATTGATAATCCAAACATATTACGGATTAGCCAAAGTTAATGTATGATAAGCCTAGTTAACTAAGTTTATTTCCTGGTTTAATTACTGGTTTTATATACTTAATTAATTTCATTGTTTATCATCATAGATTTCATGTTTTGTGCACATTGGTATTATTTTAACTTATGTTAGTTTATGACCAAAATTATATATTCTTGTAATAAATATATGTTCAATAATGATAGATGATTCATATCACTGGTTTATCATGATTCTCTCTCTTCTAAGAGTCATTTTCATAAGTACATGGCACATATCCCGGTATATTATCATTAGTTACACTTTTTGCACATTAAGTACACAATCTTGGACTTGATGACCTCTCCTTTGCATATTCCTTCCAACGGATTAGGAAATCTTATTTCAAGGCCTCCATAAGACTCCGCGAGCCTGGGATTTCCACTAGGACGCCGAGCTGGTTGTACCATTAAAGCCCATTGTCTAGAAAAGCACTTATCGATGTTTTGTATTTCTAGACCTAATCGGCCATATGGTTGACCGTCTAAGTTTGCTAGCGGCCATTCACTAGACCGCTAAAGGACATTAAATAGCCATCCACTAGACCGCAAGGCTTCAGAGATGGGTTTTTGTATATCGGACTTTGTCTTATCAAACGGTCCTTCACTTGACCACTTGGATTTCTAAACGGTCTTGTATATGACCACTTGCATTTCAAAACGGCCCAGTAATAGACCGTTTGGATCCTAATTATGTCTAACCCGAGGTTTGAACTTTGGGGTTGGTTTTCTTGAATGCCTAGATGGTCTTCTGATTATGTAGAGCCTAAATTATGGTTAACCAAGTTAAGCTAAAATTATGAAACCGAAAGAAAGTACCGTTATGCTGCCGACTTTTTCTAGTATGACCTAGTTATAAACTCATTTCTTGAAATATCTTGTTCTTAATTGAAGCATTCTTATTTTTGTTACCTTATCATGGAACTTATCTTGAACTTGTGCATTATTAGCCATATTATTGCTATAAACGTGGAAGCAGCTTGATTTATACTTGAAGATACAGTTCGAGCACTGATTATGTTCAAGGGCTCTATGCTAGTCCCCTCGGCTGATTGTCGGAAACATACTGTAAGCCATGGGGTATGATGCTACTAGCATCGCATTGCGCTGAGAGTACTTTCTTTATAAATAAGTAAAATGTCCACGGGAATCCACATAAATTCACGAAGTACTTGTTACTAAGTGAAGAGTACATTCTTACTTGTTACATGACATTCTAGTGCATAGCTTTCATGGTTATGAAAAGTACATTCTTCTTACATTCTTGAAAAGGCCAGATCTACATTCTTACTATATACTTGATTCTTGTATCTCAAGTTTGATCATATCTTGTTACTTTAGCTTTATTCACATGTTTCATCGTATTTACATTATTACCTTATTCTTTAGAGCTAAAATGCCAATCATTTATTTGCCTTCATGTTGATACGAAGATACCTACTGGGCAAGTGTGCTCATTACTCTACTTTCCAATCTTTTTCAGGAAATTTTAGTGGGTCAGATTCCGATTACTCAAGTGATGGATCCGAGAGTGATTAAAGGACAAACGACTCAAGAGAAGCCTTTGTTATTAAATGTCTAGTCGAGTCGTGATGTAATTTTTATTTTCTTGAATCTAGTGAAAGATCTTATGTACTTTGAGAATTATTTTATGAAGGAATAAAATTAAAGGTTTTAGTGAATTATATTGTGCAATTACTCTTATGTGATTGTCTTGCACTCTGATTATATTGCTTGCTCGAGGCCTACTAGCCGACTGTTCACTTTCTCGATTGTTTCTGCTGCATAATCTCGGGACGTGACAGTGAAAGTGGTATCAGAGCCCTAGGACTAGAATTCCAAGGGAAAAGTCATGATATAGGTTAAGTCCAAGGTTAAAGGACCCACACCTATGCAACTAGGAAAGAAATTCCCAACCTATGAGAGGAATTGAGTAGAACCTGGGATGAGATAGTCATTAGAATTAATTCTAAGATCTACCCCACTCATTCCATTAGAATTAACAAATTCATTACTCTTCTCAGGTACCTCACTCTCATAATGGCTCATCGCGTAGACTGGAATGGTATGCAAGAGACCGTTGCGGGTCTTACTCAAGCGTTACAAACTATGGCTCAAGTCAGCGCAGGGGCAAGAGCGGGAGACTTACATCATAACTTCTGGAGCTTAAATCCTCCTCGATTTTCAGGTTCCTCTAATCCTAATGAAGCCAAAAATTGGATAGATGAGATAAACCATATCTTTGAAGTTATGCAATGTGTGGATCAAGAGAAGGTCTGTCTAGCCACATTCCAATTAAATAAAGATGCTCGTACATGGTGGAAGTCAGTTCTGGCACTGCCAGCTGATGCACCTCATACTTGGGAGGGTTTCCTTACACTCTTCCGAGCTAGGTACTTCTCCGAACATGTTAAGGAGAGGAAGGCTATGGAATTCGCTTCGTTACGCCAAGGCATGATGACCGTAGTGGAGCATGAACTCCAATTTTCTAGGCTGTCACCTTATGCACCTCACCTGGTTAGTATCGACTTATTAAAAGCTAACCGGTTTATGGATGGATTGAGGCCCGGCTATATTCAACAACCTGGGACTGAAAATATGCATACATATGCGGAGATGGTCCAACGAACGCATCTATGCGAGAGGACCTTGGAAAAGGTCAAGAAATTAAAAGTCAAGGGAGAGGAGCCTAGCCGAAGGTCTGATCGGCATGAAAAGAAAAGAAAGTTTAGTATCACGGAACCCTACAAATCCTATTATAGCAAGAAGAGATCCTGGAATGGGAGTGGTAGTGGGTACCACAAGAATAAAAAAGTCAAGGAAGAAGACAACCAAGTCACCACGGCTTGCACATTTTGTGAGAAGTTCGGTCATTCGGCCGAATAATGTTGGAAGCATCTTGGCGCTTGTCTACGATGTGGCAGTCGAGAGCACCGTATGTCGGATTGCCCCCTTATGAAAGAATAATCTTCTGGTGGTGGACGTAAGTGACAGGCTCGTCTCAATGCTATTATGGAAGAGGAAGAAGCACCCAAGAATGATGGGCTAATAGAAGGTACTATCCTAATCTATTCACATCCTGCATTCGTACTATTCGATACTGGTGCTTCTCATTCCTTTATATCTTCTACTTTTGAAAAAACCTTACCTATTGCATCAGTTCCTCTACCTTCGGACCTAGCAATCACTACACCTTTAGGTCCCGGAACTAAACTTACAACCTACTATCCTATGTTGAATTTCAATAAAGCCCTCTCTTTGGGAAGGTCTCTCAAGTTTCGGAATTATGCTGGAAATAATTCATTAGAGTCAAAGATTTGGGTCTTCTGGCAAGACAATTACAGCTTGGAGGTAATTGCCTCTTCACCGCAATTTATTACTCTTGGTCTTAAGACTGATAATGCTTTCTGTTCATACTATACATTTGTATATGCCTCTTGTGATATAAACCAAAGAAAGCTTCTGTTCAGCAATCTTCTCCTCTTTGCTGACTCTGTCTCTGTCCCCTGGATTGTGGGGGGAGATTTCAATTGTGTTCTGCGTTCGTCAGAGAAAATAGGCGGTGGTATTCCGGCTTTAGTCTCCATGATGGATTTTAATTCCTTTCTATGCTCTGCTGGTATGTTCGATCCTGGTTTCCATGGGTCAGCTATGACATGGACTAATAATAGAACAGGCTTTGGAAACATCCGGGCCAGACTTGATAGAGTGTTGATTAACTCTCATTGTCAATCTGTTTCTCCACACATAGCTGTTAAGCATTTAGCCAGAGGTCCTTCAGACCATGCCCCCCTGCTACTCTCTCTTGAAAGTATACCCACTCACATTGGCAAATTTATATTCCAGAAAATGTGGTGTACCCATAATAACTTCAAACAACATGTAGCGAAAGTTTGGCAAAATACACAGATAAACCATCCCAATGCCTTGGTCAGGCTCACTGTCAAACTAAAGGCAGTCAAGGATTCACTTCGCATATGGAACAAAGAAGTTTTTGGAAATATTTTTCAGCTTAAAAGTCAGGCAGAAGCAGAGGTCGATCTAAATGAGCTTGCCTTCGATACAAATCCCTCTCCTGCAAATAGAAAAGGCCTAAACGCTGCTAATGCCAGTCTCAGTCAAGCCTTGTCTTGGGAAGAATCCTTCTGGAATCAGAAGTCCCGGATGGACTGGATAGAAAGTGGGGATAGAAATACCTCCTTCTATCATGATGTGGCCCAATACAAAAGAAAGAAAGCTGATATAACCAGGCTTAAGGTAGGAGACGATGGAGTATGGTGTTCAGATCAAGATGCTCTAAGGCTTCATACAGTGTCTTTTTTCAAGAACCTTTTCTCCTCAGAAGATCATCGAGTGGATTCAGCACTCCTAGACTACATTCCTCACAAAATATCTGAATCTCAGAATTCTACTTTATGTGCTATTCCTGATATCATGGAAGTCCGCAAAGCAGTTGGTCTCTAAAGGGTTCCAGCTCTCCTGGACCAGATGGATTCTCTGGGGATTTTTACACAGCAGTCTGGGATACAGTTGGGCAAGATGTTACAGATGCTGTCCGTGCATTCTTTGAGGGCTTCCCTCTCCCTAGGGGAATTTCTTCTTCTCTTATTACCCTTATCCCTAAGGTTCAAGACCCTCAGTCTTTTAATGACTTCAGACCAATAAGCCTGTGTAATTTCTCCTATAAGGTGATTTCACGCATTCTTTCTGAACGTCTGGCTCCCCTTCTAACTGATCTTATTTCAATTGAACAAGGAGCATTTGTTAAAGGAAGATTTATCTTAGATAATGTAGCTCTTGCAAGGCAGCTTATGTTGGAGATTAATAGAAAGGTTAGAGGCCATAATGTTATATTCAAGTTGGATATGGCTAAAGCCTATGATAGAATGGAATGGGATTTCATCCTTGCAGTTCTAAGGAAGTTTGGATTTAGTACCAGATTCACTTCTTATGTTGGAATGCTTTTGTTCAATTGTTGGTTCTCAGTAAATTTTAATGGTAATGTCTCTGGTTTCTTTAAATCCAGTAGAGGAATAAGGCAAGGAGACCCTATAGCTCCTTACCTGTTTGTCATTGCTTCAGAGGTGCTGAGCAGAAAACTTTCTGCATTAATTCAGACAGGTGCCTTGATGGGTTTTAAGGGGCCTAGACATGCTATGCAGATATCACATCTCTTGTATGCAGATGATACACTAGTGTTCTTAAATCAATAGATAGAACATTATGGCCTTTAAATAATTTATCCACAGCTATGAGAACTGCTCGGGGCAGAAGGTCAATGAAGCTAAGAGCAGTTTTATTCTTTCTGAAAAAGCTCCTATGTCGCTCAGACATTTTATCCGATCTCTGATAGGATTCAAATATCAGACAACAGGGATTAACTATCTTGGGATCCCGATTAAAAAGGGCCGGTATCTTTGTTCTGACTTTAAGTTTTTGTTGGATAGGATACAGCTTAAACTGGAAGGGTGGCAGTCCAATTTTTTATCCCAAGCTGGCAGAGCTATGTTGATTGACTCTACTCTTCAAAGTATGCCCATCTACTTAGCTTCGGCCTGTTTTATCCCTAAGAAGATCTTAACTTTCATCAATGATCTTTGTGCTGATTTTTTCTGGCAAGGTGGAAATGGCACCAGCCGCAGGCACTGGGTTGCCTGGTCTGAGATTCAAAGGCCTCGGCTAGAGGGTGGCCTTGGCATTAGAAATCTATAGTATGTTTAGACTGCTTTGGCAACTAAAACACTATGGAATATTTTACATGGCTCATCACTATGGTCTCAGTTTGCCCGCAGGAGATTTATTAAAGTACACCTGGCTAACTGTACTAAACCATTTCCTGCTGGGATGCCCATGGTTGTTTTCAAGCAGGCTAAAGATATAATTCTCACTCATAGCAGATGGTTCATTGGGAATGAGGCAAATGCTGATTTCTTAAGGGATAATTGGACAGGGAATGGACCTTTTCTTAATGCTGCTAATGTCAGTGGCAGCAATAGACCAAATGGAATCCCTATGGCTTCTGTGAGAGACATTTTATGTGACTCAGCATCCAGCAAGAGGGATTCTGAACAATGACTCCTCTATTCCTACTATTCATTTCAATACTGAGCCTGACCTATGTGTATGGACTGCAACTCCGAAGGGTTCTTTTTCAGTAAAGTCAGTTTGCAATCTAATCCGCACCAAAGGTCCTTCAAGGTCTGCCTGGGCAAATCTTTGGCACTCTGCAGTTAACCCTAGGGTAGTAACTTTCATCTGGAAACTGATCCACCGGGTTGTTCCTGTGGACAGTAGAGTGGCAGACTGTGGGATTCCATTTGTTTCTAAGTGCAGCTGCTGCTCTCTCCCTGCCAATGAAGATCTTAATCATCTATTTATCCAAAGCAATTTGGCATCAGGTATGTGGGGCTGGGTGCATCCTTTAATCAGTCACAAGATTTATCTTGGTGACCAAATTACTGTCTGGTGTTGGAATCTGCTAAAGGCAACTGACTTACACTCAGCATTTAGTTTTGCTGGTATGTACGCAGTTGTTTTAATGCTGTGGGAGATATGGAAATCAAGGTGTGCCATCAGATTTGAAAATAAGCCTCTGAGAACAGATCTACTTAAAAGAAGAATTATTTCCTTAATTGCTTTGGCCTTGGACAAGCTCTATTTCAACAAACCTCTATCTACCTACCAGTTTTCCTGCCTTGACTCCTTTCAGCTGGTTCCTAGGTTTAAATTTAAGTATCCATCATTAGTGTATTGCAGAATGGCACCCAGACTGTACACTTTGCATGTAGACGGTGCCTCGAAAGGAAACTCGGGTAAGAGTGGAGGTGGTGGTTGCATCAGAAATTCAGCTGGTAGATTGATTGTTGGTTTTTCATTTTATTATGGTTATGGTAACATCCTACTGGCTGAGGCGAGGGCCCTGCATGATGGGTTCTCTATTGCAAAGCAAAGTGGTTTAAGCCTGGTAGGTATATACTCTGACTGTGCACTACTAGTTGATGCAGTGAGCAACCATACTAATCCTAGCTGGATGATTATTCCCTGGTGGAGGAAAATCATGGACTTGATTCAGGAATGTGGTTGCCAACTACAGCATACTTTTAGAGAGGGTAACAAAGTTACAGATTCCTTGGCAAACCATGCATGTTTTGCTGCTGAAAATCTGATATTCATGCAAGAAAAAGACCTCCCTCAACTGGCTAGGGGAGCACTAAGGGTAGACAAAGCTGGTTTGCCAGCCCTACGTATTATGTAAAATTATGTAGCCTGAGGTTGTGAAAGGTCGGCTTTTCTTTTAAGGGCTTAGCCAGCCCTATTGTTTGTTCGGGGAGTGCCCCATGGTCCATGTAATCCTTCCCCAAATCAATAAAAATAAAGCCGCAGTCATTTCCTGGGGGAGTGAGAACATTCCCCCTCTTTGAGGGTGGGGTGCACTCGACCAGTGAGTGAACTGTCGGTCGGTTTTAGTGAAAAAAAAAACAACCTACTATCCTGATAGTGAAGTAGTGGTACAAGGTCACAACCTACCAGCAAACTTCGTATGTCTTGACATGGAGGGCTACAATGCTATATTAGGTGTAGATTGGCTTGTAGACCATGACGCCGATATAAATTGTCGCAATTGGATTATCTCTTTTCAGAAACCTTGTCTTCCAAGATTTTCCTTCCTTGGTATCAAATATAGGAAGCATTCTGCCATTATTTCATCTCTGCACGCTTGCAAATTAATTTCGCAAGGATGTGTAGCTTTTCTTGCTTCCGTAATCCTCACCAAATCCGAAGAGATCGTCTTAGAGGATATTCTTATTGTCAATAAATTTTTGGATGTATTTCCATCATATTTACCCGGTTTATCACCCGAAAGGGGAGTAAACTTCTTTATTGAACTCATCCCCGGAGCAGCACCTGTTTCAATAGCTCCCTACAAGATGTCCCCCACGGAACTCAAGGAATTGAAGAAACAGCTTCATGAGTTATTAGATAAGGGTTTTATTCGACCTAGCACATCCCCTTGGGGTGCACAAGTTCTATTCGTCAAGAAGAAGGATGGATCCCTCAGGCTGTGTATCGACTACCGGCGACTGAATCAACTCACAATTAAGAATAAATATCCGTTGCCGTGTATCGATGAGCTCTTTGATCAGATTTCAGGAGCGGAATATTTTTCGAAGTTAGACCTCAGGTCAGGTTATCATCAGCTCAAGATCAAAGATGAGGACATACACAAAACTACTTTTCGAAGTAGATATGGCCACTATGAATTCGTGGTAATGCCGTTTGGGTTAACCAATGCCCCGACAGCATTTATGCAACTTATAAATAATGTCTTCAGGCCTTATCTGGACTAGTTTATAGTCGTCTTCATTGATGATATTCTTATTTACTCCAAGACAAAGGAGGATCATGAAGAGCACTTAAGAATAGCCTTATAAACGCTAAGAGAGCATAAACTTTATGCAAAGCTTAGTAAGTGCGAGTTCTGGCTAAAGGAGGTCTCTTTCCTTGGCCATATTATTTCAAGAGAAGGTATCACTGTTAATCCTTCAAAAATAGAAGCTGTTAAGAACTGGAGCCGGCCGATGACCGTGTCTGAAGTCAGAAGTTTTCTAGGTCTTGTTGGTTATTCCAGGAGATCTATTAAAGATATCTCAAAGATCGTTGTCCCTTTGACTAGACTTACCAGAAAGGAAAGTCCTTTTATATGGTCAAAGGACTGCGAGGAGAGTTTTCAAACTCCTAAAGAACACCTTACCACTGCACCAATATTAACATTACCCACTGAAGGTGGTGGATTTGAAGTCTATACGGATGCGTCCGGCATTGGGTTAGGGTGTGTCCTTATGCAAAATGGCAAGATGATTTGCTATTCATCAAGATAGTTAAAACATCACGAAGAAAATTACCATGTACATGATCTGGAGCTAGCTACGGTTATATTCGCATTGAAGATTTGGCGACATTACCTCTATGGAGAGAAATTCACTATATTTTCAGATCATAAAAGTCTGAAATATCTTGTCACCCAGAAGGAGTTGAATATGCGACAACGTAGATGGTTGCAGTAACTCAAGGACTTCGACTTTACTATCCAATGTCATCCAGGAAAAGCAAATGTAGTAGCTGATGCTCTTAGCAGAAAACTAATGGCAACTCTAGCAAGCCTCCGGAAAGGTATAACTTGTCTTATTGAAGATTTTTCTCATTTAAATCTTGATATTGACAGAGAAGTGTTGACACCCATTTTTTACCGATAAGTTGAGTCATTCCTTTTACCACTATTTATTGATGCCTCGAGCTGTCCATTGCTCATTGTGCCATTTCCAGGCACGTCTTTGGGCTTCTTTTATGGGTACCTCCCTCCCTGGCTGGGTCCACTTTGATTCAGGGCTTAATGGGCCTTGATTTTGCATAATTTATCACATTTTATCAATTTCAAGCGTCCAGCCTTTGCACGGTCAAGCGCCTGGCCGTTCAGTCAATGAGCGACTAGATTTGGGCCGTTTATCTATTTTCTCGGATACTTATGTGATTTTCTAATTTTCACTGACATGCTGTTGAACGCCCCTCATCTAGCCGTCCAAATTATTGGAGCGGTAGTCATATGGCCGTCCAGTTCCCAGAGTCCCCAGGGCGTTAATTTTTTAGATAATTATCTATTTATCTATTTTATTTGAATTTATCACCGTCAGGCTCTGAACGGTTGGAGTTGGGCCGCGCCATGAATTGGGTGGTCTAGCATTAGACCGTTCAATCCTTAAGAGTCCGACGGTGAAATTGTCGGTCAGTTCGATGGATATTTGGATAAAACTTCTGATTTATGTAATTTTCACCGACAGCATTGGATGGTCTGAAGATAGACCGTACAGTGGTCTAAGCGGTCTATCGCACGACCGCGTATTGGCCCGATTTCAGAGATTTTAAAGGATTTTCTCTCTCCAACCCGTGGTTTAATCCCCAACTTATTCCACCCATTTCTCCGCGGATTCTCCACCAAATAGGGTGCCGTTTGAACTGGTTGGGAGATGGGAGTGTTATCTACGGATTTTATGTTAATATCTCAACCTAATTTTCACTGAAAATCCTAATTTTGGGGCTAGGCTTTTGGGCTCTATAAATAGGACCCGTAGTCTGGGCTTTGAAAAGGGGGGAGATCGGAGGTCGACGGCAAAGCCCTGTCGAACTTCAGAGCGACCTACAATCATGGAGGGAGGCTCTCTACATCCGCATAAGCCTCCAGTTCTGGGAGTAGTCGTGTTTTGAGTCTTTGTTTGATAGTCCCTTTCATTCATTGCATGCTCGTTTCCACTATTTCTCCTCCACGATTTTCACTGCTTGCACTTCATTCACACACCCTCCTACTGTTTTCTCACACCCCAATGGGTTTAAAAACCTCCCAGGTATCCCAGTTTATGTTAGTTTGTTCATTTTTCATGTTCTCTTCTAGTTACTACACCCTTTAGTCCTGATTTGGGTTTTCTTTTGTGGTCTTCATGTTGTTTTACAGGTCAGCATCAGCCTAGCACGAGGCCCACCCCCTCTGGCCAGCCGGAAGGGGTGGAGGTTCAGATCCTACGACTTGGTGGGTGACGGAACAGCGCGGTTTAATTGCGTTCGTTTGAAGAGGAAGGCGGATCTCCACGAATCGCTCTAAACCTTTGAACGGCTACCTCCAAATCGTCCGGTTGTCCACTGTTCTTCGTCCCGCGTTCCTTCTCAGCACTAGGGAGTGGTCTATTGAGAGACCGTGCGATCACAGGACGGTTCTTCTAGGATTGTTTATTTCTGCAATGCTGTTCACAAGCGAGTGTCTCCCTTTTCCAAGGTACGTGTGTATTTATTTTACATTTCGGAACCTTGGTGGCGATCACGATCACACTTGCACCCTTCCACCCTGCTATCTTCAGTTCATTGTTTGTTGCATTGATATAGTAGAGGGATTGGAATGATACAAAAGAATGAAAAACATGCCTACACCCTCTTTTCTGGCGATCACGGAGCGACACCTAGTGCCCATCGTGTTGGTGTTGTGCTGACCGCCTTCTATCTTCGTTAGGATTGTCTTCTAAGTGATTTTAGGTCGTTATCTCATCATCTTACGTCTTTGTCCTATGGAGTTTACACGGTTCCTTCAGAGCCGTTCGCGTATCTGTGCGGCCGGGAGGCAACCATTCTATCCGGACCACCAATAGTGATCATTCTGCGAACCTGCTGCCTTCAATGGTCTCACGTAGGTCGTTCGTTTGTTCCACGGTCCGCTGCAGGCCATCTACTACTGCTGGCTCAGGTACGCTTCTTCCTTTACATTAGTGATTTTTGTTGGCATTTGGCAATCTTTTCAAGTCCGTCCCAAAGTTCACATGGTCTTTCGACAGACCGTGCTGTCAAGTACGCCTCCAGTTTCTATCTAGTTGTTAGTTCTATTTTTTTTTACTCCTTGCCATTGAACGGTCCTCACAGGACCGTTGACCTCCCTGGACGGTCTCCCACAGACCGTTTATTTCTGCTACAGTGCACCCGAGACCTTCATCTTAGTTGACATTTCATATTATTTCACATCTACCTGGTGCTGCTATTGATCTCCCCTTACTATCATCATACTTTGGCATAATTGTCTTCATTCTTTTCATATTTGTTGATCATTGATTGATAGATCTAGGATAGACTTTGCATGCACTCCGGTGCATTTAGGGCCATACATACTCTTCATATTAGTTGCATTCCTACGTTGGCGGGGGATCCTCTCGTCTCCATATTCCTTGGAGTCGACTAGGTGACCTTGCCCAGGACCTCCGTAAGTCCCCGTGAGCCGTGGATTCCCACAAGGACATCGGGCTGGTTGTACCGTACCACACCAGTCTAGGGTTTACATCCGAGAGAGGGAGTGTCCCTTCGAGTCAACCCAGTTTCCCATCCTACCCTGGTTAGGTGCCCTTGTGGTTGAGTGAATTATCATATTAATTAATCCACTAAAGTCCTAAAAGGAAATCTATAAAACATTTCGTGCATCATTCATTACTTGAGTGGTTAACTGGTTGTCTCTCTCTTCTCATCTCTCCCCTCTCTGGCGTGCATTTTTTGGTTGGATTGTTTGTTTTAGGCCTTTGTTAGGGTTGATTGTTTCCCCTCCCAAGTGTTAGTGCATGTGGAGTTGCTTCTTCCCCATAGGATCGTCTCCTAGGGGCAACTCCCATTTCATCTCTTATTTCAATCCCCTGTTCGATTCTCCTCCAGTCATGTCATCTTATAACTTCTCTCACACCCATAAGGACTCCCTTCCTCAAGGGCTCTTGGAGGACCCACCTAGGGTCATTTCTCTCTAGGGGAGAGAGGGGTCCTCCCCTCCTCTTCCATCTGCCACTATTGAGGGTGCCCAACCCTCTCACTCTGATTCATCCACTCACAACCCGGCCAGTCATGTTCTCCACATGATGGCCCAGTTGGACCCTAGTCAACTGCATCTCCTTAAACAAGCTTTGCAAGAGGCAGATGCCCCGCCTTCAGTGCTTTCTTCTGGCGTGTCTGTTGCCGCCACTTCTACATCTTCGATTGCTGGATTACCCATTGACCTTACTCCAATTCATCCTGAGATTCTCCGATTCCCCAACACGAAAGCGGGCCAGGCTTCTACCTCGGCCCATCAGTCTCTTGACAAGGGGAAGACCCAGATCCCCGTGCCCTCCTATTCTGATCCCTACACTACCATCTCTCCAGCGCCGCAGGCCCTTGTGGCCCCAACCGATTTTGTTCACCTCCAGCCAGGGGCTGCCCAGCTTGCTTACTCGGATATGGGCCCTTCACTGGCCCATTATCCTTATTATGGGCCTCCCCCTCCATTGGTCTATCCATCCGCTCCATACACAGGTTCTGCTCTTCCTGCTCCGTCTCCTCCATCCCGAGAACAGGAGATTCTCAAATAGTGGGCTGCCATGCAGTAGCAAATCGATCTCCTTCATAAAAGGGTCGGCCCACAATCCCTTGCTGATGTCCCCATTCCTATCTTTCGGGACATCTATTTTCCTCCCCAATCCGAGCTCCCCATATACCGTAAGTACGACGAGAATGGTAACCCACTCATTCATGTCAGGGAGTTTCTCTATGAATTGGTGCAATTTCAACATGATGATCGCCTTATGGCGTATCTTTTCCGTCGATCCTTGGACGGGGTGGCACTTGAGTGGTTTTATACCTTGCCTTTGGAGGAGCCAGAAAGTTTCAAGATGGTGAAAGAGAAATTCATTCAAAGATTCCAAGACCGGGTAGGCCCGGAGTACTCATTTACAGACTTGGTAGTAGAGAAGATGAAGGCAAACGAAGACTTTGCAACGTATGCCGACCGATGGAGGCAGATGGCCTCACGTGTGCTCGGGCAGATCCCGGAAGAAGAAAAAGTAAAGTTGTTAATTTCAAATGCTACACCAACATTCTGAAACATTCTGGCAATGAACGACATATTAAATATGCACCAGTTGTATAGTCGGGCCCGGTTTATCCAGACCCAGTTCAAAGACTCCCCCATCCATTCCTTGTTCGAGGCCCAGAAATCCAAAACCACCAGAAAGTCCCAGGGTCCAGTTACTGATGGAGTTCAAACCAATGAGCAAGTATAGGCTGTTCAGTTCCCTAACCAGTCCGCTCCACCTCGTTTCAAGCAGCCTCCACGCAACCCCTAGTTCCCCGCTCCGCAAGCTCCCCGACCTTCTTTTCCAACTCCTCAACACCCACAACAACCACCACCACCACCACCACAACTACCTCAGCAGCCACCCCAGTACCACAACATCCCTCATCCTACTGGCTATGGGTCTGCTAGACTGGGTCCGAAAAGAGCCCATTAACCTCCACTTCCAGAAACTTTGCTAGACATTTTCTCGGCCTTGATGTACACTGGTGATATACAGCTCCGGCCAGAATGTCAGAACTAGAACCCGACCACCGATCAATCTTGATATTGCATATATCATCGGTAGCCCGGGAACACTATAGACAGATGCTTCCAGTTCAGGGACTTAGTGTATGATTTGCATGAAGGGCAACGGATTGACTGGGCCCAGATGCACAAATTGATAGAGGACATTAAAGAGAAGAGAATACAGGCAAGACCGCAGCAGGCGGAGCCACAGCAGCAGCAACCACCTGAACTCTGGATTCACCAAAATCCCATGCCAAACCACCGGCTGGCTCCGCAACAATAGTCACCGGCACTGGCTCAAATAAATGTTGTTCACCGCCCAGCCCCTAATGTTGGGTGGTCTTTTGACGATGAGACCCCAGCTCATCTTTTGGCCTTCCACCACGCATACACCAACTCCTCTGCGCCTTCTATTCCTTTCATCCTCCAGCCCATCACCTTGACCGCTCCACCCTCCATTCCCTCCAGGACACCTATTGCACCCACCACATTCCCCACCATTCCGCCAATCCTTTCACCATCACCCGCCATACCCTCCATCGTTACCCCTCCACTCAACCCTTCACCAATCACCATTCCACCAGGGCTCGTCAAGCCAGCCTCCGCCATCCCTACCCCCATTTCTCTCCCTTCCACTCACCCTATCGGGCCAATTGGGAGTCCATCAGATGCCGTGCCGGCAGGAACACTGCGGCCTCCGGAGTGGGCGTTTGTTCCATTGAAGTTACCCCTCTACTGGTGCACCTGCACCCAACCCCCAGATTCCTCCCGCAACAGTTGAAGCAGAAGAAGTAGACCCCGTACTTGGCACGAAGTATGATTTGCTACAGCACTTGGACCGAATGCCGGGCAAGATTTCAGTCCTGGAGTTGATCAAGAGGTCCACACTACATCAAGATGCCCTAAGGGCTTTCCTGCCAAAAGTAATGGTTAGCGAGGACGTAGCAGTAGACAACTTACCGTCGGTGTTGGCCACTATCACAAAGGGGCCATCTATTTCTTTTTCAGAGTTAGAGCTAGCACCCCTAGAGGCACGTCAGATGCCCTTATGCATTACAATTTAATTAAACAAAGTGGTCATTGATTCAGCTATAGTAGACACGGGAGCTTCTATCAACATGTGTCCCTTGAGCACATTGCATGCCTACAACATATCTGAAGACATGTTGGGCCCGACACCGACAACTATTGCAGCATATGATAACTCCAGGAGAGCTTGTCACGGGGTAGTGACAGTTCAGGCCGAGCTAGGGCCTTTGCAAATGGACGTGGAATTTTATGCGCTGGACATAGACCCAGTGTTCAAGGCTATTCTGGGCCGTCCATGGATTGATAGCTTGCATGCAGTACCCTCGACCGCCCATCAGTGCCTCAAATTCCCATTTTAGGGGCGGGTGGTCAAGGTGAAGAGTGTTTCCATAGTCCAGACCATTGATGCAATTGCTGATAAGATTCTGCCTACATTGTGGCCGAGCAACAAGCCAGTGTTATCTGTAATGGACTTGAACTTCCCATGGGCATATGCATCACGCAAGCCTGCCACTGCACCAATTAATGTGAAAATTAAGTCCAAGATTCGAGATTCTAAGGGATGGCACATGATTTTGAAGTTAGGCTATCAGCCGGGCATGGGCCTTGGCGCATAGTTACAGGGGTGAACTAATCATGTCCCTAGGGGCAGAAAGATAAGCCGAAAAGGCCTTGGCTACCGGGAGTCTGCATTGTCAATACTAGGAGACTCCGGGCCACCAACGTGGGATTACTGTCAGCATTTCGTCAAAGGCCCGCTGCAGCCTGGTACTTTAAAGAAGCCGCCACCCTGTGTTGATAAGAAGACCGATGCCGCTTATGTTGTTGATGACCCACCGCCGCCACTGAAGGGGCTAGTGGGTGACATGGATGATTTTTGTAGCTATTTTGAGATGTTGTTTTATGAAAAAGAACATGTTCGAAGAAAGTGGAGATGCAGCTGGTGAAGAATTCTCTGGTGAAGTCAGAATACCAGATGCCGCAGGAAGTGGGGAGCTCTATCACTACCTTTTCTTTCTCCCCTGCCCGCCTTGCCTCCTTGTTTCAGCAATTGGGGTTTATTCCTCGTTCACCACCGATCATGGTCGACCCGTACTTTTTGGAAAGGCCAAGTGAGATTCTGCTTGTGCCGTGTACATGTGGGCACTGCCCACCCATTGATTTATCAACTCTGTTTACTCCTCCCTCCCCCACTGCCGAACTCCACGAAATGTGGTTTTCTTCTTCTGACCCATTCTTTGATTGTCTCTTTCCCTCTCTATTCCCCATGCAACTTCCTCCTCCCCCTTCCTCCTCTAACCCCTCTTGCTGCATGATTACCTCCAACCTCCAAAAAAAACACCAATTTTAAAACGGAGGTTTCGCTGGAAGATTATGCTATGTTCTGTCCATCTTCCCAGGGCATGAGGCCGCTGCTTCTTTCCCTATAGATTTATTATCTCCAAGGTTAGATGTACAGTGTGCAGAGTCCCCTGGGTTGGTAGAGTCAGTCGGGGTAGAGTCTACTTCTAGTGTTGTCAGCCCATCCACGTTTGCGACGCACCTTGCGACGCGTCATTCTAAATCCATTCCAGATAGGTTTCTTCAAGATCTCGGTTAGAGATGTCATGCCCTTCTCAAATGTCCTGAGTTTGTAAAGACCACAATAATCTTAGAGGATCATGAGGAAGTAGAAGGGGTGTGGAGCAATACCAGATTAGGGGTATGTCAAATCATTGATGAGAAGGACCCAGCCGATGATGAGGAAAGCGATGTGGATGACACTGCCGATCTATATGCGCAAGGTTTAAAGAGATTTGATGAACCGTCGACGGCAGTGGATGAACCCACAAAAGAAATTAATCTTGAAACTGTAGAGACCCTAGGCCCATAATCATTTCTGCTAATCTTCCTCCTCAGGTTGAAGAGGAGTTGATCCAAGTATTGAGGGAGTATAGCGATTCTTTTACCTGGTCCTATGAGGACATGCCGCGCCTTGACCCCGCTCTGGTTGAACATAGACTTATCTGTGGACGGACGTCACGGGGTTTAAGAGAGGGGAGGGAAACACGTTACACTGGGAAAACGCGGGAAAGGGACTCCCGGAGAGGGTTGTCTCTACCGGGCTCGAACGGCGGAAATATAAGGAACGAGAAAACCCACGGAATGGAAATGTACAACGAAATGAATTGAAATAAGGAAATTACAGAATGGAAACCACCGCGAGGAATTACTTCCGTCCACGGGGTTTAAGCAGAAATTAAAAGAACAAAATTACGGAATGAAAAGGCTCCGCGAGGAATTACTTCCGTCACGGGACCTCCGCGAGGAATTACTTTCGTCACGGGGTTTTGACAAGAATTGAAGGAATTAAAATTACAGAATGGAAAAGCTTCGCGAGGAATTACTTCCGTCACGTGCACCTTCGTGAGGAATTACTTCCGTCACAGGGTTTAGACAGAAATTAAAGAAATAAAATGACATGATGAAAAGGGGTTCGCGAGGAATTACTTCCATCACGAGAACCTTCGCGAGGAATTACTTCCGTTGCAGGAACCTCCGCGAGGAATTACTTCCATCACGGGGTTTTGACAGGAATTGAAGGAATTAAAATTACAGAATGAAAAGGCTTCGCGAGGAATTACTTCCGTCACATACACCTTCGCGAGGAATTACTTCCGTCGCAGGGACCTTCGCGAGGAATTACTTCCGTCCACGGGGATTTAAACAAAAGGAAAAAGTGACAGAAAAGAAAGGGGGAGGGGAATGTGATCGTTAGGGGCTGAGAACCCCACGGGAGAGCTGTGATCGCGTTCGCCGCCAGAGCGGGAGCAGTGCGGGTCCTCTCTTCCTCTTCTGTCGGCCGGTCGACGAAGAGGGCTTCCTTCGGTTACCCTGATTTTGTTATTCTTTCCCCTTTTTTTGTTTTAACTGTTGTTATTATTTTAACTGGTTACCCCTACACAAAGAACAAACAGAGAAAAATAACTAAATGAGAATGACGGCGATGTAGTACCAATCCTTTAGAAAATGATACTGAGAATAACATAAGCAAATACGGACCTGGTTGGTGGTGTTTAAAACCCCTTTAGAACTAGAGAATGGTAAATGATATGATGGAATGCACAAACGTGAAGACACTCACAAACCAGGCCCTCTCGGAGAGAGAGGCGTGGCATAGATGCTAAATGATGTATGTAACGTAATTAAGTGACTGATTAAAAATAAAAAAGGGGAGAAAAGCTTATTGGGGGAGGCCGATGACGGGCTTTGGACGAGCTTCTCCGAAGTGAGGATGGCACGAGCGTACGCTGAGATGTAACAGGTTCTCGTATACTCCGACGTCTGGAAACTCGACAGGACCTTCCGGGTATCGATACCGCCCTGAAAAGGAGAAAGGGAGAGAGAGAGAGAGGAGAGAGCTTTTTCTTTCTTTTTTTTTGTTTTCAGGATTTTTATACTTTGGTTTTTTTAAAGGGAAGATAATACAAGAATGAGAAAATAATAATAAAAAAGAGAATAATAGGGAAAAGATATATATATATATATATATATATATATATATAAAGGGGGAGAGAGGAAGATAATTGAGAGAGAGAAGATAAATGAATAAATAAAAAAGGAAATAGTTGAAAGAGGGATCGAGAGAGGGAGGGGGAAGAGAGAGATCTGGAGAGTGTGGGAGAGAGAAGAGATCGAGAGGGGGAGAGAGAGAGAAGAAAGTGAGACAGAGGGGGGGGAAAGAAGACAGAAAAAAAAGAAAAGAAAGGGGGAGAGAGATCGAGAGAAAGAGGGAGAGGGGAGAGAGAAGAAGAGAGAGGGAATAAAGGGAGAGAAAGAGGGAGAGAGAGGGGGGATTAAAAAATAAAAAAAAGAAGGAGAGGGAGAGAGAGATCGAGAGGGAGAGGGAGAGAGACGGTGAGAGGGGGGAGTGAGAAGCGGAGAGAGGGAGAGAGAGAGACGGTAGGAGGGGATAAAAAAAGGAAAAAAAAGAAGTGAGAGAGAGGGAGATCGAGAGAGAGTGAGAAAGAGGAGAGAGAGAGATGAAATGGGGAGAGGGAGAGAGACGCAGAGGGGGAGGGAGAGAGAGAGAGAGAGAGAGAGAGAGAGGTTGCGGGAGGGGGAGAGAAAGAGAGAGAGCGGGTGAGGGAGGAGAGAGAGACGGGGTAGAGATGAGAGAGATAGAGAGAGAATGGAGACGAAGGGAGAGAGCAGAGAGAGAGAGAGAGAGCGAACGCGAGAGGGGGAGAGAGAGAGAGTGAGACGGAGAGAGAGAAAATGGAGAGAGGGAGAGAGAGGGAGCGGAGAAAAGAGAGAGGGAGAGAGAAAGAGAAGCAGAGAGAGATCGGTGGGAAGAGACGCGGAGGGAGAAAGAACGAGGCCTGCGGTGGGTAGCCGGTGGCGACGGCGACGGTCGCCGGTGAGGAGGGCTGCTCGGCGGCGGGCGTCCGGTGGGTGTGGAGTGAGCTCAACGGTGATGGCAGCAGCTGCAGTTGGAGGTGGTGGCGACGTGGAGACGGTGGCGGTGCTCACGGGTGACGTGGGAGGTGGCCGCGGAGTGTGCAGCAGCGGTCGGAGGGGGGGGCGCTCGGACGGCATGAGGTGCGGCAGCGAGAGGGAGGCCCGCGTGCTTCACGGCGGTGTCGACGACGAGGACGTGATGGTTGGCAGTGGCGATGCTTCCGGCCGAACGGTGCGGCGACGAAGGAGATGGCCGGAGGGGCAGCGGCGTGGCGAACGATGGCGACGAGGGGAGGTAGCCGGTGGGGTGGTCGCGGCTATATGGGGGTTGGAGAGAGTGGTCCAGTTATGGGGGGTGCAGTGAGCTTGAGAGAGAGAGGGAGATGGTGGAGGGTGGCTGCGGCGTCTGCAGGTGGAGGGACTGGCAGGGGAGAGGAAGGGCGCAGTGGAGGTCGGGGACGTGGAGGTACTGACGTGAGTGGTGACAAGGGGAGGGGGAGGCGGAGGACTGTAGGGTGGTGGCCGGAGGTGGCAGCGGCTGTTGATGGTGGTCAGAGGGACGCTCGGATGGCGTGAGGTGAAGAAAGGGAGGGTGAGTGTCGAGGGAATGAGGGGGTTGGGTGGTGGCTGCAGAGGGAGAGAAGGGTGGCCGGAGGTGGTCGATGTGGTCGAGCGTGGGAGGTGGCCGCAGAGGAGAGAAAGAGGAGGGGAACCGGGAGGTGGGGTGGCTGTCGTGGGAGAAAAAGAAGGGAGGTCGATGTTACTCTCGGCTAGGGAGGTTGGGAGGAAAAAAGAAAAAAAAATGGGAGAGGGTGGTTGGGTCATGAGAGGGTGAGAGAGAGGAGAAAGAAAGTCAAAGAGAGGGAGAGAGAGAATATGTGAGAAGGGAGTTCACGTGATTAGTCAGAGGGTGGGGTTGGGAGATTTTGTGTGCATATTTTTGAGTGGGGACAAGATCCGAGAAGAATGGGGAGTGAGTTAAGATGAGAAGTTAAGATTAGTATATATAACGTATATATGTAGAAGGTGGGCCAAGCCCTATTAATGTATTCTTTTTTCTATTTTTATTTTTATCTCTCTCTCTCTCTCTCTCTCTCTCTCTCTTTCATATTTTATATATACATATATATAAGTCCATCAACCCCCTCTTTACTTTATTCTTATTATTATTCTTCTCTTTTTTTGTATTATTTTTATTTATTATTATATATATATATATTGTGAGATCAAATGAAATTGCAAGAAAATTGAAAAATCACTCAGGTGATTCAAATGTGCGAGCTGCTTTGGGGCGTCTTAGCGTAATACGGGATCTGCTCAGCATAATGCTAAAATGCCGTGTCTATAGCTGCCCCGCCTTGGCGTCTGCTTTGCAGGGGAATGGCTCGGAGTGGAATGGAATAGAAGTGTAATGAAATGGAGTGGGGAGTGGACTGAAAAGTGGATGCCAAGGCGTGATGAGACACGTTTTTGACACTACGTGATTGGAATCTTTCCTGAGTTTCAACAAAACCACCTTGAAGAAGGTCCTCCGAAATCAACGATTGTTTGGCTGGAAATAACAAAAGACTAACAGAAAGAAGGACCAACTTCTCGGCGTGGAAGTACCTGGGTCGTAGACCCGCAGGTTTCGCCTTGGGGAGCGGTTACCAGCCAACGTGGAAGTGCTGCAACCAAGGCGGGTCCAACGGAGTAAAAGGGAAAAGAGTAGCTGATAAATCCAAAGAAAGGTTCTTTCGGCCGACCAGCCCAAGATGGTTTCGTGAAACTCAGTACTCGATTCAGAATGGAATATCCCGTATTAGTCAAGAATTTAAGCACAGCGGCCCTCACAATTGAGTTAAATGAATGATCTTCGCAGTGGAATCAAAGTCCTACATGATGCATGCTGGGTTAAAAGAAAAATTAAAACAAATTAAAAGTAGAAAATAGTCAGGGATAATATTGTTAAGCTGCTAAGGACGAGTCAGGATACCGATTCGATGAGCCGATACTGAGCCGGGGCCCGTTTATCCACGCACCGACTCACCGAACGGAACCATCGTTCCCGAGCTACCACAACCTAACGGCCTATCCGTACGTCCTGAACTCCTCTGAAGTTATCACTGTTTTTGTTGGAGGGGAACTCAAACTCCAGATTCATCCAAGGCATAAGGTCCTTGACGTGCTCTAATAGCGTAGATATCATATAGTAGGATGCATGACACAGTGGGGTCAGTCACCAGGGTGACTGATGGTGGTACATGGTAGGGCAATGGCGCCCTCTTCATTTTATTCTTGGAACCTGCACCGAATCAGCAAGCAGTGAATAAGGATTATTTCATAAGAAGTAAAATTACATTCGACTGTACAGGACGTCCGCACACCAATACAGGAGCAGGGGAAAGCACGACGCAAATCAGACAAGATTCATCCGGTTAAAATTCACCACGGTAACTTGTCATAAATGCTTTACATTTACCTTTTTACCCCCCCCCCCTTTTTCACTATAAGTATCCCCTTTGATCCTTAGCAAAAGATCATCCCTTGGTGGTTCGGGGAGTTAAGCTCTTTTGAGATGGGGGGAGAGAAATCCTGCCCTTTTGAGATGGAAGGCGGGTCTTCCCGTCCCGCCAAGAGGAGCAGGTTCGGCCGTAAATTCAGGAGGTTGACCGACATTGAAGGCCATCTGAGCGAGAGGATTCTCTCACGGGCGGTAAGTTGGCTCTTTCTCCTAGTTTCCTTCATAAGTTCTCCCTCGCTTCTTCATTCTTTTCTTTTCATTCCTTTCAGCCGTATCCTCTTTTTTCGGGCCCGAGAAAATTCTCCAAGCTGCCTTGGCTATCGAAGCTTACGTCCAACATCACTATCGGTATGAGGGCCGTTATTTCAAAATGGCACCTCCAAGGGTTGGTGGTCCATGCCAAGTATTATGACGAGATCTACATGGATTGGGCGGCCCTGGGTGCATTGGCGGAGGTTTGGCATCCGGAAACCCACACTTTTATCTTTCCTACTTTTGAGGCAACGGTCCTCCTCGAGGAGGCAGAACTTCTGCTAGGCTTAAGAAGGTCGATGAAGGATGACAGGATAAAGGTTTCGCGGATGCGGAAGAGGGTATCTACTGAGAAAGTTCTTGGAAGCTTTATGCCATCTGGAACCATAAAGAGCGTTCAGACCCAAAAGGGAGTCAACTTGCAAAAGCTCGCAGACTGGACCGTGACTGCCTTAGAAGGTTTGATAGATGATGAACATTTAGAAGGGCTTATGAAAGGGTTCACAATTTGTTTGGCCGGAGCTCTCCTCTTTCCTTGTACTGACAACATCGTAGAGGAAGACCAATTGGGAGCGATTTGTGGACTTTGGGAGGGAAAGAGAGTGGGGCCCGCTGTCCTCGCGCATCTTTACAGTGGTCTCACGGCTTCTAGCATGGGTAGGCCTCCTCACGGGTGCATGCTTCTCCTCAACTGCTGGATTGATCTTCACTTCAAATTTCATCACCACGAAGGGGTACAGACCGCCTCCAGGATTTTCGAACAAAGCCCCCTCCGTTACATGGCCGATGTGTTGGGCTTCGGTGGGAAGGTGGCCAATCGCATGCCCCGTCTGAAGACACGCGGAGACTGGCGTGCTCACTTCAACTCCTTGGCGCGGGATATGTTCACTTGTGTGCCAGCATGTTTACTTTCACGTGGTCTTCTCACGAGGTCTTCTCCCGTTGCGGAACTCCAGCTTATCGGTGCAACCGAATTTGTTCTTTACAATTCGCACCGGTGTTGCCTGCAAATCGGCCTTCCTCGACACTCTTTTCCTACGCCATCCAACCTTCCTTTGATCAAGGAAAGGGAGCTAGGCACAAAGGGCGATGCGACAGACGTGAAAGCGATCAAAGCAGCGTGGAAGGCAAGCGTTCCACGGAAGGCGATGGTGTTTGTGAGTGAGGATCGAGAGCTATGGAAGGCTTATGTAATGGAGCTTGGGAAACTGAGGCCTGAGGTGCCCAAACCCTGATGTATCTTGTTTTGAAATAAATGCAAAGCCTTAATGCCATTGCACTCTCTTTCAGTCTCTCCCTTCCCCTTTTCTTTGTGACTGGAATGGCGGACGTCGGGTGATGGTCGGCCGTCACTGGATAGGAGCTAGGGGATTGAAGCAACTACAGTATGCGGAGTTGCCCTGAGATGTCATGGAGCTGAGGATTTCTCTTCAGGTGGCGAGGAGAGAAGTAAACTGGGAGAGGATGGAAAGAGAGGAGTGGATAAAGCGACATCGGGATCGAGACGAGAGGAGGGCACGTGAGGCCCAAGTGATGAAGCTCCGGAAGAAACAGCGCTCGGACACGTCACTCCTTTAGAGTCACTGCCGATTGGAGAAGAGTTGGAGCTCACGGTGAAGGAGCTCCTAGGGTTGGTGTAGTCTCCATTGCAGAGTAGGGGGCGGCTCAGCCAACAGCCTCGGGTTCAAGAGCTTCGCGGCTGTCGGGGTCGCGAGAGAGGCCAGAGGAGGGCGAGGAGCGCTACTAGAGAGGGTGGGAATGCGGATGCGATGAGATAATTGCAGCGTCGCAGAGCTCTAGATGACCTCCCAGAGACCTCCCCCTTAGGAGAGGAGAGAGACGACCAAGAGGGTGGTGCGAGATTTAGCAAGTTGCTCGTACACCCGCTCTCTTCTCACGGTGAACATGACAGTTTATATAGACGTATGAATGGAACGACTTGCTCTCATGTGACGGGTTTGCCCTCCATGCGTTCCTTCTCTTCTACGCCTCCTCTTTTCATGCCGTCCCCATGTGACGTGTTTAACAGAACTCCCCTGAGATAACGATCGTGTCTCAGACCTATTGTGCATTTCTTTCAGGAGAATCCATCACAAATTTTAATGATGTGCTACCGAATTCAAAGATGCCAACCGCCCTTCTGTCCTCTTTCCATGTAGACGAGTCCACTCCCAGATTCAAAGATATCGACTCCCATTGTCCTTTCTCCTGTGGATGAGTCCACTCCCAAATTCAAAGAGGTCGACCTGCATTGTCCTTTCTCCATGTAGATGTCCTCATCTCAACTTTATTTGAATCATGATGAACACATGGAACCTAGATGTGTAGGGTGTGAATCAACCCGCTACGCCCCCGACCTCGTTTACTTCGAGTGAAAGATGGGTGCTTTGTTACAAGGCCCATTGCAAGAGGAACTGGGATAGATCTGGATCATATCCCTTCAATCCTATAAATACTCCCCCCGCCTGCTTCACCTGAAAGCACGGAGTTGTGGAGACTGGTTAGAAGAGTGAAAAGTTGACAGAAGGGAGTAAGAGTTTCTCATTCTCTGAGATGGAGGGAGAGTCTAGTTTCAGGGTGGAGGGCGAGTCTTCCCGCTCCTCGAAGAGGAGCAGATCCAGTGGTAGTTCCAGGAGACTCTCCGATGTTGAAAGGCCGCTCAGTGAGAGGACCCAATCGGAGCTTGTAAACGAGCCAGTTCTTCCCTCTCATTCTTCATGATCCCTTTCTTCCTTTCTCATTCTTTTTCTATTTTTTATATTTCAATGATGCACCCGCTTCTCACTTCCTGTGTAATCCACAGAGTATGACGAGGTCACACATCTCATGGGAATTAGTGGTGGCTGCCTATCGAGGCTTGCCTGACTTCCAGAAAGTCCGGCTGGATGCGATGGGGTTTGGTGCATTCCTCCGGATCGAACCCATTAAGCTCGACCTCGCCCTCATCCAAGCATTGCGCGAGAGATGGGACCCAGAGAGTCGTGCCTTCTTGATGCCCTGGGGGCACATGGTGCCCAGTCTCGAAGACGTGGCCCGAATTACTGGCCTTAGAGTGGATGGCGAGGCGGTGACCGGGGTCACCTACCCCGATTATCGCGAAGTGGCTCAGAAGCTTCTTGGTCTGGAATTAAAGGACCAAAAGAACAGGTCAGTAGCCAAGGCGTCTATCATGGAGGCATTGGGGCTGACTGACACTCGTCACCGTGATAACGAGTCCTTGGAGGAATTCATGGAGAGAGCGGAAAGAGGGTCCCGCGCTGTGTATTGCGTGGATGCCAGTAGCTGGGAAAGGTCAAACACGGACTTGAGGATATTCCTCCTCTTCCTGCTGGGAAAGTTACTGCTGGGTTCCAAAGGAGACGACATCCATTGTCGTTTCCTAGAATTTTTGGTGGACCTAGAGAGGGTAGGGCAATATGCCTGGGGAGCCGCCGTGCTGGCGCATCTGTTCGCAAGTCTGTCCCAAGGGACAGATCGAGAGGTGACTGTGAGTGGCTTCATACCGTTTCTCCAGGTAATTATTTATTTATTTGTTAATGCAACTAATCTAATTCATGAAATGCTGATGACATGTGACGACACAGGTATGGAGTTATTACTACATCCCAATGGGGCGAGCTCGACAGTGGCGTGTGGCTGTGGCACCACTAGCTCGGCGGTGGCAACCCATTATGAGCACAGCCTCTCTATCTTACCAGCTGATGGTATTAAGGCGTGAGCTGCAAGAGTTCCCCGCAGAGATGGTAGGACTCCATTTTTTTTGTCTTTTCTTTTGCCTCTCTTTTTTGGTCCTTTTGAGTGATTAAGGAGATATACGCATGCCAACGTAGGTGATCTGGAGGCCTTACTCGGGCTTGGTCGATGTCGACCAACCGTGGGTCATCACAGGTCACCCTCGATTTGGTCGGGACCTTTGGGTCCACTGCCTGAATGAAATCGAGCCACTCCGACTACGATTGGTCATGAGGACTCTAGGGCTTGCCCAGGAATGGGTAGATATGACCGCACCACCCCGCGTCGGGAGGAAGACACGTGGGCCGGTAACCTGTGTTGACTGGCGGGTGCGCTTCCCCGAACAATATGAAGATTGGCAGCGGGGTGGCATGCTCGTGGAGTCGCATGCCCGAGATAGTGAAGATTATCTTCGTCTCTATAGGGCGATGTATGCAGAGCGACTTCATCCTGAGGGACTTGTGGAGGTGTATCTCCTTTCTCACTTTTTGATCATTTTTTTCTATTTTTTTATCATTTTTTTAAATGTAATGCTGACTCCTATGACATGGGTTTAGGATGCCCGTGATACCATGATAGCGAACTTGCGGGCTCGCTTGGCGGACACGGAGGAAGAGTTGGGTGACACCCGTGAGGCTTTACATGTCTCGGTGAGTATGTATGCAAATGCATATTCCTAATTATACCCCTAGGTTTCTGGTGTTTAGCCACTCATTGCCACTTCTTGCTATCATAGCGCGCTCGGCTCGACGCAACCCTACCAGCAGTAGGGGCAGAGGGGGCTTCTTCCAATCTATGGATTCCTTCATCGGAACTAGATTCGCTCCACGAGCAGCTTGCCCGTGTAACACAGCGCGCCGCGGAGGCAGAGGGAATGCTTTCCGTGCAGGTGAAGGTTCCTCTTATCCGAGCTTCTCTGTTTATGTCTCATCACACCCCTAAAATGACGGATATGGCAGGCCGAAGAGATGCAAGAGATGTTTGCTCATGCATCACAAGGGAAGGCCAGGATAGCGGAGCTGGAGGAGGAATTGCAGCGTCGCTCAGATGACAATTTTTCTCGGGACGCCATGGAGCTGAGGATCACCCTTCAGCTGGAAAGGGATGACAGAGAGAGGAACGTGCTGAGAGGGAAAAGGACAGGGAAAGAGAGAAGGCCAAAAGATCAGCCGAGAAAGAGGAGAGGAGGGCCCTGGAGGCCCAACTATTTGAATTGAGGACCAGTCTCGGTCTCGCCGAGCAGTGGCTGAAGGATGGCGAGGAACGCTACCGAAGGGCACGAGAGCGTGGCTTTCGTGTTAGTAGCTTCTTTGCTCCCCCGCAGATCGACGTCGGGGAGTGGAGATAGAAAGAGGACCACAAAGCGGTAGAAGTACCGCTTTTCATGGTTGGATAGCACCTTCTAGAGTTTCTTGTCCAGAAAGCGACGAGACGAGTAATGTAGAGAAGGAGGGTGGGAGCTAATGTAAGCTCTCTCTTGTTGTTCATTTTTTCGGTTGAGAGTGGAATAAAATGTTTTGTGCTTGGTTCTCTGCTTCTTTCTGATCTCTCGAATCCCTGCACACATCTAAGCAAACAAGTTAGTATTTCTGCTCTGACTTGCCCCTTGCTCAATAAACAAACGTGATTTTGAGCTATCCTTGATAACGAGTCAAGGGGCAAGCCTTTATTAACAAAGGCAATGATAAAAGACAATGATGAATGTGGCACACAAACACACAGATGCAAGTGAAAATTTAAAATGAGATGTTGCATACAAATGCAATCATGCGAAATGTGATTTTTTTGTTTTTGTGTTTTTATTCATTTTTTTGTTTTATTGTTTGTTTATATATTTTTTTGATCTTTTACATTTCCATTTTTTTTTGCATATACATTTTTCTCATCTTTTTTGGGTTTTTGGATTTGTTGTTTTTTGTTTGTTTTTGGTTTGTTTAATATTTTTGTTTTTGCTAATGCATGACGACCACTCGATATAACATCTGACTTGCATGAGAATAGGGTTTTCTTACTAACCTCCCAGGCATCCTAAGTGCACATCTAGGTTGATTTGGGCCTCTAGACTCCTCGAATGATAATCCCGCCGGTTAAGACTTATCCTGATGACAATACCGTCATACCATGCTTAGGCTCCCAGTTGCTTCCGACCACCGGGATTCACCCAAAAAGTGTTCAAGGTAAATGATTTGCCCGACCCGGGTCTATTTCCTCACAACTCTAGATGATATGTAATGGAACGTCGTGGAACCCAAACGACCAACCGCGCGACGCTGACCCGGAATCAGACGCCGTCGCACCCATAGGTGACGCGCTTGCATTGGTCTAAGCCCGAGGTTAGATAAGAAAGCATTAAGGTGGTAGACAAGGGTCTTGACCGGCCAGAAACACGGAGACTCCTTCACGACAACGGCTTTTGCTTTTCAAAAAAATGGACAACCATATGTTTGTATTGAAATGAGGTTACAAGCTTTGGCAAGCTTCACCCTTCGGGAACTCCATTGAGCCTTCATCTTCAGGGGAAGAAGGAAGAATATTGGGGGCAAACCTCCTGAGAGGACCGGCAAAACCGTTAACCCGGCGAGCCAGTAGGGGCGCACTTAACTTCCCCTTTCGGGCAACTTCAGACCAAATCTCGAGCATTTGCATCTCATGACCCCTTTTGTATAGGATTTGACTTTCAGTCAAAGGGGTTTCATTTGTGGGATCAGGCACGGTTACGACCAGGCTTCTCACTTGACTTTGATTTTGTTCTTCTTTTCTGATTTTTTCTTGACAGATTTTTGCGAGGGACATAGTATTTTGACATTATGGAATCCCTCTTGGCTGCCTGCGGGGACACTGCCCTCTTCTCGTACTCTGACCTATGCTCGAGGATATGGGCCCTACTCTCACCCTAGGGGTTGTGTTCGTGTTTCCCGTGCTCAGCGTTTTAAGGGCGCCGGCTGTCTCATTCGGTCGAAAAGAGAAAGAATAAAGATTTAAGCCTTCTGGAGACCTTCTGGGTGAGGCCTCACCATAAGCGATGCTACCGATCTTTTATAGAACACATGTGTACATGTATGTTGCCTTCTTTTGAGGGGGGGCATAAGCCGAACTAGCCGGGCAGGGATCTCCACGGTTCTGGCAAACCAAGATCCGGAACCTACCAAGTCTTAATAGGCCCTATCCTAATATGGAGGTTGAATGCAATGACTTAACTACATGGTAGTCTCCAGGCATTGGCATTTTGAATTTTCTATTTTTTTTCTTTTCATTTTTTTTCTTTTGTTGTTGTATATATACATATTTTTGTTGTTTTCATTATTTTTCTATTTTTTTGTTGTTTCATCATTTTTTGACACTATGTACACCTATCTAAGGGTAGTACTTCTTAAGATAAAGCTCATTCCAAGGGTGGGATAACTCGATCCCCTCAGCATTGACTAGCCTATAGGCGTTGCCATGATGCACAGCCTGAACCACGTACGGTCCTTCCCAATTGGGTTGGAGTTTAGAACGCGGCCCACCAGGTTTTACAAACATTCTTTTCACTACCATTTCACCGACTTGAAATTTCCTTTCAATGACCTTCTTTTGATAAAACGTGTGAGTCTATTCTGATATACACGTGTATGCTCGACAGCGGCCAGCCGTTTCTCATCTAAGAGTTCCAACTGGGCAAGGAGTGAATCACGACGTTCATCGAGGGGAAGCTCCTTGTCCAACTGTACCCTGAGAGAAGGAACCAAGATTTCATACGGAACTACCGTCTCCATCCCATAAGTGAGGGCGAACGGAGTTTGCCCAGTGGGAGTACGGATTGAAGTGCGATAGGCCCATAGAGCTTCAATCAACTTTTCTGACCAATCCGAGAACTTGTTTGACTCACAGGTCTTTTTTATGATTTTAATCAATGTTTTATTAGTGGCCTCTGCTTGGCCATTACCTTGTGGATAATAAGGTGATGAATGATGCAATGCAATTTTATACCTTTTGCAGAGGTCCTGAAGGTCCTGAGAAATGAATTGCGGCCCATTGTCGGTGATGATTGTGCTTGGAATGCCGAACCTGGCGATGATGTTCTTCATGATGAATTTGCAGACTGTTGATGCTTTAATCTCCACGTAAGCTTCGACTTCGGCCCATTTGGTGAAGTACTCCGTTGCAGTAAGGATGAATGATTTTTACTTAGTGAGGGAGTTAGGATTACCAAGAGGACCAATGACATCGAAAGCCCACATGGAGAAAGGCCATGGGGAGGACACTGGATGAAGTGAAGAAGATGGGGAATGAATTTTATCGGCGTGAAGTTGACACTTGACACACCTACGGACATAGACGGCACAATCCTCTTCCATGGTGGGCCAGTAAAAGCCTTGCCGAAGGATTTTCTTGGCAAGCATTTGGCTATTCACATGGCCACCGCACACACCAGAGTGTGCTTCCTCGACGCATTTCCAGACCTCCTCTTCATCGAGACATCTTAGAAGAACACCAGTAAGACTTCTCTTGTACAGCACTCCTCCGACCAACATGTATCTCTGTGCCACTCTCCTTATGGCTTTCCTATCTTCCGATGTAGCTTCTCCAGGGTAGGACTGATCTTTGCAATACTTGGCAATTTCATAAAACCATGGCTTTTCTTCATCAGCCAATTCTTCTTCTAATTCTGCCAACATGATTTCCCTCTTCTCAAGGATTTCTTCCTGTAGGGCCTTTCTTGCTATCCTGTCCTTGATATCTACGTAGGAAGCGTCATCAACTGCAGGGGCGTGACGCTTGTAGATGGAAATGGACTCAAACCATCTTCCTAGAGGGAACCTTAAAGATGATGCCAATGAGGCGAGGGCATCGGCCAGAATATTCTGATGACGAGGGACATGGACAAAGATCAATTTGGTGAACAGTTTGGCAAAGGCAGCAGTGAGTTCTTGGTACGGCTTGAGTTTGGGATCGCGAGTGCGATATTTGGTGAGCACCTGGCGAAGAATGAGTTGACTATCACCTACGACTCGCAATTCAGTGATACGAAAAGAATGAGCGAGTTCCAGGCCAGCTAGAAGAGCTTCATATTCAGCTATATTGTTGGTAACTGGGAATTTAAGCTGGTATGCCAGTGGGAATGTAAGGCCTTCAGGTGACAGGAGGGCAACGCCGATTCCTTTCCCTTGGGAATTCAGAGCTCCATCAAAATGTAACGTCCACATGTAATCATCTGATTGGTTGATGGATATTAGTTCCTCATCTGGAAACTCTGATTGGACAGGATCGAATTTGGGGAGAGGATGGTGAGCGAGATGCTCAGCTATGGCATACCCCTTGATCGCCTTTTGCTGAATGTAGGTGATGTCAAACTGAGAAAGAAAGCTTTGCCATCGTGCTAATCTATCCGTAAGGATAGATTTTTCCAGAAGGAACTTGATAGGGTTCATTCGGGCAATCAGATGGACTTCATGAGCTAGAAAGTAATGTTTCAACTTCTGCACTACCCAGACAAGGGCGGCACAAGTTTTCTCCATAGCCGTGTACTTCTGCTCACAGGGGTTGAGGAGTTTGGACAAGTAATAGGTCGCCCTTTCCTTGCCCGCTTCATCGGCTTGTGCTAGGACAGCTCCCACGGAGTCGTCCAGGACTGAGATGTAAAGGATTAAAGATTTACCTGGCGTGGGTGGATTGGCCAGATATTCCTTCAATCCTTCAAAAGCTTTTTGACATTTAGAATTCCAAAGGAATTCTACTCCTGACTTAGTCAACTCGTAGAAAGGTTTGCACCTTTGCGAGTGCTGGGACACAAATCGACGAATGAATTGTAACCTTCCGATTAACCCTCAAACTTCTCTCAGGTTTTTCAGAGGTGGCATATCCCTAATTGCTTTAGCTTTGTTGGGATCTATTTCAATACCCCTCTTACTCACAATGAAACCAAGCAATTTACCTGACGAGACACCAAATACGCACTTTTTTGGATTCATTTTCAAATTGAACTCCCTCGATCTTTGCAGCACCTTAGCTAGAACTCTCGAGTGTTCTGCCCTAGTCCTGGATTTCACCAGTAAATCATCTACATACACCTCTAAATACACATGCATCATGTCATGAAATATTTCCATCATAGCCCTTTGATAAGTAGCTCCAGCATTCTTCAAACAAATGGCATGACCAAATAGCAATAAGTTCCCCAAGGTGTGTAAATGATGTCTTCTCCTGATCCTCTTCCGCCAAACGGATCTGATTATACCCTGAAAATCCATCCATAAACGAGAGAGTTTCATAGCCTGCTGTATTATCAACCAACACGTCGATGTGAGGCAAGGGGAAATCATCTTTTGGACACGCGCGGTTAAGGTCCCTAAAATCGATACAGATTCTCACCTTTCCATCCTTTTTCATGACCGGGACAATGTTTGCCACCCATTGAGGATATAGGACGACTCTAATAAACCTGGCTTTGTGGAGCTTATTAACCTCCTCCTTCATCTTCAAAGCCATCTGGGGGTGGAAACGTCTTAGCCTTTGCTTTACCGAGACAGACCCTGGTTTTAGCGTTAGGCGATGTTCGACCAGGGTGGTATACAATCCCGGCATATCCTCGTAGCTCCATGCGAACGTGTCTCTATACTCCTTGAGAACCTCGATCAATTCCTCTTCTTCAGATGGCGGCAAATTATTGCTTATGAGGACGATCCTAGGGTCTTCCTCGGTCCCCAAGTTGATTTCTTTGGTGGGTTCTTCTATAGTGGCTGATGGTTCGTCAAACCTCCTCATTCCGCTAGCATAAGCATCAGCCACATCCTCATATTCTTCATCCCCTTCTCCAATAGGGTACTCTTCATCTGTGAGCTCATAAACTCCATACCCCTCATCAATTGTGCAATCCTCCTTGCATTCTAACTCTGACGTTGGATGGGATTTTCTAGCAATTGAGGAATGTCTAGAAAGGCATGACACCTATTGGCTAAATCTAGAAGAAATCGACGAGGAATTTGTCTACCCTTGGATTTTCTTCTAGGCACTACCCTTGACTCATTATTCCTAACCTGACTGACTTGTTCTACGGATGAAGAAGAAGTTGAAGAATGTACAGGAAAAAACCCCTCGGTGGAGGGGTAAAGAAGGTCACTCTGGGGACCTTGAATGAGTGGCCCGTAAGTCGGGGCACACTCGTGAGAGATATAGGAGGTCTCCTCAAAAGAAATGCACTGTTGAAGAGTTCGACAATTGACGTTTTTTTTTCATTTTCATTTTCAATTACAAGACAATTGAAAGAACTTGGGGAATAAGAGGAGGGGACTATAGCTAAGGGGTTGTAAGGCTCGTTGAGCAGATCATGGTTGAAAATCTAGCGCGGGCTGAGAAACCTGCGCAAGAATGTGAGTAGAGAATGGGACCTAGGAATATCATCAGACAAACGTCTAGCCCAAGAAAGAGTCAGCAGTAACGGCTGAGGAGAATGATTAGATAGAATGACGGAAAGCGATCCGTCAATGGCAATGTCCTCTTGGCGATGAAAACTTGGAATTTCGGCAATGTCAACGACACCTTTTGGCACCTCGGAGATCAAAAACGGCCCCTCCAAGTCCGGAAGCGAGAACATCTGCTGTAACGCAATGGAAATATCATGTATATCGAACCATTTGTTCCACTCGCAGTCTGGGTCATCGTGCTTCCCCTTCTTTGTAGCCCTCGAGTAATTTTCGGCTAAGTAGGCAATCCGAACTTCCCCATGTGATTCTTGCGGCTGATCCCCCAACTGTATAACCGGCCCTTTTATGAAATGAGAGTACAAGGTCCATGTAAGAGGTTCTCCATCTTCCTCAATCGGGCCTTCAAAACCTAAGCCAGCTCTTAGGATTACCCCGGCCTTCCCTACCGGTCTCAGTCTTCCTTGTAATTGTGCTCCTAGACCTTTGCCTTGATGGTAACCTAAGTTGTTCATGATCACCCATCCCTTGGAGTGGGAAGGGGAACGTCGCGTCAGCCCGAGAAGTGGCTTTCTTTGTGTTGGTGAAGGGCGGCTAGGGTCACACACATCCAGCAGGGAAAGGATAGGCCTATGGGTCGGCCAAATAGAGGGCAATGAAGTGTTAATAGCATCCACCGTGAGGAGCAGGGGCATGCTAAACACCTTGATGATCCGTCCTTGTACGGGAATTTTAAGCATTGGTGGTTGGTGGAAGGGACGGCATTCAGCGTCTCTATATAAGGACGACCCAATATGCCCTTGAACGCGGGGTCCATGTCGAGGATGTGAAACTCCGTAAGAACAGCAACAGGACCCACTTCTACATTAGGATAATCCTCCCCTGTGGAGGCCTCTTGCTATTATCATATGCGGTGACTGTGATAGCTGATGGCCTTATCTATTCTAAATCAACCCCACATAGCAAGAGAGTGTTCATGGAGATCACATTGATTGAGGCACCCGTGTCCACTAGGCATGGGTTTACGGGCACCCCGTTGATATTCACTGCAATGCACAAAGCATATTTCCGAGCTTCCTAGGGGGCAAGCTCGTGGTCATGGAATGTGATGGCCGGTTGCGTGCTCGTCGGTGTCAGCACCGACGATATCTTCTCTACTGGGAGATCCTCGTTCACCATGACCATTTGGAGATACTTCATTAGTGCCTCTTGATGGGACATGGACCTCTTAATCAACGCCAAGATGGAGATTCGGGCAGGCATCTTGTCCAGATGTTTTAGAAGAACATATTGTGTCCCGGGGATAGATTCCTCTAACTGCTCTTCAGTTCCTTTCTCTTGTTGGGACTGTTCTGGACTCTGACTGCTCTGGGGAAAAACTCAGTGGAAGATCCTTCCACTTCGGAGCACCATGGCTTGTTGCTTTGGTTGCACCTCGACGGGGTTAGGTATGGGTTTTATCAGAGGTTTAAGTGGGGGAAGGATGGTTGGCGGAGCGGAGGTGATGACGGGTGTAGGGATCCTGATGAGGGGTTTGTTTGGGAGAGATGGAGGCGTAGTGGACGGCACCTGGGATGGATGGTGGATGATGAGAGGTTTCAAGGGTAGGGGTGAAGGAGTGGCGGAGGTGGATGGGGCCTCGGATGGGTGAGGCAAAATTAGGGGCTTTGAGGGTGTAGGTAGAGGTGTGGTGGAGGGATGGACTGGGAGGGAACTGGCGACGGAGGAGCGGATAAGAGGGCGTGATGACTGTGGGACAAAAGGAGGTCCACTCGGGGGTTGTGACGTGGTTCGAGCAGAAAGAGGTGCTGACCGGATGAGGCGAGGGGGTTGGCTAGGAACGTGATTGGCAACAAGAACGGAGGTGCCCTCCGCGTGCCAACCTTGCCCTCTTCCGATTTCTGGGAAGGAAGAGATGGGGTTGACTTGCTGATTGGGTCGTTGGTGCTCGGGAGTGGGTTTTGAACAGTGCCCATGTTTGGTTGTTGTTGTGGGACCTGCTAAGGTTGTTGTTGTTGTTGGGGTTATTGTTGTTGTAATTGTGGTCGGGGGGGAGGTCTCCTTGCCTTCAAAGTGGCGACAACTCTCCTCATTTCATCCCAATCAATTAAGTGTCCATCATTCATATCATAAATGTAGTCCTTAAAATCAAAGCAGTTCTCCACTGTATGGCCTGGCTGCCTATGGTAAACACAATATCTGGACGTCTCAACATTTAGTGGCCATATGGGTCTTTCTTTAGGCAAGACGAGTGAATTAACAGCCATGAGAGCATTAAAGATGTCCGGTAGTGATTCCGGCAATGGTGGGTAGTGAGCTCTCTTCGGGCCAATCGGCCTTCTCTGTTGTTGTGGGGGGTCGTAGTTCCCCGGGGGTGGAACATGATGGTACTGAGCAGGTGGTGGTTGTTGTTGTTGGGGATGGAAGGGTCGTGCCACATTGTTCTGATAGAAGTTGTTTTGTAGGGGAGGACGATAGGGTTGCTGACCCTGTTGGTTCTGATGGAAGGGGAGTGGTAGGGCTTGTGGAGGCCTGGGGTCGGCTTGCTGGTTGGGATTGCCAACCGCACTCACCTGCGCATTTGTCACTACCCCTTCTGTCACCCCACCTTGGACACCAGTGCCCGGCTTCCTAAACACCCTCGGCTTTGGTGGCTCGAACATATGCATGAGAGGGGAATCTTTCAGTTGTGTCTGGACATACCGAGCCCTCTCGTACAGTTCCTCCATGGTGTTGAGCTTGTTCATTGCCAGGATATGCCTAAACTGGGGGGTAGCATTTGATATAATCATCTTCACCTACTCTGGCTCTGAGATGGTATCCTTTATCCTCCCTGCCAGGGACCTCCATCTATCGGCATATTGGACGAAATCTTCATCCGAATTCATTTTTTCGGCGACCAGGTCGGTGATAGAAAGAGACGGGCCAACCCGGTTCTGGTACTTCTGTAGGAACTTCCTTTGAACCACGTCGAAGTCCTCAGCCTCACTCGGCTCTAGGGCGTAGAACCATTCCAGCGCAGGGCCATCTAATGATCTCCTAAAGAGGTATGCCAGGGATCTTTTATCATTCTGCCAGAACGAGGACTCATACATGAAGTCCTTCAAATGGGTAAAGGGGTTGCCAGTGCCATTGTACCTACGGTACGTGAGCATCTCAGAAGGGGGAAGGTGAAACATTGGTAGGACAGGCAGAGAAACTTCAGGGGTGGATTTTACATCCACCATTTTCTGTAAGTTTCGGAATTGCTCATCCATCTTGTTCAGCTTGTTCAAGAGGGACTGGGTGAACGGGTCAATTGGTGAAGGTGGCGCTTGCCACAGAGAAGGGGTAGGCCTTCCGGAGGCCAGAGAAGGAAACCAAGGACAGAAAGGGTATTGGGGTCTACCAGTGGATAGGCCCGGTTGGATTAGTGTTTGAAGGGCGGCTGGCGCAGGAGATTGGGAGGGGAATTGGAAGGAGGGAGGCTGTTGATTTGCCTGCCCGAAGAGTGAGGGGGAGGGAATGGCATGTACAGACTCTTGGATAGGAGTAGCAGCCGGATTCGGCTCCGTGGGAGAGGGGGAAACCGATTTCCCTTTCAGAATTTCCTGGAAGGCCTGGAGTTGCTCAGGGTTGAGCTGGGTGTAGGTAAGGACACCTAACAGAGAGGAGATGTCTTGAGGGGAAGATGTATCCCTGACAACATTCGGCACCTCATGTGAGGGCTCGTGGGATGGACCGGCGTCCATGGCGTAGACATGGGGCTCACCTTGGTAGCCCTGGTCCGGGCTGTATGCTATGTAAGAGCCATGACCCGAGTCATGCATTTGGGGCTCATAGCCGAAGGCGTCAGCCTCGAAAGCATCGTAATTATACTTGGCCATCCTTAACACTTTTCCAGAACGTAATAACATACACCAGCATACAAGTAGCAGAGATTAACACACAAGTAGATGCTTTACGTCCCCTTTTGTTTTGGTTTGTTTTCTTTGTTTTTTTCTTTTTTTTTCTTTTCTCTTTTCACAAATGAGGAGTTCACACAAAAGATAGGACCCTAGTTAGAATTTTGGCCACTGCCATGTCAGCTAAGGTCGCTCGCCTCACCACGAATGGGTAACTAAACTCCGGGGAACTTCAGTTGTACAACCTGCCCAGTGAACGAAGAGGGAATCCTTCGCTGTCGGGGACTTACGGAGGTCCCGATGAAGGAGATCCTAGTCCGTCGAGAGGAATTCCCGAACGGAGAGTCCTTCCTTCACCGAGAAAAGGTGATCCTTAGAAATGGAAAAAGAAAGGGGGAAAATGCATGTAATGCAGTGCATTATAACTGAGATATGTGAAACACAAACAAAGCAAGGAGAATAGGGATTATGCAGGACAAAATAGAACTAAACAACTTTAACGAGAACAGAACTTCGGACAAGATAGAACTAAATAGGTTCAGGATCAGAACTTATTGTAGGACAGGACAAAACTAAACAATCTCACAAGATCAGAACTTATGCAGGATGGGACAAAACTTAAACAATTTTTACAAGGACAGAGTTTATGTGGGATAGATTAGAACTAGACAATTTATCACAAGATAGAACTTATGCAGGATAAAATAGAACTAAACAATTTATCACAAGATAGAACTTATGCAGAACAGAGTATAACTAGACAATTTTCACAAGATCGAAACTTATGCAGGAAACGGAACTAAACAAATTTTCACAAGAATAGAATTTAAGTAGGGTGGAATAGAACTAAACGAATTTTCACAAGGTAAAGGAAAATAGGAAATGTACCTGATAGAGCACCATTGAGGGTTTTTTTTCTTTTTCTTTTCTATCTTCTCCACTTTTTTTTCTTCTCTCAATTTGGGGATGCCAGATGGGAAGTGCTTTTGGGAGAACACGTCCACTTGTCAGGACGTGTCCGCACAATGGCTGACAGTTGCTGAGGGCGATGACGTTGAGTACGCACCTGGGGCTCCAGGCGTGCCCTCGAGCTGAAGCCCGTTTTTTGGAAAACAACGGAAAGAAATGGAACAATGTGAATCTCTCGAGAAATCAAGGGAATGAGGGGGAAGTGCACGAGGTGCACGAGGGATAAACGCAAAGCAAGGTGCTGCTTGGAGCACGACTGTAGCACACACGGGCGCGATGGGGAGGGGTACACGTGGGTGCCAATGGGGGAGGGGCACACACGGGTGCCAATGGGAAACTGTAGCGCACGTGGGCGCAATAGGGAAGGGCACACGCAGGTGCCAAATCACATGGGTAACCGAATGAAAAGCAAAAGAGGTCCCACCGTGATCGCCAAGAGATGTGGACGGACGTCACGGGGTTTAAGAGAGGGGAGGGAAACACGTTACGCTGGGAAAACGCGGGAAAGGGACTCCCGGAGAGGGTTGTCTCTACCGGGCTCGAACGGCGAAAATATACGGAACGAGAAAACCCACGGAATGGAAATGTACAACGAAATGAATTGACATAAGGAAATTACAGAATGGAAACCACCGCGAGGAATTACTTCCGTCCACGGGGTTTAAGCAGAAATTAAAAGAACAAAATTGCGGAATGAAAAGGCTCCGCGAGGAATTACTTCCGTCACGGGACCTCCGCGAGGAATTACTTCCGTCACGGGGTTTTGACAAGAATTGAAGGAATTAAAATTACAGAATTGAAAGGCTTCGCGAGGAATTACTTCCGTCACGTGCACCTTCGCGAGGAATTACTTCCGTCACAGGGTTTAGACAAAAATTAAAGAAATAAAATGATACAATGAAAAGGCTTTGCGAGGAAATTACTTCCATCACGTACACCTTCGCGAGGAATTACTTCCGTCGCAGGGTTTAGACAGAAATTAAAGAAATAAAATGACACAATGAAAAGACTTCGCGAGGAATTACTTCCGTCGCAGGGACCTCCGCGAGGAATTACTTCCATCCACGGGGGTTTAAACAAAAGGAAAAAGTGACAGAAAAGAAAGGGGGAGGGGGGGTGTGATCGCCAGGGGCTGAGAAGCCCAAGGGAAAGCTGTGATCGCGTTCACTGCCAGAGCGGGAGCAGTGCGGGTCCTCTCTTTCTCTTCTTTCGGCCGACCGACGAAGAGGGATTCCTTCGGTTACACTGATTTTGTTATTCTTTCTTTTTTTTGTTTTAGCTTTTGTTATTATTTTAACTGGTTACCCCTACACAAAGAACAAACAGAGAAAAAAAACTAAATGAGAATGACGGTGATCTAGTACAAATCCTTTAGAAAATGATACTGAGAATAACATAAACAAATACGGACCTGGTTGGTGGTGTGTAAAACCCCTTTAGAACTAGAGGATGGTAAATGATATGATGGAATGCACAAATGTGAAGACGCTCACAAACCAGGCCCTCTCGGAGAGAGAGGTGTGGCATAGATGCTAAATGATGCATGTAACGTAATTAAGTGACTGATTAAAAATAAAAAGGGGAGAAAAGCTTATTGGGGGAGGCCGATGACGGGCTTTGGACAAGCTTCTCCGAAGTGAGGATGGCACGAGCGTACGCTGAGATGTAACATGTTCTCGTATACTCCGACGTCCGGAAACTCGGCAGGACCTTCCGGGTATCGATACCGCCCTGAAAAGGAGAAAGGGAGAGAGAGAGAGAGAGGGAGAGAGCTTTTTCGTTCTTTTTTTTTGTTTTCAGGATTTTTATACTTTGGTTTTAAAGGGAAGATAATACAAGAATGAGAAAATAATAATAATAAAAAAGATAATAATAGGGAAAAGATATATATATATATATATATATAAAGGGGGAGAGAGGAAGATAATTGAGAAAGAGAAGATAAATGAATAAATAAAAAAAGGAAATAGTTGAAAAAGGGATCGAGAGAGGGAGGGGGAAAAGAGAGATCTGGAGAGTGTGGGAGAGAGAAGAGATCAAGAGGGTGAGAGAGAGAGAAGAAAGTGTGACGGGGGGGAAAGAAGACAGAAAAGAAAGGGGGAGAGAGATCGAAAGAAAGAGGGAGAGGGGAGAGAGAAGAAGAGAGAGGGAATAAAGGGAGAGAAAGAGGGAGAGAGAGGGGGGATTAAAAAATAAAAAAAGAAGGAGAGGGAGAGAGAGAGATCGAGAGGGAGAGGGAGAAAGACGGTGAGAGGGGGGGAGTGAGAAGTGGAGAGAGGGAGAGAGAGAGACGGTGGGAGGGGATAAAAAAAATGAAAAAAAGAAGTGAGAGAGAGGGAGATCGACAGAGAGTGAGAGAGAGGAGAGAGAGAGATGAAATGGGGAGAGGGAGAGAGACGCAGAGGGGGAGGGAGAGAGAGAGAGAGAGAGAGGTTGCGGGAGGGGGAGAGAAAGAGAGAGAGCGGGTGAGGGAGGAGAGAGAGACGGGGAGAGAGAAGAGAGACGGGGTAGAGATGAGAGAGACAGAGAGAGAACGGAGATGGAGGGAGAGAGCAGAGAGAGAGAGAGCGGACGCGAGAGGGAGAGAGAGAGAGAGTGAGACGGAGAGAGAGAAAACGGAGAGAGGGAGAGAGAGGGAGCGGAGAAAAGAGAGAGGGAGAGAGAAAGAGAAGCAGAGAGAGATCGGTGGGGAGAGACGCGGAGGGAGAAAGAACGAGGCCGGCAGTGGGTGGCCGGTGGCGATGGCGACGGTCGCGGGTGAGGAGGGCTGCTCGGCGGCGGGCGTCCGGCGGGTGTGGAGTGAGCTCGATGGTGACGGATGCAGCGGCAGTTGGAGGTGGTGGCGACGTGGAGACGGTGGCGGTGCTCACGGGCGACATGGGAGGTGGCTGCGGAGGGTGCAGCAACGGTCGGAGGGGGGGCGCTCGGACGGCGTGAGGTGCGGCAGCGAGAGGGAGGCCCGCGTGCTTCACGGCAGTGTCGACGACGAGGACGTGATGGTTGGCGGTGGCGATGCTTCCGGTCGAACGGTGCGGCGACGAAGGAGATGGCTGGAGGGGCAGCGGCGTGGCGAACGACGGCGACGAGGGGAGGTAGCCGGTGGGGTGGTCGCGGCTATATGGGGGTTGGAGAGAGTGGTCCAGTTATGGGGGGTGCAGTGAGCTTGAGAGAGAGAGGGAGATGGTGGAGGGTGGCTGCGGCATCTGCAGGTGGAGGGACTGGCAGGGGAGAGGAAGGGCGCAGTGGAGGTCGGGGACGTGGAGGTACTGACGTGAGTGGTGACAAGGGGAGGGGGAGGCGGAGGACTGTAGGGTGGTGGCCGAAGGTGGCAGTGGCGGTTGACGGTGGTCAGAGGGACGCTAGGACGGCGTGAGGTGAAGAAAGTGAGGGTGAGTGTCGAGGGAATGAGGGGGTTGGGTGGTGGCTGCAGAGGGAGAGAAGGGTGGCCGGAGGTGGTCGATGTGGTCGAGCGTGGGAGGTGGCCGCAAAGGAGAGAAAGAGGAGGGGAACCGGGAGGTGGGGTGGCTGTCGTGGGAGAAAAAGAAGGGAGGTCGAGGTTACTCCCGGCTGGGGAGGTTGGGAGGAAAAAAGAAAAAAATGGGAGAGGGTGGTTGGGTCGTGGGAGGGTGAGAGAGAGGAGAAAGAAAGTCAAAGAGAGGGAGAGAGAGAATACGTGAGAAGGGAGTTCACGTGATTAGTCAGAGGGTGGGGTTGGGAGCTTTTGTGTGCATATTTTTGAGTGGGGACAAGATCCGAGAAGAATGGGGAGTGAGTTAAGATGAGAAGTTAAGATTAGTATATATAACGTATATATGTAGAAGGTGGGCCAAGCCCTATTAATGTATTCTTTTTTCTATTTTTATTTTTATCTCTCTCTCTCTCTTTTTCATATTTTATATATACATATATATAAGTCCATCAACCCCCTCTTTACTTTATTCTTATTATTATTCTTCTCTTTTTTTGTCTTGTTTTTATTTATTAATATATGTATATATATATATATATATTGTGAGATCAAATGAAATTGCAAGAAAATTGAAAATCACTCAGGTGATTCAAATGTGCGAGCTACTTTGGGGCGTCTTAGCGTAATACGGGATCTGCTCAGCATAATACTAAAATGTCGTGTCTACATTATCCTTAAACCAGGGGCAACACCCGTTAAACAAAGATCAAGAAGATTCCACCCTCAAATGGCCTTCAGGATAAAGGAGGAAGTTCATAAATTGCACAAGGCCAAGTTTATTAGAGTTTTTTTATATCCGCAATGGGTGGCAAATATAGTCCATGTAATGAAGAAGGATGGAAAGATTCAGATTTGTATTGATTTCAGGGACTTAAATAAGGCATGTCCGAAAGATGATTTCTCGCTTCCTCGCATTGATGTGTTAGTAGACAATCCGGCTGGGTATAAAGTCCTCTCGTTTATGGATGGGTATTTAAAATACAACCAGATCTGTCTTGCTCCAGAGGACCAAGAGAAGACCTATTTCACCACGCCTTGGGGCACATACTGCTATGTTGTCATGTCATTTGGATTGAAGAATGCAGGTGCCACGTATCAACGGGCAATGATGGCTATCTTCCACGACATGATGCACGTGTATATGGAAGCCTACGTGGATGATATTTTGGTGAAATCAAGGTCCAAAGAAGAACACCCCGCCATTCTAGCCAAGGTATTGCAAAGGGCTAGGGAGTACAAATTAAAAATGAATCCAAAGAAATGTGTGTTCGGAGTTACATCAAGGAAATTGCTAGGGTTCATAGTTAGTAAACGGGGGATTCAGATCGATCCGAATAAGGCAAAGGCCGTAATGGACATGCCCCCACTAAAGAATATCACTGAACTGTGAGGATTGATTGGGAATTTGCAGTTTATTCGAAGGTTCATATCTCAACATTCGTAAAGATACCGCCCATTCTATGATTTGTTGAAGGCGGGGGCCGAATTTGAATGGAATGAACAGTGTCAGAAGGCCTACTAGGATCTTGAGATTTATTTATCTAATCCCCTAGTTCTAAAACCACATGTCCCTGGGAAACCCCTGATGTTGTACATTTCTGGTATTCAGGACTCCTTAGGAGCTGTCCTGGCGCAAGTAGACGATGAAGGAAGAGAAAGGGCAGCATACTACCTCTCCAGATTGTTTAATCCTGTTGAATCTAAGTATACTGCCATGGAGAAGACCTACGCAGTGCTAGTATGGGTAGCTCAGAAACTCAAGCATTATTTCCTTGCCCATGAGGTTAAGTTGATATCAAGAATGGACCCAATCCGTTATCTCTTAGAGAAACCTGTCCTTTCTAGCAGATTAGCTCACTGGCAGAGCTTTCTTTCTCAATTTGATATCACCTTCGTTGTCCAGAAAGCGATCAAGGGATACGCGATTGCTGAACATCTCGCTCATTCTCCTATCCCTCGCAATGATTCAATCCAGGACGAGTTGCCTGATGAGCACCTCGTTGTAATCACTCATCTCCCCTTCTGGTCTTTGCACTTTGACGGTGCATTAAATTCTCAGGGCCATGAGATCGGTGCCGTTCTCCTTACTCCAGAGGGAGTAACCATCCCTATTGCTTATCAACTCTCTTTCCCTGCCACAAATAATATAGCCGAGTATTAGGCTCTCCTAGCCGGTCTGAAGCACGCCTACCTCTTAGGCGCACGATGTCTCAATATTATAGAACATTCTCAATTGGTGCTGCGTCAAGTTCTTTCAACGTACCGCACCCGTGACCCTAAACTCAAGCCTTATCAAGATTTGGTCACGCTCTTGGCTAGGCAATTCCGTAAGCTCATTTATATTCACACTCCTCATTCTTAGAACATTCTGGCTGATGCACTTGCTTGCTTCTTCCCTCTCTTTCCCTCTTAGTTGTGCCACTGAGACCATCGTGGTCCAACGGTTAGACGCTCCTTCCCTCCAGGATCCTTGGTTCGATCACCTTAGGAAATCTGTAGAGAAGAAGGCTGAAAGGAAGAATTTGAAAGAAGTATCATTAACTGAGCTTGAGGAGATTATAGAAGAAGAGGACTTGCCATAGTATTATGAAATAGAGCAATATTGTAAGGATGGATCCTTCCCAGAGACGGCCAATGCCGAGCAGCGCAAGGCCATTAGAAGAGTCGCCGCCAGATACACGATTGTCGCAGGAGAATTGTATAGGCGAGCTCTTAATGGAGTTCTCATGAGATGTCTGGATGACGATGAGGCTTGGAAGGTAGTAGAAGTAGCTCATGCAAGTGAGTGCGGAGGGCACGTTAATGGACAGGCGTTGGCAAAGAAAATTCTCAGGCAGGGCTATTATTGACCAACCCTAGAAGAAGATTGTTCCACCTATGTCCGTAGGTGTCTTCAGTGCCAACTTCACGCCGATAAAATTCATGCTTCTGCTTCTTCTCTCCATCCTCTCTCTACTCCTTGGCCATTCTCGATGTGGGCCTTTGATATCGTTGGACCACTTGGCGACCCTAATGCTCAGGTTAAACAAAAATCATTCATCCTTACAGCAATCGAGTATTTCACCAAGTGGGTGGAAGCTGAAGCATATGCCGAGGTCAAAGCTACCACAGTATGCCATTTCATTCTCAAGAATATCATCTCGCGATTTGGAGTGCCAAGTGATATCGTCACCGACAACGGGCCTCAATTTGTATCTCAAGAACTCTAGGACCTATGTAATAAATTTAATATTTCATTGCATCATTCATCACCATACTACACTCAAGGGAACGTTCCAAGCCGAGGCCACAAATAAAACCCTTCTAAGAATCATTAAGAAAACATGTGAGTCACACAAATTTGCTAATTGGGCCAACAAATTGATAGAAGCTCTATGGGCTTATCGCACCTCCGTCCACACTCCCACGGGGCAGCCTCCTTTTGCCCTCACCTATGAGATGGAGGCGGTACTCCCATACGAGATCTTGATCCCTTCCCTAAGAGTGCAGCTGGACAAAGAACTTAATCTCGACGAACGTCGAGAGGTGTTGCTAGTACAACTGGAACTCTTAGATGAGAAGAGGCTTAACGCGGCCAATCACGTCTCTGTTTATCAAAAACGTGTCTCGCGGCATTTTCAAAAGAAGGTTATCGAAAGAAAATTTCAAGTGGGTAACATGATTTTGAAGAGCAAATTTATCAGATCAGTAGGTCCTCGGTCTAAATTGCAACCCAATTGGGAAGGGTCGTTTGTAATTAAAGAAATCTATCCTGGGAACGCGTATCATCTTGTTAATGCGGAGGGTGAGGAATTGCCAAATCCGTGGAATGGGTTATATTTAAAACGTTTTATCCATAGAGTAAAGCCAGCAACGGCCCGGTGGCGGGGTGTCCCTTTACTTGATCATGAAGGGAGGTCCCTGGTTCAATATTCATACACTACACGACCCCCGTGGTTCAGTTTTCCTTTCTTGTACAACAACGTTTCTCCCTTGGCCATGCCTAGGGGCAAGTGAAAATCCTTATTTTTTTCTCCTCTTTCGGCCGAATATAGGGGCAAGCGGTGAATAAGGGGGCGAGAACTGATCTAGACACCTCGATAAAAAGGAAGGTCTCAAATAGGGATAGTCCGTTATGACCTAATTCCGCATTCATAAAAGCAAAAGAAATAAAAGAAAAGGGGCAAAATCAAAAGCAAAGCTAAAAAGCTCATTCAGAAGCTCGAAGCTCAATGCTCCCAAAAGAATGAAACTAGGCATGGCAAGAGTGGCAGTACAATTTTTTCGCGGGACATGATGAGCTTGGTCGTATGCGTGCCTAGAGCGGATGTGGGTTCGATGATGGACACAAAGTCCCGGTGCAACAGACCAAATTCTTTGAAAGAGGTTGTCACGGGAAGAACTCAAGCCTTAAAACCTCTATACCTGTTGTCGGCTTTCCTATCAAATTCTCTTTTATTTTCTAATGACTAGACTGTACCCCGAGTATGGCCTCGGTAGAGGCACCGTTAAGTAGGATTGGACTCCGGCCACGGGCGGTCACCCATAACGCACGTCGTACTTGGGAAACCCCTATTAAGATAGGAAGGTCCCCCGTCATCGAGTTCGAGCTGGCTTCAAAATCCAAAAAAAAACAAACATTTCAAAACAAAAAAATCAAATATCTCAAGATCAAAAAAATCAAATATTTTAAAATCCAAAAAAATCAAATATTTTAGAACCCAAAAAATCAAATATTTCAAATCCAAAAAAAATCAAATATTTCGAAACCAAAAAAATCAATTATTTCAAACCAAAAAAATTGAATATTTCAAAACCCACAAAAAATTAAATATTTCAAAATCAAAAAAAAATAAATATTTCAAAATTTTGAAAAAAATTAAATATTTTCGAAACCACAAAAATATTTTCATCATCATGATTTGCATTCATTGCATGCATTGCATTCATTTCTCTTCATCATTTGCCTATTTAATAAGGCTTACCCCCTTGACCAAAAATCAAGAGCTGGTCATTTCCTAACTTGCTACAGGTAAGGGGTTAAGCCTAAAATAGATTTAATCTGTTTCTCTGTTTGTGCATGTGTAGGGGCAGGTTGAAGATAAAATCCAGTATTTCTATGACATCACAGTCCACTTTCGACCGTTTAATTCCTTCCAACGGACAACATCAGATCGTTCCATCACTCATACGGCCGTATCCAGACCGTTTCAATCTTCAGCACCTTTGTGCATCAACGGTCCTCACTAGACCGTTCATAAACCACAACGGTGCATGACTGACCATTCTATTTTGTCCACGGTCCTTCGACAGACCGTTCAATTTTCCAAAGGTTCTTGTTCTTAACTCTGTCGGTGATCTATTACACGACCTTGTCCTGGCCGTTCAATCTGTGGAATGGTTAGATTCTAACCTTTTATTCAATAGAGTGGTCTGGATACGGCCGTGTTCATCTCGAGATCCTACCTCAAGCTTATTCAATCACATGCAAAGAGGGCCAAACTCAAATCAATCCAATCATCACTTTTATTCATTTATTCATATGCAAACATTCCAAACATAAGTCTCTATATCAGCATCGTGAAACAAATCACTCAATCCTCAGACAGGCATCCCCGCGAGGCCTAATCTCTCTCAACTCTCTCACATATGCCTGGCGCGTCTTTGAAACCTCTGCAACCTCCACTGGTAGGGTGAGCACCCTACTGACCTCCCACATGATCAGGGCACTCCTGACCACCTGCTCATCCTCCTCTGTACCAATCCTCTTCTCCTGTAGTGCGAGAAGGTAGGGTAGTGCTGGTAGTATGGTTCTGGGTAGCCCAACCTGTAGGTAAAACCGATGCGGGCTGTACATCGCCTATGCAGTGTCGCTCACGAGCCTCAGATCTAAACCTGGCCTCCTAGGAAGTCTGACTACAGTGTCGTGGAGGAAGTCAGGGTGCATCACGAACTGATCCAGGGGCAAGGTGTTGATGTACAGTCGTCACTCGTCCCTGGTCTTCTTTTCTGCTGTCATGCACTCTACATGTGGGGAGAACCTGAAGGTACCACCTATGAAGAACAGTGGATGGCTCCCGGAGATCCGACAGGCTGAAGTGATATCTTCCTTATGAATGAATTTCATCCTGACACCCATCCAGCACTCTAGGAGTATCATGGAACCAAAGAGTGGACCTCCTACGGCTACATAACTAAGGCCTTCGTACAAGTAGGCGAGGACGGCCTAGGAGATAGAGAGACCCTGCCACAGACCACTAATGGTGCTAAGGATAGGAGTATCTAGGACGTGGTCGGCAGAGGGAAATAGATGGCCCCACACAGGTGTAGATTCTAAGAAATCCACTTAGAACAATTAAAAATAAAAGAATTATTCATGCACGAGGTGCTAATAAGGAGAGTGATCGCCAGAGGGGTTACCTCAAAAAGAAGGGAAATTGATCGCGAATACCTGGTGAGAAAGGGGATGCGGGATGATTGTGGATTTCTTCCTCCTCCTTCTACCGGCCGGCGATGAAGGGGGTTTCTCTCTTTGATTACCCTTAAACAAATAACAAACAAATAAGATAAAAGGGATTAGCCAAAGTGTAGTATCAATCCAAAGATAAAATAAGATGATGAAGGAAAAGCATGAAGTGTGCACCTTTTGGTTCTTTTAAAACCCCTAAGAGAATTAGGGAGAGGAAATGAGATGTGATGCAAAGCTAATGCAAGAAATCACTATAATGAACAGTGGGATGATGATGTGCTAATGTAAAGAACTCCCTGCTGTTCCTGACAACAGTAAAGGGAGAAACCAAATTTGGCTTGCAGCTGATGCAAGAGGAGGAAGCAGACCACCGAAGGATCAAAGGTTGTGCAGGAAAGGGAAGTGGAAACTCCTCTCCGCGTGAAGGAAACCAGCTGCTCTCTATGTTGCTATTAGCTAAAGCTCCCTCTCTTTTTCGTTGTTTCTCTCGTTTCTTCCTGCTATCTGCTAGCTTCGCGCGAGCTTGACGCAGGGAAGTATTTATAGGATGCAAAACACAGATGTGGTGGGATAAGAACAGGCAAGACTCATCTATGGTAAGGTCTCTACTTCCCTAATCGAACATGGTGACCAAAACATAGCAGGGAACTCCCCAGGAAAGGTATGTTCAAGCAGGACACGGAAGGGTGAAAGACGACCCACGAAAGGCGTTATTTGAAATTGACGACCTTGGACAAGGCGTTAATTAAAATCACGACTGGGACAAAGGCGTTAATTCATGGATTTAATTTTAGTAATGAAAACATTCTTTATTTGAAAATGATGAAGAGACGCCTGAGAGAGAGACGTTAATTCAAAACACGACCCATGGAGGGACGTTAATTCTTATTTTCTAATTTAGAGTAGGATTCGTAAAAGTCCAGAAACTGACGCCTTTTGTATCAGTCATCCTTTCTTTGAGATATGCCCCGACCCAAGCCGTTATTTAAAACACGCCCTACGTAGAGTCGTGAATTACAAAACAATTAGAAAATGGCCTAAAAACACACAAAAAGAGAAAAACTTCATATTATGGAAATATTGAAGTCCACTTTGGGGCGTTAATATGGTGACATGAGATTTAATCAACATAGTATCAATTTTGGCGTGTCTACAGCTGTCCCGCCTTGACGTTTGCTTTGCAAGGGAGTGAGACGAAATGAAGCGAAAGTGCAACAAGCGAAATGAAGTGGAATGAACTGATAAGTAGATGCCAAGGTGTGATGTGACACGCCTCTGACACTTAGCGTTAGAAATCTTTCTGAGATTCTGAGTGAAACAACTCCAGGTGATTCCAAGAAAGCATCGATTGGCTGGATGAAGGAGACTAAACTAATAAATAAAATGTGCGTGAGGGCATGATAGGGAGGCACCTCTGGAGAGCGGTTACCAGCTAATGTGGACGTGCTACAACCAAGGTGGATTTGTAGAAAATTAAAGTGAATGGAGATGAATATCCAACGAAGGGACGCTTTCAAGGAACTAGCCTGAGCAGCTTCAGAGAGAATAAAGTACTTGATTTAGAGTGGAATATCTCATGTCAACTCAATCAAGAGCGAGCGACCTTCATTATTGCCGTAATATGAAGATTTTCATCATTAAGATCAAAGTCCTACATGATGCATGCTGGGCTAAAAGAAAAATTAAAACAAACTAAAAATAGAAAATAATCAAGGATAATATTGCCAAGCCATCTAGATTTGGTCAAGAATCCAGATCTCTAAGCTGACACTAAACCGAAGCCCGTTTGTCCGCGCATCAACCCAGAAAGTGGAACCATCGTCCCAGACCTTTAATGACTCAACGGCCTATCCGTGTGATCAAGATTCTCCTGGAATTATCACTATTTTTGATGAAGGGGAACTAAAATTCCAGGTTCGTCAGAACCACAAGGTCCTTGATATGCTATAATAGCGTAGAGTACCATATGGAATGATGTTACTCCCATGCATCTCGAATCTGCACTCTTCTGCACTTGAAAATTCATTAGTCCTCATGATAGAAAACATCTCAGTTTAAACATGACATGACCATAAGTGCATAATCACAAATAAATTCTACTTAAAAGACAGCACTTAAGTTCATTAAAAATAGCATAGAGAAGCTGAATATGCGAGCCATAAATTGACGACCGATAGCAGTGGCATCAAAAGGATAAAAGACGACTAGCATCAAGGCGTTAATTCCATAAAAAGGCGCCTTATTCAGAGGCGTTAATTTCCGTGTCTTCAGAATTGGGTTGACAAAGCTACTAAGGCACTGGGTCCTACGTGGTCATCATTGAGGATTCATTGATCTTTCTTGAATAATCAAAAGGGGGTCGACGTGCTAATAGTTAAACTTATACGTAAGATCTCGTACGATGCAATCTCCTAGGTCAGTCTCGACCATTCTGCTGGTTTATGACTTACCACAAAGAAAGAGATGGAAGAGGATATAAGGAAGCCCATAAGGGATTCTGAGAAGCTCGAGGCAAAACTACCTCCCCTACCCTATGCCTGTTGGGGTTCAGTCTTCGGCATAGGGAAATTTTGTTGCCTTTTGCCTCTTTTATATTGCATGCATACGCCCAAGGTTTTCCTTGCGGGGACTTTGCCCTCTTGACATGCTTTTCTTTTCATGATTTGACTTTCTCTTTGAAACTGATTCGTACTGATGAAAAACCTAATTGTACTTGGGCTTTTGCGGCATTTTTGTTCCCTTTTGGGCCCTGACTTCCACTTACTAAGGCGGCGGGTAGGCTTGGCGGATCTACTCCGAGACCTCCCTTCCTCCCTTATGGGCCGAAGAGGAAAAGAATGGGTATTGTCTTCACCTTTAGTCAGGTTTTTGGCTTCCCATCGATTTTGCACCGCTTGAGTTCGAGGTTTAAGTGTGTAGTGTGTGCGGGAGTCGACCCCATTTTAAGTTAACAAGACTGATGAATGAATACTGAATTTTGACATTTCAGACTTTGCGTCCTCGTACGCCATGGTAACCATTTTGGAAATTGGAAGATTTTTTTTGATTTTGGAGAATTTCTATTGTTTTTTTTGGGTTTTGGAAATTTCAATTTTTTTTGGATTTTGGAAATTTTCTTTTTTTTTTGGATTTTTTTGGATTAGGGGTAGTATTTCTTAAGGTACAGACCATTCCAAGGATGAGCTAGCTCCTCTCCTTCAGCATTAATCAATTTATAAGCATTGCCAGGATAAACATCTTTTATAACAAAGGGTCCTTCCCAGTTTGGTTGGAGTTTTGAACGGGGTCCACCAAGTTTTACGAAGATTCTCTTGACTACCATCTCATCGATTTTGAATTTTCTCTCAATTACTTTCTTTTGATAAAAACATGAAAGCCTATTTTGATAAACGTGCGCATGCTCAGCGGCGACCTGACGCTTCTCATCTAGGAGTTCCAATTGGGCAAGGAGTGAATCACGATGCTCATCAATAGAGAATTCCTTGTCCAATTGTACTCGCAGAGAGGGAATGAGAATCTCATAAGGAACTACTGCCTCCATTCCATAAGTAAGGGCGAAAGGGGTTTACCCAGTGGGGGTACGAATGGAAGTGCGATAGGCCCAGAGAGCTTCAACTAGCTTGTCTGGCCAATCCGAAAATTTATTAGCCGCACACGTTTTCTTAACAATTTTGATCAATGTCTTATTAGTTGTCTCTGCTTGACCATTACCCTGCGGATAATAGGGAGAAGAATGATGCAATGCAATGTTATACCTGTTGTAGAGATCCTTGAGCTCTTGAGAGATGAATTGAGGCCCATTGTCGGTGATGATGGTGCTCGGGATGCCGAACCTTGCGATGATGTTCTTCATTATGAACTTGCAGACGGTCGATGCTTTGATCTCCACGTATGCTTCCGCTTCCGCCCACTTGGTGAAGTACTCCGTTGCTATAAGGATAATGACTTTTGTTTTGTAAGGAGGTTCGAATCACCAAGAGGTCCAATGATATCGAAAGCCCACATGGAGAAAGGCCATGGGGAGGACATAGGATGGAGTGAAGAAGTAGGAGAATGAATCTTGTCGGCGTGCAGTTGGCACTTAACACACCTTCGAACATAGATGGAGCAATCCTCTTCTAGAGTTGGCCAATAGAAGCCTAGCCTAAGGATCTTCTTAGCTAGCATCTGGCTGTTCACATGACCACCACACACTCCTGAATGCGCCTCTTCCACGACCTTCCAGGATTCATCATCGTCGAGGCATCTTAATAAAACACCCGTGAGCCCTCTTCTATAGAGCACACCTCCAACTAAGACATAACGTTGAGCCACTCTTCTAATTGCCTTCTTTTCCTCAGCAGTGGCTTCTTCGGGATAGGACTGATCATTGCAATATCTGGCAATCTCATAATACCAAGGTTTCTCCTCATCAGCCAATTCTCTTCCCAATCTAATAACATGACCTCTTTGCTTTTAAGAGCTTCACTCCGCCTGACCTTCTCAAGCACCTTGTCCCTAATGTCGAGGAACGCGCGATCCTTAATAGCTGGAGTGTCACGCTGATGAATGAGAGGAACATGGAAATCTCGTTCAGGAGGGAAGACTAAAGCAGAGGCCAATGAGGCAAGAGCGTCAGCTAAGATGTTCTGGCTACGAGGGACATGGACGAAGATCAATTTGGTGAAGAGTTTGGCATAAGCTGAAGCAAGTTCTTGGTATGGTTTGAGCTTAGGATTGATAGTGCGGCATTTGACAAGCACCTGGCGTAGAATGAGCTGACTATCACCAACAATTCGTAATTGGGTAACACCATATTTATGAGCAGTTTGAAGGCCGGCCAGGAGAGCTTCATACTCAGCTATATTATTTGTGACAGGGAAAGTAAGCTGAGCGGCGAATGGGATGGTGACCCCTTCTGGTGTTAAAAGAACCATGCCGATCCCTCTTCCTTGGGAATTTAGAGCTCCATCAAAATGTAGTGTCCACATCGGATTGTGGGGTTGATTGATGGACATTAATTCTTCATCTGGAAACTCCGAATTGACAGGATCAAATCGGGGTAGAGGGTGGTGAGCAAGATGTTCGGCAATGGCGTAGCCTTTGATAGCTTTCTGTTGAATGTAAGTGATGTCAAATTGAGAGAGGAAACTTTGCCAGCGTGCTAATCGGTCAGTAAGAAGATTTTTCAAGAAGGAATTTAATCGGATTCATGCGTGCAATGAGGTGAACCTCGTGAGCTAAGAAATAGTGCTTTAACTTCTGAACTACCCAAACCAAAGCGGCGCAAGTCTTCTCTATGGCTGAGTACCTTTGCTCACAGGGTTGAGAAGTTTAGACAAGTAGTATGCTGCCCTCTCCTTCCCTTCTTCATCCACCTGAGCTAGGACAGCACCCACAGAGTCATCCAGACAGAAACATAAAGAACAAGTGGTTTGCCCGGGATTGGCGGCCTCAGGACAGGAGGATTGGCCAAATAATCCTTCAATCCGTCAAAAGCTACCTGACACTTGTCATCCCAATTAAACTTGACCCCCGGCTTAGTAAGCTCGTAAAACGGCCTGCATCTTTGTGAATGCTGGGAGACAAAGCGGCGAATAAATTGCAACCTCCCGATTAATCCTCGAACTTCCTTCAAATTCTTGGGAGGAGGCATATCTTTGATGGCCTTCGCCTTATTGGGATCAACTTCAATTCCCCTTTTGCTGACAATAAATCAAGCAGTTTCCCTGATGAAACACCAAGTACGCACTTCTTGGGGTTCATTTTCAACTGATACTCTCGTGATCTTTGCAAGACTTTAGCTAGAACCCCAGGATGCTCAATCCTTGTTCTTGATTTTATCACCAGATCATCCACGTACACCTCAATATAAATGTGGATCATATCATGAAAAATTGCCATCATAGCCCTCTGATAGGTGGCTCCAGCATTCTTGAGTCCAAAAGGCATGACCACATAGCAATATGTACCCCACGGTGTAGTGAACGATGTTTTCTCTTGATCTTCCTCGGCCAGGCGAATCTGATTATAACCCGAAAAACCATCCATGAAGGAGAGAGTCTCAAATCCTGCCGTATTATCAATCAAAACATCAATATGAGGGAGGGGGAAGTCATCCTTAGGACACGCACGGTTGAGGTCCCGAAAGTCTATACAAATCCGAACCTTTCCATCTTTCTTCATGACCTGGGACGATGTTAGCCACCCAGTTAGGATAGAGGACAACTCTAACAAATCTAGCCTTATGAAGCTTGTCGACCTCTTCTTTCATTTTTAAAGCCATGTTAGGGTGGAAACGTCTCAACCGTTGTTTGACCGGGACAGACCCTGGCTTAAGTGTAAGCCGATGTTCAACGAGTGCAGGGTCTAATCCAGGCATATCTTCATAACTCCATGCGAACGTGTCCTTGTATTCTTGAAGGACCAAAATGAGCGCCTCCTCTTCGGATGGCGGCAAGTTCTTTGAAATGAGGACGATCCTAGGGTCTTCTTCCGTACCCAGATTTATTTCTTTGGTAGGCTCTTCTACTGAGGCTGATGGTTCATCAAATCTTCTCATGCCACTGGTAAAGGCATCAGCCTCGTCCTCATATTCTTCGTAACTTTCATCCCCCTCTTCAATAGGGTCTTCATCGTTCATAATTTCATAGACACCCAAACCCTCATAAGAAGCACAAGCACCCTCATATTCTAATTCTGGCAAGATGATCGGATTCTCTAAAAATTCGGGAAGAGTTGAGCATGCCCGGCACCTTCTAGCCAATTCTAACAAGAATCTACGGGAATCTGCTTACCCTTGGGTTTCTTATGTGAAGCTACCCCATGAATTTTATTAGAAGAAGAAGAGGAGCAACTAGCTTGATCATTAGAAGAAGAAAAGGAAGGAGGTGAAAAAGTGGATACAGGAGGGGATACAGACGAAGACCCTTCGCCAGAAGGGTAGAAAAGATTCGTCAATGAATCCTGGAAGAGCGGCCCCTGGGTCGGGACACACTCAGAAAGGAGATAAGAGGTCTCCTCAACGGAGATGGAGGATTGAAAAGCTGGAATTTTGGCGTTTTTTTTCTTCTTTATTTTTCTCTTCATTTTTATTTTCTTTTTCCAATAGAAAGCAATGTGAAGGGGGAATAGTAGGAAGAGTGGAAATTGAAAGATTGGAGAAGGGTTGAATTAATAACGACCCCGCGGGGGTGTGATGGAGAGTCTGGAAAATTGCTCGAGGAGCAAGGGAGGAATTGGAGGAGAAACTCGAAGTGAACTTGGAGAAAAGATGACCATGATTGGAGGCGGTCTAGGCACACATGGAAACATTTGGGAATACAGGGAGACAAGAAGAGACGGATGCATGGAAGTGAGAGAGAAAAGGCCGGCCCACAGCCTGTCTGTCGTGAAACCTTCTTCGTATGGCACATCAGGCTCTCCAGTGTCTGTATAGTTGCTCAGCACTGCCTCTTATCTGTTATCACAGCAGGTTTCTCAATCAACTCATGGATTAGTGGCGGCCATTCTGGGTCGGTCGGCATAAATAGACGACTCAAAGCAATAGCAATATCATTCATGTCAAACCATCTATACCAGTCACACTCTGAATCACCCATTTTCCCCTTAGAGACTCGAGGGCTTTATAGGTGGCCAATGGAGCAATATGACGAGCAAACTGTCTAGCATGAACATCTTGACAGTCTAACATGGAAGTGACTATTGTAGTCTGCTCATTATTTTGAACGCCACCTTTAATAAAATGTGTCTGCAATGTCCAAGTAAGCGGTTGGCGATCTGTCTTCAAAGTGGATGTCATAACTGCCCATGGTTCTTCTTCATTCTTGCCCGGCCCTTTATAGCCTAGGCCGCCCCGTGCAATCAATCTTTGTGGCTTGACAGGCTTGGTTCTGCCTTGGAAATTAACACCCAGGCCTTTACCAGCTTGGTACCCCATTTTCATCAGAATATTCCAGCCAGGGGTATTTATTATGCTCTTCTTCTTCTTCCCCTTGGAAGTCAGAGGTGTCATAGCAACCGTTGTGACTGTCTCTGAGGGCATCGACCGTGGGTTAATGACATCTAACACTGATAACAACGGTTTGTTGGAAGGCCAAATAGACGGAACTGATGTTGCTAAGTGTATGTCTTCATCTGGCAAAATCGGCATGCTAGTGACTTTAATAATGCGGCCCTTATGTGAAACTTGAGGCATTGATGATTTGTAGAAGGCACCGCATCCAGCTGTTGAATATAGGGGCGACCCAGGATGCCATTGAATGTTGGATCCATGTCCAAGATGTGGAAATCTACTGTGATTGTAGCTGGACCCAAACTGACTTTTAATGTTATCATACCCAAGGGAGGCTTCTTGGTGTTATCATATGCTGTGACTGTTATAGTGGATGGCCGAACCTGACTTTCCGGAATGCCGCACATCCTTAAAGTGCTAGGTGGCAATACATTGATGGATGCCCCAGTGTCCACCAAACATTATTTTACTGCCACCTTGTTAATGTCCACTGTGATACACAGAGCATATTTCTGAGCTGGTTGAGGTGCTAGTTCATGTTCATGAAAAATAATTGCTGGCTGACCGCTAGCAGGCGTTAGGACCGTGGTTATATGCTCGGCAGGAATGTCTTCATTAACCATGACCTTCTGCAGATATTCTTTTAAGGCCAATTGATGGGTTGTTGACCTTTTGATCAGCTCTAAAATAGAAATTCTTGCTGGAGTCCTGTCCAGATGCTTTAATAAATCGTATTGAGTGCCCTGGATAGACTCCTGCTCCTGTTCTTGCTCATTGGGCCCCTGTGTGGGCTCCTGCTCCCTCTGAGGAAAAACACGGTGGAATATCCGTCCACTGCAGAGTACCATAGTTTGATTCGGCGACGCCTCTGTCTGGGCAAGGGTGGAGGGAGGTTTAGAGGATGAAGAAGGGACATTAGTGTTGGCAAGTGGTGGAGAAGTGTTCAAAGAAGGAGCCCCCGTAGGGGGTGTTGGGGAAGGGTTCAAAAAAGAAGCCCCCGTAGGAGGCGTGGGAGTAGAAAGGGGTGCCCGAGTGTGGGTGGAGATAGTTGGTTGAATAAAGAGAGACCTGGGTATAAATGGTGGGTGAACTGATGGTGGAGGGGTCCTTGCCGGTGGAGGAGTAATGGTGGTGGATGTAACAGGTGTTGATGATGGGCGGATGAGGAGTGGCCTAGATGGCAAGGGCGAAGGGTTGGTGATGGGTGGTGGAGTTTGCTGCGTGGTAGGCTGTGGAGGTGGAGAACGGGTAAGGAGACACCGGGTTGGCAAGGATGGGGAATTTATTGGAGTAGATGGGGTTTGGTTAACAGGGCGCAGAGGGGTGCGATTAGCTGGGGAGTGTGAAGCGTGCGTAAGAGGCGCGGAGGTTGGTTTGGATTGTGGTTTAGGCCCCGACAGAGGCATTTTCTTCGTGCCATCCTTGCCCCCTCTCCAACTCATGGAGGGTGGTGACAGGGTTCACATGCTGGTTTAGCGGGTGCTCCGACAGTGGATTGTGGACAATCCCCATATCTTGCTGTGGTGCTGGAGTTTGCTGTTGTACTTGTGGAGCTGGTTGCTGCAGCTGCTGAGCCTGTTGTTGCCGAGGAGGTCTTCTTGTTTTCAGAGAGGCGATAAACTGCCTCATCTCATCCCAATTAATACCGCCTTGGTCATTTAAGTCATAAATATAGTCTTTGAAATGAAGCAGTGATCGACGTTGTGACCAGGAGAGCGGTGGAAAACACAATAGCGGGACGTGTCAACATTAGCGGGCCACGCCGTCCTTTCCTTTGGTAACATGAGCAAGTTGGCGGCCATAAGGGCATTGAATATATCCGGGAGACTTTCGGGCAATGGTGGATAGTGGGCCCTTTTAGGACCTAGTGGTCTCCTTTGTTGTTGTTGTGGTGGGCCGTAGTTGGCGGGTGGTGGTACTTGGTTGTATTGTTGAGGAGCTGGGGGGTCGAGGTGCGGCGTTTGGTTTTGTGGAGGAGCAAAGGAATGTTGGGGAGTGGATTGGTGTTGTGGGGGTGCACTGAAGAGGGTGCTTTGCTGTGGAGGTGGCGGAGGTCGTGGGTTAGATTGGCGAAAGGGTGTGGGGTTGCCAACCATGCCAACTTGCTCGTTAGTAACGGTGCCCTCAGTCGTAGGTCCGCTATTGTTGACATTTGTATTCTTCTTAATCAGCCGTGATTTTGGTTCAAACATGCCCATGATGGGCGAATCTTTCATCTGGGTTTGAATATATCGAGCTCTCTCATAGAGCTCCTCCATGGTAGTCAATCTATTCATGGCCAATATATGCCAGAACTGAGGGGTTGCATTTGAAATGATCATCTTGACCTGTTCCGGTTCTGACAATGCATCTTTCAATTTTTCAGCCATTGATCGCCATCTATCAGCAAATATAATGAAGTCCTCCTCAGGCTTCATCTTTTCTACAACCAGATCAGTAACTGATAGGGAGGGTCCGACCCGGTCCCTATATTTCTGCAAGAATTTCTTTTGGACCACATCAAAGTCACTAGCATCTGCCGGGTCCAAGGAATAAAACTACTCGAGGGCTGGCCCCTCTAGAGACCTTCTAAACAAATAAGCCAGTGAGGCGTTGTTGCCCTGCCAAAAGGAAGTTTCATACATAAAATCTTTCAAGTGAATAAATGGATTGCCAGTTCCATTATATCGCCGAAAGTTCGGCATTTCAGAAGGTGGTAGATGAAATACTGGCAATGTAGGGAAAGAAATCTCCGGGTCATTCTTTGCAGTAGTAACTTTCTTGAGCTGTTCTTCCATGCTAGCCAACTTTTGAAGGAGTATAGCATTGGTGTCTGACTCGACTGGGGCCGAATTTGGAATGAAAGAATTTGGCATAGGCGTCCTTAGAATTTGGGGAGGTTGAAGGAATTGAGGCCTAGCCGTAGAATAACTTGCCTGTTGGGCCGGCATGGCCACAACGGGCGTTGTTGGATGTGAAGGAGTTTTGTGCAAGACCGCCTGGTCATTAACAACATGATGGCCACTCGCGACCGGAGGGGGGTTGGAAGATGAAGAGGTAACAGCTTTCCCTTTCAAAGCGGCCTGAACTGCTTGCCGCTGGGAGTCATCCAATTGAGATAAAGCATGAATCAAATCATTGACATTGAATGATGGGGAGGTGTTCCCTGATGCATTTTGGTTGGAAGGTAAAGCTTGAGAAGAGGGTTCAACCTCATGAGTTGTGGTGTCAACCACATGAACTTGGGAATAATGTGCATGAGACGGGGGGTAGTTTCCCTCGTGGTGAATGGAATCCTGGAGGGGAACCTCATAAGATTGACTAAAAATATTCTCATCCATGTCATCATAGGAGTACCCGTAGCTTGCCATGTTGATGATTTTACCTGAGCGAAGTTACATGTTTAAGAGGAGAGAAAGCTTATCTTGAAGGGATTATAACCACTCAATCTAATCAAGTTTATGCAACCAAGTTGTGATGAGCGCAAGCTTTTAGAATTAAGTTTGAGGTTAGGGTGAATTAAGTTGAAGATCAATCCACTCCTTTTGCAATGTGAACCCTAGTTATGAATTTGAGTGTGATCTTCGGGTTAACTAGGTTCTTTCTCTCTCCTCACCAACGATGGGTTGTCTAGGCTTCGAGTACTTCAAGGTACAACCAGCCCGGCGTCCGTGATGGAATCCACGGGTGCGGGGATTTACGGAGGTCTTGGAAAAAGAATTTCTGATCCAAAGAGACGGAATGCTCAATGGAGGGTTATTCCAATTCCAAGAAAGGTGTGTGGAATCCTAGTGCAGAGAGAGGAGGTCTCTCAACCAAATGCCACAAAATGTAGAATAATATGATCAGATCAAACAGGTGTAATCAGATGATGAACATATAAATCAATCCATCATGAATAAACAGAACAAACAGGTTTCTGTAAACACACAGGTAAGAAGCGACTTAGCAGCAGTCGCAAAAAGCAGAAGAAACGACAGGGGGGCTGTCGCTAATCTGTGAAGTGTTGACCGACAGTGCAGAAGAAGCACCTCGGTGTGAGGCGCTAATTGTGAAAAGGACGCCTCTGGCAGAGGGCGTCAAAACAAAATAGTGCACAAGCTCAAAATAAAAGACGCCTTATGCCAGGCGCTGCTTTAACAAAGGACGCCCAGACCAAAGGGTGTGAATAAAATCAAGAGATATGATGAATAGCGCCTTTGCAGAAGGCATTATATAACAGAAAGACGCCTTGGGTTAAGGCGTTAAATTATGAAAAACGCCTTGAGGGAAGGCGTTAAATAAGAAAACAGCAGCGATGTTCACAAACTGGCTAATCCGCAGTGGACAATGGAGGGTGCCCGTGGGGCACAATAGAGGGTGCCCGTGGGGCACAATGGAGGGGTACCGTGGGTACCAAAGGGAGGGGCACACGTGGGTGCCAATAGGAAAGGGCACACGTGGGTGCCGATAGGAAAGGGCACATGTGGGTGCCAATAGGAGGGGGTAATCAAAAAAAAGATAGTGGATGTCCCACCGTGATCGCCAATTTGTAGATTCTAAGAAATCCACTTAGAATAATTAAAAATAAAAGAATTATTCATGCACGAGGTGCTAATAAGGAGAGTGATCGCCAGAGGGGTTACCTCAAAAAGAAGGGAAATTGATCACGAATACCTGGTGAGAAAGGGGATGCGGGATGATTGTGGATTTCTTCCTCCTCCTTCTACCGGCCGGCCGATGAAGGGGGTTTCTCTCTTTGATTACCCTTAAACAAATCACAAACAAATAAGATAAAAAGGGATTAGCCAAAGTGTAATATCAATCCAAAGATAAAATAAGATGATGAAGGAAAAGCATGAAGTGTGCACCTTTTGGTTCTTTTAAAACCCCTAAGAGAATTAGGGAGGAAAGGAGATGTGATGCAAAGCTAATGCAAGAAATCACTATAATGAACAGTGGGATGATGATGTGCTAATGTAAAGAACTCCCTGCTGTTCCTGACAACAGTAAAGGGAGAAACCAAATTTGGCTTGCAGCTGATGCAAGAGGAGGAAGCAGACCACCGAAGGATCAAAGGTTGTGCAGGAAAGGGAAGTGGAAACTCCTCTCCGCGTGAAGGAAACCTACTGCTCTCTATGTTGCTATTAGCTAAAGCTCCCTCTCTTTTTCATTTTTTTCTCTGTTTCTTCCTGCTATCCGCTAGCTTCGCGCGAGCTCGACGCAGGGAAGTATTTATAGGATGCAAAACACAGATGTGGTGGGATAAGAACAGGCAAGACTCATCTACGGTAAGGTCTCTACTTCCCTAATCGAACATGGTGACCAAAACATAGCAGGGAACTCTCCAGGAAAGGTATGTTCAAGCAGGACACGGAAGGGTGAAAGACGACCCACGGAAAGGCGTTATTTGAAATTGACGACCTTGGACAAGGCGTTAATTAAAATCACGACTGGGACAAAGTCATTAATTCATGGATTTAATTTTAGTAATGAAAATATTCTTTATTTGAAAATGATGAAGAGACGCCTGAGAGAGAGACGTTAATTCAAAACACGTCCATGGAGGGACGTTAATTCTTATTTTCTAATTTTGAGTAGGATTCGTAAAAGTCTAGAAACTGACACCTTTTGTATCAGTCGTCCTTTCTTTGGGATACGCCTCGGCCCAAGCCGTTATTTAAAACACGTCGTACGTAGAGTCGTGAATTACAAAACAATTAGAAAATGGTCTAAAAACACACAAAAATAGAAAAACTTCATATTATGGAAATATTGAAGTCCACTTTGGGGCGTTAATATGGTGACATAAGATTTAATCAACATAGTATCAATTTTGGCGTGTCTACAACAGGCAAATAGACACGGCCTTGGCTATGGCCTCATACCATCCACATTTATTCTTACAATGAGCAACCACCCACTGGCTAAGGGGAAGAAGATGGATCTGGTGTGGGCCTATGAAGGTGTGGATGTCCTTGCTATTTGGTATAAACTCTCCCAAGATAAGGCTAGGGTCTATAGGGGCAACAGTGTGACACACTAAGTCCTCCTCACCCACCTTGGACCTAGGAAAGGATAAATAGGTCTCTACTTCCTCTAGTAGGACAGTGGCCTCAAAAGAAGGGAAAATAAACGTATGAGTCTGAGGATGCCAGATTTTTACCAAGGCTAAGATACTATGCCAGTCAAAGGACAATTTGGGGTAGTTTTTGCCTAGCACTAAGAGTGGGTGTAGGTGCCAAGACTTTAAGATGGATATCACTGCTAGGGGCAACTCGCGGATCATGGGAACCATCCACTTTAAGGGGGAGTAACGCCTGGAGCCAGGGAGAAGCTGAAGTAGAAAAAGAAAAGAAAAAGGAGAAAGAGAGGAGGGACATGTAAGTAATGGAATAAATTTAATCAATTGAACAACTTTGGAAAAAACTTTCCTCTCTTAGTGGGTTGGAGCTCAGATGTCGTGGGATCGCGGTCAGCCATTGGAGCACTTCATGCTCCTTTCTGGCCGGCCTGGGCCCTCCAAAGACTGCTCCCTCCATTGAGCTCCCTTCAAGAGCCCTTTTCATGATGGTTGATGAAGAGTAGCAAGAGTTTCAAGGTTTGGAAGATGGTTAAGGTGTGAGTCACGAATTTAGAGTTCCCTCCTACTTATAGAGCTTGATTAGGACCCTAAACCAACTAGAATTGAGCTAGGATAAGTCTAGATCGGGTTGGGCAGGAGTTTAGGTTAGGTTAAAATATCCTACCATGGATTAGGACTCTCCAAGAGAGTCCCAGACTCCCAGTGTGTGAAATTGCGCGGTCTATCGATAGACCGCACTGCCCTTAGGACTGTCTATATTGGACCGTTTATCAGCTTCTACACAGTTCGATCCTGGACCCGTGGAATGGCTACGTGAAGGCCGTTCTTCCATGTGCACGGTCACTATATCACCATTCAATGATATGAACGGCTGACCTTGAACCGCTCAGGTGCCGTGGTTCGACTTGGTCAGGTAGCATTCCAGCGGTCCATTTCTAACCGTGTAATTTCAGGAGCGGTGCACTGAATGACCGTTTCGAGATCTGAAACCTTATTTATCTGCCCTTTTGCACCGATGTCACTCAACCTGTGGTCGTGTCACCCCTCTCACTCACTATTTGGTGAAGTAGGTGTTTGTCTCTCTCACTCAAATTCTTTGGCGTTTCTCTCTCTCACTCAATTTATTTGGTGTTTCTCTCTCTCACTCGAATTGTTTGGCATTTGGTCTCTCTCTCTCAATTTGTTTGGCGTCTCTCTCACTCAAAATTGTTTGGCATCTTTCTCTCACGCACTCGTATTCCTCTCTCTCTCTCACCCACTCGGAGTCATCTCTCCCACTCACTCGCGTCATGTCCATCTCTCCCGCCCACTCACGCGCTCACTCGTGTCGTCTCTCTCTCACACGTGTCCGTCTCACTCGTGTCAAGTTAGTCGTCGTAGTTAGTTACATTGTCTTTGCCAAGCTATTTGAGAAATTGAACCATGCTGCTGTGGCTCCACCTCTCACACTTACATTGTCTTTGCCAAGCCACGAGACACCACCATGTTCGATACATCCATATCATTCATTGGTATCAGTCCTATAAGTGGCTTTCCACAATTGGTTGTTCTCTTTGGTTATCTTGTCAGCTTTAATAAGTGTACAACCATTAGCATGTACTTCCACATCATTTTCTGGAATGTTGCCTGTAATGACATGTTTCTCCACATTATGGTTGCTTGTAATGATGTCACATAGGAGATACCAGAGCATCATGTAAGTCTTTTTGTGTGAGTCTCTCTTTCTCTTTTATGGATCTTTTGATGTTGTCAAAGGGGGAGAAGTTTATGTGAGTCATTAATCAAAGAATGTGGTAAGTTTATGTGAGTCATTAATCAAAGAATCCACTCTGTGTGTCAAAGGGGGCGAGAACCATGTGAGTCATTGTAAAAAAGGGATAGCATTATTAAGGGGGAGAGAATCCTCTTCTTCTTCGCAAGAATGTTTTTGCCTCATAGTTGCCATGTGAATTAATAATGCATGTGAATTTATAATGACTCATAGTTCAGAATGACTCATAGTTGCCATCATCAAAAAGGGGGAGAATGTTGAACATGTGTGCAACATGATTAATTTTATGGTTTTGATGATGTCTGCCTCTGTAGTCATTAATGAACTATACATGCATTTGATAATGTTAATATTCATACATTTCAGGTCATCATACTTCCAGTACATAGATATCAAGGCATATGACAATATATATTGGTGGTCATTATACTCCCAGTGTAAAAGATCAAGAATGACACACAAATCTAGGCAACTGGATACACAGATATCAAGTAATACGACAATATTGGAGGCACGGAAATCTAGTATGTTTCAAGCACAGAAATCAAGCTGAATGGCATCACACAAAAGGCCATCGCATATTCCTCATATGGTCAGTGCATATCTTGCCTTATGGATGGTTCAAGGTCGGTGCAACTTCTTGATAGCATGCTACAAGATAATCCAAGGAATGAAGTGGAGATGGCAAATGTGAAAGCTCAATGTTGCGCCCTCACACGTGGATCGACCTGCGCGGTCAGGTCGCGGGGATCGAGGGGGCAGTTCCCCTTGCGGGGGTTTCCGGGGGCGGAGCCCCCAGAACAAAATTTTGATTATAGGAGCGATATAATCAACATAAATCTTCAAGATAGTCAAGGTTGATGCCACAGACATGAACGGGCTGCTAAAGGACTTAAGCGACTGAGCTAAGAAGGTTAACGGACCGACCCGGGAAAACCCGGGTTTTGCCCAGCTGGCGGTCGACCGCCCCAGCCAGTAGCCCACCGTATGCAGTTCTTTCAGTGGCCGTCGATCGAAAATCCCAGGGAACATCCGTCTACAGTGTTTCTCAGTAGAGGTCGACCGCCAGAAGCCACAGGTCGACCGCCAGCCCCGAGCCAACCAATGTTGACTTTATTTTCCACTTCGAGAAAGGCCATTCCCCATAGATTTCTTTAATCTAAAAGTCACCTAATCACCCACAAAATGTGGATCTGGTCTGGGATGTGTTTATTAACCATCCAAAGAGATATAAAACCAACACAAGAGGGTTAGAAACCCTAGTTGATCATTTGGAGCAAAGAGAGATGAAGAGAGGCTAGAGGAGCTCCAAGGAAGAAAAGGTACTGTAGCCGTGAACAGTACTCCGTGCAGAAGTTCTACATCCAATCCAAGGGATTCAAGCCTACATCTGAAGCCCTCAATCTCCAAGGAAGAAGAGAAGCAAGCAAGCTCACAAAGGAGATCAAAAGGAAGATCAAAGCTACATCCAAACCTCTTCATCAACTCAAGGGAAGATCAAGCTACATACAACATTCTTCTTCATCAACTCAAGGAGATTCAAAGGAAAGATCAAGCTATATCTTATATCTTCTCCATCAACTCAAAAGGATCAAAGGAAGATCAAAGCAACAGATTCAAGATCCAACAATCTCAGACAAGATCTAGTTCATTCTAGCATATCGTCATATCTTGTTTGAGCATTTTCATCTTGTTCTATTTTCATTTCATTCAATCTATTGAAACTGAAGATCGTCCCTACCGGTGGTTAGTAGGAAGGCAATCGGAAGTTCTCCAATCTGCGGTATAGCCGTCCCTACCGGCTTTGTGTGTAGGAAGATAGAAAGAGGGCTTTCTCTATTCTGTGGTTTGGGGCGTGTCCCCGGTCAAGCTGTGAGTCAGCAGGGAAGCCTCACCGGGTTTTGGTGAGCGGTGGACGTAGGTTGCGGGGTTGCAACCGAACCACCTTAAAAATCCTTGTGTTGTGGGTTGTTCATCATGTGCGATTGCTCTATATCTTCTACCCCCATTCACAGGTTCGTGTGCTTCCGTACTTGGTTATCTTGTTTACACACTAAAGCACTCAGATTTGCACTTTCGGTTTTATCTGTGGTTTAATTGAGCTTAGCACTTTGACTGCATCCCTTGGGCGGCCAGCTGCACCCTTGCACACAGGCGCCAAGGTGAAAGTATTGCTAAGTGTTTCCCTTGCTTAGACTCGCATGCACTTTGAGTGATCAACATAGCACACACACACGCACAGTTGTTGCAAGCTATTTCATGCTCTAGTGTTATGCTTTATGATCCCTGCACTACAAGGCTTGTATCTCTCAAAGATCACAAATGTGCTTAAAGAAGAGTTGACGCTTCATCGCTTGTAATCCAAGTCTGATGAGGACATCTCCCGGCATTCCCTATGGCACGAGGCGATTCCGACTTCGTGACCCCTTGGAGATGTGGTCCTCATGGCTATCTTTATTTGTTGCTTATGTAGTTTCTTTATTTGAGTCATATCATGTGTAATTTTCCTTTATTTGAGTCCATTATCTAGGTCTTAGAGTTGATTATCCAAGTCTTGAGTCATTTGGACCCTTAGTTGAGGACATTGGGCCCAGTTAGTGGGCTTGGCCCATGGGCGCCCCCCCCTGTCTCTTGGTCTTTTGCATTTATGCACTTTGTTAGGGGGTTTTGTGCAAATGGTCCAACTCTATATAAGGACCCCCCCCTCTCCCATTTGTAACAACTTTTGATGAATTGAAAAATTAAACCCTCAAGTATTCTCTCTCCCTCTCTCTATAGTTCTCTCTCTCTCTCTCACTACTTCTCCCTCTCTCTCTCTAAATTTCGAAATCCCCTCTCTCTCCTCCCTAATCACCCTTCTTTAAGACCCCTCCCCCTTCCCTATACACTCATTCAATTCCCCCTCCAACCCCTAGGTGGAAACCCCTTCTCCTAGGCACCCTTTCATCTTCCCAGGCACCCTTTCACCTTCCCAAGGCCACTCCCCACCCTTCCCAAGCCATATTCCTCCACCCAAGACCCCTTTCCCCTCTCCAAGGGACCCCTTCACCTCCCTAGGTCGTCCATCCCCTTCCCCTCCCTCCTAGGGTCGCACCCCCCTCCATCTCCACCCTCATACACCACCACCACCTTAGCCTCCCCTCCACAAATCCATTCCAGCCCGCAGGCAGTTTCTGGCCCCAACTTGCAGAGCATTTTCCAACCCGTTCCAGGAGGATTCGGCATCCAAGCGCTTCAGCAAACTTGTGCATCCACGAGTCTTCTCCGCAGGCGAGTTGGAATCGCTCCGTTCCAAGATCGTGGCCGGCCGCTAGCTCCGTTCTACCGCGACTGCGCACTGGGGGCTCAACCAGAAGGCCATCTCTGTTCGACCCTCGTGCAGCGGCCAAGACTGGAGGAATCGGTCATCCAACTCTTCATCAAAATTCTTCCTCCCCCTGTCAGCTTTCAGAAGCCGAAGACGGAGCATCGTTTGAACGCCGTAAGTGGAAGTTACCATTTTTATACCGCCGGGCGTTCGTTCTGCCTCCTGTCTGTCTTCCCCGACCTGTCCCCCTTCAACGGGACCATCCTGTCCACACGGACTTCAGACAGTGGCGAGGCCGGCTCCGTTGGAAAGTAGACTTCCCCACGCTTCCATCGACACCGGCCGTTTGCAAAACAGAGCCCGGGAGCGTTCGTGGCGTCCTCGGCAATCTGCTGTTCAGAAGCTGAACCTGTGCAGGTCCTGAACAGGGACCCCGTTCGGTCGATCGTGGCAGCCCGGCTCGTGCAGAACGAAAATCCATAAAATTTGAGGCGCACCCCTATTCTGTTACGAAGCCAACGACACCGACCGCGCCTCCGGCAAAATTCCAGAAAGTGTTCTACGGCTACATCAGTGACTGCTGGTCCAGAATCCCAGAACCGGACAGGTTTCGGTATCGACCGCCGGTGTGATAATTAACCAATTTTCCCCACCCCGCTTGGCCGGCTGAAGGCCCCACCCTGCGTGGTGGTAGTGTTTGGTGTAAACTCCATAACCCCCACCCCGAGATCCCCCCTCCTGCGAGAGGCGTAGTTGTGTAATTAACTAACCAGCAGGTCAAGCTACCCCGCCGCGGCGTTCGGGTGCATACCCACGCCTCCCGGCGCGCCCATCGTCTCCGGCCGGGATCGGTGTCTTCACACCGATCAGGTGAGCTTCTGGTCCCTCTCCTGGTCCTCATTTACTTTGCTTAGCTAGTATCGTTTCCTTAGCTCGTTGGCGGTAATTGAGTGCCCGGACTTGATTGTTTGTGAAACCACGAGCGCACCACCGTGGCAAGTGAGAGAGCGCCACCCAAGCCCACGCCCCAGCGTGCTAGCCCGCCCATAAATTGGGTATCCCAGGCCCATTAGGGGTCAGCCATAAGCCCACCAACCGGTGGAAACCTTAGGGTCCCACCCCGGATCCTCGCCGGCATCACTCGGACCCACCGGGAGCGCATGTGCGTCGCGTGAGATAGGTCGCACGGTGAGCCGAATTGAGAGCTTGTATGCTTGTGGATGCATAGGTCTAAGGGTCATTATCATCCTAGGTAGACCGTGTCACATCAAGTGGTATCAGAGCAAGTTTTAGACTTGTCTCTACTAAGTCTAGTCCTAGGGCGCATTGTCATCTAGTTCATGAATCATGGCTACCACATACCCATCCCACTCGGCCCACTACCGGGATCCGATCAACCCAATACTTTGGGACATTATTCGAGATGAGGGTGTTACCTTTGATGGGTCGCATGCTAGTGATTACCTCAAGTGGGAGGCTGCAATGGAAAGGAACTTTGAGAGGAATCGGGTATACGGACACACAAGAGTTTGTAGGGCCAAGGGACAAATTCGGGGTCAAGCCAAGATAGAATTGGAACACATAGAGGCCATAAGAAGGATTGAGAGGCAAGAGCCCATTCAATCGTGGGAAGAGATGACGAGAGAACTTAGGAAAATCTACATTCCAAAACCTTCCTACTCTTCCTACTCACACACCCCTAGCCCGAGGAGCACCACCACTACTCAATCCCAACCCGGCCAACTTAAGACCATCCATAGGACTCCGCCCCTACCACCCCTAACCGATCCCCTCTCCACATTTCGCCACCAACTCCTCTCCCTTAGAACCCAACTGTCCCAACTACCCACCCCTCCACCTAGGCCCCCAAAGACCACCACCCTCCAACCCACAAATCCCTACCAAACCCCTCCACCCCAAAGAGTTGAGAAAGTGATTGAAGTTCATGAAGCTCCCCTTGAATGGGAGGAAGAATTTGAGGCACAATGCCAAGAGTCAAGTCAGGAAAACCCAATCCCCACCAACCTTCCCCAACTAAAACTCACTTCCATAACCCTCACCGTTCAAACCCAAGTGGATCCCGTGCCCACCCCTCCACCTAGGCCCGCACCGGTCACCACCCCGCAACTCACTATTCCCCATGAGACCCATACTCCCCAAACCCCCGTAGCCCCTACTACTACCCCTCCATTATCCCCTATAAGGGATGCCCCACCCAAGATCGACCAATCCAACTGTCTTCACCCAACCCACCTTCCACTTCCAACTACAAACCTACCCCAACCTAGACTCCCACTACCTCCACTTCCAACCCCAACCCAATTCCGACCTTGCTCATCACCTTGGGGGCGCCATGCACCTACCATCACCACCCCACCCCGAACATACTCTCTCACCTCTTTGGAGGAGGAACCCATACCCGACCCCAAAGTGGTGAACACCCCGGACCCAATTCCCAACATGGAGACCACACATGTCCAAATTGAAGAAAAAAACTCACATGGTAACCTTCACCCTACACCACCCTCTCTAGATGGGACCGAGCTTATTTTAGGAGAGACCCTTGTTAGCTGGTTGATGGGTAGCCCAATTAGAGAGATAATGGCCCATGCCTACCCTCCCATGGAACAACACCTCCCCATAGTCCCTCTCTCCTCTTATCACACCACTATCCAATCCTCCTATGAGGTTGAGAGTTGGGATGACCTTCTTAAGGGCCTAGCATGGCAAATAGAGTTGACCGACATGTTGGCCACAATGGCTGACCAACCTAGGAGCGTTGACCTCCTACATCTATGTGTCGGATCCATCACCACAGCTTACACTGTAGGTTGCTACACTAGCGACCTCCTTCTAATCCTCCCTACACCGGATGAGCCTGCTGCTCTCCATGAATTAGAATTGCTTATCTCGGGTAGAGTGTCAAACCATCCCTTCCTGGCTGATCCACCCACCAAAGACTTCGGCCCAATTATTTCTTTAGAGAAGGATGACTCACCGCTACATGAGGACCTGGAGTTCCTCTCCCTAGGGGACCCTTACCATGACCCCTTTGACCCCTTCCTATGGGAGTCTAGACCCCCATGCAACCCACCCCCCTTACCCACCACCCACCCTTTCCTACCCTCACCCACCTTAATAGACCAGGCCCACTCTATTTTCCCAGACCCATTTGACCCCTATGAGAGGAAACTCCCACACCAAGCCATACACATTAGGGATGCCATTTGGGAAGGAATGCATGTGTCTAGACACACCACACCGCTTGACATGATTCATGAGTCGGGTCCATTCATTCAAATCACCCACATGACATGTAAGAAGTATGAGTGGTCTATGTACGGATGTAATGGCCCACCCTCGTTCGTCGCAAGTCTTAGGCATGAGAGAAATATTCAAGGAAGTTCGGGTTCCCCGGTAATTATCACCACCATGCATGATAGATCCATCTATGGTTGTCCTGGCCCACCTAGGTCTATTAGGGCCAACATGGCATGGCATGATAGGTCCCTTTATGGGTTTTTCGGGTCTTCCATCCCCACCCCCTTTGACAAGACGCATAAGCCTCCTAGGTCTACCAAAGTCTGTGTAGCACCACTGCATGATAGGTCCACTTTTGGTTGTCCAGGACCCCCATTATCTCCTAGTGAGTCAACATCCACAAAGATACATGAAAACATCCGCAAGCATATAGGCAAAAGCAACGAGGCTTACAAAAGGCAGGCCGATGCTCATCGTCGTCACTATGAATACCAAGTGGGAGACCATGTGATGGTGAGAACGGAGCGGCTCCTCCCAGGGCCCGCCTCCAAATTGAGGACACGGGGTTTGGGACCCTTTCGGGTTCTAAGACGGGTTGGTACCAATGCTTATGAGCTCGACTTACCTAAGGGCTTTGGGGTTCACCCCACTTTCAATGTGGCGGATCTGGTTCGCTATAAGGGCCCCACGGTGGAACCCAGTCAGGATCTCGAGCCTTTACCCCCCCTTGTGAGTGACCCTCCCGGAGCGAAACTACCACCCCGATTGAGAGGCCGACTTGAGCAAGTGGAGGCAATACTGGATGAGCAGAGCACACTTACCAGGAACAGGGTCTACCAGCGCTACCTCGTGAGGTGGAAAGGCCGTTCCCCGACCGAGGATGCTTGGGTAAGCCGAGAGGACTTGATGCGCCTAGACCCGGACCTGCTGGTGCAGTACGAGAGCCGATTGGACCCCTACTCGACGGGGTCGAGTTCTCCCCACCCCGGGGGATTTGATGAGGACATCTCCCGGCATTCCCTATGGCACGAGGCGACTCCGACTTCGTGACCCCTTGGAGATGTGGTCCTCATGGCTATCTTTATTTGTTGCTTATGTAGTTTCTTTATTTGAGTCATATCATGTGTAATTTTCCTTTATTTGAGTCCATTATCTAGGTCTTAGAGTTGATTATCCAAGTCTTGAGTCATTTGGACCCTTAGTTGAGGACATTGGGCCCAGTTAGTGGGCTTGGCCCATGGGCGCCCCCCCCTGTCTCTTGGTCTTTTGCATTTATGCACTTTGTTAGGGGGTTTTGTGCAAATGGTCCAACTCTATATAAGGACCCCCCCCTCTCCCATTTGTAACAACTTTTGATGAATTGAAAAATTAAACCCTCAAGTATTCTCTCTCCCTCTCTCTATAGTTCTCTCTCTCTCTCTCACTACTTCTCCCTCTCTCTCTCTAAATTTCGAAATCCCCTCTCTCTCCTCCCTAATCACCCTTCTTTAAGACCCCTCCCCCTTCCCTATACACTCATTCAATTCCCCCTCCAACCCCTAGGTGGAAACCCCTTCTCCTAGGCACCCTTTCATCTTCCCAGGCACCCTTTCACCTTCCCAAGGCCACTCCCCACCCTTCCCAAGCCATATTCCTCCACCCAAGACCCCTTTCCCCTCTCCAAGGGACCCCTTCACCTCCCTAGGTCGTCCATCCCCTTCCCCTCCCTCCTAGGGTCGCACCCCCCTCCATCTCCACCCTCATACACCACCACCACCTTAGCCTCCCCTCCACAAATCCATTCCAGCCCGCAGGCAGTTTCTGGCCCCAACTTGCAGAGCATTTTCCAACCCGTTCCAGGAGGATTCGGCATCCAAGCGCTTCAGCAAACTTGTGCATCCACGAGTCTTCTCCGCAGGCGAGTTGGAATCGCTCCGTTCCAAGATCGTGGCCGGCCGCTAGCTCCGTTCTACCGCGACTGCGCACTGGGGGCTCAACCAGAAGGCCATCTCTGTTCGACCCTCGTGCAGCGGCCAAGACTGGAGGAATCGGTCATCATACACTTCATCAAAATTCTTCCTCCCCCTGTCAGCTTTCAGAAGCCGAAGACGGAGCATCGTTTGAACGCCGTAAGTGGAAGTTACCATTTTTATACCGCCGGACGTTCGTTCTGCCTCCTGTCTGTCTTCCCCGACCTGTCCCCCTTCAACGGGACCATCCTGTCCACACGGACTTCAGACAGTGGCGAGGCCGGCTCCGTTGGAAAGTAGACTTCCCCACGCTTCCATCGACACCGGCCGTTTGCAAAACAGAGCCCGGGAGCGTTCGTGGCGTCCTCGGCAATCTGCTGTTCAGAAGCTGAACCTGTGCAGGTCCTGAACAGGGACCCCGTTCGGTCGATCGTGGCAGCCCGGCTCGTGCAGAACGAAAATCCATAAAATTTGAGGCGCACCCCTATTCTGTTACGAAGCCAACGACACCGACCGCGCCTCCGGAAAAATTCCAGAAAGTGTTCTACGGCTACATCAGTGACTGCTGGTCCAGAATCCCAGAACCGGACAGGTTTCGGTATCGACCGCCGGTGTGATAATTAACCAATTTTCCCCACCCCGCTTGGCCGGCTGAAGGCCCCACCCTGCGTGGTGGTAGTGTTTGGTGTAAACTCCATAACCCCCACCCCGAGATCCCCCCTCCTGCGAGAGGCGTAGTTGTGTAATTAACTAACCAGCAGGTCAAGCTACCCCGCCGCGGCGTTCGGGTGCATACCCACGCCTCCCGGCGCGCCCATCGTCTCCGGCCGGGATCGGTGTCTTCACACCGATCAGGTGAGCTTCTGGTCCCTCTCCTGGTCCTCATTTACTTTGCTTAGCTAGTATCGTTTCCTTAGCTCGTTGGCGGTAATTGAGTGCCCGGACTTGATTGTTTGTGAAACCACGAGCGCACCACCGTGGCAAGTGAGAGAGCGCCACCCAAGCCCACGCCCCAGCGTGCTAGCCCGCCCATAAATTGGGTATCCCAGGCCCATTAGGGGTCAGCCATAAGCCCACCAACCGGTGGAAACCTTAGGGTCCCACCCCGGATCCTCGCCGGCATCACTCGGACCCACCGGGAGCGCATGTGCGTCGCGTGAGATAGGTCGCACGGTGAGCCGAATTGAGAGCTTGTATGCTTGTGGATGCATAGGTCTAAGGGTCATTATCATCCTAGGTAGACCGTGTCACATCAAAGTCTTTTTATTTGAGCCACTCTACTTAATTCCACTGTGCATTGTACCTAAATGATTCATTCACTTTATAGGAGTTGTTCATGCTTTTGATAACTAAGATCTTTTAAATAGGCCAAAGCTTTTGAGAGGATCTATTCTACCCCCCCTTCTAGATCCATTTGCACCTCACGGGACCCAACAAGTTAGTGCCAAGCATTTGCATTCATTCATACATTCATTTATTTATCCACAAAATCAAACCAAAAACATATCATATCACTATCATGCCCATATATATAAAAGTCCTGTCGAAGTACAAAGTCAGGTCTGTCCCTCTCCCTGGCCCCTGTCACTGTCACCGGCACCCTCATGCCTCTTTGGTGGAGGCATCGCCGAGGTCGCCTCCTCGCGGTGTCGACGACACCGCTCCTCCTCCTCGTTCCTCCGTCGACCGGAGGAACATGTGAAGTAGCTCCTAACGGAACCATGAGAGCCGTGGCTTCCGCTTGGGGCTGCTCTGCTACGCTCCCGACTCACCTCTCTAAGGCCCTCAACTAGCCCTTCCAGCTTCGCCACCTGAAGCCGGTATCGCTCCGCCTCGAGCCGGTATCGCTCCGCCTCCCCAGCACTAGCCCTGAACCGCTCCAACTCGGCTCGTAGGAGTGCAGTCTCTACTGCATCCGCTGGCCGGCTCTGAGCTAACTCCTCCCGGAGACGGACCGTCTCCTCCCTCAGCCGGGCACTCTCACCCAGCGTAGCTGTCAGCTCGATCGCCTACATACATGCATCATTGTTAGTTAATTGCATTCAATATAATCATAAGCATTAAGGGAAAGTGTAGTGTACGTACCCTCTCAGTGAGTGCCACCTCGGCCGCCTTTGCCCGTGCTACCATCTGCGCGAACTCGGCATCCCGCTCAGCTCGGTCTGCAGTGGTCTGTGAGGAAGAAGAAGGGGCATCGGTCCCCTGTCGCTGGGTCCCCTCGGTTCACTACATTTTAAACTCCAGGGTCAGTCAGTTCATGGCATAATCATAATCAAAGTGCATAATTAAGAGTTTAGGGTTTAGGAAACTCACCAGTAGGGCCAGGGCCTGTCGGGCCTCGTCGCGCTCTCGGATCGTGGAGTGGAGGAGTCCCTACAACTCCGCAATCTGTCCCTCAGGGTCGATCGGCATTTAGAATGTCCAAACATCAGTGCATAATCATATAGAAAGCATAATAGAAAGCATTTAGAGTTTAGAAGTCGTACCGGTCAGCGGGCACCACGGAACACCTAGTCCCGGTAGTGCCTGGCGTACGCACTGTAGTACGTCGCGTCGCTCTCTGCCCGGGCGGTCACAACTCACCCAAGTGCTGTCTAGTCAGTGATCTGCTCTGCAGCTCGCTCCCTCCAATCAAGCACTGTCGCCACGCCTCGCGAGTGTCGCCCCACGCGCTCCCCTGACTTCTCCGGCACCAGGAACTCCACTCCTGGCTGATGGACGCCGATCGTCCTCATCACCAGTCTGAAGTGGAGTGGCTCCACTACATTCATGCAGTGAAACCACACATCGCGCCCACCACTACCCAGGGCTGGCCCTCGTGCCCCTCGTCTACATAAGGTGTCCACCGAACCTATCAAAATAGGAAGTCACATCAGCATCACAAACATATAGAACTGCATTAATTAAAGGGTCTAAGTTTAGAGTCATACCGAGGTGTATGGTAGGGTGTCCACGTCATCTTGGAGCCCTCGGACCTGTCTCCAAAGGCCTCCGGTCTCCCGAGGTGCGGTCCACCCCCTGGCAATCGGTAGTCGTACGTAGGTCCACACTTGCATCGCATTACACGTCAGCATGTAGGACACATATAGGTGTTGCATAATAAAGTCTAGGGGTCAAGTCATACCTGGAGAAGAGGGGAGAACACGCCGAGCATGGTCTGCCTACTGGTCGAGCTCAGGGTGTCAAAAAGAAACGTGAGGACTGCAGCTCCCCACGCGTAGTCGCCGACGTGGTCAAGATCCTGAAGTAGCAGAAGGAAGCGGCAGCTGATGACGTCTGCTCTCGTAGCAAACAGCAGCTGACCAAACAAGAGCATCAGAAACCTCCTCAGCACTCGATCCGCCTCCAGTCTCACCTCTGTCGCAACCCGCGGATGAACTCGGTCCATCAGCCTCTGGAGGTGCTGCTCGGGCAGCTCCCCCGTCGCAATCCCAGCACGTCGCAGTCCTAAGCTGTCTTGGAGTGCAGCCCAAGTCAGGGTGGTGGACTGTCGCTCGGGGTGCAGCAAGTCCAACCCCAGGAGCTCCTGGGCCATCTCCCGATAGTCGGGATATGTGCTCTCACTAACCGGGGACCCGTGCACCCGCAGGCCAGCAAGTCGGGCCACATCCTCTAACGTGGGGACCATGTGCCCCAACGGAAAAAGGAATGTGCGACTCATTGGATCCCAGCGTTCGTGCAGAGCATAGAGTCGCTGTTTGTCAAACCGACTCACCTCTATGCTCAGGAACTCCGAGAAGCCCATGGCTGCCAGCCCATCCCGCTGGAAGTCGGGCAGTGCCAGGTACACTGTGACGACCCAGAGTTCAGGATACCGATATACCGATAACATCGATACACTGATACCAAGAACTGGGGAAGCCACCCAAGAGGCTGATGAGGCCCCTGAAGGGTTAGTAGAAAGTGCTGAGGGGTATGCATAACGAATTGGAATTTGGAACGTGCAGATAGCAATTAAGCATTTAAAATTAATACAAGTGCGGAAGCAATTCAAATAAACGGAGTCATATATATATACTAGTCCAAAGAAACAAGAGTACTAGTCCACAAGGTACAACTATGCGGGGCATACCCCGGCAAAAGTACGAACAAAGCCTCAAAAGGCGCCTCGACTAAAGCTGGCTGCTAAGCACGGTCTCCGAAACGGCTCACAAAGCACCGGGAGACGACGGGCGTGGCTCACCTGAAAGGAGAAGGGTGAGTCACAGCCAGACTCAGTAGGGGTCACGCGGATCCCTACCTCGCACTAGACAAACATACATACATAAATAAGGCAAGTAGAGCATGCATTTAAATAAGCTAACAGGCAGTGGCATGAATAATTACTCAAGTAAAGCTGTAAACTCTAACTAAACAGGTATAACAGCTAAAGCATGCCACAGCTAACTAAATGCAAGCAATTTAAAACTAAAGCTACCAAATAGAATAAGTCTCAACTAATCCAAGCAACAAGGAAGGACAACCACTGGAGCAGAAACCAGAAGCGTTCACTGACGACTTACACTACGTCTCAAGCACTCGCAGTCGACGAAGCGACAAGCTAAGCGCGTAAACAGTACCAAACCAAGTGACCAGTCGGAGTGGCACCCGTCGGTGTCAGTCCACAGTCTCCGACCACGTGTGCACACACTGACTCTAGCCTGAGTCAGGCCCTCTAGCTAGTTTGCCCCCTTGGTAGGACGCTACCATTGGCTGGGAGCCCACGGAACTAGCTTACAAACCGTGCATGGGAAACATACCCCTCCGCCATCCTCAAGCGGGTCGGCACTCAACAGACCTTAGGGCAACAACAGTGGCTCCATTGCGTGGAAAGAAAGGCTACTCTAATGGCAATAAAACACGCCACAATACATTAAAACAATATGAATATGGCATGAGTATAAAAAGGAACGCATAACAAATGGGCTGGCAACATATTAAAACCATCAGGGAAGCGGCGGTCTAATACCCACGCGTTACTTGAAAGTGACGGTCGGGGACTGGCGCGTTACACCAAGAACGACGCGCTGGTCTCCATCCATTACTTCCACCTGAGTTCCAGCTCAAAGGACCTAAGAGGGAGAGTGACGGTGGGGGTCCTATGCGTTGCTTCAAAGCGACGCGCGGGAGCACCGCCGTTACTTTCACCCGAGGCCAAAAACTAATGTACAGCGTTTAAATCGATCGCAGGCGAAATGACGCCCCAGTCTCGGCGCGTCGCTTGGAAATGACGGCCGGCCGACTGGCCGTCGGGCACACCGCCTGACTAGAACAACGTAAATCAATGAGAGAGCGACGGCTGGAAGCCCTACCGTTACTCTCAATGTAACGCACCCACGATGGGCCGTTACATTGAAGTAACGCGCTCACGAAAGACCGTCGGAGATGTGACGGTTCCTGGCGTGACCGTCACTTCACCTGGGTCGCGGACGGGTTATATCTAAAAAATCAGTTCCCTCCCGGACGATCTGAATCGCCGGGTAACGATGTAAAACCTGTAACCTGTCAAACCATGCAACCCATACAACAATATAACAACTAAAAACATCACATGCAAGGCCTAATAAGCATTAATCTCAAGAATTTCATTAAAACCCTACAAATGGAAGAAATAAACATTATGCATGCCACGGGCTCAAATCAACGGAACGAGCCACAGGAAATGATCCTAGCGAGATCAGGATTCCATCCCCCTACCTCTCGCAAGCCGAAACCGAAGAAAAGGCCGCATGCAAGGAGGAAGAGCTACGAAGCCTTCACGCTCCACCTCGCTCCCACGATCACCGAACCGTGCCGAAGTGGACACCTACACGCTCCTCTCGACGCGAGGAATCCAACGGCGCCAACCTTGTCTCAATCCGACCTCGTCTCGCCCGCGTTCCCTAAGGAGGAGAGAGGGGCGATCGCAAGAGGAGAGAGAGAGAGTGAGGGTGAATGAGAGATCGACGGGGGAGAGAGGGTGAGAGAGGGATTAAAAGAAAAGAAAAAAGAAAAAAAGAAAAAAAATAAATTAAAATATATATAATATAATTATTATATATATTAAAATCTCATTATTTCTAATAACCCTCAATAAACACCAAATAAATCTGGAAAAATACCAGACAAATTCCTAAAAATCCAGGAAAATAGCCAAAAATTCCAAAACAAATAATAGAACAAAAACCATCAAGGATCCATTAAGGCACGGGCCTTACAGTCCCTCCTTCCTTACAGAAATTTTGCCCATGAAATTTACAACAACCGAAAAGGAGGAAACTGAGAAAGGACTTATACCTCACTGGAATAAAAAGGGAAAAAGCTGACGCAACTCATCTTCACTCTCCCAAGTAGACTCATTACCAGAGTGACGCTGCCAAGCAACCCTTACCAGAGGAATAACCCTATTTCTCAACCGCTGCTCGCGACGGTCTTCAATTCTGATAGGAAATTCTGGCGTGGACAAATCAGCCGTCACTCCAGGCCATACTGAATCATCGAGAACATGAGAAGCATCTGGCACATATTTCTTCAATTGAGACACGTGGAACACATCGTGAACAGCTTGCATAGCCGCAGGAAGTTGCAAACGATAAGCCACCTGACCAATAGCTTCAATAATCGGAAAAGGGCCAACATACCGCGGACTAAGCTTTCCACGCTTCCCAAATCTGGAAACACCTTTCATCGGAGATATTTTAACAAACACCATATCTCCAGGTTCAAATTGTAGTGGACGTCTGCGCTGATCTGCGTAGCTTTTCTATCGACTCCGAGCCGTCAACAATCTCTGCCTGATCAGACGAACCACATCAAAACACTGCTGCACCATGTCAGGTCCTGTCAACAATCTGTCCCCAACATCAAACCAATTCAGAGGAGTTCGACAAGGACGACCATATAGTGCTTCAAAAGGAGCCATTCCAATACTGGAGTGAAAACTGTTATTATAAGCAAATTCAACAAGTGGCAAATGCTGACTCCATGAACCCTGCCAATCAAGGCAACACAATCTCAGCATGTCCTCCAAAGTCTGAATAGTCCTTTCTGACTGTCCATCCGACTGAGGGTGATACGCTGAACTGAAAGCTAACTCAGTGCCCAAAGCTTTTTGGAAACTACGCCAGAAGCCGGAGGTAAAACATGGGTCACGATCTGACACAAGTGAAACAGGAATTCCATGCAGTGGCACGATCTTCTGCACATACAGCTCGGCCAACCTCTGCACATTCCAAGAAACCTTAATCCGCAACAATCTGGCAGTTTTAGTCAATCTATCGACCAACAACCAGATGCCATCAAAACCCTGAGAAGTCTGAGGCAAACCCACCACAAAATCTGTAATAACATGGTCCCATTTCCACATCGGAATCTCTAACGGCTGAAGCAAACCACCTGGCTTTTGATGTTCGGCTTTAACTAACTGACAAGTCAAGCACTTAGAAAAAAACACAGCCACGTCTTTCTTCATACCTGGCCACCAGAACTGCTTCTTCAAATTCTGATACATCTTGGCAACACCCGGATGAATAGCAAAACGAGAACCATGGGCCTCACTCAGAATCTCAAGTCTTAATTCATCATCAGCGGGAATATATAATCTGCCTTGAAGACTGAAAACTAGCTCTGTATCAAAATCCACATCATAGCTTGATATAACACGAGCCAAATCAGAATCAGCCTGCTGGGCATCTTTAATCTGATGATATAAAGCTGAACCCAAAACTAAGCTAGCACAAACTGCCATCTTCGGATCAGCAGGAAACTCTGCACTAAATGCCTCGCTCGGAAGCTGTTCCCACAATTTCCATTCATGAAGCAACAAATGACTGACCTGCACTTTCCTGCTCAGAGCATCGGCCACTACATTCATTTTTCCCGGCTGATAGGAGAGTGTAAAGTCAAAGTCTTTCATGAATTCCATCCATCGCCTCTGCCTAATATTCAAATCTTTCTGGGAGAAAATATACCGTAAACTCTGATGATCAGTAAAAATCTGAAATTTCTCACCATACAGATAATGTCTCCAGATCTTTAAGGCAAAAACAACTGCAGCTAGCTCTAGATCATGCGTGGGGTAATTTCCTTCATGTTGTTTCAACTGCCGGGACGCATATGCAATAACCTTACCATGTTGCATTAGCACTGCACCCAAACCTACTCGAGAAGCATCTGTACAGACCATAAATCCACCCGAGCCGGAAGGCAAAGTCAACACAGGAGAAGAAGTCAATAGCCTTTTCAATTCAACAAAGCTAGCCTCACACTGATCCGACCAGACAAAAGACACATCTTTATGAGTCAATCTAGTCATCGGGGCTGCAATCTTTGCAAAGTCTTGAATGAATCTGCGGTAATGCCCAGCCAAACCTAGAAAACTTCAAATCTCTGTTACAGTTCTCGGTCTCTGCCAACTCAAAATAGCATCGATCTTTGCAGGGTCCACTGCCACTCCATCACCAGAAATCACATGACCAAGAAAATGAATCTCCCGAAGCCAGAATTCACATTTATTGAACTTCGCAAAAAGCCCGTGATCCCTTAGAGTCTGCAGAACGATCCTCAAATGCTGCATATGATCATTATCAGAGGCAGAATAGATCAAAATATCATCAACAAAGATCACCACGAACTGGTCCAGAAATGGACGAAAGGTACGCTGCATCAGGTCCATGAAAGCTGCTGGGGCATTAGTCAACCCAAACGGCATGACTAAAAATTCAAAATGACCATACCGAGTGCTGAACGCAGTCTTCTCCACATCGGATTCCCGGATCCATAACTGAAAGTAGCCAGATCTGAGATCAATCCGTGAAAAGACAGTAGCAGACTGTAACTGGTCAAACAAATCATCAATCCTGGGAAGCGGATACTTATTTTTGATAGTCACCTGATTCAACTGCCTGTAATCAATACAAAGTCTCAGGCTTCCATCTTTCTTTTTCACAAACAGCACTGGGGCACTCCACGGAGAAAAACTGGGACGAATGTAACCTTTTTCCAGTAACTCTAGTAGCTGTGCTCGCAGTACTTTCAATTCAGCTGGGGCCATTCGGTACGGCGGCTTTGCTAAGGGGCCGGTACCTGGAATCAGTTCAATCACCATCTCAATCTCTCGCTCTGGGGGCAAGCCTGGCAACTCGTCAGGAAACACATCAGGGAATTCACAGACAACCGGAATATCACAAACATCCCGTCGTAATTTTTCAACAATAACCACTGAAGCAAGGAATCCCTGGCAGCCTGCGCTAAGCAACCTATAGGCTCGAATAGCAGAAATAATCATACGAGAAGATCGGGATCGAATACCTTGAAAATAAAAGGCTGATTTTCCATGTGGCTGAAAATAGACTTTCTTCGATCTGCAGTCAACCACAGCTCCATAATGCTCCAACCAATCCATTCCCAGAATAACATCATAATCTACCAGCTGCAACACATACAATCTTGCCGACAACTGGTGATTATCAATCATCGCAGGAGATTCCTCCAGGCACAAAGGTGTAACCATGAAATCTCCAGAAGGCAATTCAACAAACATCTCACAAGATACCTCGTAAGTCGGTTCCTCAATACAGGCCATGAAATCCTCAGAAATAAAAAAGTGAGAAGCACCAGAATCAAATAAGACACGAGCTGAATGACCATAAAGCATAATCATACCTTCCACAAGATGGGACGCAACAGCATCAGCTCTAGTCAAATGAGAAACCTTGCCTTTCTGCTTCTTAGAACCAGCTGAAGATTGCTGAGAAGACACCGGCGCTTGAGAGTAAAATTGCTGAGCTTGAGGTGCAGTCGGAGGTCTGAATTACGGCTGCTGAGGTTGAGAAAACTGAGGAACTTGCAATTGCTTCGGCCTCAGCGGGCAATCACGAACCACATGACCCGGCTGATCACACCTAAAGCAAACAACAGGAAGAGAACACGGCTGGCCCTTGTGATGACCACCGCATCTCCTACACATCCATGGGTGACTGACAGCTGAGCTCTGACGAGTCTGAGAAGAAGGTGCTGTCGGCTGCTGAACAGAATCTGTACCGGACGGCTGTTGGAAAAACTTCTCCTTCTTCTTGAACCTTTTGAACTTGGGCTTGGAAGGAGAGGAAGCACTAGAAATCTCTGACTGGGCTGAGGGAATACCTGGAACTGGCGGTCGGTAAGTCTGCTGCGACTGAGCTACCGGCTGCACTGACTCTGCCTGAGGATATCCACCAGGTCTCGTCATCTCTAGCTCTAAAGCCACCGCTGTCTGGCACGCACTATCAAGATCCGCAACACGACTGGCGATAAGAGGCATCTTCAATTCAGGCCTCAAACCTCGCAAAAATTGCTGAGTCTTCAAAGCTTCACTAGCCAGCACATGAGGCTCATACTGACCCAATTCCATAAACTTATTCCGGTACTGAAGCACAGTCATACTGCCCTGAGTCAGTTCCATAAATTGATACATCTTGTCCATCTGAAGACAGGCGGGAGTATAGGCACGCTCGAAAGCAGCAACAAACTCTGCCCAAGTGATCTGCCGAAGAGGTCTTGAATGAAAGGCAATCTGCCACTCGGCTTTCCACCACGTGATGGATGTACCCTGGAGTTGAAAAGCAGCAAGCATAACTTTTTCATCTTCAGCACACTCCATCGATACGAACACACGCTCGATCGCATCCAACCATTGCCTTGCAACCTCGGGATCAGCTTGACCATCGAAAGCAGGCGGATTGAACATAAGAAACTCTTTCAATGCCTTGCCTCGACTGCCAGGCGCTTCAACGAGAGGAGCAACAATCGGCGCTGGAGGAGGAACAACTGGAACAGCAGGAACTACGGGAGGAGGTGCAGAACCACTATCTTCCCTGGGCGCATCTCGAGGAACACGAGGAGCTCGAGGGGGTCTTCCTCGACGGGGAGGCATAATTACACTGCCAAAACACAATTCAATCGCAATTAATCAATCACACGGAAAACATCCTATGCCAGCAATAGACGACAACAGGACTAGCTCTGGACAAAGCATAAATTTTCAATTCCTTATACAAATCCTCAAACAACGCTCTGATACCAACTGTAACGACCCAGAGTTCAGGATACCGATATACCGATAACATCGATACACCGATACCAAGAACTGGGGAAGCCACCCAAGAGGCTGATGAGGCCCCTGAAGGGTTAGTAGAAAGTGCTGAGGGGTATGCATAACGAATTGGAATTTGGAACGCGCAGATAGCAATTAAGCATTTAAAATTAATACAAGTGCGGAAGCAATTCAAATAAACGGAGTGATATATATATACTAGTCCAGAGAACAAGAGTACTAGTCCACAAGGTACAACTACGTGGGGCATACCCCGGCAAAAGTACGAACAAAGCCTCAAAAGGCACCTCGACTAAAGCTGGCTGCTAAGCACGGTCTCCGAAACGGCTCACAAAGCACCGGGAGACGACGGGCGCGGCTCACCTGAAAGGAGAAGGGTGAGTCACAGCCAGACTCAGTAGGGGTCACGCGGATCCCTACCTCGCACTAGACAAACATACATGCATAAATAAGGCAAGTAGAGCATGCATTTAAATAAGCTAACAGGCAGTGGCATGAATAATTACTCAAGTAAAGCTGTAAACTCTAACTAAATAGGTATAACAGCTAAAGCATGCCACAACTAACTAAATGCAAGCAATTTAAAACTAAAGCTACCAAATAGAATAAGTCTCAACTAATCCAAGCAACAAGGAAGGACAACCACTGGAGCAGAAACCAGAAGCGTTCACTGACGACTTACACTGCATCTCAAGCACTCGCAGTCGACGAAGCGACAAGCTAAGCGCGTAAACAGTACCAAACCAAGTGACCAGTCGGAGTGGCACCCGTCGGTGTCAGTCCACAGTCTCCGACCACGTGTGCACACACTGACTCTAGCCTGAGTCAGGCCCTCTAGCTAGTTTTCCCCCTTGGTAGGACGCTACCATTGGCTGGGAGCCCACGGAACTAGCTTACAAATCCTGCATGGGAAACATACCCCTCCGCCATCCTCAAGCGGGTCGGCACTCAACAGACCTTAGGGCAACAACAGTGGCTCCATTGCGTGGAAAGAAAGGCTACTCTAATGGCAATAAAACACGCCACAATACATTAAAACAATATGAATATGGCATGAGTATAAAAAGGAACGCATAACAAATGGGCTGGCAACATATTAAAACCATCAGGGAAGCGGCGGTCTAATACCCACGCGCTACTTGAAAGTGACGGTCGGGGACTGGCGCGTTACACCAAGAACGACGCGCTGGTCTCCATCCGTTACTTCCACCTGAGTTCCAGCTCAAAGGACCTAAGAGGGAGAGTGACGGTGGGGGTCCTATGCGTTGCTTCAAAGCGACGCGCGGGAGCACCGCCGTTACTTTCACCCGAGGCCAAAAACTAATGTACAGCGTTTAAATCGATCGCAGGCGAAATGACGCCCCAGTCTCGGCGCGTCGCTTGGAAACGACGGCCGGCCGACTGGCCGTCGAGCGCACTGCCTGACTAGAACAACGTAAATCAATGAGAGAGCGACGGCTGGAAGCCCTACCGTTACTCTCAATGTAACGCACCCACGATGGGCCGTTACATTGAAGTAACGCGCTCACGAAAGACCGTCGGAGATGTGACGGTTCCTGGCGTGACCGTCACTTCACCTGGGTCGCGGATGGGTTATATCTAAAAAATCGGTTCCCTCCCGGACGATCTGAATCACCGGGTAACGACGTAAAACCTGTAACCTGTCAAACCATGCAACCCATACAACAATATAACAACTAAAAACATCACATGCAAGGCCTAATAAGCATTAATCTCAAGAATTTCATTAAAACCCTACAAATGGAAGAAATAAACATTATGCATGCCACGGGCTCAAATCAACGGAACGAGCCACAGGAAATGATCCTAGCGAGATCAGGATTCCATCCCCCTACCTCTCGCAAGCCGAAACCGAAGAAAAGGCCGCATGCAAGGAGGAAGAGCTACGAAGCCTTCACGCTCCACCTCGCTCCCACGATCACCGAACCGTGCCGAAGTGGACACCTACGCGCTCCTCTCGACGCGAGGAATCCAACGGCGCCAACCTTGTCTCAATCCGACCTCGTCTCGCCCGCGTTCCCTAAGGAGGAGAGAGGGGCGATCGCAAGAGGAGAGAGAGAGAGAGTGAGGGCGAATGAGAGATCGACGGGGGAGAGAGGGTGAGAGAGGGATTAAAAGAAAAGAAAAAAAGAAAAAAGAAAAGAAATTAAAAGGAATTAAAATATATATAATATAATTATTATATATATTAAAATCTCATTAATTCTAATAAACCTCAATAAACACCAAATAAATCCAGAAAAATACCAGACAAATTCCTAAAAATCCAAGAAAATAGCCAGAAATTCCAGAACAAATAATGGAACAAAAACCATCAAGGATCCATTAAGGCACGGGCCTTACATACACTGCCCGGACCTGCAGCCATAAGAACCGGGTCCTTCGCTTTCCCTGCATTAATTTAGAATAATTGCATACATTTTAATAATAAATTCATGCATTTTACTCAATAAATAGTGGGAAATAATAGTAAACGCACTTTGTTCGTACAGCGGTTCCCCATGGACCGCTCTAACCTGTGGATGGCTCGGTTTGGACCGCTCAGTTTTCAGCTTTCTATTCGATGAACGGGTTTATTCTGGCCGCTCAGTGCATCCACGGTTACCCATTAACCGTGTTGTGTCTCTCTAAATCCTGTCATATTATACACCTGCACGGCTCTCCTCAAACCGTGCTAGTATCCACAGACCAATACGGACCGTTCAATTCTCCGTAGTCTCATATTTTGAACGGACCAAAATGGTCCGCCCTCTCCCAAAACCGTGCTGGTCCTCATTCTTCTGTCTGTTCAACTGCCCCCAGGACAGCTACCTCTGTGCCGTGCATTCAATGAGCGGCTCTGTGTGAGCCGCATAGTCTTTCTGAGCGGTTCCTGTTGAACCGCTCAATCACCGTCATCCCCAACGATGTCAAACCCCTCCCCGCCGGCGGGCGTGGCTTAAAAGACCTCCCAATCAGCCCTAGAAGGGACGAATGCCTCTATTCTACCCCTAGAACTAGCATGCTTACATTTTAAATGGAAATAGGGAGGGTTTTAGGCCTACCTTGTCCGTCTTCAGGGGTTTGGCCGCCACCGCGGTGGCCGCCTCCGGTGCTTGGGGGTCCCCTCCGACGTCAACAGCGGCCGCTGCTGCTTCTTCGTCGACAACAGGTGCTGGCGCCGACGCCGGTGCGGCTTCACCCTCGGTGGCGGGCGACTCTGCCACCTCCTCCTCCATGGCGGCCGCCGGCGGCGGTGGGGCGTGTTCCTCACTGGCCATCCGTTCGCGGTGGGCTTGGTGCCTGGACCGCATGGACAAGATGGAGAATGAAGGAGAGATTAAGTGGGGGATCGAGGGAGATTGACAGTGTGAGAGGGAGAGAATAGAGGGGGCGTGGAGCGTTTCTCCCTTCTCCCCGCCGTCTGTTATGGTGGGGAGGGAGGGAGACGAAGGGTTTTATTCGTTTGAAACCCCTGGCCATTGCACGGTCTATCGATAGACCATTTAGTAAGTAGACGGTCCATCTCTAACCATTTAATCCCCAATGGTACATTGCCATTGAGAGGCTAGAGTGTGACCGTTCATCTCTCTGAGCGGTCTCCTAAGAGCCGTGCAGCTTCGCATTCACGTTCAAATTATTTATGTTTACACGGCCTGTTACAAGCCGTCCTGTGCTCTAAGCGGCCTATCCTTGACTATTTATGAAGTGAAATAATGTCTTTGGGTCCTTCTTTGCGACATCATTTGATTATTTCTTGATATATATATTACAAATCCTGCTCTTTCTTTGCAGCATCACTTCACTTGCCTTTCATCGTCGACAGGTAAGTCAGGTAAGTATTCCGATCCCTATACCCCTTATTGCATTACTATATGGTAATTATGTTATGTTATCTCAAGAACCAGTTGGTTGCTCGTGTGTTCCAGGATCTGATGTTCCCCTTTAAGAAAAATAATGATGATTCAGGTTTACGTGTTTAATCATCGGATAGGCCGTTGGGTTGGGAAAGTTAAGGGACGATGGTTCTATCTCGCACGCCGTGGTGGCAGATAGTATCCTGACCCTAATTGTCCTGGCCTAGCAATATTATTCTCGAGTATTTTATATTTTATTCTTTCTTTACATTCATTTTAATGATTTCTTTTATTTTAGCCTAACATGCATCATACGCATCTTTTGAGCATTCATGACCCATGGTTTGCTTGCCAATATCCCACCAGTGATGGATGGCTATGTGTTCATGTTTGAGAAAGAGGAACAATTCCACTCTGAGTTGGAAAGTTCTCTCTCGTCAGTTCACTCGGTTTGGTTGATTAGGAGTCCCCGTCTGGAGTTTTAGTCTATCTCTTTACTTTTCGTTACTGCTTTGATTCCCTCATTGGTTATGGATTGTGTCCCCTGATGAGGTTGCCTACCTTTTACCCTGCTTTTTACCTTAGTCTGATTCCTCCAGATTGGTGTCGCTTTTAGTTTGACTATTCCTTGTGAGTGGTTTAGAGTTTTCTGGAAGATTCCTATCACTCATTGGCAATAAAACGGGTGTCTTTTTACCTTAACGCCCACTTTTCAGTCTACTCCGCTTCATCTCCGCATCATCTCCATATTCCATTTTTCATTCGGTTCACCTCCGCTCGCTCCCCTGCAAATAGGACGTTAAGGAGGGGCCTCTGTTGACACCCGTTTTTTGCTGATAAGTTAAGTCATTCCTTTTACCACTATTTATTGATGCCTCGAGTTGTCCATTGCTCGTTGGGCCATTTCTAGGCACGTCTTTGGGCTTCTTTTATGGGTACCTCCCTCCCTGGCTGGGTCCGCTTTGATTCAGGGCTTAATGGGCCTTGATTTTGCTTAATTTATCACATTTTATCAATTTCAAGGGTCCAGCCTTTGCACGGTCAATCGCCTGGCCATTCAGTCAATGAGCGGCTGGATTTGGGCCGTCTATCTATTTTCTCAGATATTTATGTGATTTTCTGAATTTCCACCGACATGCTGTTAAACGGCCCTCATCTAGCCGTCCAAATTATTGGAGCGGTAGTCATATGGCCGTCCAGTTCCCAGAGTCCCCATGGCGTTAATTTTTCAGATAATTATCTATTTATCTATTTTATTTGAATTTATCACCGTCAGGCTCTGAACGGTTGGAGTTGGGCCGCGCCATGAATCGGGTTGTCTAGCATTAGACCCTTCAATCCTTAAGAGTCCAATGGCAAAATTGTCGGTCAGTTCTATGGATATTTGGATAATACTTCTGATTTATGTAGTTTTCACCAACAGAATTGGACGGTCTGAAGACAGACCGTACAGTGGTCTAAGCAGTCTATCGCACGATCGCGTATTGGCCCGATTTCTAAGATTTTAAAGGATTTTCTCTCTCCAACCCGTGGTTTATTCCCCAACTTATTCCACCCATTTCTCCATGGATTCTCCACCAAATGGGGTGTCGTTTGAACTGGTTGGGATATGGGAGTGTTATCTACGGATTTTATGTTAATATCTCAACTTAATTTTCACTGAAAACCCTAATTTTGGGGCTAGGCTTGTGGGCTCTATAAATAGGACCCATAGTCTGGGCTTTGAAAAGGGGGGAGATCAGAGGTCGATGGTGAAGCCCTGCCGAACTCCAGAGCGACCTACAGTCAGGGAGGGAGGCTCTCTACGTCCACATAAGCCTCCGTTTCAGGGAGTAGTCGTGTTTTGAGTCTTTGTTTGATACTCCCTTTCATTCATTGCATGCTCGTTTCCACTATTTCTCCTCCACGGTTTTCACTGCTTGCACTTCATTCACACACCCTCCTACTATTTTCTCACACCCCAAGGGGTTTAAAAACCTCTCAGGTATCCCCCAGTCCATGTTAGTTTGTTCAGTTTTCATGTTCTCTTCTAGTTACTACACCCTCTAGTCCTGATTTGGATTTTCTTTTGTGGTCTTCACGTTGTTTTGCAGGTCAGCATCATCCTAGCACGAGGCCCACCCCCTCTGGACGGCCAGAAGGGGTAGAGGTTCAGATCCTACGACTTGGTGGGTGACGGAACAGCGCGGTTTAATTGCGTTCGTTTGAAGAGGAAGGCGGATCTCCACGAACTGCTCTGAACCTTTGAACAGCTGCCTCCGAACCGTCTGGCTCTCCACTGTTCTTCGTCCCGCGTTCCTTCTCAGCACTAGAGAGCGATCTATCGAGAGACCATCCGGTCACAGGACGGTTCTTCCAGGACCGTTTATTTCTGCAGTGCTGTTCACATACGAGTGTCTCCCTTTTCCAAGGTACGGGTGTAATTATTTTACATTTCAAAACCTTGGTGGCGATCACGATCACACTTGTGCCCTTCCACCCTGCTATCTTAAGTTCATTATTTCTTGCATTGATATAGTAGAGGGATTGGAAGGATACAAAGGAAGGAAAAACATGTCTACAAGAAGGAGAAGGAGGTATGATTGCCAATATAAGGTCTCAACCTACATTGATCGAGGACCTAGTCCACTTGCAAGAAAATGATCGCACATTGATGGAGATTAAGGATAATATTGATCAGAGGCCAGAATTTTCTATCTCAAATGATGGAAGACTATTATTTAAGGGTCGGATTTGTGTGCCAAATCATGATGACGCTAAGAAATTGATCATGGAAGAAGCTCACAAATCAAGGTATGCTATCCACCCTAGAACTACCAAGATATATCAAGATTTGAAAGAATCTTTTGGTGTCCCAATATGAAAAGAGAAGTGGAAGATTCTGTATCACGATGTCTCACTTGTCAACAAGTCAAAGCAGAGCATTTAAAACCCACTGGGAAATTTCAACCCTTAAATATTCTCGAATGGAAGTGGGAAAGTATAGGGATGGATTTTATCATGGGTTTACCTAGGACAAAAGGAGGACATGATGGTATATGGGTGATCATAGAGCGATTGACTAAATCTGCACATTTTCTACCAATCAAAAGTCAATGGTCTGTGGATGTACTAGCAGCATTATACATGAAGGAGATTGTCAAACTACATGGTGTCTCAGTCACCATAATATCTGACCGAGATCCTCGGTTCACATCACAATTTTGTAAGGGTCTACAACATTCATTAGGGACCCGATTGAACTTTAGCACTGCATTCCATCCACAAATTGATGGTCAAATTGAAAGGACAAATCAGGTGATGGAAGATATGCTCAGGGCTTGTGCTATTGACTTTGGAGGAAGTTGGTACGACCATTTACCTCTGGTGGAGTTTACATATAATAATAGCTATCAAACTAGCATACAAATGGCACCATTCGAGGCTCTATATGGAAGAAGTTGTCGTTCACCTATTTGCTGGAATGAAGTAGGAGAAAGATAATTTATTTGTCCCGACATCATTAGGGATACTACCGAAAAGATAAAGCTTATTCGGGAAAGACTCCAGATGGCACAAGATAGATAAAAATCATATGCTGACAATCGAAGGCGCGACTTGGAGTTCCAAATAGGAGACCATGTATTCCTTAAGGTTTCTCCGAGTCTAGGTATTCGAAGGTTTGGTATTAAAGGTAAGGTTACTCTAAGATTCATTGGCCCCTTTGAGATTCTCGAAAGGGTTGGTGAAGTCGCATATCGAATAGCTTTACCGCCACGATTATCTAAAGTCCATGATGTATTTCACGTCTCAAGCTCAAGAAGTATGTACCTGATCCTTTCCATGTCATCACTTATGACAATCTGGAGATCAAAAAGGACTTAACATATGAGCAAAAGCCAGTTAAGATCATTGAACGAGAAGTACGTCAACTTCGGAATAAAACTAATTCCTATGGTCAAGATCCAATGGACCAAATTATGGCCACATGAAGTAACATGGGAAACAGAAGAAGCCATGCGTAAAAGATTTCCATAGATATTTGAATGTAAGTACACTCTCCATAAATCCATGCATTGAATTTGGAGACAAATTTTTTTTAAGGGGGGGAGGGTGTACCGCCCGAAAATTTTTCTAAGAATTTTTTGGATCTTAAAATAAAATTATTAAGCATTTAATGGGCTATAAATGAATTTTATTTAATTAAATATAATTATTTAAGCCCTACATAAATCCAAGAGGATTAGGCCCATATAATAAACCTAATAGGCCCAAAAAGATTGTTTTGGACCTTCGCCCATATTCTAGAAGCTAGGAATGGGTGTAATCATGAAATTAAGGGATAATTACTCTTTGGGAAATAAATAAGTGGATAATAACAAGGGTAATGCCAAAAGAGTTGGAACTAGTTGAAATTCGGCGCTCACAAAGTCAAACGGTCTATCGCGAGACCGCATGTGGAGTTAAACGGTCCAGAGCTAGACCACTTATCTCTGTCAGTTCCGTGAGTATGAGAAAAAGTGAAAGGGATGGATTTTTAGCATCCAAATCACCTAGGATTAACTCTATCCACTAATTAGATAAGTCTAGAAGGATAGTAGATCAAATTGAATGCCTAAATGGGACTCTAAGTTCGTTCTAATTCTCAAAACCCTAGCTAACCTTATAAAGAGATCCCAGATTTGACATGTGCGACCCATACTTTTGGCTCGCGTGGAATTAAGGTAAGGAGGATAAATTAGAGGTAAGTTTCTTCTAGGAATTTGTTTATTATATTCAGAACAAATTACCCTCTAAATTCCGTTCGAGGAGATCAAGCCTACAAGAAGATAGAAGGTTCCAAAGTTACTGATTCTACACAACCCAAAAATTAGTGCGTCTGACCCATATTGATCAAGGAGTTCGTAGCCTTAAACGAGGTATTTAGCAACAGTGTCTTTAGAACTTTCTGTTACCCTTCATATCTTCTATTTACCCTCAAAATTTCATGTCAATAGGTCAAGGGAATCAGGAGATACAAGGGCGGGAAGTTGCTGATTTAGCACGAGAACGTGTAGAGCTAGGGCTTACTTCCAGTCTGAAATTAACAGTCTAGGAGCATTAATTAAGGTAGGTTATCTCATGAATCGCTCAAATTTGAAGTCACGAATAAAAGCCCTCTGATTTCGTGTGTTTTCATGTATTGTACTTTGAGAATTTCATGTTTTAGTAGGACTATGCATCTAAGTTAAATCCTCATGCATGAACTAGCCCTAATAAAGTAAAAAGGATTTTTTCTTGTTAAATACATGAACCTATGCATATTGTTGGCCTATATTTGTTCTACCATGATTATGGAAGTTTATATATGTTGATTTTCATGCATGATGTATCTTAGTTTAGCATTTGGCTTTACTATTATTTGAACTCTGATTTATACAGGAGCAAACGGTCGTCATGTAGACCGCCTGGTATCTTAATGGTCCTACGACAGACCGCTAGCCCAATAGCATAAGCGGTCGCCCGACTAACCGTTTGGCCAGTTAAATGGTTCTGTTCTAGACCGTTTGGTTTTTTGATTTTTCTGCAATATTGATAATCCAAACATATTACGGATTAGCCAAAGTTAATATATGATAAGCCTAGTTAACTACGTTTATTTCCTGGTTTGATTACTGGTTTTATATACTTAGTTAATTTCATTGTTTATCATCATAGATTTCATATTTTGTGCACATTGGTATTATTTTAACTTATGTTAGTTTATGACCAAAATTATATATTCTTGTAATAACTATATGTTCAAAGATGATAGATGATTCATATCACTGGTTTATCACGATTCTTTCTCTTCTAAGAGTCATTTTCATAAGTACATGACACATATCCTGGTATGTTGTCATTAGTTACACTTTTTACACATTAAGTACACAATCTTAGACTTGATGACCTCTCCTTTGCATATTCCTTCCAACGGACTAGGAAATCTTGTTTCAAGGCCTCCATAAGACTCCACGAGCCTGGGATTTCCACTAGGACGCCGAGCTGGTTGTACCATTAAAGCCCATTGTCTAGAAAAGCACTTATCGATGTTTTGTATTTCTGGACCTAATCGGCCATATGGTTGACCGTCTGAGTTTGCTAGCGGCCATTCACTAGACCGCTAAAGGATATTAAACGGCCATCCACTAGACCGCAAGGCTTCAGAGATGGGTTTTTGTTTATCAGACTTTGTCTTATCAAACGGTCCTTCACTTGACCGCTTGGATTTCTAAACGGTCTTGTATATGACCGCATGCATTTCAAAACGGCCCAGTAATAGACCATTTGGATCCTGATTATGTCTAACCTGAGGTTTGAACTTTGGGGTTAGTTTTCTTGAATGCCTAGATGATCTTCTGATTATCTAGAGCCTAAATTATGGTTAACCAAGTTAAGCTAAAATTATGAAAGTTAAAGAAAGTACTGTTATGCTGCCGACTTTTTCTACCATGACCTAGTTATAACCTCATTTCTTGAAATCTCGTGTTCTTAATTGAAGCATTCTTATTTTTGTTACCTTATCATGAAACTTATCTTGAACTTGTGCATTATTGGCCACATTATTGCTATAAACGTGGAAGTAGCTTGATTTATACTTGAAGATGCAGTTCGAGCACTGATTTTGTTTAAGGGCTCTATGCTAGTCCCCTCTGCTGATTGTCGGAAACATACTGTACACCATGGGGTATGATGTTACTGGCGTCGTATTGCGCTAGAAGTACTTTCTTTATAAATAAGTGAAATGTCCACGGGAATTCACATAAATTCACGAAGTACTTACTACTAAGTGAAGAGTAGATTCTTGCTTGTTACATGACTTTCTAGTGCATAGCCTTCATGGTTATGAAAATTACATTCTTATTACATTATTAAAAAGGTCAGATCTACATTCTTGCTATATACTTGATTCTTGTATCTCATGTTTGATCATAGCTTGTTACTTTAGCTTTATTCGCATGTTTCATCGTATTTGCATGATTACCTTATTCTTTAGAGCTAAAATGCCAATCATTTATATTTACCTTCATGTTGATACGAAGATACCTATTGGGCAAGTGTGCTCATTACTCTACTTTCCAATCTTTTTCAGGAAATTCTAGTGGGTCGGATTCCGATTACTCAAGTGATAGATCCGAGAGTGATTAAAGGATAAACGACTCAAGAGAAGCCTTAGTTATTAAATGTCTAGTCGAGTTGTGATGTAGTTTTTATTTTCTTGAATCTAGTGAAAGATCTTATGTACTTTTGGAATTATTTTATGAAGGAATAAAATTAAAGTTTTTAGTGAATTATATTGTGCAATTACTCTTATGTGATTGTCTTGCGCTCTGATTATATTGCTTGCTCGAGACGTACTAGCCGACTGTTCACTTTTCCGATTGTTTCCGCTACATAATCTCGGGACGTGACACTTTTAAAGATCAAGTGAATTGAAATCATTCTATATGTTGATAATATATCTTCAGGATAAAGAACCATGCAAAAGTAACCAAAGCAAAAACAAATGACTTAAAGTATGTTGCCATGCACCCAAAAAAATGTAGCCATTCTCCATAATCTATCGCCACTCAAATAAATCAGAAATAGGGACAATCATAGAATATAATGCTTGTAAACCTACATATTAACATCTAGATGAAAACTATTATCCTTGCATACAATTGACTTAAATCAAGAAAATTTTATTGCTTTAATCATAGAACCAGAACATGACTGCCTTCAACTTTTGTTGAAATATAAAGGAGGTCGTAATGAGCATTAGCAAAAACAAATAGAAAGATGCACATGATATTTGAATGGCCCACATTCCACCATTTACTCAGATGAAAGTAAACCAACATAATAGATTGTAGATATCATAAATGGCAGAGACCATCAGTCTCTCAAAGTTGAGATAATGAATAATGTCTGCCCAAATGATTACATAAAGATAGAATCTTACTTCCTCTAAAAATTGGTTGGTTTTTTGCATATATACCCCGTAATACACTATATATATGTTTATATATCTGACTTTCATGAGTTGTCAATAATATCCTTCAATATATCCAAATAGTTGTGGTAATACCCTCATCCTGACTCAAGTGTAGTGTAAGCACTGAAATGATGAACCTACCATTAAATTAGGTCTTATAGGGGCATGATGAGATAACATATCTTAAGGATATTTTTTATTCTTTTACATTTGCTAACATTTTCTATACGGCATCTTTTAGTGGTATAAAACTGGAAGTATATAATTGCAACCATTTGGAAGTCTTTAGGGGTATTTTTGACAATTCATAAAAGTCAGGGTATAAATGCAAATATGATGGATTAGGGGATGTGTAAAAAATCTCAAAATTGTTTCTCTGTTTCAGGCCATATGAACATATTGTTGCTCATGAAATGGTAATGCAGTCCTTGGGTTCAAAACATATGATACAATCCACAGGTTTCTCACCTGCTTGTTCAACGCATCAAGTGTTTCCTCATTAAGATCACTGCTAGCAGTAATAATCATTGTTCCAAAACCAGGAATAATCATTGTTCAATGCATCAAGTGTTTCCTCATTAAATTTTATTGCTTTAATCATTGAACCAGAACATGACTGCCTATAACTTTTGTTGAAATATAAAGGAGGTCGTAATGAGCATTAGCAAAAACAAATAGAAAGATGCACATGATGTTTGAATGGCCCACATTCCACCATTTACTCAGATGAAAGTAAACCAATGTAAATGATAGATTGTAGAAATTAGGTAGCTCAAAATCACTAATATATAGCAAAACTATGAAATCACAAAGAAAGTAAATTCTGGTTCATGTATAGTCACATAGAAAAGTCAAGGGTCTAATCACGCATTTCCATTAACAAAAGCTATTAGCACCTATAAAACACATACAGATCCACCTACAGCAAGAGCTGTCAGATCTTCTAGCAAATGAAGCCCCAATAATCCTGATTTACTGAGGCTTTCCTGTAATAGAGATGTCCTACAAACAAAATCGCTCTCCAATGACCTGTAAAAAGAAGGATTAGTCACATCTGTCTGATACATCTATAAATAAACAAGAACTCCACATGGAGAGGATACTAAGTACACTGTTAGAAGATCTACTATTTTCTCATAGTCAGAGACAAATATCAATAGCTTTTGCCAAATTTCCCTGCAAGCATGAAGAGTTATTTTCGGACAGCAGTACCAACAAATGCACGACCATATGTCGTCTGAATGTATAGATTCAATAGTCTATCGTTTAACTGACTACATTCTGTAGAGCAACATAACAATGAATAACATTCATAAAAGTGATGCATAATATATAGCAACGCAGGCACTACATTCTAGCTCATAAAACACTTGCAAATGAGATCCACTAAAGATATCCCAGACTCAATATTTTTTTTCTGGGAAGCAAGACACACTATTTTTATGAGAGAAATAGCAATGACTAACATATAGGTCACATTGTTTCAGAAATGCAAAAAAGTAGAAATTTTCTAAGCACCCTAGTATTCCTGGTATACAAGTTCACTGAAACAAGAAAGTGGATAAATGGCACTAGATATAGATACAACCCCATACATATGGCAGCTTGAACGAGAGAACACGATGTAGCAACAAAAGGTGATGACAATGATCCTTCCTTAGGATTCTATATCACCTGTGTCGGGTTTAGTGTGTATTGATGATGTGACACCAATAATGAGTCATCACTACAATAAAAATGAGATATATGGGCAGTTTCGTTAGTGACATTTGTTAAAAGTGCCCCAAAAATATTATAAGTAGAGGCATTTCATTTTATATTGCCTCTAAAATATTTATAACTCTTAAATTATATTAACAAAAGTTTGTAAAAATGCTTCTAAAAATCCCCACATGAAACTCGCAAGCTTTGGAAGTCGTAACTGCTCCCCCCCGCGTAATTTCCTTTCCCCAGTAGACTTCTCCGGTTTCCCTCTAGATCAGAGTTTCCCAATGCCTGAAGACTCCTTAATCCCCCTCTGCCTCCTCGCTTCCGCGGCTCCCTTCTTCCCCCTCGCTCTGTCTAGCTCTGCCCTCATCCTCAAAGAGCAAGCACTTTTTCCCCTCTCCCCCGCCCCTCTCTCGTTCATCTGAAGTAGAAGTTGTAGCAAGTTTATGCTCGTCTTCTCTTCCTCCAATCGATGCCTAGTGTGATGAAAGACCTGAGATCTGCTTTAAGGGATCACGTGGATCTCGTCTCAGATATGGTCGAGGAGCTCTCCTCTGATCTCCGCAATGGGTTTCGTCCGGCTTATGAGAACTTCATCGGATTCTTTCACGCTATCGACTGGAAGGAGCCGTGGTTGATAGGTTTAATATCCTTTCATGCAATGTTGCTGCTGATCACTATCATCTCAAGGAAGAATGTAAATTTCCAACTGTGCTTATCTATTATGGCATTTTTTGGTGTGTTTCTTGCAGAGAGGATAAATCATTTTTTAGAGGAAAATTGGAAAAGCTTTGTAGGCCAGAACTATTTCGACCCTCATGGCCTTTTCATCTCAGTACTCTAGTCTGGTCTGTTGAGCTATGGTTTTGATGATAACTAAATTTCGTGTGTGATGGAGATTGTAAGCTATGACTTTGATGATAACTAAACTATGTGACATATTGTGTGTTTGATTAGTGGAAAACATCTTCATGATAAATGAACTCACATGTGGCTATCTTATGTTGCAGGTTGCTTTACTAAGTAGGTTGATGATTGAATCATGCATGCTGCACATTAGTCTTTGGAGGTTCCATGTGAAGACTATGCTTCTCAGTGAAATGGTTGAGTCCTTATGGATATGAAATTGATTGCATGGCCTTGTGTTATGTAAATGCATAGCCATTTCATTACATGCTCTGTTGAGGATTTCCTCTGGTTCTTGTATATCATGAATGCATGAGTGATGGCTCCTAGTCATTCTAATCATAGGGCTTAAATACTTTGAAATGTTTTGTGGGAGAATTGGGTTGAAGTTGGGATCTTCAGATTCATTGGTTGAATATTAACTTGCTTCTAAATTCCCAGAAAGTGCAGGTTAATATTTCCCACATTATGATGGATTCAAGGTAAGAATTTATATTGGAATCCATGGTGACACTCTTCTAATCTTGAGTTGGAAAAATGGGTTCTCAAGTGCTTTCATACAGATCTTTCATGTGGATTCTTATATGCCTCATGCCAATGCTTTCGTAATCATATTTCATGCCATTTGGGTCTTGGTCTCAAAACTAGATTCATATGTTAATGCATGACCCATATATTTTGATATTGAACTAACTTCTTGGTTTATCATGTTTTTCAGGATGCAAAATCATTGTTGATCTTCATGGGATTATGGTAACATTTAATCAATTGATTCCATTTGGTTTGATGGAGGTTTTAGTTATTTTTCAAACTCAAACTGTCTTACAGTCTTTACCATTTTCAATCCCACCGTTGGATCTCCCCATAAAAATTATATGTTGTAGCTCTTCAAGTCCTCTTTCCAACGCCTCCAGTCTCGCTTCGATCGGAGTTCGGAGCTAAGAGAATTAATTCCTGCGGCCGGAGCGTGCAGTGCTGTTTTTTTGTATTTTTGTGAAGCTGCCTGAAAGGGTCGACCCTTAGGGTCGACCCCTCAAGAAAGGGTCGACCCTTGGGGTCGACCCCTGTAATTTTGGCTCTTTTTTTGGCCCCGACAGCAACCTGGTTGCCGAGGGTCGACCCCAGGGGTCGACCCCCAGTGCAAGGGTCGACCTCAAGGGTCGACCCCTGTAACAGAAGGTGTTGTTTTGAGTTTTCCAGCAACCTGTTGCCCGAGGGTCGACCCCAAGGGTCGACCCCTTCCGGACGGGACTTCCGAAAGTGTTTAAAACTCATCCTAAACCCCTTCAAACATTACCAAACTACCCCCCATTGGTTCCTAAACATATTAGGGGGTTTCTAACATGTTTTGTGAGGGTTTTATGTGTCTTTTCATGCTTCTCATATTGGCCTATATAGGAGTTACGAATTTGGGAGATGAGAACCCTATTGCTTATATTGTTCTTTCTTGTAGGTGAAGAAAAGGGGGAAAAGAAGGTGGAGCTCTTGAAAGGTGGTTATCATCTACATCCATGAAGATTTGGAGCTCGTGGTAGAAGAAGAAAAGAAGCGGATTGAGGAGAGGAACAAGAGGACGCCGAAATCGCCATCATCCGACATCAAACCAAGAAGAACCGGAGATTCGATTGAAGGGTCGCAGCAGCCACCTCCAGCCCTTGTTCCTCTTGTGTTTGTGCGTGAATGTGAAGGGAAGAAGGAGGATTCGAAGTTCCAATCAACCCTCTACTGCTGGCTGTGAGTGAAATCAAGATTCAAGCTCATCCGATTCAAGATCGTCAAGAACGTCTTCCTGCTGCACAAGTGTTCGATTAAATTCCGAGAAGAGAAAGGGGGAGCTTCTACAAGGATAAATCATTCTCTCTTCACACCTTTCATTCTGATTCTTTGAGTTTAAACTTCAGCATATGTTGTAATCTTTATCTCAGATATTTGTGTGTGTGTGGATCATTGTTGGATCCGTGGTCGTGTGTGTGTCGTGATTTATTCGTGTGTGTACGTAGGTCTTCCTAGATCTACGTTTGTGTGTGTGGGTGTCTAGTTAGATCCGTGTTGTATCTTGTGTGTGGTTTGCTGCACTTGTGGCAGCGTGTGTTCGTGTTGGTGATCCGGCCATCGGATCGTGTGTGTGTTGTTATTCCGGTCGTTGGACTGTGTGGGAGACTACGTCTCCGTGTGTGTGTGTGTGCTTTGGGGCGTGTCCCCGTGTGTGTGTGCAGGCGTCGTCCTGTGTGTGTGTGTTTGGAGTGTCGTCTCCGGTTGGGAATTTATTCTCGAGTGAAGCCTCACCTAGTTTGGTGAGGGGTGGACGTAGGGAGCCCGTCGTGGTCCCGAACCACCTTAAAATCCATGTGTACTGTGGTTTGCTTTACGCACTGGTTTGGTTTATTTTGTGTATCCATCTATATGATCGTGTGGGATCGGTGAACTTGAGAGAATCGGTTTAATGGCTTAATCAACTTCCTTAATTCTGTTATATGTCTTTAACTCCACCGTGTGCACTTGTCTTGTCTTATAGTGTTGTTGTTATCGAGCTTGCCAGATCAACAGTTTTGGGTGTTTTAATTGTTATCTCATTGCCTTTGATAAAAGGTCAAGAGTTTTATTTAAAATTTGTAGTCACCCAATTCACCCCCCTCTTGGGTGTCATTGATCGAGGGACCCAACAATTGGTATCAGAGCTAAGGCTCTTATTTCATAGATCTAACGATCTAGAGTGATCCGGATCAATGACTACCAACACTTACACCTTGAATTCTCCACCGGTGTTTGATGGTTCCAAGTTTGATTTGTGGTTAGGAAGAATGTGCAGTCTTGTCAACTCATATGACCCTAAGCTATGGAGGCTTATTTCATATGGTCCTTATGAGTTGCCCAAGGACAAGAATGTCTGGACTGAAAATCAAAAGTTTAAACATGATCAAAATTGCTTAGTTTTAAAGTTACTTACTATTGCAGTTGATTCTAATCATTTCCCTTTTGTCTCCCATTGCAGATCCGCGAAGGATATCTTGGATGGCCTAACCAAGATTTGGGAAGAGCATGGAGACCAATGTCTTGTGGCAGGGATGAGTGAACAAAGGAGTGATCAGCCAAGTGAATCAAGCTCACCAAGTGGATCAAGCTCAAAGGTAAATTCTGATTCTGATAATGAAGATGAATTAAGCTATGAAGAATTGTTAAATGAATATGATGAGCTTGCTGAAAAATACAAGAAGTTAAAATCTGAAAACAGAAAATTGAAAAGGAAATATGAAAACACCATGCTTGAAAATGATTCTTGTGATAAATGCTCCGAGTTTGTTAAGTTGAGTGAACTTTTAAAGCACGATGTAGATTGTCACAAAGAAACCATTGCATGCTTAAGATGTGAAAAAGAAGAACTTGAAAAAGGAAACTCTTCATGTGATAAATGTTCTAAACTGGTGAAAGAAAATGAAGAATTGAAACAGTTGAATAATGCTATGTCTGAAAGATTGCTTTTTCATGAAAAAGGAAAATCTGTAAATCTTCATGAATATGAAAGAATGGATGAATTGTTGCAAGAAATTCAAAGTCATAAAACCATCAATGCTACTTTGCATGATCAAGTTAATTCTTGTGAAAATAAGATGACTTCCTATGAATTGCACATTTCATCACTTGAAAAAGAAATCTCTAACTTGAATGCTTCATTATCTAGATTTGTGGATGGCCAAAACAACCTGGACAAATTGCTAGGGATGAAAGTAAACTTTCAAAGAGAGGGGCTGGGGTTTAATCCTGTGAACAAAAAGAAATTTGAGAGCAAGACACAAACTTCACTTGTCCACAGCACATGTGCACCCAGCACCTCCAAATCTCAATCCCAGCAATTCACCATGCCGAAAACTCAACCAAATCTGAAAAAGAGTGTGGATGTTCGTAATGTGTATGCTAAAATCATTGATGTGAAACCCCATACATCCAAGAAAAGAAATGCCTCTTGCCTCTATTGTGGAAAACTTGGACACTTGATGCATAATTGTTTCATAATGAAAAATGATGATTTGAGAGCTTGTAGAGAACAAGCTAGTTTCAAAAATGCAAAGCAATCATCTATCATAAAATCTTCCATGCATTGTAATCATTGTGGTAAAAGAGATCATACTATTTCACATTGCTGGTTACTGAAAAAGAATTCTCATTCAACACATCATGATCACCCACACAAACCAATAGAACCAATGAGAAAGAAAAATGTGATGCCAAGTACTCTTCTCCATCACTATGGCAAATCAGGGAATATAAAGCATGATTGTTTTCTGAAGAAAAATGATGAATTGAATGTTGTTAAAAATTGGAAATTGCATGCCCAAGTTGCTGCTAAACCACAAGGACCCAAAAGGATTTGGGTACCTAAGAAGGCCAAATGAGAAATCTGTTTTGCAGGTGTGCCTTGGGAATGTAAAGCATGAAACTTATTTTCATCATGAAGGTAAGGCACACAGGTCAAGTGGCATAAGTCAGGTTGGAAGAAATATCAAAAATTGAATTTTAAATCAGGTGATATCCCTCCCACTTTTTGCAGTGATTGTGTTATTCCTTGACTCACTTTGTGTCATATAATTTTGTGATCTTGCATATGTGCATACATGCATTCCATCTATATTTGTTTACATATTGGTGTGTATATCACATGTCATATAGCATGTCATTTGCATACACCTTCAAGTCATGATCTCACTACATACATAGGTTTTGCATATACCTTCATGATTGCATAAACTTTCACATGCCGTCATGCACTAAAGTTGAAGAATCCACTTCTCAACTAAAATGAATCCATGTTTTAATGCACTGCATTTCTCCTGTCTTCATCACCTCCATGACTGCATGTGGGAATAGGATCTCATTGAACATCTTGCATTCATGCATACATTAAGGGGGAGTAATCACATTCATCATATGAGCATAGTCCTTAGATTCACACATGAGTCATGCACCGTGTCTAGACCTCCCTAAGAGGATGTTGGTTGTTAAAAGAATTTATCATGTCATTGATAATAAATTTGAATCGAAATTGACAAATCAATTATGTTTGTTCATAAATGCAGATTATACTCCAAATGATGATGGGTTAGTCATGACCAATCTTGAAGAATACCTTGCAAGGATGAAAATGATAAAAATTTTCTCAACTCACCACCAGGAGATAGGAAGTGATCTTGATAGTACCCAAGACATGGTATGAAAAGTGCGCTTCTCAATTAACAAAGGATGATTCAATAGGTGAAAGACATGGAAGAAGAAGGATTCTCAAGGCAAAGGTAAGAAAGCAAAATCTGAAATATCAACCTCCGTGAGGTTGGCAATTTCAGTGATTGAAGGCTTCCAATCTTGTCTCCTGAACCAAGGTAATTCATCCTTATCAACTCATGCAATGGCCTTTTTGTCACTTGGTGATACCTTTAGATGACAAGTGTTGATTCTAAAAACTTGAGTTGTCATTTACTAGCATGCTGTGACAAATTGGTTGAATCTAGTTTGATGTGATGATCATACTTACTTGATTTAACAAAATGAAAACCTTTAGAGTTGTGCTTGAAGTGGTTGGCTACTGTATGACACTTGAATTGAATTGCATGTCTGGTATATCAAATGGCATTTGTGAAAGAGTGGATTATATCCATTTGGAAGCATTCCCTATGCGTTGAGTTGGGTCTTTGGACTAAAATCTCCGCCTCGTACCAGATCTTGATTGGTTTGTGATTGATTAATTGTTGAATGAATCCTTGAGATGAGTTATGTGACTTGAAAATATGTTTGTGATTATATGATCCATACATTTAACTTTTGGATGAACTCTCATTTCAAAACTTGTAAAAAACCTTTCAAAATCTATTTTTGAACAATTCTAAAATTTTGGTTGCACTGTTTACTTTTGATCATTTATGCACCCTCATTCATAAAGGTCTTGTCATAAATAATGTTTGCTGTTTCATGGATTGAATGTGGATGAACTCAATAGGTTTTCTATCACACTGGCTTGGAAATGAAAGCTCTCATATTCTTTTTGCATCTTATCTTTCATTCTCGTAAAGCTATAGGCTGCATGCATCAGAATCCAATGCATTAGGTGCATTTAGTTCTCTCAAATGAAAAACCAAAAACACACACCTTGCACCCATGTTAATTTCTGCATTGCATTAGCACTCATGCATTCGTCGCACTTAGTTCATTCATTTGGTATCAAATTGACATCACATTGCTCGCATGCATGTCATAATGCATTTGCATAAACTCCCAATGTGTGCTTGTGTGTTATTATATGCTATTCACCCCCATCCTTGAAATTTCTACGACCTTATGCATTCTTGATAAATAATGTTGCATTTGAGTCATTATTGGTGTGCTTCATGTTGTACCCTTTGGGGGGAGTAAAGTGCATCTATTTAGGGGGAGTTGTATTGTTATGTATTCATGGTATTTTCGGTATACATACTGAATCAAATTCACACAATTCATGCACAGAATATGAAAATGAGTGTTAAGAATAAGGATATATGTTTTTCTTTTCAACACCCTCGAGATGTTAAACTTGCTGCATGTATGTTGAAGAGACAGTTGAGGAAAAAGCTGCCTACCTATCTTTGTTGAGAAATCTGAAATGAAAATGAACGGCAGAGCAATGCTCGGTCTCACTGAGTAAACTGGGCACATGTCACCTGAGACGTGATGTGGTTCATATCTGAAAAGTGTTGACTAGTACCTCTGTTCAAAATGAGGTGACATGGTTCAGCATTCTGAGTAACCGGGGATTCTGGCATGAGCTCCATGCGTCTACTCGCGTAAAAAGGAATCATTTTGAACCTGATCACTCTTGAAAATTTTTGACTATCATATGATACTGGTTGAGTTAAAAAAAAAAAAAAAATGCAGGTGAAAACTCATTGTGGTAGAGCGAAGCCTCCAATACGCTGCTCTCAAAATTAAAGTGCAGTCTGTAAAATATCTCCCTGTGTTGATCTGAAAATCTAAATATCCATATTGAAACTATCATTTTTCATGTTACTCACTTACACTTTTGAGAATTTGATTTAATATGTATTCAAAAAGTTGATTGACTGCATTAGCAATTGCATTAGTCTCCTATATGATTGAAAAATCTCCCATGTGCTACACATGTGTATTCCGATTGTCATGACTCTCTTGCATCTTTCCTATACCCATCCCTTCTTAAATAAGTACGGGGGAGCAGTGTTGCATGTTTATATATGTATCTACTTGTTTGCTTATGTATGCATCTCACATGCCATCACATGCATAAGTTGCATCTCATTCATTTCAAACCACAAATCAAAAATTAAAAATCTGGAAAATACTGAAAACCAAAAAATTGAGTGAACTTCCCATGCTATTTTCTTGCTCGATAAATTCTTGTGCTTGCTTGGCTAATGGGGAGAAAGATTAGGCACAACCAAGTAATCAACATTTGGTATCCTCTCTAGCCAACACTTGGTGTTTCCCATACATTTCATGAACCCACTCATTTATAACTTACTGCTGCTTCATCAGAATTTCAAATGTGGGTTACTATTCCTTGCACATTTATCATGCTACAATGTGCATCTCCTCTGTTTCTTCATCGTGAGGGAGTATGTTTGGCCTTACCCGGCTTTTTGATAATGTCAAAGGGGGAGAAATATTTCATGTGATTCATGCTTGCTGGATTCATGATTGGGATTTCATCAAAAACATGCCACTTCGTTTGTCATCTTCACTACGATTGTCATCATTCATCACTAAGTTTGTCATCATCAAAAAGGGGGAGATTGTTGAGCTATGGTTTTGATGATAACTAAATTTCGTGTGTGATGGAGATTGTAAGCTATGACTTTGATGATAACTAAACTATGTGACATATTGTGTGTTTGATTAGTGGAAAACATCTTCATGATAAATGAACTCACATGTGGCTATCTTATGTTGCAGGTTGCTTTACTAAGTAGGTTGATGATTGAATCATGCATGCTGCACATTAGTCTTTGGAGGTTCCATGTGAAGACTATGCTTCTCAGTGAAATGGTTGAGTCCTTATGGATATGAAATTGATTGCATGGCCTTGTGTTATGTAAATGCATAGCCATTTCATTACATGCTCTGTTGAGGATTTCCTCTGGTTCTTGTATATCATGAATGCATGAGTGATGGCTCCTAGTCATTCTAATCATAGGGCTTAAATACTTTGAAATGTTTTGTGGGAGAATTGGGTTGAAGTTGGGATCTTCAGATTCATTGGTTGAATATTAACTTGCTTCTAAATTCCCAGAAAGTGCAGGTTAATATTTCCCACATTATGATGGATTCAAGGTAAGAATTTATATTGGAATCCATGGTGACACTCTTCTAATCTTGAGTTGGAAAAATGGGTTCTCAAGTGCTTTCATACAGATCTTTCATGTGGATTCTTATATGCCTCATGCCAATGCTTTCGTAATCATATTTCATGCCATTTGGGTCTTGGTCTCAAAACTAGATTCATATGTTAATGCATGACCCATATATTTTGATATTGAACTAACTTCTTGGTTTATCATGTTTTTCAGGATGCAAAATCATTGTTGATCTTCATGGGATTATGGTAACATTTAATCAATTGATTCCATTTGGTTTGATGGAGGTTTTAGTTATTTTTCAAACTCAAACTGTCTTACAGTCTTTACCATTTTCAATCCCACCGTTGGATCTCCCCATAAAAATTATATGTTGTAGCTCTTCAAGTCCTCTTTCCAACGCCTCCAGTCTCGCTTCGATCGGAGTTCGGAGCTAAGAGAATTAATTCCTGCGGCCGGAGCGTGCAGTGCTGTTTTTTTGTATTTTTGTGAAGCTGCCTGAAAGGGTCGACCCTTAGGGTCGACCCCTCAAGAAAGGGTCGACCCTTGGGGTCGACCCCTGTAATTTTGGCTCTTTTTTTGGCCCCGACAGCAACCTGGTTGCCGAGGGTCGACCCCAGGGGTCGACCCCCAGTGCAAGGGTCGACCCCAAGGGTCGACCCCTGTAACAGAAGGTGTTGTTTTGAGTTTTCCAGCAACCTGTTGCCCGAGGGTCGACCCCAAGGGTCGACCCCTTCCGGACGGGACTTCCGAAAGTGTTTAAAACTCATCCTAAACCCCTTCAAACATTACCAAACTACCCCCCATTGGTTCCTAAACATATTAGGGGGTTTCTAACATGTTTTGTGAGGGTTTTATGTGTCTTTTCATGCTTCTCATATTGGCCTATATAGGAGTTACGAATTTGGGAGATGAGAACCCTATTGCTTATATTGTTCTTTCTTGTAGGTGAAGAAAAGGGGGAAAAGAAGGTGGAGCTCTTGAAAGGTGGTTATCATCTACATCCATGAAGATTTGGAGCTCGTGGTAGAAGAAGAAAAGAAGCGGATTGAGGAGAGGAACAAGAGGACGCCGAAATCGCCATCATCCGACATCAAACCAAGAAGAACCGGAGATTCGATTGAAGGGTCGCAGCAGCCACCTCCAGCCCTTGTTCCTCTTGTGTTTGTGCGTGAATGTGAAGGGAAGAAGGAGGATTCGAAGTTCCAATCAACCCTCTACTGCTGGCTGTGAGTGAAATCAAGATTCAAGCTCATCCGATTCAAGATCGTCAAGAACGTCTTCCTGCTGCACAAGTGTTCGATTAAATTCCGAGAAGAGAAAGGGGGAGCTTCTACAAGGATAAATCATTCTCTCTTCACACCTTTCATTCTGATTCTTTGAGTTTAAACTTCAGCATATGTTGTAATCTTTATCTCAGATATTTGTGTGTGTGTGGATCATTGTTGGATCCGTGGTCGTGTGTGTGTCGTGATTTATTCGTGTGTGTACGTAGGTCTTCCTAGATCTACGTTTGTGTGTGTGGGTGTCTAGTTAGATCCGTGTTGTATCTTGTGTGTGGTTTGCTGCACTTGTGGCAGCGTGTGTTCGTGTTGGTGATCCGGCCATCGGATCGTGTGTGTGTTGTTATTCCGGTCGTTGGACTGTGTGGGAGACTACGTCTCCGTGTGTGTGTGTGTGCTTTGGGGCGTGTCCCCGTGTGTGTGTGCAGGCGTCGTCCTGTGTGTGTGTGTTTGGAGTGTCGTCTCCGGTTGGGAATTTATTCTCGAGTGAAGCCTCACCTAGTTTGGTGAGGGGTGGACGTAGGGAGCCCGTCGTGGTCCCGAACCACCTTAAAATCCCTGTGTACTGTGGTTTGCTTTACGCACTGGTTTGGTTTATTTTGTGTATCCATCTATATGATCGTGTGGGATCGGTGAACTTGAGAGAATCGGTTTAATGGCTTAATCAACTTCCTTAATTCTGTTATATGTCTTTAACTCCACCGTGTGCACTTGTCTTGTCTTATAGTGTTGTTGTTATCGAGCTTGCCAGATCAACAGTTTTGGGTGTTTTAATTGTTATCTCATTGCCTTTGATAAAAGGTCAAGAGTTTTATTTAAAATTTGTAGTCACCCAATTCACCCCCCTCTTGGGTGTCATTGATCGAGGGACCCAACATGGTCCACTCCTCATATCAATGTTGATTGTGGTAAATACTCTTTCTACTTTGGTCAAGCTGATCATCTAGTGGAAAAGAGCAGAACTTAGACACCGTGCTAGACTTGATCGCGGCAAACAGGATTGATATATTCTCTACGATTATGATTGGAAATTAGCAGCCTGAAATATTTTGGGTTTTTTAGCTAGTAAGAGTCCCTAGGTTTATGCCATCTCTCTCCCTTGTTTATGTCCTTGTGTTTCTCTTACAGCCTTCAGCCAGGTTCTACAGCACTTGAGAGTTTTTGCCCAATCCAAGCAATTTTGAGCTGAAGACTATACTTAGTACCAACTTGTTCTTTTTCAGAGGTTTCCACTTTCCAGTTGTAACAGGGAATAATTCAACAGATTCTGGTCCTAAAGGAGTATACTTGTGTTGGACAACCATTCACCCATTTGGAGTAGTTTTTCTTTCTTTCAACGTAAGGAAAAAAACACTTTTCCACCTCTCCCTCACCTTTACCCGTGGTCTACTGTCATTCTCCCCCTCGTCGCTCGTCGCCGTCACCCTCGGCCTCCCACGAGCCCCCACCGCCACCGTGCTTCCCTTTCTTCTTCTTCCTCTTCTTCTTCTGCTGCGAACATGCTCAGCCCGGCCCTGCCTGCCCCGCCTCAAGTAGCCAGCCACCACCACTGCATACATTATGTCATCCTTTTTATCCATTCACTGGCAACATGGACAATTGTTACATAAATTTTACCTTCGAACGTTGTTTTATCCTCCTTGTTTCCATTTGCTTTCCTTACATGCAGATCACATGATAAATGTAGATGATCCTAGTTCAGAAACAATGTAACTCCATCCCTCTCCCTCTTTGTTGCAATTTTTCTATTATTCTCTGTCCCATGGATTTCCTCTCCACCAGCGAGCATGCACTACAATTTTCAAAGTTGGCATACCCCGTATGTCAAGTGACAAAGTTCCCCATTTCTAAACAATTTCTACACTTGACCTTTTTGCCAGCATCTCTCTCCTCAGCCTTCCATTTTCCACATTCTTACTGCCCTTCCCCTTTTAGTGGATCATCTTTTTCTGCAATAAAACAGTATTCATACACTCATAACTCTTCTTTGTATCCAAAAAGATAAATGTATTATGACAAACAAGAATGCACAAGAAAATGACAAGACTCACCAGAAGGGAATTACGCAGAGGCAACAGTGATGTTACTGTTGGGAGAGGGGGTTCAATAATTCAATTTTATTGCTTTCTAGAAAAAATTATATGATTCTAAAAAAAATGTCATCTCTAAAAGAACATCAAGATTGGGATCACTCCAGTGCATCAAAAAAACACCCTATTTGCTAGGCATCATAGGTTCAGTGACATTTTGGAAGCCAGTTGCCAAGTTTACTACCAGGCAAGGACAACCCATCTTTTCACCAGTAGATGGCCTTAGATTTTTGTATTAACACAAGCACATTTATTTTATTTTCCTAATTATGCATCCAGGAATAAGGAATTAAAAATTAGATTTCAAAATTGGACATGTCCCATGGATACCAGTTCATGTTTGGGATAAAACCAGTTCTTGCTAATTCCTACCACCAAAACCAGACCAACCAGTTCTTGCTAGTTCCTACCACCACAACCAGACCAGCCAGTTTCCAGCAACTCTGGTCTAGAAGTCAGTTCACCTAGTTTTTCATTCCATGCCAGGAATCACCTATATCTGAGACAGCTTCTTGCCTTAGCAAAATCTACTAAAACTTAACTAAACAATCAGCTGATGTCTACCATCTGTCAGTGGGCAGTACAATATCTGGATAGCTTAGAGAACATGTTCCATATTGTAATGCCCTGGACCTCGTTGGATCTTGCTGGATCTTTGTTGGATCTTTCGGATCTCTTTCGGATTGGTTTCGTTGAGTTTCGGTTCGCTTTTGTGGCTTCCGAGTTGAGTTTGACGAGCCGTGTGGGTTTTTCTCACGTACTAGTTACGGAACCCTACGGTGAGTTTATTTGTCAATTCTCGAACTCGTGAATGCTACAGCGTCGATGTACTCTTCGAGCCGGTCGTTTCGACTATTTTTGTGTATTTTTCTGAATTTGTGTATTTTCGGCGCATTTTCGGAATTTTCGGAAATTAGGAAAATTTCCTAATTTCTTTTCCTTTTTCTTTTCTTTTTCTCTTTCTTCCCTCATTCGGCCGCGACCGTTTCTCTCTCCCGTTCTCTCTCGTTTCTCCCCCTCTTTGGCCCCGGCTGCAGACGGAGCGATCGTGGGTGAGTTGGCGAGGACGTGGAGCTGGATTGGTGCGCGATGAGGCGAGGATCGGATCGATTCTGGCGCGATCCCGAACGGTGGATTCAAAGCCGGTGAAATTGGTTCGCGAGTGGTTTTCGGCGTGGTTTAGTCCCTTCGGGGCACGGTTTCTTCGGTGGAGGTAGGGTGACGGATCCTTGCTTCTTCACCTTCGTTTTCCCTGCCATTGCACGGCGTTCGGCTAGGAAACGAGTGTGTTTGGGCTTGTTTTGCCTAAACCGTGATTTTCGTGGTTTTTAGGGTCGGCCGGTAAACGGTGACCGTTTGCGGTTCAGTTAGTTTCTAAATGACCGCAGGGATGTTAGAATCCCATCCACGTTGATTTCGTGCGATTCGGTGTTCATTCGAGGCCGGTAGAAGCCCGGGAACCTCGGTGACCCACTTAGGGTGGATTTGTCTAAATCGCCCGGATCGAGCGTTTTTGGTGTTGCATGTGGGCATTTTGGCCCTTGAATGTTGTTATTCGGTGTTGCGGTGTGTTTCCCCTGCGTTTCGGCGTGAATGGGGCGTGGAACGGGCCGATCCGGCCATTCCTATGTTTTCCCGCCGTAACCGAAGTAGCGGTCATGCCAGCGACCGTTACTTGTCTTTAGCGGCCCTACGACTGACCGTCGTTTGGTCTGCATCGTTTTAGCGCTTTTGGCTTCTGGGTGAGTGACGGCCCTGGAGTGGCGCGTCGCTTCCCTGTAACGTGCCTAGGTTAGTGCGTTACTTCGCCTTCGTCGTTTTATGTTGGGGTTGAGTCGGTTGGTCTAACGCGCTTGTCCCAGTGCGTTAGATGGAAGTGGCGCGCCTTGCCCAGGCCGTTACTTTCCGTTGACTGACGTTTGACTCGTTGAGGCGGTGCCTCTAACGGTCGTGCCCCTAGGCGTTGTTTGAGTGTAACGGTAGAGCCCCTGACCGTTACATTCTGCGTGGACGAGGTTGGGTGGCTGTCCCGTTGGAAGTGACGGTCGAGTCCCCGTGCGTCGTTTGTGAGTAACGCGCATGCCTCCGTCCGTTGTTTGCTGTCGTGTTGGGTTGAGGGTGGCCATGCCGTTTGTGAGTAACGGATGGGCCCCTGCGCGTCATTTGGAATGTGACGGCCCTCTCCTGCCGCGTCGTTTGTTTGTAATGCGCCTAGCGTCGCGCGTTACTTCGCCTTGGTTTGGGTTGCTGCACCGTGGATGTGACGGTGGATACCCCGTGCGTCGTTTGCTTGTAACGCGCCTGGTGCCGTGCGTTACTTGGCTTTGGTATGTTTTGTAGGTTGTCAGGGTGGTGTGTGACGGCCTGTGTCCGTCCGTCGTTTTGGAAATAACGGCCCTAACCTAGACCGTCGTTTGCTTGTAGCGGTCTAGAGCTGGTGCGTTACTTTCCTTGTGCCTTGGTTTTCCGCCCGATGATTCTGTGTGTCTTGGCTTGTCCTTGTGGTCTGCCCGTTGTCCTGTGGACGTCTCTTGACGTCCTATGAGGGTTAAGACTACGTTGTAAGGTAGCCAGGAGTCTTCTTGCTTGTGGTAGGGTTCCTTATCCTACCCTTGCATGTGCTTGTTTGGGTTTCGGTCAACCTGGTCTGACCCAGTGGTTGACATGTGACCTTGTTTGCGCGTGTCTTAGCGGTTCTGTCCTGCCTAAGACACTGCTTCTGGATGCTTCGAGGTATTGTTCTACCTCGGTTTGCGTGTCCAGGTGTGCTGAGGGTTCTTGATGTCTCCCTCAGGTCTCCGTGTGTCGTTTTCTGCGGAGCGTGGTTTCTTTGGCTTAGGATTAGACCGATTGGCGGCTTGTTTCGCTGTTTGTGACGATCTTGCCTTTGAGTCGTTTGGCTCAGGATCGTTACATAGGAGGTCTAGTTGCTTGTCCTGAGTTGTCGGCAGTGGTGGTGCTGCCATTTGGTGCTTCGAAGTGCGTGTGGATGGGCATGGTTGCCTATCTGTACTTCGGCACTTGTGTTTTGAGCTTCTGTGTCGTGTGAAGCCTCCACTTGTTCTCGCCTAAGGCCGCGGGCCGACCCGCTAGCGGATGGCGGAGGGTTTTTCCCAGTGAGCGGTTTTTAGTTAGTTCCGCGGGCTCCTAGTCAACGGTAGCGTCCTGCCGAGGGAGAATACTAGCTAGAGGACCTGGCTTAGACTATAGCCAGTGTGTGCACACGTGGTCAGGGGTTAGGACTTACGTCGACGGGCGTGACCCTGACTAGTTACTTGTTTTGCTGTTACTGTTTGGTTCAGCTGGTGTCTACATCTCTGCTGTTGTTACAGCAGTACTGTAGGTGAGACACTTGAGGTGCGGCGTCAGACGTCAGTGGACGCAGCTGGCTTTTTAAGGGGGTGCTTCCGTCACGTGACGCGTAGCTTTCGGCGTTTTCCTGTACGTCGTGACCTTTGCGAGTTGCCCGTTCGTGGCTGCACTCGGGGTCAGTGGTTTGTCGTCCGCGCGATGTTCCGATCGTGCGCGGGGCTTTGTGCACGACGTTCCCTGTCGTGTTTTGTCTGTTTCCCGGTGTCGGCGTTCGCCTTCGCCTTTGTTTGGGGCTGGTTGGCAGACTGGTGTACCCTTCTGTGTGAGTTTAGGGTCATCCATCTGTTGCCTTTGTTTGGAGTAGTTTGGGATACCGAGGTTAGTTCGGTAGCCGCTTGTTTGGTGCGGGTTCTCACCCTCTCCTGCGTGTTCCCTACTCCTACTTCCCGTCTGTTCCTTTACAGCTTTGTAGTGTAGCTTTCCTGCTTTGCTACGTTGCTGTCCTTGCTACGTTTGTTGCTGCCTCCGTTGCCTTCGCTTTGTGCGGTTTTCCAGTGGGGATCCGCGTGACCCCTACTGAGTTTCTGTTGAGACTCACCCCTGCTGTTTTTCAGGTGGGTTTCGCCGTCTGCCTCTGCTGTTCCTGGTGGAGTGCGCGTTTGCTGTTGTAGCTGCCAGCCATACCTGCGTCGGGTTCTTCCGACTTCTGTGTACGTTTCTTTCTGTCGTACTGTACTGTGCTAGACTTGTTGTCTTTCCTTGGGCTAGACTCTGGTGTATAATTGAAAACTTGAATGTTTAATAATAGGGTAATTCTATTTCTGCTACTTTAGCAATCCAATCTAATGAAATTTAATTGCTTACTGTTATATCTGCTGGCTTCAATGTATTTCCCACACAATCCTTTTTCCCTTCGGCGCTTTCCCGCGCTTGGGAGGCCTCGCGGGTCCCATGTGGTATCACGTGTATTCGGTATTTATACCGGGTGCACCGGGTATCCGGAATCCGGGTCGCTACAGGTGGTATCAGAGCAGTGTTCTGAGATGTTCGGAGTTCTTTTCTGAGCTATCAGATCATTGTCGTGTGAGATACATGGAAATCCAGATATACAGTTACCAGAGTCTTTAGGCCCAGTACAGTCTCTTGCTGGCGTAGGTGTTGCGATGGTTTATCGCGGTGCTTTTTGCGTGTGGTCTTGTACGTGCTTAGTTGGCACTGTGCGAGATGGTTTTGCTCTCGTCTAGATGAGACGATGTGCTTCGTTCGGTTTTGAAGTTGGTCTCGATCGTGGTGCGCTTGGCAGTGTTTGTCGGTTGGCATGAACCTGCAGTGCCTTGTTCGAGCTATTTTCTGTATTTTGCTCAGGTGGCTTATGACTTTTAGCGTTGGTGTGATGGCCACGCACGTTCTTACGTTGCTTGGGTTGTCCCAGCTTGAGTTTGTGTAGCTCCTGATGCTTCGTTGTTTTGGTTGCTTCGATTGTCGTGTTGCCTCGATTGAGAAGTTGCTCGAGCGAACCTAGGATTTTCCCTTCCTGGTGAGCTTTTGTTGTCGAGCTTGTTGCTTCTCGTCCTTCTTGGTGAAGCTTTTTCGATGTTTGCCTTGGAATTGCTGTCTTGGTTGTGCCTTTGTCCTGTGTCTGCTTAAGTGTAGACAGCTTTGTTTTGAGTCTGATCTGCTCCTTGTTGTACGGTTGCTTAGCTTTGGACTCCGTAATGGTGTTAAGAGCTGTTGTGTACCGTAGTGGTCGTGCTGTGTCTAACGGCCGATGCGTTGTGAGGGCTCATTTATTGTGTCAGGACGTGAAGGTAAGCTGAGACTGATGCTTTCCTTGTGCTTTGCGCTGAAGCTGGTGCTCTTCTCTTGTTGCACTTAGGCTCTTTGTGATCGGTTGTTCGCCTGATCAGTGCTCGTGGCGTGTTAATTGCGATCTTGTTGATTGCGATGACGCTGGTGTGTGCTGAGATGCGATTATCGATGTTGTTCTGTTGCCTGTGCACGTTGTTGAGAGTACAGCTGGAGTGTGTGGGCTGGCTACCCATTTGTTGAGAGGTCTTGTTCCTTTCTCGATGTGGCTTTGTCTTGGCTTCTTGTGCCTTGACTTTGGTTGTTGCCGTGCCGTTGTTCGTGGTTTTCTTGTGTTGGCATCGGCATTGTGCGAGTGTTGGGGAATTTGTCGGCATCTTTGCGGATTGAGTACCCTCTACTCTGTATTTTCTTCTTGGGTGTTGTGCTCTTGAGGCGTGTTGCTAGTCCTTGAGTTGCATTCCCCGAGATCATTGTTGTTGTTTTTCGTTGTTGTGGGTCTTTCTCTTGGTGAGCAGTCTGATGCGTGACCTGTCTCTTGTGGTCGTGTGTTCAGCTGTTTTTGTGCCTTGTTGTGACCCTGCTTGCAGTTGTGTTCCGTGGTTCTGCGTGTTAAGTAGAGCCGGAATTCTGCAGGTGTTGCCGTTGTGTTGTTTTGGCGCTGTTTCTTTATGATTTTGTGTCTCTGCCTTGGACCATGGTCTTGTCAGTTGGCTTGCTGTGCTCTCTTTCCCTGATGGAGTTAGCTTGCGACTTGATCAGATGTGATGTCTGAGTGAGTACTGACTTGATTGTGTTTCGGGTCCAGCAGTGTTGTTGTTGTCGTTGGTGTCCTGTGTGCCAGGTGTTCCCTGTTGCCTTTGGCACTGGAGCCGATGATGTTGCGAGCTGTCAACTGTGGGGACTGCGTTCCTTGTGTAAGCTGCCGCTTGCCGTGTTGTCGTTGTGTTTCTCAGTTGTCTGTTGTTGTGGCTGTCGTGTCTCTATTTCTGGTGAGACGTAAACGACGTTGCCCTTGCTTCGGAGGTGTCAGATGTATTCACTTTGGTGCCATACTCGTGCTGTAGACTTGCTGTCTTGGAAGCTGAGTGTGTACCTGTAATTGTGATCTGACGGTGTTCCTCTGAGCTGTGTTTTCCGAGTTTTGTGCTGTTGGGTTATTCTTCCCTGCTTCCCCTTTGCTAGTCCTGAATTTCGGGGGCGAAATTCTTTGAAGGGGGGGAGGATGTAATGCCCTGGACCTCGTTGGATCTTGCTGGATCTTTGTTGGATCTTTCGGATCTCTTTCGGATTGGTTTCGTTGAGTTTCGGTTCGCTTTTGTGGCTTCCGAGTTGAGTTTGACGAGCCGTGTGGGTTTTTCTCACGTACTAGTTACGGAACCCTACGGTGAGTTTATTTGTCAATTCTCGAACTCGTGAATGCTACAGCGTCGATGTACTCTTCGAGCCGGTCGTTTCGACTATTTTTGTGTATTTTTCTGAATTTGTGTATTTTCGGCGCATTTTCGGAATTTTCGGAAATTAGGAAAATTTCCTAATTTCTTTTCCTTTTTCTTTTCTTTTTCTCTTTCTTCCCTCATTCGGCCGCGACCGTTTCTCTCTCCCGTTCTCTCTCGTTTCTCCCCCTCTTTGGCCCCGGCTGCAGACGGAGCCATCGTGGGTGAGTTGGCGAGGACGTGGAGCTGGATTGGTGCGCGATGAGGCGAGGATCGGATCGATTCTGGCGCGATCCCGAACGGTGGATTCAAAGCCGGTGAAATTGGTTCGCGAGTGGTTTTCGGCGTGGTTTAGTCCCTTCGGGGCACGGTTTCTTCGGTGGAGGTAGGGTGACGGATCCTTGCTTCTTCACCTTCGTTTTCCCTGCCATTGCACGGCGTTCGGCTAGGAAACGAGTGTGTTTGGGCTTGTTTTGCCTAAACCGTGATTTTCGTGGTTTTTAGGGTCGGCCGGTAAACGGTGACCGTTTGCGGTTCAGTTAGTTTCTAAATGACCGCAGGGATGTTAGAATCCCATCCACGTTGATTTCGTGCGATTCGGTGTTCATTCGAGGCCGGTAGAAGCCCGGGAACCTCGGTGACCCACTTAGGGTGGATTTGTCTAAATCGCCCGGATCGAGCGTTTTTGGTGTTGCATGTGGGCATTTTGGCCCTTGAATGTTGTTATTCGGTGTTGCGGTGTGTTTCCCCTGCGTTTCGGCGTGAATGGGGCGTGGAACGGGCCGATCCGGCCATTCCTATGTTTTCCCGCCGTAACCGAAGTAGCGGTCATGCCAGCGACCGTTACTTGTCTTTAGCGGCCCTACGACTGACCGTCGTTTGGTCTGCATCGTTTTAGCGCTTTTGGCTTCTGGGTGAGTGACGGCCCTGGAGTGGCGCGTCGCTTCCCTGTAACGTGCCTAGGTTAGTGCGTTACTTCGCCTTCGTCGTTTTATGTTGGGGTTGAGTCGGTTGGTCTAACGCGCTTGTCCCAGTGCGTTAGATGGAAGTGGCGCGCCTTGCCCAGGCCGTTACTTTCCGTTGACTGACGTTTGACTCGTTGAGGCGGTGCCTCTAACGGTCGTGCCCCTAGGCGTTGTTTGAGTGTAACGGTAGAGCCCCTGACCGTTACATTCTGCGTGGACGAGGTTGGGTGGCTGTCCCGTTGGAAGTGACGGTCGAGTCCCCGTGCGTCGTTTGTGAGTAACGCGCATGCCTCCGTCCGTTGTTTGCTGTCGTGTTGGGTTGAGGGTGGCCATGCCGTTTGTGAGTAACGGATGGGCCCCTGCGCGTCATTTGGAATGTGACGGCCCTCTCCTGCCGCGTCGTTTGTTTGTAATGCGCCTAGCGTCGCGCGTTACTTCGCCTTGGTTTGGGTTGCTGCACCGTGGATGTGACGGTGGATACCCCGTGCGTCGTTTGCTTGTAACGCGCCTGGTGCCGTGCGTTACTTGGCTTTGGTATGTTTTGTAGGTTGTCAGGGTGGTGTGTGACGGCCTGTGTCCGTCCGTCGTTTTGGAAATAACGGCCCTAACCTAGACCGTCGTTTGCTTGTAGCGGTCTAGAGCTGGTGCGTTACTTTCCTTGTGCCTTGGTTTTCCGCCCGATGATTCTGTGTGTCTTGGCTTGTCCTTGTGGTCTGCCCGTTGTCCTGTGGACGTCTCTTGACGTCCTATGAGGGTTAAGACTACGTTGTAAGGTAGCCAGGAGTCTTCTTGCTTGTGGTAGGGTTCCTTATCCTACCCTTGCATGTGCTTGTTTGGGTTTCGGTCAACCTGGTCTGACCCAGTGGTTGACATGTGACCTTGTTTGCGCGTGTCTTAGCGGTTCTGTCCTGCCTAAGACACTGCTTCTGGATGCTTCGAGGTATTGTTCTACCTCGGTTTGCGTGTCCAGGTGTGCTGAGGGTTCTTGATGTCTCCCTCAGGTCTCCGTGTGTCGTTTTCTGCGGAGCGTGGTTTCTTTGGCTTAGGATTAGACCGATTGGCGGCTTGTTTCGCTGTTTGTGACGATCTTGCCTTTGAGTCGTTTGGCTCAGGATCGTTACATAGGAGGTCTAGTTGCTTGTCCTGAGTTGTCGGCAGTGGTGGTGCTGCCATTTGGTGCTTCGAAGTGCGTGTGGATGGGCATGGTTGCCTATCTGTACTTCGGCACTTGTGTTTTGAGCTTCTGTGTCGTGTGAAGCCTCCACTTGTTCTCGCCTAAGGCCGCGGGCCGACCCGCTAGCGGATGGCGGAGGGTTTTTCCCAGTGAGCGGTTTTTAGTTAGTTCCGCGGGCTCCTAGTCAACGGTAGCGTCCTGCCGAGGGAGAATACTAGCTAGAGGACCTGGCTTAGACTATAGCCAGTGTGTGCACACGTGGTCAGGGGTTAGGACTTACGTCGACGGGCGTGACCCTGACTAGTTACTTGTTTTGCTGTTACTGTTTGGTTCAGCTGGTGTCTACATCTCTGCTGTTGTTACAGCAGTACTGTAGGTGAGACACTTGAGGTGCGGCGTCAGACGTCAGTGGACGCAGCTGGCTTTTTAAGGGGGTGCTTCCGTCACGTGACGCGTAGCTTTCGGCGTTTTCCTGTACGTCGTGACCTTTGCGAGTTGCCCGTTCGTGGCTGCACTCGGGGTCAGTGGTTTGTCGTCCGCGCGATGTTCCGATCGTGCGCGGGGCTTTGTGCACGACGTTCCCTGTCGTGTTTTGTCTGTTTCCCGGTGTCGGCGTTCGCCTTCGCCTTTGTTTGGGGCTGGTTGGCAGACTGGTGTACCCTTCTGTGTGAGTTTAGGGTCATCCATCTGTTGCCTTTGTTTGGAGTAGTTTGGGATACCGAGGTTAGTTCGGTAGCCGCTTGTTTGGTGCGGGTTCTCACCCTCTCCTGCGTGTTCCCTACTCCTACTTCCCGTCTGTTCCTTTACAGCTTTGTAGTGTAGCTTTCCTGCTTTGCTACGTTGCTGTCCTTGCTACGTTTGTTGCTGCCTCCGTTGCCTTCGCTTTGTGCGGTTTTCCAGTGGGGATCCGCGTGACCCCTACTGAGTTTCTGTTGAGACTCACCCCTGCTGTTTTTCAGGTGGGTTTCGCCGTCTGCCTCTGCTGTTCCTGGTGGAGTGCGCGTTTGCTGTTGTAGCTGCCAGCCATACCTGCGTCGGGTTCTTCCGACTTCTGTGTACGTTTCTTTCTGTCGTACTGTACTGTGCTAGACTTGTTGTCTTTCCTTGGGCTAGACTCTGGTGTATAATTGAAAACTTGAATGTTTAATAATAGGGTAATTCTATTTCTGCTACTTTAGCAATCCAATCTAATGAAATTTAATTGCTTACTGTTATATCTGCTGGCTTCAATGTATTTCCCACACAATCCTTTTTCCCTTCGGCGCTTTCCCGCGCTTGGGAGGCCTCGCGGGTCCCATGTGGTATCACGTGTATTCGGTATTTATACCGGGTGCACCGGGTATCCGGAATCCGGGTCGCTACACATATGAAGTGGTGCGGCATTCTAGGTCCCATAAGTTCTGTATTGGCCAACTCTTGCCAGCTCCTACCACCAAAACCAGACCAACCAGTTTCCAACAACTCTGGTCTAGCAACCAGTTAACTTGGCTTTTCTTCCCATGCCCGGAATGGCCTATATCTGATACAACTTCTTGTCTATACAAAATCCATCAAGAACTTGACTGAACAAACATCTGACATCTACCATCTTTCAGTGGGCACTACATTATGTGGACAGCTTACAGAATGTCCAATATGAAGTAGTGTAGCATTTTACACAGATTCTCCTGGGTCCCATAAGTTCTGTATAGGATATTTTAGCTTAAATAAACTATTTTAATTATTTTTGTACTTCATGCAACAAAGAAACTTTTATACTTTAGCTCTTTCTATCCATGGAAAGGAATTTTTTTTAATTGGATATCTTAGAAGTGTGGAACAAGCCTTTATTTCATCAGCTTTTCATTTTCAATTTGTTACAACCTTCCCTCAATTAGCTGTCATTCACCTTAAATATGGGAACAACATGTTTACATAACAAAGAAAGACTACTAAATATTAGAAGGTCTAAGTCTTAAAATCTATTACACTAACATCCAAGGAGATGCATGATTCAAACAATGATATTCTCCTATTAACAGTCAACTTCCACTTTAAGTGTTTCTGATGCAGGACATCGTTCTTGTCTTTTGGGAATTTGTGGCACACTTTTCATAAATAACTCGGCTATGAGGCTAATCTACATGCTGATCCTTTTTTGTCAGGTGAATGTTTTGATGCATAACATTGTTTTAAATATCTAGATTGTCATATGAAAAGTTATGAACTAATCATTTATTGTTGGTTGTGTATGCAGACGGTTCAACATATCTTTTATTTCTACATCCATATAGTTCAAATATCCAGATTTCCTCATCATTAGACACACTGCCTAAGCTAAGCCAAATGACAGAATAGCACAACCATTTTGTCTTATGAGCTGCTTTTGGTTTATTGGGTAATAATAATATTGCTTGGCTTTTGTTGCTACATCAGAAACTCTTTATTTTAATGCAAAATGACTTATTGTGATTCAGTGAAACAAGGGTATGATTTTATCTTCATATCAAGGCATGGCTAAATGTGGAAGGAGTTTGAGTGATATCATGTTGATTATAGAAGATCTGTGTTTGTTTCTTAATGTAAAAGCACAAATATTTGTTCATTACATTCCAATGCTCTTGATTGCTTGTGTGCTTTAGGTAGCCTATAGTGGTGTCTTTTTGCAGCATGAGTGAAGTCACAAATGGGTCTTCAATATAGCTTGACAAATAGCATCATCTGGTATGCACATGCCGACATGTTTTCTCCATGAATATTTGGTTGTAGTCCTATCCTTTATACACTGTTTTGGCAATTGTTTACTTTCAAGGAGGATAAAAGTATACTGTTTTTGTTTGTGCAGCACTTGCTCGCCCTAATCATATTTATGCAGCATATATTTCTTGATCCATCTTTTTTTGAGAAACTATATGATGCTACTAGCCGGTAACTAATGCTTACCTTTATATTATAGTCTACATGACATATTTCTATTGGAAATTCCAAATGCCATGGTGGTTGGCTTTTAGCATTTAAAGACTTTATTGAAGTTAGCAAAAGCACTAACATTTTTTCAGAATTGCCAATTTTTGGTGAATTTTATTTTTTACTAGTTTTGCTCAATTTTCCACTTGAATTGGAGATTTTCTTGACATTTCTGAATCAATTTAAAAAGGTCCTTGGCTTAGAAGGGTATTTCTGAATTAATTTAAAAGAAAATTAGTTATGTATTTAAGCCTTTTAAAATTATTGATAGACTAATTACTTTTGCTCTATCATGATTTCAGGAAGTGTTCTATGCTGTGATGTCATTGGGAAAATTCTAATATTGAAGACGGGTGATTAGTAAGTGGTGGTGCTCCAATTATTGTGAGTCCGCTCCTAGGAAATGTTTAATAAATTCGTGAGTCTCACTGTTGTGCTCAATGGGTATCACTAATCATTTATGCCTTATCTCACTCTACATTCACATGATTAGGTTCTCCCTTCTCATCTTTATTTTTCTTTTATATGCACTAATGAATGAACATACATGTTTAAGATGTGAATCTCAGATTTTCAGTCTCAAGTCTTTAGTGTTATCAAATGTAACCTGTTGAGTCTCAAACGGTGACAATCAAGAGGGGAGGGGTGAATTGATTGGCCAATTAAAATTTCTTCCAAGGAAAATAATGATAAGTAAACATATAAGCACTAGACCTTACTCGATCATGATCTCACTTGAATGCTTGTAGATAAAGGTGAGTGTTTGATAAATGAAATGGTGTACACTCAACTCACCGTGAAGCCCACTCGATAATGAATCTGGAAAAATAAACCACAAGTAACACACGGAGTTTTTAGGTGGTTCGGGTACACTGCCGTGTCCATACGTCCACCCGTCACACGTGAGGATTAAGACTCCACTATGAAGTGAGCCACACACACACGCTGTGTAGAACAACAAACACACACACACGCGGCACCCGATCTGGGCTACCAAACATACATACACACACACACATTCGTGTTTCCGATCACGAACACCACACACAAGAATCTGATTTAAGATATACAACAAATGCACAAGCTCAAGCAAAGGATTCAGAAAATGGAGAGTGAAGAATTGTTTATCGTGGTTGAGGCGCCCCCTTTCACTTCTTTGAAGGTAATTGAATGCTTCTACAGGAGGAAGATCGATCCTTGAGGAAGAATGAAGCTATATCGCACAAGCAAGGTTGCAGCTTTGATATCCCACGCAGCTTGCTGTTGGGGATGATGTAGAGGCTTGATTCAAGCTTCCTCCCTTCACTTTCGGGGTCAGAACAAGGTGGAAGAAGCCCCTGGAGCTGCTGCAGCGAACCTGCACTCACAAGGGTTGGAAAAATAACACACTCTAGATGCCTCTTGCTACCTAGGGTTTCATACCCCAATAAGATGTATATATATTTTGGAACGTTCAAAGACACCCTAGAGACCAGATCCACAATACCTGGAACGATTTAGGGAGGTTAGGTTCGATTGCTATGACTTTTGGTGCATGTGCACGCAAGTCAAAAATCACGGCTCGGGTTCGAGACTGAAAGGGTTGACCCTCGTGAGGGTTTTAAGGTTTCTGGGCCAATGGGTCGACCGTTGGGGTCGACCCTCGGGGGTTTTCCGTGCGGGTTTAGAAATGAGTTTTCAGGGGTCGACCCTTGGGGTCGACCCTTGCGGCTGGGGGTCGACCCAATGGGTCGAACCTTGCGGCTGGGGGTCGACCCAATGGGTCGAACCTTTCAGTTGGAGATCAAAAACCCAAGTTTACATAACCAGGGGACCTAGGGGTCGACCCAATGGGTCGACCCTTGTTCCAGAACATCCAAAAGGTTGATAGAAAAGCCCACTAAGTCCAAGAACAAGTCTAGGGGTTTCAAGATGGTTTTTAAAACATGAGAGGGAATGAAACTCAAACCATTTAAACTTAGATAAGTTCTAAACCAATTTAACCCTTGAGATCAAAATAATGAACTTCAAATCACACAGTCAAAAGTCAATATGTTGAAGTCGATCTCACCAACCGTCCTCGAGTTCCTTAAGCACGTTCCTTGCCCTGTAAAGACATACATTATGAATTAGATTTAGCATTGTAATTTACGTTCAAAAGCCTTACCAAACGAAGTTACTCTTGTACCTCCAAAAGCTCCAAGTCTACATCAAGGATGTGCATTTCCAAAGCTTTTCATGTTGGAACAACTCAATTTCAATTCACACAAAAATATAGTGTTTGGTCATCATCAAAATCTATTTAGTATACCCACAAGGAGGGGGTTCAACAATCTCCCCCTTTTTGATGATGACAAAATACTACATGCCTTACATAAACATATGACTTCAAAAAGATTTAGCATTTACATTGAATTCCACCTTAAACCTTCATATTAAGAGTAAAACACAAGAAGCATTGTTCAACTCTTCATGCATCACATGAATTGCTCAAGAAGCATTATAATAGTGAAATACAAGACCAGCCCACGATGTGAGATTGATGAACAAAAACACGTTCCAAACTACTTTGCCGACAACACAGGTTAAATGTAAACAAGGTCTGAGTTCAAGGGCAAATTACAAGATGCAATGCATGAGATGCAACTGAACATAACTTAAATGCAAACTGAAATGCAACAAAACTTAAATGCAACATTGCTATATGAAA